>PVHT021183524.1:12501374-12512009 GCA_004024745.2 Catagonus wagneri | reverse complement strand
TTTTTTTTTTTTTTGTCTTTTTGCCTTTTCTAGGTCCTCAGTCACGGCATGTGGAAGTTCCCAAGCTAGAGGTCTAATCAGAACTGTAGCCACCGGCCTACGCCACAGCCACAGCAACACAGGATCCGAGCTGTGTCTGCAACCTACACCACAGCTCACGGCAACGCTGGATCCTTAACCCGCTGAGTGATGCCAGGGATTGAACCCGCAACCTCATGGTTCCTAGTCAGATTCGTTAACCACTGAGCCACGACGGGAACTCCTATTTTTTTGTCTTTTGTCGTTTTAGTGCTGCACCCGCGGCATGCGGAGGTTCCTAGGCTAGGGGTTGAATCAGAACTACAGCTGCTGGCCTACGCCAGAGTCACAGCAACACCAGATCCGAGCTGCGTCTGTGACCTACACCATAGCTCACGGCAACGCCGGATCATTAACCCACTGAGTGATGCCAGGGATCGAACCTGCAACCTCACGGTTCCTGGTCAGACTCGTTAACCGCTGTGCCACGACGGGAACTCCTCATTGCTGTTTTAAATTCAGTATTCTTCCCCAGGTTAAGGATCTGGCAGATCTGGCGTTGTTGCAGCTGTGGCAGAGGTCGAAACTATGACTTGGATTCCGTCCCTGGACTGGGAACTCCCATAGGCTGAGGGTGGAGTTATAAAAATAAATAAAAATAAATTCAGTATTCTTGATGTGAACATACGATGTGTCTCACCCCCGCCACCTTAGCCTATAAGTTCCAAGAGGAAGGGACAACGCATGTGCACCCTCAACAGCTCGCCTCGGTTTCAAATACTATTCTTCACTTAAAGAAACTAGAACCCACAGAATACATGGCTTGGAGTATCGATATTTGATTCCAAATTTCAGGGAAGGAAAGATTCAGGACGGGACTTGAATGTTCAGTTGTTGCCAGAATGCCCTCAGGGAGAGTTCTATAAAGGACAAAGGAGCCACCTTAAAGGATCTCTTTTGTTTGACTTGACAATTGAGCAGGAGAAGAAAGATGCGAGGGAGGAACGATAATTATGGTTCATTGAAGTAAACTGAGGCGGTAGAGGCTGTGAGGTCATTAGGATATTCAAGAGATAAAGGTTCATATAAAGTGCACAAAAGATATTTGTCATAGAAAAGAAAGGATGGGGCTGTTAAAAATTGATTTGAATCAAAAGGAATTGTTCGTGTTGTTTCTTCCATCAATTATGTATGTGGTTATAAATCAGAGAGAAGCGTCCTGCTTTCATCTATGTAAGCAGAAAAGAAAATCACAGGGAACCGTGAGAAAGCCAAATAGCCCCACTCAAAGTGTGAACTTTAGGAGTTCCCGTCATGGCGCAGCGGAAACGAATCTGACTAGGAACCACGAAATTGCGGGTTCGATTCCTTGGCCTCGCTCAGTGGGTTAAGGATCTGGCATAACAGACGTGGCTCAGATCCCACATTATTGTGGCTGTGGTGTAGGCCGGCAGCTACAGCTCTGACTCAACCCCTAGCCTGGGAAATTCCATATGCTGGGGGCATGGCCCTAAAAAGACAAAAAAAAAAAAAAGAATATGGGAAAATTGGAATTTTCATACGCATCTGGTGGGAATATGAAATGGTGAATTGGCTTTAGAAAATCGCTATGTGTCTGTTCCTCAAGAGGCTTAACATGGAGTTACCGTATGACCCAGAAATTCCACTACTATGGGTATATCTACTCCAGAGAAATGAAAATATATGTCTCCACAAAACCTTGGACCCAGATGTTCATAGCAGCAGTATTCATAATAGCCAAAAAGTGGAAACAGCCCATAATATCCACCAACTGATGAATGGATAAGTAAAATGTGTTGTATCCATACAATGAAATAAAAGAGAATTCAGCAATAAGAAGGAAAGAAGTGCTGACACCTGCTACAAAACCTTGGAAACATGGTACTTAGTGAAAGGAGCCAGTCACGGAAGACCACATACTCTGCTTTCTGTTTTTTAAAAGTTTTATTGACTCAACTGGTCTTTAATTAGAGGAAGAGAGTAAAAAAGGAAGAGAAGGAGGAGGAGAGAAGAAAGACGAGAGGCAGCAAAGAGCAGGGAAAAGGAGGAGGAGGGGAGGAAGGGGAGGGGAGGGGTGGAGGAGGAGGGGAGGGGAGGGGAGAAAGAGGAGGAGGAGGAAGAAAGAACAGCAGCTCATGCTGGTGACCAGCAGCCCAGCTTTGAATCAAACTGTGCAACCAGGCCTCATGTACAGCCAAGAGTCAAGTGGTCAAAATTCAGTTCCTAAAATTTTTGAAATCTCAGGATAGTATAAAAAGAGAAAAATACTGGAGTTTCTGTTGTGGCTCAGCAGTAACAAACCCGACTAGTATCCATGAGGACTCAGGTTTGATCCCCGGCCTTGCTCAGGGGGTTGAGGATCTGGTATGGCTGTGGCTGTGGTGTAGGCCAGTGGCTGCAGCTCCGATTCGACCCCTAGCCTAGGAACTTCCATATGCCACAGGTGCGGCCCTAAAAAGAAAAAGGAAAAAAAAAGGAAAGAGAGAAAATACTGACATCCTAGAGAGGTAACTCACTTCAAGGACAGAAAAGGAGGGAGAAGAAGGAGAATAAAGAAATAGGCTTAAATCCATGAAACTAGACTTTCATAGCTGATTTTTTGTGGTGAAGTGATCAGCTTTGTAATCATTGTAATGCTTTTGTTTGTTTTGTGTTCATGTTTTGTGTTTGGTTTAAGACATTTAAGAGAATCTTGAGATTTAAGTGCTTAAATTAGTTTAGGTGTGAAATGATATCAATGATTAAAATTTGGTTTATTCTGTAGGTTTTTAGGTAGTAGTTGTGTACATAGTATGTAGAGGAATGTTGTTTAGTATTTCAGGGTTAATTGTTTAATAAACTCAAAAGGGTAACAAACTTTATATTACATAGAAGTGTCTTAAAGCCCTTTAGGCAATGGCAGTGTGTCCCAGGAGAGGAGGCTGGGGTCCGACAGGTAAGGACCCACTAACATAGGAGGTTGGTTTTATTTTTCTTGGCTGGTCATCTTTTCCCCTGTTCATCACTAAGATTTCTTTGGAATTCTGCATATTACAGTGTCACGGTGAACAGAGAGCCCTGAAGCAGTGGGATGCAGGAGAGGTGAGTTTTGATGGGGTGAGGCAAGGGGATGGGTGGTCAGACCCAACTGGAGGGGAAGCCTGATGGGTGGTCCTGGGTGGCCAGGGAGCAGCCTATCACAGGAAGGAGATTTGGAGAGAGGACAGAGAGGGACAGCAGGAAAGATGCTAATGAAAACAGCTTCCTTCCATCAGTCATGACTGCTTCCCCGAGGCCGGGAAGGATTGAATGGTCTCAAAAGTCTCTCACAACTTGTTCCTTCCACCTTTGCACAGCAGGGCTTGCCTAGATGGAGACCATCTGAGACCAAAACTTATTTCACTTCAGCCTAGCCCACTCCTTCGGAACAACCAGGATAAGCCACGCCCACCCCATTCATCTATGTGAGGGTGACAACCCCTGGAATAGCTGTTGCTACTGAGAATGTAACAATGGTCCCTCCCCTCCTGGCCACCACCAGGTCTCTGAGACCTGAAGCCCCTGGACTGTACAGGCCTCCAGGACCAGGATGTTATGTGAGCAGGAGGAACTAGAAACCCTGGTATGTGACCGACCTTCCTGAGGGCTGGCGCACTCAGTCCCATGAATGACAACACGGGTTCGTAAAGGTGAGTGTCTTCCTTCCGGGTGTGTTCGCCGGTTTCCCAACAGCAAAAGGAGGCGCCGACCTCAAAAGAGATGGGAAAAGACCATAGGCAACATCCTTCCAAAGGAATGAGAAGACACAGGAGGCAGGCGTTTGGTCTGGAGAGAGAAATGAAACCAAAACATGGATGCTGGTCTTCGGATGACATGAAACTTTCACCTGCTGTGTGCAATTTGCCCACCCTTGCTGCAGTTTCCACATGGTACCGTACTCATAAGCAACAGGGTCCTACTGTACAGCACAGGGAACTGCCTCCAGTCTCTTGGGAGAAACCACGATGGAAGATAAGAAAGGGAATGTATGGATATGTGTGATGGGGTCACTTTACTGTACGGCAGAAATTGGCACGACATTGTAAATCAACTATACTTTAAAAAAAAATGTTTCATACAAATGGTACCATACCCAAGCTCCAGCTCTTACTAGCTGTGTGACTTTGGGCAAGTTACCTAACCTTGCTGAGCCTCAGTTTCTTCACCTATAAAGTAGGAATAATCAGAATGGGTACATCCTAGAATTGCTGTGAGAACTGAAATAACTCTGTAACACATTTTGTTCATGGTAAATATATGATAAAGGAAGACATTGTAATTATCACCTGGGATTGTGTGTGTGTAAGTGAAAAACATCTGAGAGAACAGAGTTTGAAGAAAGACACATTTCAAGTATAAGCTGACTCTCCCTTCTTGATCTTGGAATAATTCTCTTGAGTGTAATTCCCAATGGGAGGCATCACCCCAAACTCAACAAAATCAACTGTGAAGTCAGCTACGGCCACTTCACACACCAGCCTCCGTCTGCGGGCTAAGAGCTCTCCTCGGCGCCGCCACCAGGACCGCCCCATTGGGACGACATCCTGCATTATAATCAGGACCTTCCAATTGCCCCTTTTTTCAGTCTCTAATGTATTAACATTATCTTAATTAAACTTCGTAACCATCCTGTAAGGTAGATTGGACGTCTGTTTTTGTCCCATTTTACAGATGAGAAAACTAAGGTCTGCAGAGGTAAAGGACCAGCCTAAATTGACACGACAGAGAGAGCTATGTGGGCACGTGAAAGAGGAACCTCATCTTCTAACTTCCAGACAAGTGCCTTTCTACTGCAGCACCTTCCCTACTGGGCCAGGAAGGCTGACTCCTGCTTCTCCATGCCCTCAGCTCAGCGTCACCTCTGTCAGCCTTGGCTCACTTCCCTCCCTGGCCCTCAGTAACCCCACCTGTATGATGGGCCCAAGCAGTGCCCAATGGATGGGATTGTTATGGGGATTAGCTGAAGGGTGTTTGTGAAAGCACTTCAGCCAGAGTCTGGCACATAGTAGGTACTCAATTAAAATTAGACCGGGCGTTCCCGTCATGGTGCAGCAGAAACGAATCCGACTAGGAACCATGAGGTTGCGGTCTCAATCCCTGGCCTTGCTCAGTGGGTTAAGGATCCAGCATTGTCGTGAGCTGTGCTAGGTTGCAGACATGGCTCGGATCCAGCGTTGCTGTGGCTGTGGTGTAGGCCGGCAGCTGTAGCTCCAATTAGACCCCTAGCCTGGGAACCTCCATATGCTGTGGGTGCAGCCGTAAAAAGCCAAAAAAGACAAAATAACTAAATAAATAAAATAAAATTAGGTGGGTTTTTGTTAATTGCATATTATACTTGAACACTCCCTGGACAGATAATGAGAAAAATTCGGTTTGAGTCACTGACTTGGTCACTTGTTAGCTATGTCACCTTGTATAAATTGCCTAATCTCTCGGAGCCCCAGTTTCTTGTCTTACAACACCTTCCTCACAGTTGTCAATGAAGGATAAAGGATGGAATGTACAGAGCATTCCTGAGCTGAGGAGGGCTTGGTGGGGTTTTAGGGAGATGTCAGGAGGCTCTGAGAAGGCCGCGGCAGCAGTACAGATGCGGGTCTGTGCAGCCCTGTGGCTCAGGAATAAAGTGGAAAAGAGAAAACGGGAGTCGGAGAGAGAAAGAGGACGCATTGACTCATTCGGTGTTTGCTGGGCGCCGACCTTGGACCAGACACTGTCCGTGGTACTGGGAGTTCTGCAGTGAACAAAGTCCCTTTCCGTTGCTGCTTGTGGGGAAAAGAAAAGGGAGTTGCTGACATGGAATTTTAAGTGCAAATTGGAGTGACTAGAGAGGGAGGGACAGCCAGAAAGAGGGACAGAGAGCAATGCGACCAAGTCAGGGAATGAGCTTGAGAAGGTGTCCCAGGAAGGAATTCTTGGCACAGGACGAAGCACTATGCAGACAGGAGAATTTTCTCTACTTCCCCGTCACACTCAGGCAGGTAGCTCCCCATCCCTCCAGTTCTGGATTTTATCTTCCTCCTCCCTCTCCCACAACTTGCCCCATCCCGGGACCTGGAGCTCTGCGGAGGGCACATACGACCACTTTGGTGAAGTGTGTGGAGAGCACGGGGAAACTCAGGGGGTGGCCACCAGGAGCACGCCCTTTGGAAACCCCAGCATCACCACGGGCTTAACTTCCTTCTCCACTTTCTTAGGCTGACCCTTCCACACCCGACACCACCTCCCGTGCATGGAGGCCGAGCTCCTGGGAAAACCAAAGGGAGGGCAGTGTGACCAAAAGAGGAGACCACGTCATCACTTGGGAATAAAAGCATCAAACGCAGCCGCAGGTAGGATTGTCGGCTCCAAGTTTTTCTCTCCCTGTTCCTTTTCCCTTCCCTTTCCTGCTCTATTGAGGTCTGCTGTTTGTTCGGCAAATGCCCAAAGCCTGTGGTTCTCTGGGGCACAATGTACCAAGTGATGCGTGTGAGGGAGGAGATCAGTGCAACCTCCGCTTCCAAGAGCCGTGAGTTTCTGGGAAGAAAGATAAGCGTAGACAAAACGACCTTCTCTGATGTGTCTCGGAATCAAAGGGTCTTCATCCCCCCCGCCCCCCGGCCCTGGTACCAACTTCCTGGACCTCGTCCTTCCCTCCTGCCACAGGCGCCCCCTCCGTCAGCCCTGCTCCCCCCACCTCCCCCTTTCAGGCTCCAGGACGGTGGGGAACCAGCTCTCCCACCTGGACCTGGGTGAGACCACGAGGCTCCACCCCCAAACACCTGGGCTTTGCTCTTTTACGAAGGATGGGATTGCACGAGTGTGTCGAGTGTCGGGTCAGGAGGACCCTGGAGGGACGCGGGAATGGACAAGACTCATTTCGGTTTGCACCCAGAAACAAAGACACTGAGAAGGAGCGAATTCAATAAGTGCTTATGTTTTATTAGAGATCAGCATGCGGGGAACAGGGAGGCAGGGAAAAGTGAGCATAAGGTTAGAAAGCAACCGACAGGATCTTGACTTAGCTCACATTGCAAGGGGTGGGAGTGGGTCTCTCTGCTCTGATGTCCAGCGTAGGGTCCCCCATCCCCATCATTCTCCTAACTCCACTGTGACCCAGGGTTTTGAGGATTGGGAAAGCCAGCTGGGATGCTCCAAGAAGAGCCAGGAGGACGGAGAACTCTGGGAGGAAATTGATTAATACCTGGGTACCGATTGATATTCCCCCAGCTGATACCCGGGTATCGACTAATGGTCCCCCAGCTAGTAATTGGGTATTGATTGCTGTTACCCCAGATTCCCACAGGGTACGGCATGGGCCTTGTGCCCCATCCAGTTCCAGGACCTCCACCCCCCCAGGACACACTGGGATTCAGGGTCCCCCAGGGGTAACCAGGCAAAAATGGCCGTCGAATCCTGTTGATGAGAAACCGGAGTGGGTGTTGGGCACGGATTTCTCCCTGGGCTCCCAGCATATTAGAACGGGGTGGCCGTCGAGACTCGGAGTCCTGGCGGAGGAGTGAAGCCTCAGCCGAGGGGTCTGCGGGGTGTGGAAGCAGAGGCCCCCCGCCCCGAGGGAGGGCAGCCACCCTAGAAAGGTAAGACAGTTCTTCGGGCAGCACTTCGCCCGCGTGGTCCTCAACCGTGGCAGCCATCACTGGCCAAGGGTCCTCCGAGGGCCAATCCACAGCGGGCAGCCCCCCAACTGGGGGCCACCTCTGCACCCCAGAACCTCCTGCAAGTAGAGAGCCAAGTGATAGAGAAGCATCGGGGTTCGGAGAAGTCTTTGCTAAATCATTAGGGCCCAGGTCTAGTTTGGGCTGAGGATGTTCGGAGTTGGAGGGACCGGTCAAAGAAGGTTGTCCAGGCAGAGGCAAGTTGATCCCCGAGTCTCGGGAAACTTTCTCCTCTGCCACACTGATGCTCCGGGCAAAGAGGCCTGAGGGAGGGGGAAAAGGAGGCAGCCAGTGGACCAGGTGTTTGTTCCCAGTGCCCACCCCTCCCTGATTCCCTGATCCCCTTTGTTTCACATCCTTTCACTTACCCTACGCCAACCCTCACCCCCTTCAGGGACCCCACTGCACCCGCTCCTGCCTTTACCCCTTCCCTCAACTCCAGTTCCCCCGAGGGCCCCAGTCCGCTCCTTCCCAAGGAAGGAGCACAGCCTCCATACCTGGGAGATGAAGACAGGCCAGGAGCAGGCCCAGAGGAGCCCAGCTCCCCGCCAGGCAGCCCTGCATCCTGCTCTGTGTCTCCCTCAGCCCCAAGCCAGTGGCCCTTTATCCTGTTGGGGGTGGGGGCATCAGAAACAGGCTGAGCCGGTGGCTGTGGAGACAATAAACCTCCACATTCCACCCTCACTCCTAATTTGTTCTGTGGCCACAGGTTCCACTTGAATGACCTGGGGAAGCTGGGTGTCCCCACCCTGCTTTTTTCCTCAGTCTCCCCACCCTTCCTAACCCAGGTGTCCTGGCTCACAGCTCATCACCAGATGCCAGCCCTACCCTTCCCTGGCCCCATCCGCCGAGCACACCGGGACCTTCACCCTTGGGGTCCCAGTCTCTTCAACAAAGGATAGAAACACCTGATCCTGGAGTTCCCATTGTGGCTCAGTGGGTCAAGAATCCAGCTAGTATCCATGAGAATACAGGTTCGATCCCTGGCCTCTCTCAGTGGGTTAAGGATCTGGCATTGCTGTGAGCTGGCAGCGCAGGTTTCAGATGCAGCCCAGATTTGGCGCTGCTCTGGCTGTGGTGTAGACTGGCAGCCGCAGCTCCGATTCAGCCCCTAGCCTGGGAACCTCCATATGCCACAGGTGCAGCCCTAAAAAGAAAAGAAACACCTGATCCTCTTTCTTTTTGGCATCCAGATCATTCCTTCCAGCACCCCTTTCTCATGCATCTCCAAAGTTCCCTCACCTTGACGCTCTGGGATATAGGGACTGCCCCAAGACGTGACCCTTCATATAGGGAAATAGATCTGGTTCCCATCCTTAAGAGATGATGGCATGTTGGTTTCCTATGGCCGCTATGACAAATAAGCACAGGCTTAATGGCTTACAACACAAATTTACTGTCTGACAGTTTTGAAGAGCAGAGGTTTGACACTGG
The DNA here is from genome assembly GCA_004024745.2 of Catagonus wagneri. Taxonomy (NCBI): domain Eukaryota; kingdom Metazoa; phylum Chordata; class Mammalia; order Artiodactyla; family Tayassuidae; genus Catagonus; species Catagonus wagneri. Next base: position 12,502,866 of record PVHT021183524.1, on the reverse strand, counting down.
TCTCACTGGGTTAAAACTGAGGTGTTGTTAGAGCTTTTCGGGAGCCTCTAGGAGAGAATCCGTTCCCCTGCATTTTTCAGCTCCTAGAGGCTCTCTGCGTTCCTGGGCTCACGGCCCAGTCCCTCCATGTTCAAAGCCGGAAACAGGAGGATCCTCTCACATTGCATCACTCTGACCTCATCTTCCCTCTCCCATATTTAAAGACCCTTATAATGATGATGGGCTCGCCCAAATAATCCCAGGTAATCCTTCTACCTTAAGGTCACTTGACTAACAACCTTAATTCCATCTGCAACCTTATTTCCTTTTGCTGTGTAGCTTCATATATTCAGTCTCTAGGCATCAGGACATGGACGTCTTTAATGGTCATTGTGCCTGCCTTACATGGTCAGTCATGTCCACATAATACGAGAGACAATGAGACAGAGAGAGAGAGAGAGACAGAGAGAGAGAGAGCGCGCGCAGAGGTTTCAGCTAAGCAGAAGGAAGATATTGAAATGCTGTTGTCAAATAGCCATGAGTTAGTCATTGTTAAGGCTGGGTGATGGGAGCATAGGGAGTCATTAACTATTTTATCTACTCTTAAATATGTTTGAAATTTTAGCAGTAAAGAGTGTTTAGGGAGAGCTCCCGCTGTGGCTTAGCAGGTTACAAACTCAATTAGTATCCATGAGGAAGCTGGTTCAATCCCTGGCCTTGATTATTGGGTCAAGGATTCAGCGTTGCTGAAAGCTGTAGCATAGGTGAAAGATGCAGCTCGGACCCTGCATTGCTGTGGCTGTGGCATAAGCCAGCAGCTGCAGCTCCAATTAGACCCCTAGCTTGGGAACTAAAAAAAAAGCCTGTTTAGGAGGAGTTCCCACTGTGGCACAGTGGGTTAAGGGTTAAAGACCCCGGTGTTGGCACAGCTGCAGGTACAATTCAGTCCTTGGCCCAAGAACTCCCATATGCCGCAGGTGTGCCCCCACCCCACCCCCCAAAAAGGGTTAAAGTGTTCCCTGGTGGACTAGTGCTTAAAGGATCTGGCATTGTCATTGCTGTGGCTCAGGTCACTCTGTGGCATGGGTTTGATCCCTGGCCCTGGGAACTTCTGCATGCCAGATTATGCCAAAAAAAAAGTGTTTAAATGCCTTCACTTCTCAATTGCTTCTAAGACGCACCCAGACCAGGCTTCCCTTGTTGCAGGAAGTCTAACTATTAGCTGTTAGATTTTTCTGTTGCATCCTCATCCCGCTGACTGGCTTCTCCTCTCCAGACCAGGCCAGTGGGTATGGGCAGCAGCCTTTTGGGGTGACAACCACCCATTTTGCAAAACCTTTAGACCCAGATCTCACCAGAAACTAGAAGACCCGTGACAAAGGCTGCACCCCTCCCACAACTGCGACCCACAGAGCCTCTTAAGGCCTGGATTCCTGTCGCTGACTGCTGTCCAGGGGCAGATGCCAGGCCAAGGGTAACTCCACAGCGATGCCAGAAACCAGACTGCTCTGGG
>PVHT021183524.1:12461765-12501274 GCA_004024745.2 Catagonus wagneri | reverse complement strand
CGACGCTTGGAACTCCAGAGAAGAAGGCGTCTAGAAGGTAAGGCAAACTAATGGCAGAGGAGAAGGAGGCTGGTAGGGAGGGGAAATAATTAGGGCTCTTCATAAGGAGAGGGAGGACCCCAGGGTGATGGGCAGTGAAGAGAGAATGGATTTCGTGGAGCAGCGACAGAGAAGAGATGTGGGAGGAAGGATCCAGTTCAACAAATATTTATTGTTTTCCTCCTTTGTGGGAGGAGCTGTAAGAAAGTAGGGTACACAGGACCTTTCAAGGCGTAGGAGAGCATCACCCAGGTCCTAAGAAGAGACCCAGGACACCAAGAGGGCAAAAAGTCTACATCTAGGTCACACAGTTTATTGAGACAACAGTCCAGGACCCGGAGAGAGCAGGGAGCCTGCTTCAGGTTCTGCCGATGCCCTGGTGCCTCCCCCACATGGGGAAGCATCTGAGCGTTGAGGGAAGTGGCAGCCCGGAAGGGGGACTGGGATGGAGACCTCAAGAGACAAGGAGAAGGGAGTGTTGGGAACTCCCAAGGGGTGCGCCGAGCCCTGTAATGTAGGGTACGAGTGGAACTGGGAGTGTGAGAAGCCAGTAGCATAGCGCTGGTCTACCAGATGGCGGAAGGAGATCAGCCACAGTGGTCATTGTTGGCAAATAACCGTCTGGATTGTGCTTTATTTGGCAAAGGGGAGGGGATGACTTGTCTGGGCATCAGAGTTACTCTAGGACATTTCAGGGGGTTCCCAGTCAAGCATCTGAATGGATAGGGTTAGCCAGCGAACGGTACCATCTCAGAGAAATGGCAGAGGAAATTCTAGGGAGTGAGTGCCTGGCGGGGAGGGCACTGGGGACAGGAATCTAAACAGTAGGAGAAAATGAGGAGAGGGAATTGGTGCCTACTATTTGGAAAGGTTAAGAAAGAAGAGGTGACAAGGGAGAGTCTGCCACATGGGGGTCACAGGAGAGAGGAGGGGAGCCGAGCTAACCCCGTGCCTGGGCCCCTGGACCTGCGAGGTGACGGGGCGGGATGCATGTGCGTGCACCTGCACAAGCATGTAGGCATGCTTCTGCCTTATGGACTCTCAGGTAACTCTCCCTGGGGTAGGAAGACTTCGGGGTCAGCTAGCTGGGGCCCCAGAGGCTTCACTTGGGCTAGGATGTCCCGGATGGAGCGGCAGGGGATCTTTCCAGAGCTGCCGGAACCACAGGGCTTGGCGCCAGCTGAGGGATCAGGCTGGGGAGAGCCATCTGGACCCCCACTCGAGGTCGAGGAGGAGACAGAAATGCAAGGGTGGCCAGAAGAGCTGGACTTGCTGCCACAGGGCTGAAGGATGATTTTGCCACCGGCTTGCGAGCTGGAGCTGCCGCTGAATGAGCCAGTGCCCGGTGGGGAGCAGGGCCCCTGGGAAGCAGAGCCACAGGGATGGAAGGATGAGCCAGAACTGCCGGAAATGCTAGAGCTGCTGTGGACTCCAGAGCTGGAGAGGGAGCAGGGCCCCTTAGAGCCGGCAGAGCCAACGCCACAGGGCCGGACCCCACCAGAGCCCACTGGCTGGAACACAACGGCCGAGGACGCTCCCGACTGGTAGACGCTGGAACTGGAAGAGCTGTGGCTGGGGATGATGGGGTTGCTGGAGAAGTATTTGCCTTCAGAGATGGGGGGCCCCGCTGCAAAGGAAGGGACCCCTGGAGAGCCTTTGACGGGGTTATCTTTGGTGAAGTAGCCCACGGGGTAGATTTTGCCCCCACTGTAGGTCATGCCCGGGACCAGATAACTATCAGAGGAGCCACCCACCACCTCATAGCTGCCGAATTTGTCTGTGGAGGTGATGGGGGGGCAGGGCTTGCCTGAAAGGCCACCGCTGCTGCAGGGGGCCCCTTGGCCCACTCCGGGGCTGCCAGAGCCGTGCTGTTCCACCACCACCACTACGGGCCTTTTCCCCCCGGACACAGAGTGGGAGCTAGAGATGTAGGAGCCAGACTGCGAGACAATGCGGCCCCCGCTGCAGGGAGAGTCGGGGATGTCGGAACTACAGGGGCGCAGGTTGGAGTTGACCTTTTGGCCACTGCCGCTGGATATCCAGGAGGTGTGGGAAACAGAAGAGCTCGAGCCACCTCCAGACTGGGAGCTAATGCTTCCCGACTGGGAGGTGCCGGAGGCGCCTTGTAGACTGGAGCCAGATCCGGAGGAGTAGCTGATCTGTGAGTACCCTGTTCCTGGCTTAAATAATGAGGATCCTGAAGAACCACTGTGGGCAACGATGGATCCACTAGAGCCACCACCGGAACCACCGCTGGAGCCACTGGAACCACTGGAGCTGCCACTGGAACCACCACTGGAGCTGCCACTGGAGCCACTGGAACTAGAAATGGAGCTGCTGGAGCCACTGTGGCTACTGAAGCTGCTGGAGCCCCCCTTCCCCAGGAGACAGGGGTCATTGGGGGAGGTGATCCGTGTAGGGTCCTTGCAGGGGTCTAAGAAAGTCCCGATGCTCTTGGCCAAGGTCCCTGCGGAGGAAAGTGGTGGTTAGTAAGGGCTGGAGAGGCCGGGCTTTCTCCCTCCCCTCCCAGGCCCACCTCAGTCACCTGCCACTCTGATCTCTGCCGTGAGGAGCCCAGGGAGGGTTTGGGGTGTAAAAGAGGGGCGAAGTGGCTGTCGCATCTGAAGGAAAGTGAGATGGTGCGATAAGAACAGTCTTGTTGCTCTGGGAGAAGAGGTGGGAGGGAAGCCGTGCATCTGCCAGAGAAAAGGAAAAGCAGACGGAGCAGAGAAGGGGCAGGAGCGAATAGATCGAAAAGAAAGAATCCCAAAGAAACGGAGAGCAGGGGAGGCCATGGGACCAGATGAAAGGAGAGGAAAGAGAACCATGGAGGACTGAGAAGGGCGGAAATCAGTCCAAGAGATGCTGGGTCGGATGGGGGAGGCAGAGGGGCTGAAGAGAAGGACAGGGTACTTGAGGGCCATGACTTGGTCACTGCTTCCCATGCCGGGTGAGCTGGGTGGGGGCCAGGATGTGGGGACACACACTGTTGCTTCAGAACCTGCCAGTACCAGCGTGACAGGGCACCGCACCCAAGCCGGCCCTGCTCTCCCGGCCCCGGGGCACCGGGATGAAACCCTTCTCCCAGCCTGCCAACCTTTATGGGCTCCCTTCCCGCCCAGCCTGCACGTGCCGCCCCCAGGCTTCCGGCTGGCTGCTCCTGTCTTTGCTTCTTGTCTTACCTGACGCTTTGCTCCGCCCCCTAGGCTCACCTGCCCCCCAGGCTTGCTCTGCTCCCCACCTCGCCTCCCTCAGGTCCCAAGTGTCCTGAAGAGAGCCACATCCTTCAGCTCCTTGCCCTGCCCCTTGCGGTCCTCACTGCCTTACTGGGAGCGCTGAGAGCGGACCCTCAGTGTAGAAGGGGCTTTATAAAGATTTACTACTGCTACTCCCCCTTGAGCCCCACCCCACCACCAAAAACCAGGTGTCCACGATCTCTGGGGTCCCAATTCTCTCCTCAAAAAGAAATCCGATGCCTCCACCTCCACGCCAAACCCCAGCTCCCCTGCAGCCTCCTTTCCTCGGCCGCCCTAACCATCAACTTCCCATTCTCCTCCTCTGCAACCCTGAGGCCACACAGCCCACTCCCCGCCTCGGGGCCATGGGCAAGGTCACCGGCGGTCAACAGCACAGGAGTCGAACCCCGGAGTCTCTCAGCCCGGAGTCTGGATCCAGGCTTCACTGCTTTCTAACTTGTGACCTCCAGTCAGTTTCCTGACTGCTCCAGGCCTCAGTGTCCCCGTGTGTAGAATGGGAACAGCAAATCTCTCACACGCTTCTTCTGATGATCAAAAGAGCGAATATTTTTCAAGTGGCAGCACCGTGTCTGGCACATAAAAAGGGCTCTAGCAATTATTACGACTATTAAATATCCAGTCTTCGTCTTCTAGCACTCTACTGCTAATAATAACAACAGCCAACATTATATAACCCTCCAGAATTTCCACAGCACTGTCGTATACCTCATTTAATTAGAGGCACAGAGAGAAACTAGAGCGAGGTGTTAACATTAACCTCACTTTAGAGTTTCAGAAACTGAGGCTCAGAAAGTGTAAGTAGCCTTGGCCTGAAGTGCCAAGGCAGTGAGAAGCAGCCCCCAGACTCAAGCATCTGAATCTAGAACCCCTGCCCTTCCCCGCATGTTGGATCCTCTCCTGGGCCCTCCCCACACAGTGCTCCCTCCGTCCTCCCCCCGTCCCTGCTCCCGGGGCCCCCAGCCTCCTACCTTGCAGGAGGAGACTGGCCAGCAGCAACGCCAGTATCCCGCACCCTCCCGCACGCCCTATCCAGAATGCTCGCGAAGAGCCCATCTCGGACTGTGTGGCCTCCCGACTGACAGCGGCTCGTGGACACCGGGGCCTTTATGCCAGGGCTGGACATTCTCTGGGCAGGAGTCACTGTGGGGAGGGGCGGAGGGGTAGGTGCCTGAGGGAAGTTGGTGTGGCCAGGAGGAGCTGAAGCAATCGGGTTCGGGCATCTGCCTACTCAGCAGCAGGGGTGGCTGCGGTGTGGGGTACCGTGGCTGTGGGGCCGCCTGGCTGGCCTGCCCCTGGCTTCGCATTGCCTAACCCAGAACCAGGCGCTCTGCCCCAACGGCCGCCCACTGTGGGGCGGCCACTCTCACCACGGGACCCAGTCACCTGGCTCCCTCTCTCTCCTGCCTCCGCTGGTGCTGGCTTGTCTGACTCCCCAGCACCCTATCCCCACCGCCAGCCTGGTTAACCCACCTGAGTTCCCATCCACAGCTCCTAGATCCACCCCTTTCTTGGGACCCATCACTCAGCCCCACTCTCCTCCTCCAGATTTAAGGATCTGCACTGTCCCCACTAGGGTCCCCCGGCTGTCCCTGCCCAAGGACCAGGCCTCCACACCCCCACTCTGTACTCCATCAGTGAGTGAGCCTTTGGGGTCTGCGCTCCCAAACCCGTTCCCCGACCTCTCCCTTCGGCTGTGGGGTGGGAGCTGCAGGGACAGCATGCAGGGTCGCCAGATGCCAGGGTCTCAGCCGGGGAATGGGCCGGGGCCGGGGACCCCGTCATAGCTGGGCCTTGGTTACTCACAGGCCACTCACGGCCCCTCCCCCAGGGATGACCCTGACTCCAGCAGGTGAGCAAGAGGCTAATAAGACTAATTGGGAAGGTGGTGACCTTACCGCCCATTAGCTGGCTGCCCAGCCTGGATGAGCGAACAGGAAGCAGCCAGCTGGTGTCCGGGTAGGACCTGAGAAGGATAAAGGCGGGCTGGCGGACTTCCGAGTCCCTGAAGATGGAAAGCGGGACTGCAGGACCAGAGCCCTGGCATCTGCTAAGAGGGGGGCAGCTCTTCCTCATCACATTCTCCTCCTGGCTTTGACCTTGGCCCCACCCCAGCCAATTAATTGCTCATTGGTATTGCCAAGAGTATCAGTATCGGAGGGAGGGGCCTGGGACTCAGGTTCTCGGCCCTCCTCCCCAGCCCACCCAGCTCTCTCTCCTCACCCAGACCTCCTTCCCGTACGGCCCGGTCCCCTCAGAAGCAGCCCTGCCCGGGGAGCCCAGCAGTCTCCCCCTTTCTCTGTCTCCTGCCCTACTTCTGACCCCCGCCCAGCCCTGTCAGCAGAACTTCCTGTCACGAAGGACATGTTCTTTGTGCAGCCCCCAGCCACAAGTGGCCACTGAGCATTTGAAATGGGGTATGAGCAACGGAGGGACCTGATTTTTTCATCTGACTTAATTTTAGGTAATTTAAATGTAAACAGCCATGTGCAACTAGTGGCTACCGTGGAATCTAGCCCTTGACAGTGGTCCAGCACCCAGAATGGGAGTGGAAGGGAGAGAGAGAGGCTATGGAGCTGCAGTGACAGGGGATAGTGAGAAGACAGCCCCTTAAGAGGGATGATGTCATGGGGGGGGTTTAAAAACAGCAACACTGGTTTTAGAATCGGGATGACCTGGGTTCAAGTCCCAGCTAAACTCCTAGCTTTGGGCAACTTGCCAAACCTCTTTTTTACTCTTTTTTTTTTCCTTAGGGTCGCACCTGTGGCATATGGAGGTTCCCAGGCTAGGGGTTGAATCGCTGTAGCTGCTGGCCTGCATCACAGCCACAGTAATGATGGATTCTTGACCCACTGAGCGAGGCCAGGGATCGAACCCACATCCTCATGGATTCTAGTTGGGTTCATAACCCGCCGATCTACAACGGGAACTCCTCACCAAGCCTTTCTGAACTTCAGTGTCTTCATCTGTAAAATGGGAGTATTTTAAATGATGCCCCCCACCCCTTGCAGGGATTAAGTGAGAAATTATCAGAAAGATTAAATGGGACAAGAGGATGGCCCTCCGTGTGGAGTCTGCATGTCCCGTCTGTGCCCTCCACCGGTGGAAGGCAGCTAGGACGGCTCGCCCACCCCAGGCCCTCGCCCCGAGTCTCCAGCCCAGTTGACCTAGAGGATCCTCCCCGTCCGTCCACCCCCTACAGAGCCACAGACAGGTGTCAGCACAGCCCTGCTCTTTAAAATGGTGTCGCTCCTTCTGAAAGTCAGTTCCTCCGCAGACTCTCAGGCCCCACTGGCCCCGTTTCCAGTGGGGGGGCTGGGAGCAGGGAGGGGAGTGGCCGAGAGAAGAGAGCCTAGTGGGTGGGGGAAGAGGAGGGACAGCGGGCCCCGGGGGGTATTCTTTTCTAGCACAAACAGGTGGTGACACTCGTCCTGTTTTTCCCTCTCGTTCCTCCTGACCTTGGCTGGGACAGCCAGGGCTGAAGGAGGCACAGTCTCTCTCGGCCTCTTGCCATATCTCCAGCCACCCACACAGCCCAGTGGTGCGGCCGCATTCCTCCTCTGACTGCCGGCCTCCTGTCCACCCTCCCCCTGCCCCACCCGGGTCTGCCCTTCCCTCCACTGGCTGCCCACGCTCACGCCTCTGAGCTCCTCTCCTCCGCTCTCCCTGTTTCTTTTTTCTTCTCCTTTTTTTTTTTTGCTTTTTAGGGCCGCAGCTGTGGCATATGGATGTTCCCAGGCTAGGGGTCAAATCGGAGCTGTAGCCGTTGGCCTACGCCACAGCCACAGCAACGGGGTATCCAAGCCTCGTCTGCGACCTACACCACAGCCCATGGCAACACCGGATCCTTAACCCACTGAGCGAGACCAGGGATCGAACCTGCATCCTCATGGATCCTAGTCGGGTTCTTTAACTGCTAAGCCATGACAGGAACTCTCTCCTTGTTTGTTACTGAAAGCTGCCCCAGTGTGTTTTCTCTGCTGTGTTCCTGGGTCTCACGGTTAATCCCTCTCCTGGTTCAGGCAGTGAAAAGCTGAAGCTCACGGGGTCAAGGGGGGTGGGGAAGGGCCTTGGCTGCGTGCCCCACAAGCCAGGGCGGCCTTGGGGACGCTCACCACTTACACATGCCCAGGGTGGTGTGGGTGGGTCTGCTGTATTTTCCAGCTGCAGAGTCTACCCCTGCCGCCTCCAGGGATGCTATCCAGCGAAAGGACTGCATGAGTGTGGGTGGCCAAGGGCACCCCTGGCACCAGACAAAACCAAGCTTAAAGCACTTGCCTTCCGGAGTTCCTACTGTGGTGCAATGGAAATGAGTCCGACTAGGAACCATGAGGTTGCGGGTTCGATCCCTGGCCTTGCTCAGTGGATTAAGGATCTGGCATTGCCGTGAGCTGTGGTGTAGGTTGCAGGCGCGGCTCGGGTCTGGCATTGCTATGGCTGTGGTGTAGGCCAGCAGCTGCAGCTCCCATTGGATCCCTAGTCTGGGAACCTCCATATGCCGTGGGTGCATCCCTAAAAAGCAAAAAAAGAAAAGAGAAGAAAAGAATGTGCCTTCTGTAAGCAAGAGACCACGGATCCCTGCCCCGAATCTAAAAAGGCTGATTGTGTCCACTCCAGGCCACCCTGGGCGATTCTGAGCTGCTGTGTCCTGCTGTGCGACCCTGCGCTGTGCTTCGGGAGGTGCAGCAGGAACTGTTCTTGCCCTCGAAGAGCTGCGATTCAGCTGGGGACGTGCGGCGTAGAGGGAAGGCTGGCCTGGAGGAAGGCGGTGGCCCTCTGAGGAGGCGGCAGGGCTTTCCCTGGGCCGTGAGGAATCTTGAGAAGAGCAGGGAGCAGGCGGCTCGGACTCACGGGCCTGGCGGTGCTGAAGGTATATTTATTTATTTATTTGTCTTTTTGCCTTACCTAGGGCCGCACCCGCGGCATATGGAGGTTCCCAGGGTAGGGGTCTAACAGGAGCTGTAGCCGCCGACCTTTGCCACAGCCACAGCAATGCCAGATCCGAGCCGCGTCTACAACCTACACCACAGCTCACGGCAACCCCAGATCCTTAACCCACTGAGCAAGGCCAGGGATCGAACTCGCAACCTCATGGTTCCTAGTCGGATTCGTTAACCACTGAGCCACGACGAGAACTCCTGAAGGTATATTTAGAAGGAGCGCTGGCTGGGGCTGGCGTGAAAAGTGAACACACAGAGGCGCAGTGGGCAGAGAGGTGGATGGGCTGCAGGACCAGCCGGGCGGGAGATCCTAACGCCAGGCTAGAGGGCATGGGAGCGGAGGCTTGCGAGCAGGAGCAGCTTGGTCAGAGCAGAGGCTTGGGGGCAGAGAACCACCGTTTCATGGTTGCTGACTGTGAGCCCGATATGGTCCCAGGTTCGAAACACGTGCTCTGGTGTTTAATCCTCACAACAGCCCTATGAGTAAGTGTTTTTTCTCCCCCATTTCACAGATGACCAAACTGAGTTTATTTATTTATTTATTTTTTTGTCTTTTTGCCTTTATGTAGAGCCGCACCTGCGGCATATGGAGGTTCCCAGGCTAGGGGTCTAACAGGAGCTGTAGCTGCCGGCCTTCGCCACAGCCACAGCCACAGCAATGCGGGATCCGAGCCACGTCTGCAACCTACACCACAGCTCACGGCAACGCCGGATCCTTAACCCACTGAGCAAGGCCAGGGATCGAACCCGCAACCTCATGGTTCTTAGTCGGATTCGTTAACTGCTGAGCCACGATGGGAACTCCCAAACTGAGTTTAAATTATTTGCCCAATCCAGCTTGTAACAGCAAAAGCGTTTGGAAAGGACTCCAATTCAATCCACGTTTCTTCATGCAGTTGACACCAGGCCATAAATTAATGGCAGTGGCCCATGGACAGACTTCAGAGGTTCCTTAAACTGTGTAAGTCTGTGTGCAGATTCCTGTGTGTCATCAGAGTCTCAGAAGTTAAGTCTTAAGTGAGAAAGTCCCTCCCACTCAACCTTTTCTCCTCTGCATTTCACCCATGGGCCTACAGGTCAGGACAGAAGTTCTGGAACAAGTTTTCCATGCCGGGGTCCTTGATAGACCTAAGGCTTAGACTTGAGAGATCGGGAAAGGGAGTGAAAAAAAATAGAAAGGAAAGCCCCCCCCCCACAGAGGAGGTTGTTTTGTGGTGGGGGAGGGGTGAAGAGGCACCGGGAGCCACTCTGGGCTCCAGGACCTGTGGGTGCTCCCCTCCTTCTCTGTGGTCAAAGCCATTTTCCCCTCCTGCCCTCTCTTTTTCCATCACACCCCCTAGACCTATGGTGGGCCCCTCCTTCCATCACATGGGAAGCTGATGCTCCGGGTCCACTCCCAGTAGGGGCTTCCTCTCCTCATTTTTCCCACCGTGGGGATGGGTGGCCCTGAGTCATCCACACTCTCCACCTGGTCCATCTCATGACCAAGAACATAGATGGAGGAATTCCCTGGTGGCTCAGCATGTTAAAGATCTGGCATTGTCACTGCTGTGGGTTGGGTTGCTGCTGTGGCATGGGTTCGATCCCTAGCCCAGGAACTTCTGCATGCTGTGGGTGCAGCAAAAAACAACAACAACAACAACAAAAAACATAGAAAGAAAGGATGCTAGAATGGATGAGCAACAAGATCCTACTGTGTAGCACAGGGAACTCTATCCAGTCTCTTGGGATAGACCATGATGGAAGATAATATGAGAAAAAGAATGTGTATGTATGTATGACGGGGTCACTGTGTTGTACAGCAGAAAGTGATACAACACTGTAGTCAACTCTAATTTAAAATAGAGAAAGAGGAGTTCCCGTCGTGGCTCAGTGGTTAACGAATCCGACCAGGAACCATGAGGTTGCGGGTTCGATCCCTGGCCTTGCTCAGTGGGTTAAGGATCCAGCGTTGCCATGAGCTGTGGTGTAGGTCACAGACGCGGCTCAGATCTGGTGTTGCTGTGGCTGTGGCGTAGGCCGGCAGCTGTGGCTCTGATTCAGCCCTTAGCCTGGGAACCTCCATATGCTGCAGGTGCACCCCCCCCAAATAAATAAATAAAAGAAAGAAAGGGAGGGAGGGAGGGAGGAAGAGAGCACTTGCGTTTGGAGGTTCTTATGCGCTCTGTGCTGGTGTAGCCTCCTTAGCCCAGGTGTGCCCATGTGACTGGCTAAGCTCATTCACCTTTAGTCTCGGCGGCCCTGCCTGCTTCTGTGGCTCCTTCCCTTGGTTGATGATCACGGGCAGAACCCACGTCCCACCTGGCCTGACTCCTTTGCCCCCTTCGCAGATAGATCTGCAGTACCTCCCCTGTGCAGCCCCCACACGGCCTCCAAACGCACCAGCAACCTTTGGCCCTGGACTGCGGGCTCCATGGCAGTGGGCAAAGCATATGTCTGTCTGAATCCCAAGCACTTAAGCACTTAGCGATTTTCTTTCTTTCTTTCTTTCTTTTGGTCACACCCACAGAATGTGGAAGTTCCCAGCCAGGGATCCAACCTGCACCACAGCAGTGACCCAAGCCACTGCAGTGCCTACTCCAGATCCTTAGCCCACTGTACCACAAGAGAACTCCCTCTTGGTGATCTTTTGAAACAAAAGAATGAACCATCCAGGCCACCCTCCCCTTTCCACCAGATCTGGAACACATCTCCTTGCTCTCTGTTCTGCACCCTCCACCCCTCCCGACCACATGTACTCCATGCAAAGCGCACTAGAGGTGCTGAGTGGGATACAGCGATGGCCAAGGCCTGGCCTCCAAGAGAGCTGGGTCTAGCTGGGCGGGGGCAGCAGGCCCATGAACTTGGCTCTGACACAGAGCCACTCTCCTGTGCTCTCTTGTGGGCCTGTCTGTCCCGCCCTCATTCCTCGTGGATGAGTCTCCCCTGAGCCGGTCTCCTCTCCCCTGGATGAGCCCTGTCCTCTGAGGGGTGCAGCACGCTTCCATTAACACATCGCAGAGCTCACGTGGCCCTATGAGGAAGTACTGGGATTTCCCCCTGGACAAGGCATTAATTGCATGCTAGGGTGGGGCAGACAAGTGCTGAGTGCTTGGAAAAAAAAAACTCACCTACTTCTAGGGAATTTCACCCCAGCATCACGCGTGGCCCCTCACTGAAAATCGCAGCTCTGGGGAGCAGTCTCCGCCCCGTCAGAATACATCTGCTCCCTCAAAATATGTTCCAAGTGTGGTCCATACTCAACTGCACCCTTCCTTCTTCTCCACTCAGCTCCCTAGTCCCTCACTCTCTCCTCCAGGCCTGACTTCCTGGAACTTGGCCTGATCAGCATCCACTTTTGCTGGTCCCCAGCCCCGTTACCCCTTAGCAGCCCCGCTGACACCCTCCAAGAAACTCAAGGCACTGCAGCTGGGGTGTGGATGCGAGGACTGGAGTCAGAGCCAGGAGCATCTTCAGCGGCTGGATCCTGTAGAGGAGGAACTGGCAGGTGGGGGCTCTGTCCTCCCACCCTCATCCTGTTCCCTTCCCCCTGCCCCGCAAGCTGAGTGACCGTCATGGTCCTCGAGCCCAAGACTTCATCGCTCTATTTAAGCCACATCTGATTTGGAGGCTGTGATCAGCTCTCAGAATAACAATAATATTTTTCCTCTTCTCTGTTCTGTGAAGTGAGTGCTAGGAACACCAGCGCTCGTTGTCTCCTCCTTACGCTCACCTATTAAATAGTCATTCTTTCCACTGCTGCTATTAATGCCTTTTATTGTTATTGGTCAGCCAGAATTTGAGACCCAGCTCGCTCCCGATCCAGCAGGAGAGGGTGAAAGAGGTCGGGGCACAGTCTGACTGTGCTCTGGGGAGAGGCTGGAAGGACTTGTAATTGGAGGGGCTTCTAGGCGGTGGGGATGCAGCGCTCAGGGCTTCTGGGGGTGGGACAACCAGGGACCCATCTTCACTCCTTCTTCCGGCCTGTCTGAATCCCTCTGGTGGCGAGATCCTTGTGGGCAGGGAGCCCTTCCTTCCCCCAGAGTGTCCTGGCCCTTGATAACGTCACTGGCACAAGCAGGTGACAGTAAACACAGGCTGGCGTCCTATGTCCACCTCCATTCTCTAGGCCCCAGGACTAGAGCCAGAGAAGGACACTGACTCCTGACACTGCATAACCGTCAGCCCGTCACAAACGTCTGCATGTGTAGGATTTATCCTGAGTGTCTCAATGCTCCCAGGAAACGGAAATGACTGTTTATCCTTTGACGCTGCAGATACAAGTTCAGGGCCGTCAGGCAATGCCCACCACCAATAGCTGGGGACTCTGCCTGAGATCCTGATGCTGTCGGCTACGCACAGCACCAAGCTGGCTCTTCCTCTTCCCCCTGGAAGTTCACATGCCCGGGCTCAGTCCCTCATTTCATTCAGTCCGTGTGCCCTGCCGTCTCCTCAGAAGCCCTCCCTGATTTTCCTGTTAAAATTGCACACCCCCCATACTCATGGACCATCACTCTCTATTTTCTTCCCTTGCCTTCCTTTTTTTTTTGCCTTTTATCATTTTAGGGCCACACCCGCGGCATGTGGAAGTTCCCAGGCTAGGGGTCTAATCGGAGCTGCAGCAGCTGGCCTACACTGTAGCCACAGCAACACAGGATCCGAGCCGCGTCTGCGACCTACACCACAGGTCACGGCAACGCCAGATCCTTAATCCACTGAGCAAGGCCAGGGATTGAAACCGCAACCTCATGGTTCCTAGTCGGATTTGTTAACCTCTGTGCCACGACGGGAACTCCGCCTTCCTTTTGTTTCTTTTTTTTTGGGGGGTGGGGGCCTGCACCCATGGCATATGGAAATACCCAGGCTAGGGGTCAAATTGGAGCTGCCAGTCTACACCACAGCCACAGCAATGCCAGATTGGAGCTACATCTGCGACCCACACCACAGCTCACAGTAAGGCCGGATCCTTAACCCGCTGAGCGAGGTCAGAATCAAACCCACATTTTCATGGATATTAGTTGGATTCTTAACCTGCTGAGCCACAGTGGGAACTCCCTGCCTTCTTTTTCTTCATAACTCTTTTCTTTTTTCTTTTTGTCTTTTTAGGGCTGTACCCACAGTGTATGGAGGTTCCCAGGCTAGGGAATTGGAGTTGTAGCTACTGGCCTACACCACAACCACAGGAACATCAGATCCAAGCTGTCTTTGGGACCTACACCACAGCTCACAGCAACGCCAGATCCTTAACCCACTGAGCGAGGCCAGGAGTCGAACCTACGTCCTCATAAATGCTAGTCAGATTCGTTTCCACTGAGCCATGACGGGAACTCCATTCTTCATAGCTCTTATCTCAACATGATATCCTACTGCATACAACCCATATGCTTCTTGTCAGCTTCCCCCACTAGAAGGTAAGCCCTGTGGGGGTATCCATGGCTCTAGAGCGCTGACCACCTGGCTTATGGAAGGAACAAAGTGAACAATGAGAGAAAGAATCGAGAATGAATGTGTAGACCACTTGGGCCCCACAGCCTACCTCATTTCACCTCATGGGCCTGACATGACCTAGAGGGGTCACCTTGGCCACTAAGAGGGCCTTGGTTTGGGCCTGATGGAGGACCCTAGGGAGTGGATGACATAAGAGGCAGAGCAAGGGCTCTGGAGAAGTCTCTGTGCTGCCCTCTGGTTGTAGCTCTTGGAACACAGAGGAGGAGTTTAGGCTCTCAGTTTTGCGTGGAAATTTGGAGATTATTTTAAAAATCCCCTAGGAGTTCCTGTTGTGGTTCAGCAGTAACAAGCCCAACTAATACCCGTGGGGATGCAGGTTCAATCCCTGGCCTTGCTCAGTGGGTTAAGGATCCAGCATTGCCATGAGCTGTGGTATACAGGTCGCAGACGCACCCATTTGACCCCTAGCCTGGGAACCTCCATATGCCACAGGTGAAGCCCTAAAATAAGAAAAGAAAAGAAATCCCCTGGAGTCACATCCCAGGACCACAGAGAACAGACGGCAGAGTAGGAACAACGAATTGGATCAGTCTGACGCTCTCCCCACTAGGCTATCCTGTCTGTTCCCATCACAGAGCTGAGATTATGCTGCGAAAGAGATGGCTGTTAACTGGACAAACCTTAAGAGACGGGTTTGATTTAATTCAACAAGTTATGTGAGCCAGTGCTAGGCACCCGCTGTGCACTGAATTAAAGATTAGAGGAAGAAAAGGTACAGGAAGAGAGTTTAAGTTTATATCAAGGCAAGCCTTTGGTCAAATGAATTTGAAATATGAAATCGGCAGAGGAGCTGGGGTTTCCCTGCTGGGCTCCTACTTCAGGGTGTGCCCCTCTCTTGCTTTTATCGCCTTTTATCGTCACGATTTATGTCTTTGTTTCCTCATGTCAAATTATCGTCATGATTTACGTCTTTGTTTCCTCTCTAGTCCCGGAGCTCCTTGAGGGCAGGGAGGACTGAAACTTCTGCCTGGGCTTGTCACTGTCACCTGGCACCCCAAACAGTAGATGCCCAATAAATGATCCTGACAAGGGCAAATGGATAAACAAATGAGTGGTTTGGAGTTTCCCTCCTAGAGAGCTTCAGAGGAGAGCAGACAACCATCTCCTCTGTCTAGTCCAAAGACATGATTTGCCTGCCCAAAGGTGAGGGCTGTGCCCCATGCATTCTCTAAATAACTCAGCTTCTATAATTAGGTTATACCATGAAACAGTTTCAGGTTCTTTTCTCTCATTGGTTGTGCACTTATTTATTGACTACCTGCCACGTCCAAGGTCCTGAGCTATTGTTCTCTGAATCCATGATCCCATTCTATTATTTAATTCTATGACTCCACGTTGACCTAATATGCAATAGTGTCCCCACTGCATTCACTCCTAGGTGAGGTCAGCCCAGGCTGATGGGAAGCATCAGCACTGTCTAATCTGAATGGATAAATTGGCACAAAGCGTTCCCCTGTGTTAATGTTCCAAACCATCCAGTCCCACTCAGCCTCCTCCCAGATGATAAATACAGCATTTTAGGTGCCAATACCTGCTGCCCATTTATACATATTAAAATCTCTGGAGTTCCTGTTGTGGCTCAGCGGGTTAAGAACACAACTAGTACCCACAAGGATGTGGGTTCAATGCCTGAGCTTAATCAGTGGGTGAAGGACCCAACGTTGCCACACACTGCAGCACAGGTCACTGATGCAGTTCAGATCCAGCGTTGCTGTGGCTGTGGTGTAGGCCAGTGGCTGCAGCTCTGGTTCAACCCCTAGCCAAGGAACTTCCAGATGCCACAGGTGCAGCTGTAAAAAAAAAAAAAAAAAATTATTAAAAAAATAATAGGAGTTCCCATCGTGGCTCAGTGGTTAATGAATCTGACTGGGAACCATGAGGTTGTGGTTCGATCCCTGGCCTCGCTCAGTGGGTTAAGGATCCGGTGTTGCTGTGAGCTGTGGTGTAGGTCGCAGACGCGGCTCGGATCCCACGTTGCTGTGGCTGTGGCGTAGGCCGGCCTGGGAACCTCCATATGCCACGAGCACGGCCCTAGAAAAGGCAAAAAGACAAAAATAAATAAATAAATAAAGTCTGCAGTTACCTCTTGCCTCCCCTTCCCTCTCCCACTCACCCCTGTTGTGTCAAACTGGGAAGAACTGGAAGTTCCCTGGTGGCTCGATGTGTTAAGCATCCAGTGTTGTCACTGCTGTGGCTCAGGTTGCTGCTGTGGAGCCTGCATCCAGTTTTGACTTTGGCACCTTGTTAAGTCTGAGATGAGTGACCTCTGTCAGCAGTAGTTCCCTCATCTGTGAAATGGGGCTAATAATTTGCTTTATTGAACACCTTCTGGGCCAGGTATCAGGGAAGAAATAAAACATACAAAGACAGTAGTTCCTGTCGTGGTGCAGTGGTTAATGAATCCGACTAGGAACGATGAGGTTGCGGGTTCGATTCCTGGCCTTGTTCAGTGGGTTAGGGATCCAGCATTGCAGTGAGCTGTGCTATAGGTTGCAGATGCAGCTTGGATCCTGCGTTGCTGTGGCCCTGGTGTAGGCCAGCAGCTCTAGCTCCAATTAGACCCCTAGCCTGGGAACCTCCATATGCCACAGGCCACGGCCCTGAAGGAAAAAAAAAGGCAAAAAAAAAAGAAAAACCATACAAAGACAGTCAAGGCTCAATCCCTGCCCTCAAGAAGCTCTTACTTTACAAGGTAACCGACACAACAGGGGGGAAATGAAGCAAGACAGCATGATGTAAAGAACCCTGGATCCTCTCCATCTTTTCTCTCACAGCCTTTCTCCTTTAAGGATTTTTTTCTCTTTCCATTCCCAACGAACTCCATCTCACTGGCTTGGGCAGTTTGAGGGGTCCAGCTTTCCTGCTTCCCTTCCACCCCATGACTCCTGCCCCAGTCTGCCCAGACAGGTACATGTCACCCCACACGGAACACAGTTCAATCCGAGGAGAAAAACTTCCAGATATGAGCCCCTGAGCCGAGCACCAAGACCATCTCAAATTGCACCCCTCCCACACACCGCCTGACTGTCCCACACCACCTCCCACTCCCCCGGGTTAAAAACCCTTCACTCCAACCATTTTGATCCACTCTCTGTTGCCCAGACTCGTCATTCATTAATGAACTCAGCCATTCCTAAAACATGTATGTGATGGTTAATTTTATGTGTCAGTTTGGGCTGAGAGAGGCCCAGGAGGCTGATGAATTGCATTCAGGTATGTCTGCGAGGGTGCTTCCGGAAGAGACTGGCATTTGAATCGCAAGACCGAAGGGCCAGTGTTGGAGGGCACCATCCAGTGTGAATGGGACGAAAAGGTGGAGGAGGGCGGATCCGCGCTCCGAGCTGGGCCATCCACCTCCTCCTGCCGTCAAACACCAGCCGTCAAACACCAGCCGTCCTGGTTCCGGGTCCTTCGGACGGGGACCTGCCCTGACAGCCCCTTGATTCTTGGGCCTTTGCGCCCATACTGGGACTTAAACCATCGACTTCCCTGGTCCTCAGGCCTCCAGACTGGGATTAAATTGCTCCACTGACCTTCCTGGTTGTTGTCCGCCTTGCAAGATGGCAGATAAGGGGAATTCTCAGCATCCACAATCTCAAGAGCCAATTCCTATAGTAAATCTCCATGCATATTCTGTAGGCTTTGTTTTTGTGGAGAGCTCTAATGCAAGTGTCCACAGAGGGCCATGGTCACACACATGAATAAAGAGATGAGCTAATGTAGTTAAAGTCATGACACACCTGAGTTCAAACCCCAATTTTACCATCCCCCCCCCGCCCTGTCTGACCTTGCACAAGTCAAGGTACCTTTCCAGGCCTCTGTTTCCTTCTTCCGAGAAATGGTGATAACAATACAGTTATTGTACAAATTAAGTGAGAGTTGAATCTGGAAGCCTTGGGCGACAGTGCCCTAGGACACATGCGCAGTATAAAGTAGCTGCACCATTTTGCAGCAAACAGTACTTTGCATCTTAGGCTGGATGCCCCAGAAGCAGATCCTGAACAAAAATTCAAGTAAAAAGGATTTATTAAAAAGTTATGACCGTGGGGAGGAGGAAAGGGAGTGGGAAAGCGGGACCAGGAGGGGTAGGAAGCTAAGAAACTGTGTGGAACCAAGCAAAGTCTCGCTGGCACTGGAGTATTGATTCGCCCCTATTTCTCCGTCATCCATTAAGGGCGCGGAAGTGGGGCGGGCGGCGGGGGTGGGGGGCGAAGGCTGTCAGGAAGAAACGTTGCCAGATGCTTCCAGCACTCCCTGCACAGTGCAGTGCCCCGGAGCGCGAGGGAGGCCCGCATGGGCTGCTGGGAGTGACAGCACACTAGGAGTCTACAGGCTCCTGAATGGTGGTGGGGTCCAAGAAGAAATGCGCAGAACACGGTCTCTGCCCCCATGAGTCTTGAAACCTGCGAGGCGAGGGGACATGGGACTAAACATTGCCATCGGAGCTCTGTTCCAGGCACACCTGCAGCGCTGAACCAGGCGGCGGGGGCAGAGGATACAGGTGAGGTGGGGAGAGGCGCGTGAAAGGCGTCGCTGAAGAGAAATGCAACTGGTTGCGGAGAGGGAAGCCATTCCAGGGAGCGGGAACAGCACACAGCTGGGGGGAAAGGCTGGGGGGCGGGTCCGGAAGCGAGGGGGCGTGGGGTTCCGAGGACCCAGCCTCGCCAGCGCCTGCGCCTGCGGCCCCGGGCCCGCCCCTCCCTGGCAGCTCCTCCCACCTTGCTGCTTGTTCTGCTTGTTCTGAGTCTGCAGCTGCGGACCTCCTACTGGAAGCCTCGTGGGACTACCCCAGCTCCCGGTGCGTGATTCTCTTCTGAACTCTTATTAGCGTTTACTACCGAGGCTCTTATTTTGGTGCTTACTCATGTAATTATTTAGTTAATGCGTCCTTACGGTTCGTAACATGGTCATTTAACTTTGCGTGTAAATCCTGTCTCCCCCAGCTTAATTTTAAGCTTCCTGAGAGTGGGAACTGTATGTTTTTATTCTTTATGTTCTCCCATGGCACCCAACATTGATGGACATGTTAAGGGTATAAGATAATGATTAGTGAATGAATCTAATCCACTTTGGGGCCTGTTAAGTCACAGGCTCATCCCTGCAATTACGTGTTCTAAGATTATTTCCAAACACTAAACATAGGGCTGTTCTGTTTTGTTTTCAAACCCAGTCACGTATGGGTTTTGATGGGATTACCACATAAGCAAACTTGATCCTAAGGGGTGGATTTTGAGGTCAGAGAACACTCATTTCTTTTAGCCCCCTCTTCAGCCCCATCCTGGCCAGCCACTTGATTGACAGGCCACTGGGCTCACTAGGCTTCTGGCCTTCCAAATTTCCTACTCAAATACTCCCAGATAATTGGGGGAAGGGGGCGTTCCCCTTGTCCTGTGGCACAGTGGGTTAAGAATAGGGCATTGCCCCAGCTGCAGCTGGAATTTGATCCCAGGTTGAGAAATTTCTATACGCAACAGGTGGCAGAAAAAAAAAATTAGGGAAACTATGTACCCCTTACACATTTTTAAATCAACAACTTTTTTTTTCTTTTTTTCCTGCAGCATGCAGCAGCTTGATGTGGGATCTCAGTTCCCAGACCAGGGATTGAACCCAGGCCACAGCAATGAAAGTGCTGAGTCCTAACCATTAGGCTACCGGGGAACTCCCAACAAATTTTTTTTTTGCTTTTTTCTAGGGCCTCACCTGCAGCATATGGAGGTTCCCAGGCTAGGGGCTGAATCAAGAGCTACAGCTGCCGGCCTACACCTCAGCCACAGAAATGTGGGATCTGAGCCACATCTGTGACCTACCCCACAGCTCATGGCAACGCCAAATCCCCAACCCACCTGACAACTAACTTTTTTTTAGTTTTGATTTTTTAGGGCCGCTCCTGAGGCATGTGGAGGTTCCCAGGCTAGGGGTCTAATCAGAGCTATTGCTGCCGGCCTACACCACAGCCACAGCAACTCCAGATCTGAGCCGCGTGTGCAACCTACACCACAGCTCATGGCAACACTGGATCCTTAACCCACTGAGCGATGCCAGGGATCAAACATACAACCTCATGGTTCCTAATCGGATTCGTTTCTGCTGTGCCATGACGGGAACTCCTGACAACTAACGTTTTTAATCATGTTTAAATATTGCAAAGGGTATACTTTCTTGGGAACTGTGAATGCTTAGATATCTAAAAGTCTTTTTTTTTTTTGGCTGCAGCATGTGGAAGATCCTGGGTCAGGGATTGAACCCCAGGCCACAGCAGCAACCTGAGCTGCTGCAATGGCAACCCTGGATCCTTAACCCACTGTACCACAAGAGAACAACAAAAGTCATTATCACTCTTAAGCGTAGTGGATGGAATATAACACCATAGCCATCTCATGTTCATGAACACCCTTTTAAAAAGTGAACATGTCCATTAGCCACTCAGCAAATTTACCACACTTCTTTTTATTTCCTTTTTCCATTCCACTTTCCCTATAGAGTTTTGTCATGAGATATTTGTTTTTTTATTGTGTCAGGCAGCATGTCATTGTGTTTTAGCATATTTCTGGGAAGTTTTTTATTGAATATCTCTGTAACAAATATGGACATAAATTGAAATTTACTTCCTATGACTATAAGACTCTAAGTGTTAAAAAGCCATGGGTTTATAATTACAATTAGTACAAGATACAGTTGATCAAAACTAAATATCATCAGTGATTAAACAGAAAAGTAAACTTTCACTGAAATAACGAGATGGAAAATTCTGGTTTTAGTTTTCCATTGACTTCCGTTTGGTGGCTCCAGCGAGAGCTCCCTGCTCTGGTTTGGGTCAGCGAGAAAGCTCAGCTTTCTCTGTCTATGCAAGAAGGGTGGTTTGTTAATGGAGGCGGATGGAAAAGGAGAACACGGTTCTCTGCCTGACTCATTTTAGGAAGGGACACACATACTTCTGGAAATTGTTCCCCTTAAAACTTGGTCCTGGAGTTCCCTTCGTGGCTCAGCAGTTAACGAATCCGACTAGGATCATAAGGATTCGGGTTCCATCCCTGGCCTCACTCAGTGGGTTAGGGATCCGGCATTGCCATGAGCTGTGATGTAGGTCACAGGTGTGGCTTGAATCCCGCGTTGCTGTTGCTATAGCTCTGATTCGACCCCTAGCCTGGGAACTTATATATGCCACACCTGCGGCCCTGAAAAGCCAAAAAAAAAAAACTTGTCCCTGCTCACAGGCCCCTGGGAAAGTTTTCATGTTTAGCTAGAGGTATGCAAATCCTAAGCTATTAAAAGAGGGATTTAACTTGGTCTCTCATTCTCCAAAATAAGGGTCCCAGAATGGGGAAAACGTGGGTCTGAATGTCCTTGGAACTCTGATAATTGCATTTCCAACCCTCCACCTGCTGAGCTCCACATCCTTATGCATACGGGCAAGACAGGAACTCACACGACTTCCAGATCTCTGCAGGTTTGTGGCTATGAGGAGGGCATATGAATGGTCATAGACCTTCTCGTTGGCAAAGAAGCAGCCTAGATTCAAAATTAAGAAACCTGGTTTTTTATTTTTCCATTTCCTGGAAGCTCTGTCGTCTCCTGATCGTTCCCAGAAGTTGGCCACCAGGTGGCAGCAGAGAGCACAGTGCCGCCAGCCCTGCCCAGAGAGTCCGGGGTGAGGAAGAGGTGGTGGGAGGGGTGGGGACTCAGCGGAGGGTAGAGTTAGTTACAGGTTATAGGCTTGGGCGACAGACACAAAAGGAGGGGGAAGGTGGGGGTTAATATAGATCTCAGGAGGGAACAGAAAATACTGAGAACACTTTCTGGGTTCGGGAATAAGGAAAGGATTAAGAAATTAGGTTCAAGTGAAGAGAAATCAAGGCGAGTGGGAGTAGAGCTGAGCTGGGGTGTCCTCTGCCTGGAGGCGCAGGATGCCTCTGGGGAGTTCCATTATCTGTACTCCTCCCGGGGTGGGTCAAGGTCTGGCTCCTCCTGAGATCTGTGGTCCACCTCAGGGGCAGGTGGCCAGGGGTTTTCTGGAGGCTGGGGTCCTGCTGGCCAGGGGTCGTCAGGCCGGGGAGGTTGAGGGGGATCGGTATTAGGGGGTTCAGGAGGCCAGACTCCAGATTCAGGCAGGTCTCTCCAGGGACGATTGGGGCCTGGAGGTGGAGGGTCCTCAAAGACAGGGGGTACCCCTGGCCAGGGGTCACCGGGGATTGGGGGACCCTGAGGCACTGTTGGGAAGCCCTCTTCCTCTGAGGCCTCCGTGGATGAGGGAGACGGGTGGTCTCCGCTGCCTGAGATGCCTGTAAAGGAGGAAGGAGAAAATAAGAGGTGGTGAGGGCCAGCCACCCCCACCGCGAGGTCCCCCCCAAGCTTCAGGCCCAGGGGGCACAACCTCTCAGGGACTGGGCCACAGTCTGAGCCGATCCCACACACAAACCTCAAAAGTAACTCTCCAAGAGCTTTCCACACATTCACAAAATTCCAAAGTGATCTTAAAAAATGACTTAAAAACCCTGTCTTGAACCATTACCTGGACCAACTTTTAAACTGTCAGGACCCTCCTCCCTCCGTATAAGCTCCGTCCGACACTGACTGGGACACCCCTCTGGCATGGCCCCTGTGCTGGTCTGCAGTCCCAAAGCGGTCTACACCCTGGCCCCAGTGTGGCGCCCAGACCCCGCACACCTGAATTCTGATTTTTTTTTTTTTTTGATTTGTGTTGGGGCAGTGCTTGAGGCATGTGTAAGTTCCCAGGCCAGGGTTCGAACCCACGCCACAGATGCAACCCAAGCCCTAGCAGTGACGATTCCAGATCCTTAACCCAATGTGCCACCAGGGAACTCCATGAATTCTGATCTAAATCAACCAGCAAAGCATTTGTTCTGAGCTAGAATGTGCCTTCTGGCATCACCTGCTTCCCCTTTGCTCTTACCCTCGCAAGAATTCCCAGAATCTCTCAGAATCTCCTCTATCCCTGTGCATCCATTTCGCCCCCACCTCATTTTGACCATCCCCCATCACCCCAGATTTCACTCCCAGACCTCTATTCCCAGCTCACCTCCGGCGAACAGGCAAAGGACCAGGATCCCCAGTAGCTTCCAGTTGAGCATCTTGGCTGTCTGTTGGCCCCCAAAGTCGGGGGGTAGGCTGAGTCTGGGTGCCCAGGAACCCCAAGAGGCTTTATAGGGGAGGCAGGCGGGGAGGAAGCCCGTTTCTGGGGAGGGGCTGGCCCAGTGACACAAAGAATCGCATAGGAGCCTAACTGGTCGAACCCGTTTGGAAGGCCATGGCAATGTGTAACCTCTGATGGTGGCGTCCCTCATTTTCGTCCCCAAGCTCAGGACCCAGCCATCCAGGCTTTATCAATGACCTAGACCTTGGTCATCCCAACCTCGTTTTCACATTCCCCTTCGTACACACTGTGCAGCAGTTGTAATAACAGGGACTTCACTTTGCATCCGTCAAGGCCAGTGGCAGCCAAGGAATGGGAGCAAACCACGCGTGGGGAAGCGGTGTAATTACAGGAACTGGAGGCGGGGGCGGGGGGGATACTGGGGACACAGGGAGGGGTGGATGGGGGCAGTGATCCTTTTGAACACTGGGCTGCAGCTAGGGCAGTCTCAGCTAGCACAGCTTCCCTTACCCACCCAGGGTGAGGCCTCTTCCTGGGGCTCAGGAAGGCCTCTAAGGAGTTTCCTCCAGAAGCCACCTGGGGTGACTGCATCACGGCCTATACCACAGTCGGGGAAGAAAATATAAGGACATCCTGATTCCTTCTCCGCACCCCAGGGCTGGTTCCTTGTCACACCCAGAGGTTTGGAAGGAAGCTGGCTCAGTGCCCGGACATCTAGGTCACTTCCTCCTCCCTCTGGAATCCTCCTCAGCCCCTCTTCTGCCGGTCTCCTGTGCCCACCTGTCTCATCCTTCAGATGTCACTAAATCGGTTCTGCGTCTCTGAGATGCCCCTAGAAACTGTCTTCAGTAACGTGCCCGGAGCACAACTCACTTCCTCACCAGGCTGTCCCGTGTCCCCCGCAGTCCCCGCCTACCCATCTGCTTCCCTGCAGTAAGGGACACCCTGTCCCCCTGTGCTTCCTTCCTCTCTCTCCTCATCCCTCAGCCACACCCCAAACCATCCTCCACAGCCTCTACAGCCAGTCAACAGAGCCCTTTAAAATGTAAATCAGGAGTTCCATGTGGCGCAGTAGTTCCACTAGGAACCATGAGGTTGTGTGTTCAATCCCTGGCCTTGCTCAGTGGGTTAAGGAATCCGGCGTTGCCGTGAGCTGTGGTGTACGTTGCAGACACGGCTCGGATCCTGTGTTGCTGTGGCTGTGGCGAAGGCCGGCAGCTACAGCTCCTGTTAGACCCCTAGCCTGGGAACCTCCATATGCCACGGGTGTGGCCCTAAAAGGACAAAAAAAAAGACAAAAAAACCTTTGAGCAGCCTGGGAAAGGAGTTTTGGAAAAGGAACCATTTAGAGAGAAAGAGGTGTGGGGGGACCACTTCTCACATTTCCTGGACAAGAGAGGCCGTGGAGAGAAAATTCCCTTTATTCCTAAAAAGAACTGTCCAAACAATGGCTCCTGCTGTAGTCATCATAATTATTGAGTCACAGGAGAAATCAGACATCGTGGTGGTTAGCGTCCTCGAGCGTGGCTGGATGGGGAAGGGGCTGGGCAGGCCCGCTCCCAGGCCACTTCTCCCCCATCGTCATCCTTGGTCCTTGCAGCTGCTCAGAGGCAGACCGAGGTAGAGGAGAGCTGGTTCTCTCCGTCACAGACAGCCTCCTCTTTGGAAATGGCCTCACTCAGGCCCTGCAGGTCATCCAGCAGGTCCGAGAGGGATCCTAAGAAAGAAAACCCCGGAGTTCCCACTGTGGCTCAGCAGTAATGAACCTGACTAGTATCCTTAAGGATGTGAGTTTGATCCCTGGCCTCGCTCAGTGGATTAAGGATCCGGCGTTGCCGTGACCTGTGGTGTAGGTCGCAGTCGCACCTCGGATCCCACGTTGCCATGGCTGTGGCTGTGGCCGGCAGCTGTAGCTCTGATTCATCCCCCAGCCTAGGAACCTCCATATGCTGCAGGTGCGGACCTAAAAAAGGAAAGGAGACCCCGAGGGATGGGAGGCTGTCAGGTCAAGGTGCAGAGGAACAGGGCGGTCGCAGGGTGTACGGGTATGAGGGAGAAGGCTCCTGGTTCAAGGCAGGTATAGATAAGAGGCTGTGGGCCTCCAGTGGCCAAGAGAACAAGGCTCATGCACGTCGGAGTGCCTGGAGGAGCGGTTCCTGAAGCCCCCCGCCCCGTCCCTTACCTCTGATGGACTCCTTGGTGCAGCGGGCTGCTGCCGGGGGCGCAGGCGCTGAAGACTCAGGGTCCCCGGGGCCAGACTCCATAGGTTTCCCCTTTTCCGACGGGGAAGGAAGAACTGCCAACAGTCGCTGCTGCTTGTAACGGGAGAGGAGACCTTCCTGCTGCAAGGTGGCCTGGGAAGGAGAGGGTTAAGGCCACCGAGCCGGGACAGAGTGCCCGCCCCCACAGCTCCGCTCCCCAGCCAGCCCAGGCAGGGCCCCGTCTCCATGCCTCCTACCAGCATGAGGTTCTTGTCCCTCTCCAGCTCCTTCAGGCGCTGGGTCAGCCGCTGCCCCTCCTCCTTCCGGGCCTCCTCCTGCAGGCGCCGGAGTTCCTGGTTCCGCTCCTTTTCCCGGGTGGCTTTGCGCTGGATCTGGCGCAGGGAGACCACTAGGGGAAAGCCAGGCCACGGTGGGGATGGGTGCGGGCCAGCCTAGAGGCTGCAAGGCACCGAGGAAACAAGCCTGGAAGGATGGGCGGGAACACTGGGGCCCCAGCTCTATGACTCAGGGGGCCACAGACTGTGTGGCCTGTCTATTCCGCACAGAGGGCAGGTGGCCCCTGCTCTAGGACCCCATGAGTCTATGAGCCCAGGTACCTTCGTCATCTCCGACCCTTCCCAGAGTCCTTCAGGAGAAATCAGAATAGGGACTGGATATCAGATTTTATTCAATTCATGTTTACTTTCTTAAAGCGTGATGATGGTACTGAGGTTATATAGGGAAATAGCCTAGTTGTGGGAGATGCTGCTAAAAGGTCATGATGTTTACACCTTACTTTCAGTCTTTCCCCCCAAAAGCTATCTACCAATGTGTATATATATATACAGACAAAGAGGAAACGTGATCAAAGGTTATTAATTGCTGCTTCTAACTAGACGTGGTATATGAGTATCCATTACATGATTCTTTTTGTCTTTTTAGGGCTCAGCCCGCAGCATATGGAGGTTCCCAGGCTAGGGGTCAAATCAGAGCTGCAGCTGCCAGCCTACACCACAGCCACAGCAACACAGGATCCGAGCTGCATCTGTGACCTACACCACAGCAACACCGGATCCTTAACCACTGAGTGAGGCCAGGGATCGAACCTGCGTCCTCATGGATACCAGTCAGATTCGTTCCACTGAGCCACGATAGGAACTCCTACGTGATTCTTTGAACTTGGCAAGGTGTATGAAATTTTTCCCAATAAAAAATCGGGGTGATCGTTGGTATGGGATGTCAGGTGTGAGATGTCACATTGCCTTTGTGAAGGGGAGTGACTGGGGGGGTGGCCTTGGGGGCTCCAGGCTGGGGGCTGGCATGCTGTTGCTTGATCTGGGTGCCAGCTCTATGGGTGTTTACCACCTAAGAATTCATCTTCCTTGACAACTTCATTCCTTGCACACATCCCCAAAAGCTTGAAAGTTTTAAAAATAACTTCACGCCTCAACACAAGCCCGCGTCCACCCCAGCCCATCTCACCGGCCTTGGTGTGTTCCCTCCGAGCTTCGCTCAGTCTCCTTTCTGACTCCGAGAGCTGTTCCCGCAGCCGAGTTTCCACTTCGGCCACCTTCTCCTGCAGCACTGGGGTGGAGGTGCAGATGGGGTGTTGGGGCCTTGCTTCAGGGTCCCCACCTCCCCCTCGGCTCCATCACGTCCCCCTGCACACCTTGCCCATAGATCTCCTGCTGCTGGGTCAGCTCCTGCCGGAGACCGGCGGCCTCCGCCGTGCTCTGCTGCTGGCCCTGGCGAGCCGCCTCCAGCTGCAGCCCCAGACTGGCCAGCGACTCCTGCGTGCGCTGCAGCTCCTGCTCCAGCTGCTGGGCCACATCGCTCAGCTTCTGCCGCTCCGCCTCCCCTGGGAGGAGGTGGCGCCCACTCAGGCTTCTCCACCCCTAGACCCAGCTCTTCAAGCTCTCCATCCCCAAGGCTCAGATGCTGGCCCCGGCTCGAGCTCGGTGAGTCGAGGACCGGGCGTACCTTGTTCCCGGGCCCGGCCCACCTCCTGCTGGATGATGTGGGCGCTCAGCTGCAGCTCTGCGTCCAGGCGGTTCCGCTCTTCCCGCAGCTGTTCCAATTCGAGGCTCATCTCGGTGGCCGGTGGGGGTGGGGGGCAGCTGAGACGGAGAAGACAAAGAGCCGGGTGGGGGAATCACCCAGCTGCTTGACCCCGAAGCCCCCATCCTTCCTCCATCCTCGCTTTTTTGCGTTCCAGCAACCGATATTTCAAAGGCCCCGTCCCCTCCCTGATCCACCTCAAAGTGGCCTGAACGTCACCTCTCCTGGCGCAGCTGGGCGAGGGCCAGTTTTCGAGCCATCAAGCCTGGGGGAGAAAAGATAGAGGAGCAAGAGAGGTTGAGTGTGCAGGGAAGAGGGGAGATGGGAGGAAGGGAAAAGGAGATGCCGGGGTGGGCGAGGAGGTGGGGACGAGGCTGAGTGAGCGGGCGCGGTGGGGGCAGGGCACGTCTGGGGGCTGCTCTACCCACCCCGAATGGTGTGGACCTTGCGGCCGGCATAGCTGAGTCGGGTGCTGAGGCTGGGCAGCCGGGCTGCGGCCCGCTCCACCTCGGCCATGGTGCTCTGGAGCCAAGCCTGAAAGCTGGAGAACGCACGAGGTCACCGACCCTTCAACTCCAACTCATTTCCAAACAGACATGACCCCCCTCCCTCCAGAACTGCTAAGTGCATGGGGAAGGCAGGGAGGGGAGTCGGAGCAGGGGGAAGAGAAGCTGAAGCCAAGGGGAGGGGCCCCAACTCTCTGCCCTGCCAGTCGTGAAAGAAAATCTGAGCGCTTACGCCCTGTAGTGACAGATAAAAATAAGGCAGTTGCTCATAAGAAAAGCATGGCTATTCCTGGTCCCAAAGCTATGGTAAGCTTCTCATTTGGGTCCTAGTAAAAACAATAATGAGGTTCATGGGGTTGCAGCTTCGTGGACCCAGATGCAATCACATAATAAAGGATTCAGTGACGATGATTCTACCTACAGGGGCTAAAACGAGTGACCTAAGGTGGACTAATTGCTAGTAATTTAGACGTTTTCACCTGCAGGTCCTCGGATGCATCTCAGGAGAGGGGGACTCTCCTGGTACTATAAGCCACATTTAGAGTATATGAACTTACGTGCATTTTTCTTTGGACAAAAGCCCACAGCTTCTATCAGTTTGCCCCAAGAAGGCATTAAATGACCTTACATCTTTTTGAGCGAACTGCAAAGCTTATTCTCACAATCTGCTTTTTCTTTTTCTTTTTTTATCCGCACCAGTGGCATATGGAAGTTCCCAGGCTAGGGGATCAAACCTGAGCCACAGCAGTGACAACGCCACATCCTCAACCTCTAGGCCACCAGGCAATTCCTCACAATCTGCTTTTTGATGACTATTATCTATCAGAGATCAAAGTTATCCTTGCCAACAAATCCCTGATACCAGTGAAGGCCAGGTCCGCGTGCTTTATCAGCTGGCTGGGCCCAAAGAAGGACCACCGTGGCTCTTAAAATTCAAGAAGCCTAACCA
The DNA here is from genome assembly GCA_004024745.2 of Catagonus wagneri. Lineage (NCBI taxonomy): Eukaryota > Metazoa > Chordata > Mammalia > Artiodactyla > Tayassuidae > Catagonus > Catagonus wagneri. The sequence continues at coordinate 12,472,728 of PVHT021183524.1, read as the reverse complement.
GGGCCCCTGGGGGGAGGGCCTCCACAGCATCCAGCGCTGGGCGGGGCTGGAACTCCCTAGGACAGTGCAAGTCTGTGCCAACAGAGAAACAAGCAGACGACAAAGGCTGAGGTTGTATCCCCTGGCAGCACAGCAGACATCACTGTTATCTGGAAATTATTTAAGCGGGTGCTTCGAATACCTACTGTGGGTCTTATGAAAACCTTTTTTTTTTGGCTTTTTTTGTGTATCTTTTAGGGCCCCACCTGCAGCATATGGAGGTTCCCAGGCTAGGGGTCCAATCAGAACTGTAGCTGCCTGCCAGGGCCACAGAAATGTGGGATCTGAGCCGTGTCTGCAACCTACACCACAGCTCACAGCAACGCTGGATCCTTAACCCACTGAGCAGTGCCAGGGATCGAACCTGCAACCACATGGTTCCTAGTCAGATTCGTTTCCACTGCGCCACGACGGGAACTCCTGAAAGCCCTTTTCTTGACTAACATCTCCAAGCTATCAAAAGACTACCAAATGTGTTAACAATCTGAGTTTGGGTTGGGTGGTTTTTTTCCCTTTTTTTTAGGGCTAAACATACAGCATATGGAAGTTCCCAGGCTATGGGTCAAATCTGCAGCTGCCAGCCTTTGCCACAGCTACAGCAAAGCCATGTCTGTGATCTACGCCACAGCTCACGGCAACGCCGAATCCTTAACCCACTGAGCAAGGCCAGGAATTGAACCCACGTCCTCATGGATACTAGTCAGGTCCATTCCCACTGAGCCACGACGGGAACCTCCCAAACCTTCAATTGAAAGAAAAAAAAAAAAAAAGAAAACCCCGCAGTCTCTGTAAAGCACAATAGAGTGAAGTGCAATAAAATGAGGTATGCCTGTAGGTGTACTATTTGTGTGTGTGTGTGTGTGTGTGTGTGTGACTTTTCAGGACCACACCTGCGGCATATGGAGGTTCCCAGGCTAGGGTCTAATTGGAGCTGTAGTCGCCAGCCAACCCCACAGCCACAGCAACGCGGGATCAGAGCCGCGTCTGGGACCTACATCACAGCTCACGGCAACACTGGATCCTTAACCCACTGAGCAAGGCCAGGGATCGAACCTGCAACCTCATGGTTCCTAGTCGGATTCGTTAACCACTGAGCCACGACGGGATCTCCAGGTGTACTGTTTTTAAATACATAATTAAATTTTTCTCAACTCAGTAGGGCATGCCTGCAAAATTGTAAAGACAGATGAAGTGTCCACACTCCCCTTCCTGCAACAGTTCTGAAGCCCCCTGGGCTCTATTTAGTGCACGTTGTTGCCTGACTAACTGCAACGGTAAGCAAGTGATAGCTCACTTCCAGTCAAACACGCAGTGGCTGGGAGTCATAACAAGCGACCCCTGTGTGAATATGGAAGGGGTTATCCCTCAGGAAAAAACAGGTTTTAGGAGTTCCTGTCGTGGCTTAGCAGTTAATGCACCCGACTAGCATCCATGAGGGGTCGAGTTCGACCCCCGACCTCGCTCAGTGGGTTAAGGATCTGGCGTTGCAGACGTGGCTTGGATCCCACGTTGCTGTGGCTGTGGTGCAGGCCAGCAGCTATAGCTCCGATTGGACCCCTAGCCTGGGAACCTCCATATGCCCCGGGTGTGGCCCTAAGAAGACAAAAAACAGGTTTTACAGGGCCAGATACCTCCAGCCCTGGGTCCTCCATGCGGCCAGCTTTCCAGCCCCTCTTGCCCGAAGCTCTAGAACTCCAAAGCACCCAGGAAGCCAGGGAAATCGAGATGCTACTCTCCCCACCCTCCAGCCCAGACACCTGCCGACAGCATTGGCCACAAGCTTCAGCTGCTCCTCTGCCACGGCCGTCTGCTGCTGCCTCCGGCGCCGGGCCTCCTGAGAGCGGCTCAGCTCCACCTGCAGGGCCTAGGAAGGAGGCAGTAAAGAGAAGGGTGCCCTCCCTGGGGTGCCGCTGCCCTCCCCCAGCCTCTGCCTGTCTCGGACCCTGACCTTGGCGCTCATCCGCTCCACCTCCACCTCCGCGGCTCTGTCCTGCAGGGCGCGCTCCAGGACGGCCCGCTCCTGGCACTGGGTTTCGGCTCTTTCCTGGAGCTCTGCCACCTGGGGGAGCACAGGAGGCAGGTCTAGACCCAAAAGCTATAGGGACACTGGGAAGGGGGCAGGAGCAGAGGTCTCGGAAAGAAGGTCACGGAGAGAGACAAAGCTTGGGTTCCTGAGACTGTAGTCTGAGTCTGGATTTCCCTCCAGAAGCACGGTTCATATGCCCACACCTTGAGGAACCGCCCTGTGACCCACACACAAGGACCCACGGCCTCTGTTCACGCCACCCACCCATCCTTGGATGCTGTCACTTCCTCAGGTGACCATCCTACCTAAGGCCGGCCCACCTCACAAAAAGTAAACCCCACAAGGAGTTCCTGTCGTGGCTCAGTGGTTAATGAATCCAACTAGGAACCATGAGGTTGAGGGTTCGATCCCTGGCCTTGCTCAGTGGGTTAAGGATCTGGCGTTGCCGTGAGCTGTGGTGTAGGTCACAGACGCGGCTTGGATCCCGCGTTGCTGTGGCGAAGGCCAGTGGCTACAGCTCCTGTTAGACCCCTAGCCTGGGAACCTCCATATGCCATGGGAGCGGCCCTAGAAAAGGCAAAAAGACAAAAAAAAAAAAGTAAACCCCCACAAGAGCAAGTCCTAGTCGGCCTCCGCTCAGGGCTGTGCGGCCAGCACATCAGAAGCATCCAGCAGGTATCTACTGAATAAATGCCAGCTCTCCCAAGGAACAAGGAGCTGGGGGAGAACGCCAAGAGGAGGAGGGTGCCGGGCTACCTGTCCCTTCAGCTGCTCCACGCATCCTCTGTGCTCCAGCTCCTGGGCCTTCAGCTGCACCATGAGGGCGAACACCTTCTCCCGCCAGCGCTTCAGCAGGCACTGGCACTTCCTGGTGAACTCGGGCTCCAGGCAGTCTGAAGGCTGAACCTGCGGGTGGAGGAAGCGGCGGCGGGGGGGCAGTGCGGGCTCCCGGGGAGCAGAGGAAGGAGGTGGGTTTTGTTTCTTCTGTCCCGCCCAGGCATCGGGAGCCCCAGCAAGAAGAGGCATTCAGGGGGAGAAAGACGCTGGCAGGTTCTGGGAGCGGCACACCAACCCCTCCCGCGCACGTGGGGGGGGGGCGCTGGGGAAGCGGGTGGTACCCAGGGGCCAGCGGCCTGGGCGGGGCCTACCTTGCGGGCCAGCTCCTCCTCCTGCATGCAGAGGATGTGCGTGAGGCTCTGCACGCGCACCTGCAGCAGCTCAGCCTTGGCGTGCAGGCCGTCCCGGTCCTCCTGCAGGTGCTACGGTGGGGTCGGGGGAGGGAGACGGCGGCCGCCTCTGTCGGAGCTCCCAGCGGCCTTTGGTGGTGGCCAGTTTGTGCCCCCGTCTCGGCACTGCCTTCTCTCCGGGGGCCCCCTCGCCCAGGACCTGAGCCCTCATGTCCCACCCCGTGCTCAGCACTCTCTCACCTGCACAGTTTCTAGAAGCTCCTGTCGCTCTGATTCCCACGTCTGGCTGTGGACCTCGGGAGGGACCTGCTCCCCCACATATCGCCTCAGGTTCTCAACCAAGGTCACCTGAGCCTCCAAGTCCTCTTGGGTCTTGCTAGGGTTGGGGTGGGAGCAGGGTAGCCCATCAGCGGGGCACCCTGGAGACCCACCAACCGCTGGCACCCCCCTCACTCACCTCAGCTGCTGCCGCAGCAGCTCCGCCTCCCTCTGGGCTGCGGCCAGCTCCTTGGCCTCCTCCGACCTCCTGGTTTCCAGACTACTCAGAGACTTCTCCAGGCCCCCAGCCTTGTTCGTCAAACTGCAAAGAGCCTCTTGGTGAGCCTGTGTCAAGGAGGAGAGCTGTGGAGAGAAGGGGGCGCTCGGCAGGGCCAGCTCGCCCACGGCTGGGCTTTCCAAGTCCTCCTCCTGCCTCTGCCATGCCCATCACTCCCACGTCCTGTGACCTTGGACAGCGACCCACGAACTCACCCAAAGGTGCAGGGCAAAATGGAGACCGTCCTTGGTGCTTCACTCCCCATCACCCCATCAGGTCTCCCCCAAAACACTGTTGCTTCTCTCCATATCCAGTGCCACCAACCTGAGGTAAACCGCCCTCGTCTCTGGACAAGGACAACTGTCTCCTGATTGGTTTTTAAAAACCGCCAGTGGGTTACGCAGACCAAGACCCAGCGTCTGCCCTGGGCCTCTGAGGCCTGTCAGGCCTTGGCCTCTGCCTGCTTCTCTGAACTCACACGGTCTCTCCCTGCACCCACTCTGCTCCAGCTGCAGTGCTCTCCCACTGTTCCCCCATCGAGCCCGTTCTTTCCCACCTTGGGGTCGACCCCGGGCTTGGCTTCCCCCAGCTCTTCAAGTCTCGGGGACACCACCGCCTCGGGCAGGCCTCCCTGGGCCGCCACTCCGCAGCCACCACCCGCTCTGTCCATCACATCACACCCGCCCTGCACTTTTTTTTTTTTTTGAAGTCTAGTTGAGTCACAAGACTATGTTAAAGCCCATGTTCTTTTTTGTTTGTTTGTTTGGTGTTATTGTTGTTTGCTTTTCAGGGTCACACTCGCAGCATATGGAGGTTCCCAGGCTAGGGGTCTAACAGGAGCTGTAGCCGCCGGCCTACACCACAGCCACAGCAATGCAGGATCCGAGCCGCGTCTGCAACCTACACCACAGCTCATGGCAACGCCAGATCCTTAATCCACTGAGTGAAGCCAGGGATCGAACCCGCATCCTCACGAATCCTAGTCAGGTTCGTTAACCGCTACGCCATGACGGGAACTCCCGCCCTGCACGTCTTATCATCATGAAATGATCCTCCTGCACGTGCTTACTATCTGCCTCCCCCGCATCCAGAAGGAAGCCCTAGGAAGGCAGGGACGTTGTCCTTTGCTCACAGCACCTCCGTCAGTGGTACGGGTGTCAGAGTTGCTGAAAGAGCTGGGGTCAGCCGGTGACAGAGGGGAAGTGGCTGCTCTCACTTCGGGTCTGCCCACCTCTAGCCCTGTCTCCACACCACGGTCGCAGTCAGATTTTTGGATATGAATCCCAAAACTGGTCCTTCTAGACATAAAATACAAACATGATCACATCCTTTTCCTGTTCAAATCCTTTCAACAGTTGCCCATTGCTCTAAAGGTAAAGAATAAAGACGAACCGGCCCCTGACCTCACTCCACCCCTGCACCCAGAGCCCTCTCATCACGGGCACTCAGGCCCCTCTGGCCACACCCGTCCACATGGGGCACCCACCGCCTCCCCACACGCTTCCTCGCCAGCCAACTCCTATTTAGCACATATGTCAACTTCTTAGCATTAAGCATCTTTCATGAAGCTAAAGGCCCTTGATATTTTTTTTCGAATGATCTCCTTTGTCTGTCTTCTGACTGAACATCTGCCATTTCTAGGCACATGTTACACAGCAGAGATATTATCTGATATGAGTTGTAATTACTCTCCCCTAATTATCACCTCCCTTTAATTTTACTTTTGTCATTCCTCAGTTTAGCATCAAGTCAATGTATCAATCTTTGCTTTAATGGCTCTGGATTTTGATTTATAGGCAGAAAGCCTTCCCCATTCCCAAGTTATAAAGGAATTCACCCATATTTTCTTTTTCTTTTTTGGCCACCCCACAGTATTTGGAGCCCCCGGGCCTGGGATCAGATTCAGGCTGTAGTTGAAACCTAAGCTACAGCTGTGGCAACTCCAGATCCTTAACCCACTGTGCTGGGCCAGGAATCGAACCTGTGTCACAGTGCTCCCAAGATGCTGCCAATCCCGTTGCGCCACAGCAGGATCTCCCACCCATATTTTCTTCTAATGCTTTTATGGTTTCATTCCCTAACACGTCAACTAGTTAGGGTGGCCTTCCCAGACCCTCAGACCAGTTAGGCCTTCTTTGCCCCTCTCCTTCTTGGCACTCCTCCCAACTGTAATGAATTTTGTTTGTTTGTTTGTTTGAAGGCTGCCCCAGCCACATATGGAGGTTCCTGGGCTAGGGGTCAAATTGGAGCTATAGCCTCCAGCCTACGCCACAGCCACAGCAACAAAGGATCCAAGCCACGACTGCGACCTACACCACAGCCAACGGCAATGCCAGACCCTTAACTGAGCAAAGCCAGGGATCGAACCCAAGTCCTCATGGATACTAATCGCATTTGTTAACTGCTGAGCCATGACGGGAACTCCCTTCAGTGAATTAATTAGGACTAAATCAAGTGCTGAATATGTGTGTCCGCCAGCAGGCTGTCAGCTCCACCCATGAGGGCAGGGACTCAGCTGATCTGCTCACCCCAGTGTCCTGGCTCCGGTCTCAGGATGGCAAAGGATAAGCACGGATAAATGCTTGCTGAGTAAATAATCTTCCCTTCCCAGTCCACCTTAGGCCACCACTACCCCCCGCCGCCCGCCCCCTGCCCAGTGCTCCCAGATGAACTGGGTACCTGGACTAAAGTAGGAAAACAAACTCTCTCGCACTGAAGAGTACCAAGGGCTTCAAGTGGTGGGAGGTCACCGGAATCCTGGGGGAAAAGGGCAACTGGAATATGACTGACACAGCCAAGTTCTCCGCCACCAAACATCTCATCACTCTTTTCTGCAACACCTGCTCCTCGCTGAGGAGCTCCCGCCCAGCTCACCGCTGTGAGGCTGAGCTCTCCCTGTGCCCACATGCACCTGCTCTTGGTGCAGCCTCTGAACCTCCTCCAGCTCCCGCTGGCTCCCCTCTTCGAGGTTCTTCCGGACAACCTCGGCCCCGGCCAGGGCGGCACGCAGGCCCTCGGCCTCAGCACGGCCAGCCTTCTCTGCCCGTGCCAGCGCCTCCAGCTCCATGGCCTGGGACTCCAGCCTCATCTTCTGCTGCAGCGAGGTCTCCCGCAGCACCCGGACCTCCTCCTCGAGCCGCCGCAGCTCTTGCAGCTGCCGAGAGATCAGCTCAGCCTGCTGGCTCAGGGCCTGAGACCCCGCCAGCTCCACGGACCTTCAAGGACAGGTTAGCACAGGTGAGACCCGTCTCTGGTGCCAGCAGGGTGGCCAAGGCATAAGTGGAGACAGGAAGAGGAGAGGACCCCTCTGCTCCTGAGTGGGGGGATGGCAGGGGATGAAGCTGGGCCGTGGCTCTCCGCATTTCCATCACCATCATCATTCATGGTCCTACTAAGCACCTCTGGGACCACAGGACCTAAAGGCTGGCTGAGTTCATGGAACGTGCTCTTTCTCAAGGTCAATATACAGGCAGATGTGTTAAACTTCAGATGTGCACATTATTAGGCCACACATTCTGAATTGGAGAAATTAGAAGGATACTCGGAGACTTCTGAATTTTTTTTTTTTTTTTTGTCTTTTTATGGCCACACCTATGGCATATGGAGGTTCCCAGGCTAGGGATCAAATCAGAGCTGTAGCCGCCGGCCTACGCCACAGCCACAGCAATGCAGGATGTGAGCTGTGTCTGCGACCTACACCACAGCTCACGGCAACACCCGATCCTTAACCGACTGAGCGAGGCCAGGGATCGAACCTGCGTCCTCAAGGATGCTAGTCAGATTAGTTAACCACTGAGCCACAACGGGAACTCCAACTTCTATATTCTGATTTAAGGGTGAGGAAAAGTTTGAAGGAGGTGCAAAGAGAGGTCATGGCTTCCAGTATCAATGTGGCAAGGCCAGGTGCTAGGGTAAAATCATATATTGAGGAGTTCCTGCTGTGGCACAACAGGATCGACTGCGTCTCTGGAGCGCTGGGATGCAGGTTCAATCCCTGGCCCAGCATAGTGGGTTAAGGATCTGGCATTGCTGCAACTGTGGCTCAGATCTGATCTCTGGCCCAGGAACTCTTTATGCCTCAGGGCAGCCAAAAAAAAAAAAAAAAGCTGTTGAGTGTTGGGTACTCATGAGCAGTCTGAGAGTGCAGCACTTCAATAAATTACACAGTCTTGGAGTTCCTATCATGGCTCAGTGGAAACGAATCCGACTAGGAACCATGAAGTTGCGGGTTCGATCCCTGTCCTCACTCAGTGGGTTAAGGATCCAGCATTGCTGTGAGCTGTGGTGTAGGTCACAGACGTGGCTTAGATCTGATGTTGCTGTGGCTGTGGCATAGGCTGGCAGATATAACTCCGATTAGACCCCTAGCCTGGGAACCTCCATATGCCGTGGGTGCGGCCATAAAAGGACAAAAAAAGGGGGGAAAGACAAAAAATAAATTACAGTCTCAACCTTTGAAGAGAACAGTCTACTGGTGTCACATAAAGTTTAAGCCAGCTTATCCCACGGCTCTTGACACAGCTTCCTCCTGAGGCCCAGAAGAGCATTTTTTTGTAGCTGTTCAAAGAACAGAGATCTGTAGCCTAGAGAAATAAAGTGGCCAAAGGACTCCCAGCTGGTAGCCAACCTAGCCACAGAAAGTCTGACTCTCACTCCAGTGCTCCCCCTTTGTCATCATGCTCTTTTCTCTTTGAAAGGTCGACCCATCTACAATCCTGCTCCAGAGCAAAATGGCAGAATGACGTTCCAGTACATCTGGGAGGAGACACACATGAAACATCAAGAATGAGAATTTTCACAGACAAGACATTGACAGATGGCATGGACAGCTCCGTCAGAACACATCCACGCTACCTCAGCACACGGCCTGTTCTCCCAGCAGGTACTTCTTTATCTTACCTTATACTACGCTTAATACAATCGGTTGTAGGTCAGCCTATTTCCTCCCTTAGAATTTTGTTTTTCCTTTTTTGTCTGCACCTGCAACCTGTGGAAGTTTCCAGGCCAGGGATCGAAACTGTGCCACAGCAGCGACCTGAGCCACTGGAGTGACAGTGCTGGATCCTTAACCCGCTTGACACAAGAGAACTCCTTCCCTTAAGATTTTATTTTATTTTATTTTTGTCTTTTTGCCTTTATGTAGAGCCGCACCTGCGGCATGTGGAGGTCCCCAGGCTAGGGGTCTAACAGGAGCTGTAGCTGCCAGCCTTTGCCACAGCCACAGGAACGCGGGATCCGAGCCGCGTCTGCAACCTACAGCACAGCTCACGGCAACGCCGGATCCTTAACCCACTGAGCAAGGCCAGGGATCGAACCCGCAACCTCGTGGTTCTTAGTCGGATTCGTTAGCCACTGAGCCACTAAGGGAACTCCTTCCCTTAAGATTTTAAATTCCATGATATCAGGATCTTTCTTTTTTCTTGTTCAGTTTTGATACCCCTGTCCCTAGCACCTAGCACGGTGCCTTATTATTTATGCACTGTAGGCACCAACAATTGCTTATGAACAAATGAGCAAATCAAGGAACTAAGGGCTGAAATAGGGTAAAGGAAGCTATTTCGGTGAAGAAGGGTCAGTGCGAGAAAAGAGCAACAGAAGATCCCTACCTGCCTCGCCACCCTGGCTCCTGCCCTTTGCCAGAAACTTCCTGTTCCCACATGGTCACTTGAGGTCTCTGGTTGTCTGACAGCCTCTCTAAGACATCTTGATGGGCCGGGGACTGGACCAAGGGAATGTCTGAGACCCAAGTGGGAGCCATTCTCGGCAGAGTTGGAAGGGGCCGAGCTTGAAAGTGGGATGGGGGGATCAGCCTGGTGGAACCTGAGGAATCACAAGGACAAAGATGATCAGTTCCCCAGGATGACACAATCACCAGTTCCCTTGCAAGGTCCCACTGACCTGAACGTCGAAACTTCTCCATATTATCTGAAGTCTCCAGATTCTGTGTCCAGTCATCTATGTTCTCCTGGACAATAGGAGAGACAAGGACACTCCAATTCAATTTTCAAGCCCCCTTCCAAAGAGACAGCCCCTACAATAGCAAAGTCATAATCCTTAAATAACAGCCAGGGATGGCCAACTCTTAGCTCCTCTTTTCCTACTTCCCAAAAGAAGCAGGAAATAACTGAAGATCACTTGCTTGTCTCAGTCTGGTTCCTGACAGAACTATGGCAACAGCCACGAGATAGAACGAATTTACTGAGACAGGCTGAGAATCTCTGAGGTTTTACTCATACTTGTAGAATTCTAGGCAGTGCCTTTACCCTCCTCCTTAAGTTTCTATAGTCTCTGCCGTTCGTGGATGGAGGTGACAAAGGAGGTGTGCCGTGCAGGGGCTGTGAGCCCAGTCTCCAGGGTTCTCTCCATGGCTCAGCAAGGCCTTGCGGAGGCCCATCCAGACACCACCAAGCCATGACTCCTGGGTCCTTCCTTTTCAAAGCGCTGACCCAAGGCCTGGCCCCAGAGGACCATGGCCACATGTAGAGCAGGACACCAATGGGACCCCAGGGAATCCAGGCAGCCTAGACCCCTTGGCAGAAGAGCCAGCTTCCTGACATCTCATCCAAACACTTCCAGCAACTCTCCGCTCAGTTTCGATCTACTGTGCCCTCGGCTTGCATTCCTGTCTCCCACCGGCCTCGTCAGAGCCCCAGAGCAGAGACGGCTCTTCAAGATCTCCCCACCCTCCCACCCGAATTCAGCTTTTCCCCCCAATCTGAGATTCCTAGCCTCCTCCCTACATCCTAATTAGCTTTTATCCAGAAGGAATTATTCTGGTCCCCCACGCTCATCTCTCAATTCAATAGCCTGCTCTCTCTCCCACAGGTAATCCTGAGCCTTCACCCTGCTGGACGCGGAGCTCTAAGGCTGTTCTGACCACCTCATCTGTTCCTTTACCCGGACCCTGTACCCCTCCACCCTATGGACCCCTGAACCCACCCCCGCATCCCCTCTCAGCCCCTTCCCGCCCCCAACCGACTCTTCCCGAATGCCCCTTACCGGCCGAGAGACCCCTCTGCCCTTTGGCCACACCCCCTACCCCTAGCTCCGAAGCGCGGCCTCAGCCCCTGGCCGCGCCTGCGCAAAGCGCGCAGGTTGGCGGGACGCTCTTAAGCCTTTCACCCTCCCGGAAGGAGGCGGGGAAGAGGTGCACGCAGGCGCAGTAGTCTAAAGCCC
>PVHT021183524.1:12428389-12452569 GCA_004024745.2 Catagonus wagneri | reverse complement strand
CTACACCACAGCCACAGCAATGCTGGATCCTTAACCCACTGAGCGGGGCCAGGGATCAAACCCGTGTTCACATGGATACTAGTCAGGTTGGTAACTGCTGAGCCACAGTGGGAACTCCCTCGGATTCTCTTGACAAATATACTCTCTCTAGCTTGTTTTGAGGGTCCCACAAACTACGGGACAGGCATGCACATTCACAAACAAAACACTACAAAGCAGGTATGAATAAAGTCCTCTGTATATAGCGTTCAATCTAAAAAATCTGGGGAGCTCCCTGGTTGCTCCGCAGGTTAAGGACCTGGTGTCACTGCTGTGGTATAGGTTTGATCCCTGGCCCAGGAACTTCTGCGTTCCAGAGGAATGATAAAAACAAATCTAATTATCCCTTCTTTTTATCTTCTTGCAACATTAAAGCATCCTCATTGATTAATTCATCAGATTTATTGAGTACCTTTTGTAAGCCAGTGGCTACACAAGATAGACAAAAACCCTGGCCCCACGGAGCTTTCATTGTGATGAAATAATTATTATCCCGTATGTTAGAAGTGCTCTGAAAAAAGTAAAGCAGGGTAGGGGGTTTACAGGGGAGGTGACAATTTTAAATAAAATAAAGGTGACATTTGAGCAAAGGAAGGAGCCAAGTAGAAGGCCCTGAGGTGGACAGGTCCTGGGAGCAAAGCCAGCAGCGAGGCAAGAGGCAAAGCCTGCAGCAAAGCCAGCACTGCTGGAACAGCATGAGAAGACTGAGGAAAGGGGTCAGGAGAAGCTGATGAAGTCAGAGAGGTGAGCAAGGCAGATCATGGAGCCGCTGACTTTGGTTTACTCAGAGAAATGGAAAGCCACTGAAGGGCTTTGTGCGGCAAAAGGACATGACTCTCATTTTAGGTGTTTACTTGGGGTTTTATTTTTTGGCCACATTCATGCCATGTTGAAATTCTCAGGCCTGGGATCGAACCCACTCCCATGCCACAGCAGAGACCTGAGCTGCTGCAGTGACAGTGCTGGATCCTTAACTCACTGCATCCGCCACAAGGGAACTCCTGACTTTCACGTTTTCAAATATTCTCTCCAGGAAGTTCCCGTGATGCAGTGGGGTAAGGATCTGGCATGGCCGCAGCTGTGGCACTGGTTGCAACTGCGGTGCCAGTTCAGTCCCTGGCCGGGGAACTTCCACGTGCCACATGTGCGGCCAAAAAATAAACAAATAAAATGTTCACTCCATTTAGTGTATTGACCTTAGACTGAGGAGGCAACTGTAGTAATCCCAGCACAGATGACGGTGGTGGGACCAGGATGGCTCTAAGTGATTGACTCAGGACGTGTTTCTAAGACAGAGGAGTTTCCAAAGGACTGGTTGGAAGGATGTGAAAGGAATGAGGATGTCTGGTTTGGGCCTTGAGCTACTGGGTGCTGGACAGGGTGGGACAGTGCAGGGAGCCATCCCCGCAGGAGACAAAAAATGCAGCGGTCACGTCTGCAAGATATTTGAGCCTTGAGGCTGGATGAGAGGAAAGAAAGGTAGAGCAGAGGTGAATGGATGGAGCCCTGAGGCTCTCCAATGAAGCCCAGTGGCCAGAAGACAGAAGAGCAGCCAGGCCTCTGGGCAGTCCTGGAAGCCTCAGGAAGTAACTCAAAGGTCATCAGTCACATCAAATTCAAACAGGCTAACTTCCATCCCTAACTCCTGCTCAACCAATGTCGCAAACCTATAAACATCCTCAGCTGCCCCCACCTCGTCTTTTCCAAATGACATTTTAGCAATTTGAAATAAGGTAAACCTAGCTTCATCATTCAGCAGTTAAGACCCATGAAATAGGCTAATAATACCTCCCTAGGAGATTTTGTGCTGGGTTAATGAGATAATGATGTAGAAACTGAGCCCAAAGCCAGGCACTTAGGAAATGGACCACAACTGGCAGCCATTATTATTCAAGGCTCAGTAGTCACCTCCTGCAAAGAGTCTAGGGCTACCGTGCCCTCTGAAACCACTCACACCTCCTTCGGTGAGGTCTAAGGGCTTAGTATTTGATCTCTAATTGCTTGCACTTGTCTGTTCAGCGGCCTAGAAGATACATCCTTAATAGTCAGTCCCCAGCAGGGCTGGATGCGGAAGTCTTCAATTTCTCAGCAAACGCTACACTTGGAGAGTGGCCTGAGATGCCTTCTTCCCATCCCACATCACAATCATAGCTGTAATGGGTACTCCCAGCTGTCTACAAGAGGGTGCCAGGGTGTGCAATCTGAAGGACTCACTGGGTTCAAGGCAGAGGTCAAGGGAAGACAAGCTTTCAACCTGACGGAAGGTAAACCCAAACTCCACACATCCACACAGTCCAAACAGGAGTTTCTATCAGAAACCAGTCCCACCCTAGACTTTCAGGAACAATAACCCTGGGATAAGGACTGTTTTCACCCTCGGGCCACACTTAACCCGAAGGCTGAGATCCTAGTTCTGATAAGGCTCCAGTTTTCCAGAAAGAAGGGAGCTGGGTAGAAAGGGCCCAGATCCCAAGTTGTTGGGTCTGGTGCTGGGCTGGTAATGAATGACCCGACCCAGGTCAGACCTAGGAAGTGGAAGGACCTACTTGACAAGGGCCGAAGGGGGAAGCGAGGTCGGCTTCCGACCGCCCCAGGCCTCCCCTGTCCTCACCTGCGGTCCTCTCTACATTCGGCGCCTAGTTCCCACCTGGTCCCCGCTCCGGGCGGCCCGCAGCCACCACGCACCCCTCCCTGTCCGGGCCGCCGCCCCCGCCCGCTCCCCTCGTGGGTGCCCGAGCCCGGGCGGCCGCAGGCGACCACCTCCCCTCGCGTGGCCGCCCCCGGCAAGCGCGGTCGCCTCCCCCAGGTCCCTGCAGCTCACTCGCCTCCTCGGGGTTCGGCTCCAGCTTCTCCTTGTCCAGCTTCGCGGCGCCCGCGGGGGCGGCGCAGGGCTCGGGGGAGGCCCCCTCGGAGTTGCTCTCCACCCCGGGCCCCGCCTCGCCCTCGGGCTGAGGGGTCTCCAGGCCGCCTTGGGGCACCAGCCCCACTCCGACCTGAGGTGCGCAGTAGGCCATCCCTCCGCAGAAGTCATAGGGCGGGGGGCACGCGGGAAGCCCCCACACCTCGGCGCCCGGCCCAACCCCCGGCCCGCTCCCTGACCCACCGGGAGGCCCTGGGAAGCTCAGCCAGGTCCGAGGATCAACCCAGCCCGGCTCTGGCCCTCCCGGCCCATCGCCTCCACCGCCCGGCGGGGGCGAGAAGGCGAAGTCGGAAGCCAGGTGTCCCGCCATGGGGAAGGAAGGCGCCCCAAGCCGGGGGCCCAGGAAAACCAGGGCTCTCCGAGGGGACTGCTCGACACCTCTCTCCCTCCCCAATCCCACCCACTAGCCTTGACCTCTGGCCCCGCCCCCTGGATGGGTGGGGGAGGGGTCGGTGGGGGTGGGAGAAACTGAGGCGGAGGGTGTTTGCCGGCTGGTGGCGGTGGTGTCTGGGAGGCGAGAGCCGGCGCGGTGCGCCCGGGCGCCTCTCCGGACCCCCGTCCCCAAGGCCCTTGGTGCAGGCCTTCATCTCCAGCTCCCCACAGGCCGCCCGGCCCTCTCCAGTGCGCTGCACCCATCAGCGCTGTCTGGGAGCCGAGTGTTGGACCCCTCTCCAAAGACCCTGGCTCTGTCTCCTCGAAGGACCCCAGCCGCCTTCTCAGCTCCTCAGACATTTTTGGTGTCTGTGCTAAGTCCTGCCAGAGCTACCCCTCAAGTCCTTAACAGTACCCCCTGCTGTCTACCCTCACCCTCAGTCCGGGGACCCAGGCGTTCCCAACTAGTTTACTGACCAGAGTCGGGCACCCCAAAGCTGCGATGCCCAGCACCCATCTGCCCAGCCTACTCAATTCCACCCCTCCCCAGGGGCAGACCGTGGGACAGGCTTCCAGTCTGTACAGTTTTCCGGGTTCTTGTGCCTCCCTTCCACCAGACCCAGGGGTTGAACCCCCACTTTCCCTTCTAGGGACCAAGCTTGATTGACTGGGCCTGAGTCGCCCAATCTTTGTCCAGACAGAGGAATCAATCGGACACCCTTTCGCGGGTGCCCCACTGCGGGTCCCCGCACATCAGGTTCCTTGTCCCCCACCCCCGCTTCAGGGACCCAAATATCTAGCCCCACAGTTGACTGTTCTCCCTCCCCCACCTCCCAATCCTGGCCTCCAGCCCCTAGGCCCTGGGTGGGGAAAGCCAAGGAGGGAGGGGGCGAGAGAAAAAGTATCTGACTTCAGGTTCAAAGAGGCTTGGGAGGGACTGGGGGAAGGGGGCCGGACAATGGCCTTGGCTGGACAATCCTGGTCCCCAGAGGGGGCAGCTCTAACCCTAAACAAGTGCTCAACCCTTGAATGGGCCTAGATGGCTCCCCTGGGGACAGCTTCCTGACCCCCAACCCCCCAGCCCCAATCCCCTCACACAGAATCCCCTTCAGAGCAGCTGAAAGAGCTCCAGCAGCAACACCCCCATCCCCTCAAAGACTGAGCCTCAGACAGGGCCCCCCACTGGGACCTAGGTATCCTGTGCCCCTCTAGAGGACTCAGGCGTCCAGCCTCGCCACCTACACTTCCCCCAGCCCCCCAGGCCTTTGTTTAGGGGGGGCTAGCGAAAAGATGCAGAAGGCGGTAAACTGCGACTGGGGGCGTGGGGTGTGCAGGAAGCCTGCCCTAAGCTCTCCCACAGGCTCTATTTTTCTGGGTCCGTCCTGAGGCTCAGGCTGCTGGCCTAGCGCTTGATTCTGTTTGCAAGAGAATAGCTTTGAGACTGGCTGTCTGCTAGGGCGATGTTTGTCTGTCTGCTCCCCCAGCTTGCCCTAAACGAAGGCCCCGAGGTAAACTAGGGTGAGGGGGCTCCAGAAAGACTGTGGATCAGAGCTTCCTACAGTTTGGAGGCCACAATCCTGAGCCTGGGACACAGACCTCTGCCGACCTAGACACCTCTTCACCTTGGCTGGGTCTGAGGTCGTTTGCTAGGGTCAGTGGCGCGGCATCTGCCTTGAGGGGCTGGGGTCCCACCGACTGCGGCCAGCTATCTCTACCTTGGTGGCATCCAGGGGTCCTTTGAGCCTGTTGGGTTTGTGTGTGCGCCTGCGTTGTTTTGCTTTGCTTTTTCCCCTCTGAGTCTCTTCCAGTGCCCGTCAGCATGTGCTTTTTGGGCAACTACTTGCGTGCGTGCATTTCAGTACTTCCCATGGGTCTGCTGGAAGATCTGCGGGGCAGCAGGGCTGCAGCTATTTCACCTCTAAACTACTAACTGCCCGAAAGGCAGATAGATTAAGGGGCCTGGTGGGGGTGGAAAGATGTGCTCCGGACCAGGAGGGACCCCTCCCTAGCCATCTCCCCAACCCCCAGGACAGAGCCATCACGACCCCTTTGTCATGCATCTATCTGCTGTCTGCCAAGAAGACAGCTTCCCAGAGGAGGGGGAGGGGCGGGCCCAGGGAATGTGCTGCTGAGCTCCTTGGCTCGTCTCCCTCTGGCTTCCCAGAAACCCCTCTCCCCATGTGGTCCTGAGAGCCCCTGTGCCCCTGGCTTTCCAGCGGACCCTAAACACCTTCTCCCTTCCCACCCACCCCCCATTAAACAGCACCGCTGTGTTTTTTAGATCACTATAAATAGGTGGTATGTTTCTGGCTTGAGCAAAGAGTTCCATTACAGCTGGAAAAGGGAGGGGTGGGGCCTGGATATCTGGGTTCCTGGATGGCCTGTAGCCAGACAGACACCTGAGCCACATCAGTCCTGTGCTTGCCAGGGATCTGACTCAGAACCTTAAGGAAAAGTTAAAAAAAAAAAAAAAAAAAGGAAAGAAACTCAAGGACAAATTAAGTTAGTCTGGAGTCCTAGGGAGCCCTGGGTTCATGGCCTCGCCAGGCTGTCATATTTCCTTCCCCTCCCAGCCCTCCCGTTGGGCCTGAAGGGTAGGCAGCTTCACTTCTGCTGAGGTCAGCTCTCTGCATGCCCAGAGCAGACTGCAAGTGGGATTGAATCATCAGACCTGGCTCCTCCTTTCTCTTGGGTCTTAGGGCGTCACTAAAAAACTTCCAAGCCCTCAAACCAATTTAGGACTGAGTTTGCAGATTCTCCACATACAGCATCCCCGTTTTTTTTCCCAGCCATGCCTGTGGCATACAGAAGTTCCCAGGCCAGGGACTGAACCTGCGCCAGAGCAGAGATCCATGCCAGAGCAGTGACGATGCTGGATCCTCAACTGCTAGGCCACCAGGGAACTCCCACCTGCACCTTAATTAGAGTACAATGTCAAGGTCCTACACAAAGACAAATGCCAAGTATCTGGTTGTTGAGCATGACCCAGGGAAGGCAGGCGAGAACCACCCACCGTGCCCTGCCACATGCTGCCAGCCTGGCAAAGCCACAAAGAGGTCTGATGGTGGCCTTGCTGCTGTCAGCCCAGTCATCCCCTTGCTGTTTGGCAGGGAAAACCAGCTGAAATGACTCTTGGGGAAAATGGAGGCTTTTTCTAGACCAGGGTAGCAAACCACTTTTTTTTTTTTGTCGTTTTAGGGCCGCACCTGCGGCATGTGGAGGTTCCCAGACTAGGGGTCAAATCATAGCTACAGCTGCCATCCTACACCACAGCCACAACATCGCCAGATCCAAGCCAGGTCTGCGACCTACACCACACCTCACGGCAATGCCAGATCCATAACCCACTGAGTGAGGCCAGGGATCGAACTCACGTCTTCATGGATAGTAGTCAGGTTCGTTACCACTGAGGCACCATGGGAACTCCCCAAACCACTTAATTTGACTTTTGGCTTCTGTCAGTCTGAAGGCAGGGGAAAGGGAAAGAATGAAGGGCGGAGGAGAGAAGGGTCCAGGCTTTGCTTGGTTTGGGAGACTACTTCCCTTAATCTCGATTTACACATATTCTGCCGCTTTCTTTCTGTAAACCAGCCGCTCCTCTTCCCAACAGCTGACCCTACGATGATCTCTTCTGCGAGGTCTGCAAACTGAAATCTGCTTTTCCCAAATGCAGATATTGTGACCTCAAATCTAGGAGTCTGCTCGCTGCTTGCAGTCTGCAGGGAGGGAGATAGGGAGATGAGAGCGAGGGGGAGGGGACGCCAGGAGAAGAGGTCAGGGGGTGCAAACCAGAGTCCTGGTCCCCGGGGCTCTGACTCCCCTGTTGCCGGCACCTCCCTTTCTCTGCCTCAGTTTCCTCACCTAATAAAGAGGAATTGGATTCAACGAACCCCTAAAGTTCCTTCCAGCCCAGACCTAAAAGCGCCGCCCCTCTCCCATACCCGCTCCTGTCTACCTTCTCCTCTTACTGGACACGGGAATAAAGCTCCCTCTCCTCCTCGGTGCATCTGTGAAGAGTAATGGGGGTGGAGGGGTGGGAGAGGAGGGACTCAGTGAAATGCTGCAACAAGCCTTGGCTCCCGCCCCCAGCCCCCACCTCCAAGCAGCCTTCCTGCAGAGTTTCCGCTCAAGTTTAAGATATATATGACGAGGGAGGGAGTTCCCACACTGGCTCGGGGGTTAAGAACCCGACGTAGTGTCCCTGAGGATGTGGTTTGATCCTTGGCCTCGCTCAGTGGGTTAAGGATCCGGTGTTGCCGCGAGCTGTTGTGTAGGTTGCAGATGAGGCTCGGAACCCATGTTGCTCTGGCTGTGGTGTGGGCTGGTAGCTGTAGGTCCGATTTGACCCTTAGCCTGGGAACCTCCATATGCTGCAGATGCAGCCATTAAAAAAAAAAAAAATACATATGACGAGTTTGGGCCAGTTTTGATTTGGTATTGGTATTTGGGAGCCTACAAAAAACATACTTCAGAAAGTAAAACTTATCATGGAAAGCAGAGATATGTGTCTGTGTGTGTTGGGAAAAAGACAACCCAGGCCAAAGTCTAGAGTGGAAACGGAAATCCTAACCCACTTCCTCTTTTCATCTTTTTTCTTATTCCTCCTTGGTCGCTCTTCTCTAAATCGCTGGTCTGCGGTCTCAGCCTTCCAGAGAGGGGGTGCCAAAGGATCCTTAAGGTCACTTCCAGCTCTAAAATTCTGAGCATACCTGCTGCCCTGCCCTCTGCCACTTCTTTCAGAGCAAGGTGCTGCAGCTCCCACAGTGACCGCTGCAGGGGCCAGGAGCCCATAGAAGATCCAGGTGGGTGGGAGTGGGGTGCTCAGAACCGAACCAGGAGCCTCTGAAAGGTGGGGGCATGTGGGCCACTGACGGACCAGCCTGACTCCCCCACCCTTCCCCTGGGTCACCCTGGCCGCTCACGCGAGACCCGGCAGGGACTGGTGCCCCACCAGGCAGGAGGACTCCGCTCAGTGGACTGCTGGCTCGGAGCAGTCCCATCCCACCGGGACCAGGGGGCTTGAGGTCCCAAAGACTCAGGGTTCAGGGGCAGCTGGGTTCAAGTCCCCACCTGCTGGGGTGATCACCTTTCTAGGGGCTTTGAGGAGAGGGGGCCCCTGCAATAAGGAACAGTGGTGGCAAAGGAGACCTGGAGACTCCCAGACCTGGGGGGACTTGTCACCCCTGGTCTTTCCAGACTGCCATGCATCTTCCATACCAGGACAGGAGCTGCCACCCAGACACCATTCACACCACGTTCCATGGTGACTGTTGGTCACGCCCCACCCTGAGTGCCCTTGGGTGCTAAGCCCTGGGCCGGACCTTGAACACCAAGTGGGGAATGGGTTGACCACATACACATACGTGTGAGAGAAGGCGAGCCCAGCAGCTAGGCTGGTCAGGACGGAACTGTGCTCCCAAAGGACACAGCCAATGCAGTGGAGGCCCGTTCCCCCAACACTCCCCGTGGTGCCCTCGGTCCCTGCGCCCTCCCTGCTGCTCAGTCCCCACCTACCCCTCCTATCATAGGCAGAGGCCTTAGGCCTGGGCCCCACCCCAGCTTCCAGGTATTTTCCAAGAGGGTAGAGATGGCCCTTGGTCAGGAAGGAGTACTCTTTTCTCTTCTCTTCATCTGTAGCTCTGCTCTTTCCTAGCTTGCTTTTGCCGGAATGGAGAGGCTCAGGTGTGCTGAGAAGGAAGTCCTGGCCGTCAGATTTGTATCACCAGTGTCCCCAGCTGCTCTGGTTCCCCCAGCAACTCTCAGACCACTGGGGTCTGGAGGGTGTGTGACTCTGAAATGCCAAAATCCCAGAACTCGAAAGTAGCCTTCTCTGCCTCCACTCCCAACGCTTCCCAAGATGCCTGGAATTCCCTTCCTCGACTGATAAACTCTCACTCCTTCTCCAAGCTATATCTTCTCTGTCATGCACATCCCCAGCAGTCATACTGCACCCCACCCTCTGTCCCCTGCAGCAAGTGGCTCCCTCCTATGCTCCCAGCATGCACTGCTCATGCCATAGTTAAGGTATGGACCACACTGAGCTCTCCTGAAGGCAAGATACCCTGTGCCCAGCATCAAGTTTATTTGGCTTATTTTATTATTTTATTTTTTTGTCTTTTTGACTTTTCTAGGGCCGCACCCATGACATATGGAGGTTCCTAGGCTAGGGATTTAATCCGAGCTGTAGCTGCTGGCCTACACCACAGCCTCCGCAACGTGGAATCCGAGCCATGTCTGTGACCTACACCACAGCTTACGGCAACGCTGGATCCTTAACCCACTGAGCAAGGCCAGAGATCGAACCCACAACCTCATGACTCCCAGTTGGATTCATTAACTGAGCCACAATGGGAACTGCAAAAAGAATACATTTTTTTTTACTTATTTTTTACTTGAAGGGAAGCCTTGGGAGTCTTTTTTTTTGTTGGTCTTTTTGTCTTTTTAGGGCCGGACCTGCAGCATATGGAGGTTCCCAGGCTAGGGGTCCAATTGGATCTATAGCCGCCAGCCTGCACCACAGCCCCATTAACGCGGGATCTGAGCCGCATCTGCAACGTACACCACAGCTCACGGCAACGCCAGGTCCTTAACCCACTGAGTGAGGCCAGGAATCGAACGCGCATCCTCATGGATCCCAGTCGGGTTCGTTAACCGCTGAGCCATGATGGGAACTTCCATGAGTGCATATCTTTGGGACTGCATTGAGCTCCTCCCTGGCTCCCCATCTGGTTGTTGACTCCATGATGCTCCTTAGGATGATGACAAGATGCTGGGCTCTGACTTTCAGTCTGAGAATCAGCTTCTCCCAAGCCCCTGGGTCCCTGGCCTGGAATCAGGATGCCTGAGGCTCTGCCCACCTCCCCTCCTTGCAGCACCATTGGAAAGGCTGGTCATCCAAGTAGCCTGAGACTTCCTCAGTGGCTTGCCCAGGGCTGGGCGAAGAAAGAGCAATGAAGCTGTAGTACAGACAATGGGTTGCTGAGGCGGGGAAACGGTGGGAAAGGGTCATCGCTAACAGATGAAGTCTGGGAGAGATCAACCCACAAGGTTCCTGTGTGAAGGTGAGAGGGTGGGGCTAACAGTAGGACAACGGAAGAGTGAGTAAGGGGAATGAGGAGTGAACAAGGAGAAGGAAAACTCTGGTTTCCCTGCAGGATCTCATCCAGGTGCAGAGTTTTACAGAGTAATGACTCCTGCTCTCTAAGCCCTTGCTCTTCACATCAGTGCATCCAGCCTTGACCCAATGGCCGCCTTGACCCAATGTCCTATGTCACCTCAAATTCAACATGCCTAAACTGAGGCTATCCGCTTAGCCCCCGCCGCAGAACAATCCGGCCCTTATTCTATATTTCTGGCATCACCATCCAACCTCTCCTTGCTTAAGCCAGAACTGGGCTGTGGTGTGGGCAATTACCTTGATGTCACAGTAGCCTCCTGGGACTGTACTGTGAAGCTATCCCAGAGTTTATGGATCAAAAAGGCTTACCGAATGAAGTTGCCTTGAATCACATGGTTTATTAAGTAAAGATAAAACATACGGTGAAGAACAAGGGAAAGTAATGGGAGAAAGTTAATACATTTAAGATCAGGTTCAGAGAGTTCCTGTCGTGGCTCAGCAGTAATGAACCTGACTAATATCCATGAAGACTTGGGTTTGATCCCTGGCCTTGCTTAGTGGGTTAAAGATCCAGCATTGCAGAGGTGGCTTGGATCCTGAGTTGCTGTGGCTGTGGCAGCTACAGCTCCAATTGGACTCCTAGCCTGGGAACTTCCATATGTGCAGCCAAAAAAAAAAAAAAAGACAAAAAAAAGAAAAAGAAAAAAGATAAGGTTCAAATTGGGTAGAAAAATCATGTAGCCTGAATTTTGAGTTAGGCCATCTGCATCTGCCTGGTCAGACTGAGGCTTCCTGAATACTGCTCAACTCAAATGTCTCATGCATTTAGAGTTCATGAATATTTAGTGCCTACTTGGTGCTTCCCTCCCTTTCTATCTCAGTTCACATAAATAGATTCTACTTGCTTACCAACCTCTAACATGTTTCACAGATTCCTAATTTACTTACTGAAGAGTAACACTTCTTTTTATTTTCGGGTTTTTTTTTTTTTTTTGGTCTTTTTAGGACTGTACCTTGGCATATGGAAGTTCCCAGGTTAGTGGTAGAACTGGAGCTGCAGCTGCCAGCCTACACCACAGCCGCAGCAACTTGGGACCTGAGCCGTGTCTGCAAGCTACATCACAGCTCACGGCAACGCCATATCCTTAACCCACTGAGGAGGCCAGGGATCGAACCCGCAACCTCGTGGTTCCTAGTCGGATTTGCTAACCGCTGAGCCACAACGGGAACTCTGGGAAATTATGTAACTTCTAAGACTTCCTCTCTCATCTGTAACACAGGAACCTAAGAGATATGGCTGAGAGTCAATAGTTTAAAGTTAGTAAATATCCAGACTACAAAGGCACAGATGAGTACTCTGAAGACTGAAACGCTCTAGAGTTCCCGTTGTGTCTCAGCAGGTTAAGAATCCAACTAGTATCCATGAGGAAATCTGCCCTTGTTCAGTGGGTTAAAGGATCCGGCATTGCCGTGAGCTGTGGTGTAGGTCGAATACAGGGTTCCGATCTGGTGTTACTATGGCTGTGATGTAGGCTGGCAGGTGCAGCTCCAATTTGACCCCTAACCTGGGAACTTCCATATGCTGTGAGTGCAGCCCCAAAAAGACCAAAAAAAAAAGGGGGAGGGATAAAAATTGATATACTCTGATTCAGCCTATGACTTCCCGCTCCCCCAGGCGGGTTTGCAGATCTCCTTGTGGTTCCCAGAACCCCCACTCTGGCTGCCCAGTTGCCTGGAGCGCCTGTTTCCTCCTCTGGTTTGTCTGCCCAAGACCGTGCTTATCTTCCAACATTGAATTTCAGCCACTTCCTCTCAAGCCTTTCTGCACCTCTGGATGTAGAATTTGCTTCCTCCTTTGGGAAGGCCCTGACCCTACACATTCTGCGGTGATAGCATCTTTAACATTTTATTGCACTAGATATGGAAGCTCCTGGGCCAAGGAATCTGGGCGGCTGCTGTGACCTACACCATAGCTGGGGCAGCACCAGATCCTTAGCCCACTGCGCCATGCTGAGAATTGAACCTGTGCTTCCATAGAGATGACACTGGAATTCAATACAGAGTTCAACACCGTACCCCAGCAGGGAACTCCTGTTTTTGTTCTGTTTCGGTTTGGTTTGTTTGTTTTTTTTAACCAGACTGACACCTTTTAAGATCAGATCTGATTCATCTTTGCCTTCCTAGAACCAAGCAAGAAGTCAATCCATAAGTAGGGGGTTGCAAATATCAATTTGATATAAAACTTGTTTTCCCCCCTCTGTTCATCTCCTGCCATCCTATAGAACTAGGTGGAAGGGTTGAGTTTAAGTCTGGAGCCTAGGGGGAGAGGATTTGGGGTAACATTCTTATAAGAGGTGACCAGTCTCAGAGGAAATTGTCCCATGCGTCTGGCCTTATCTTCTCTCAGATTTGGCAACCCTCTCTCCAGAGCTCTGCGGTTGGGCCACACCAAAGGGCATTGGTGTGGTGTGTATGGGCAAGGTGTGGTGTGTGTGGGGGTGAATGACACAACTGAGCACCCCCAGAACTCGGTGCCCACATGGGCCAAGGTCAGGC
The DNA here is from genome assembly GCA_004024745.2 of Catagonus wagneri. Lineage (NCBI taxonomy): Eukaryota > Metazoa > Chordata > Mammalia > Artiodactyla > Tayassuidae > Catagonus > Catagonus wagneri. The sequence goes on along the minus strand of PVHT021183524.1, from coordinate 12,439,565 downwards.
CTGGAGCGCCCAGCCTCAGTTTACCAAGGGGCAAGCCTCCATGCGGGTTTGGCGAGGAAGGGCTGTGTGGGCGCGGCCAGCAGGCCTGCAAGGCGGGGTAGGGCCCTCTCCCACTGGGCCTCCCATACTCACCGGCCAACCTTCTGGAACCAGCCGTCCCAGCAAGCAAAACAGCAGCAAGGAGAGGAACCCGCTACAGTGAGCGGAAGGGGCTGAGGATGGTGTCTGGGTTGTGCAACTTGCTTGTGTAACTTGCCCAGGGGCGGGCGGAGCTCTCCACCCCCGGGGCCCCTGGGGATCTGGGGAGGCCACTGCTGTTTGAGAGGCGGGACTTTTCCTTTTTCTTGAATCTCATTGGACTAAATCTTGTCAGAGGCAGGATTCTGTCTGTGCTGTTGGAGAGAAGCTCTTTGGTCCATATGACTTCAGAATCTGAGTTTAAATCGTTCTTCACCGTGTTTTCATAAGTGTTTTCATGAGCAGATCCTTCTCATCAATTAAATGTTATGCTTTTAAAAATCTGCTTTTATGCCTGATTTCCTAGCCTCTGACTAGCCTGTCAGTCACCTGAGCATTTGAAGATGCATCTTTTATTTTTTTCTGTTTTTTTTGTTTGTTTGTTTGTTTTTGTTTTTGTCTTTTTTGCCTTATCTGGGGCCGCACCTGCGGCATATGGCATATGGAGGTTCCCAGGCTAGCAGTCTAACAGGAGCTGCAGCTGCTGGCCTTCACCACAGCCACAGCAACGCAGGATCTGAGCCGCGTCTGCAACCTACACCACAGCTCACGGCAACGCCGGATCCTTAACCCACTGAGCAAGGCCAGGGATCGAACCTGGCAAACCACAGCAGTGAAAACACAGGAGCTTTAACCTGCTAGGCCTCATGGTTCCTAGTCGGATTCGTTAACCACTGAGCCACGAAGCAAACTCCTGGTTTTGTTTTAAATTGTGGTAAAGTACACATAACATAAAATGTACCATTTTAACCGTTTATAAGTGTACCGCTCAGTGGCATTAAGTACCCTCACACTGTTGTGCAACAATCACTAAGAAATTCTTGATATGTATAAAATTTAAAGCATAAAAGTAATCTGTGCTTTTTGTTAACAGGGGAACAAGCCTTCATTTTCATTGCTGAGTAGTATTTCATTGCAGATTGGATCACAATTTTTGGACAATTGGGGGTATTCCCATTTTTTGGCTATTACAAATAAAGTGACTATGAACATTTTAAGAAATCTTTTATTTATTTATTTAATTTTTTTAGAGCTGCACCTGCAGCATATGGAAGTTCCCAGGCTAGGGGTACCGGATCTGAGCTGCATCTGTAACCTACACACCACAGCTCATGGCAACACCAGATCCTTAACCCACTGAACCGAGGCCAGGGATGGAACCCGCATCCTCTTGGATACTAGTCAGATTCTTAACTCACTGAGCCACCATGGTAACTCCTTTTTTTTTTTTTTTTAAATGAGAGTTGTAACATTTATTTCAGGTTTTCAGGTTCTCTCTCTTTTTTCCCCCTTTTTGCCACCCCGAGGCATGTGGAAGTTCCTGGGGCCAGGGACTGCACCTGTGCCACAGCAGCAACCCAAACCACAGCAGTGAAAACACAGGAGCTTTAACCTGCTAGGCCGCCAGAGAACTCCCAAAGTGATTGTTTTAAATTCTTATAGGCAGGTTGCTCCACATCCTTGCCAACATTTATGATTATTTAATCATTTTACTTTTAGCCATTCTGATGGGCACATAGTGGTTTCTCACTGTTTTGATCTTGTGTTTTTCTCTGATTGATGTTAACTTTTTCATATACATATATATAATATATGTGTATATATTATATATATATATATATATATATATATATACAGTCCATTCATGTATTCTCCTTTGTAAAGTGCCTGTTTAAGTCTTTTACTCATTTTTGTTGTATTTTGTCTCTTTATTATCAAGTCATAGGAGTTGTTTATATATTCCGGATACAAAACCTTTGTAAATTTGTGTATTGAAACATTCTGACAAGAACTTTTTGTTTTTAATTCTATCTTTCCTCCCGGCAAAAAAAAAAAGGGGGGGGGTTCCCGTCATGACTCAGTGATTAAATCTGACAAGCATCCATGAGGAGGCAGGTTCCATCCCCGGCCTCACTCAGTGGGTTAAGGATCTGGTGTTGCCGTGAGCTGTGGTGTAGATTGCTGTCTATGGCTGTGATGTAGGCCAGCAGCTACAGCTCCAATTAGATGCTTAGCCTGGGAATCTCCATATGCCGCAGGTGTGGCTCCCCTGCAGATAAATAAAATAAAAATACAAATATAAAAAATTCTAGAAAGCAAAATCTATTGATTTTTCACACATTATTGAGAATGACGACCCAGACTGGGAGGTCTGCCCCCAGGAACTTCGCACTATTGCTTCGTATTCAGAAACCAGACCAAAATACTTAATTTCTTCAAGGGACAGAGGAGCTATTAGAGGAATTCATTCTTCAGTTTGTAAAACCTATTTCAGAAGATCTCTCTGAAGATTGTGGAAAGAGCTAAATAAATGTTAATTCCCTTTCTCTAAGCTTTGGATCCAAGGAATGCTCAGAATCCAACCCCACCTCCCAGTCCTGCCCACCTCACCACACCCCCCCAAGTCTGACACCCAAGGCCTGTTTGTGCCCTTGGTCATTACTTCTTCATCCTTCTTTCTTGGTCCTATTAACTTCCTCTGGCTTCTGCCCACATTCCTTGAGGGAGTCTTTTCCGATCAGGGTCACTCAGCATTGTTAATTCTTTTTTTTTTTTTTTTTGTCTTTTTGCCTTTTCTAGGGCCGCACTCGTGGCATATGAAGCTTCCCAGGCTAGGGGTCTAATCGGAGCTACAGCCGCCAGCCGACGCCACAGCCACAGCAACATGGGATCCGAGCCTCATCTGCAAACTTCACCACAGCTCACAGCAACGCCGGATCCTTAACCCGCTGAGCAAGGCCAGGGATTGAACCCGCAACCTCATGGTTCTTAGTCGGATTCGTTAACCACTGAGCCACGAAGGGAACTCCTTCATGGTACATTGTTAAAGGTAAAAAAGCGAGGTGCAAGAAAGCATTTATTAAGTCTTGTCATTAAGATTTTTTTAAATGCCCCTAAATTTTATCATTCCCTCAGGACACACTCTGGTGTCTTCCTATGAGTTCAAAGTCTCAATAATTAGAAAATAAATCACTTTGCTATTTCTTTTTTTTTTGTCTTTTTGCCTTTATCTAGAGTCACACCCACGGCATATGGAGGTTCCTAGGCTAGGGGTCTAACAGGAGCTATAGCTGCCAGCCTTCGCCACAGCCACAGCCACAGCAACGCGGGATCCGAGCCACGTTTGCAACCTACACCATAGTTCACGGCAACGCTGGATCCTTAACCCGCTAAGTGAGGCCAAGGATCGAACCCGCAACCTTGTCGTTCTTAAGTCAGATTCGTTAACCACTGAGCCACGACGGGAACTCCCGCTTTGCTATTTCTCCTAGTACATTTGATTGAAAGCAAGCATTTGTCCATTCTGTTATCCCTATAGTTTGCTCATGCCCATCAGACTTGGTCACCTTATCTTTGGATTAGAAAGTGTGATCAGGAGTTCCCGTCGTGGCTCAGTGCTTAACGAATCCAACTAGGAACCATGAGGTTGTGGGTTCGATCCCTGGTCTTGCTCAGTGGGTTAAGGATCCAGCGTTGCCGTGAGCTGTAGTGTAGGTCGCAGATGCGGCTTGGATCCTGCGTTACTGTGGCTGTGATGTAGGCTGGCAGCTACATCTCCGTTTAAACCCCTAGCCTGGGAACCTCCACATGCCGCGGGTGCGGCTCCCAAATGACAATAATACAAAAAAAAAAAAAGTGTGATCAGAGCTCCATCTGCTCACATAATAGTTCCAAACAGCCCAGCTACAGTAGAGCAGGGCTTGGCGGTCAAGGTCACGTGGGGTGAGGAAATACCTGAAGGGAAGGTGTAGGAGCCACTCAGTGGAGCTGCAGCAGCCCCAGGTGTTAAGTGTAGAGAACTGCCTCTGAGTCATGCTCTGACCTCCACATCTGGTCCCTACCTGCCCGTCTGCCATTCCTGTGACCCTCAAGGCCACCAAACACTGGATCCCCGGGGCGGGCGGTGGGGGTTCCAGGGTGGGTCGAGGGTGGTCTGGTTCATCTTACACCTCTGCCTCATAGCTCTTGTCCAATATTAGAAACCAAACCGCACTGACAAACCCTCACCTTTTCTTAGAACCAAGAAAGTGGTTCTAATGTGGTTCTCAAAGTGTGGACCCTGGACAGGTTGCAGGGGCATCCCCTAGAATGCTAAACTAAGAATGGCTGGGAGATTTTCCAAATGCTTTTCTTGGAAACTCAGAGTTTACTAACGTTTGCTTTTGGAATCTTCTCATCTGTCTTCTTCAGTCACTACGCATTTCCTATCGCCTCCCTAAATCCCATCTAGTAAAACATTAACTTTTTTGGATGCCTTCCACATCCAAATCCCAAAATAACGTTTGTCTTGGAACCAAATGGTCAGCTGAAAACTCTCACATTTCAGATTGAGCAGATTATCTAACCGGGATGAGTTGCTAAGCCAGACACTGGTTGCCTTAACATAAGTGAAGTTAGGAGTTCCCTTCGTGGCTCAGTGGTTAACGAATCCGACTGAGAACCATGAGGTTGCGGGCTCGATCCCTGGCCTTGCTCAGTGGGTTAAGGATCCGGTGTTGCCGTGAGCTGTGGTGAAGTTTGCAAACGTGGCTCGGATCCCGCGTTGCCGTGGCTGTGGCGAAGGCTGGCAGCTACAGCTCCTGTTAGACCCCTAGCCTGGGAACCTCCATATGCCACGGGTGTGGCTCCACATAAAAAGGCAAAAAGTCAAAAAAAAAAAAAAAAGTGAAGTTAGATTTGTCTTTCTAAAGAGAAGTCTGCTTAACATGGGGGGAGGGCAGATGCAGTTTTAGTGTATGTAAGAGTCTTCAGGGGAAAAACTACAATAATTACAGGAATGCTGGGTCCATACTCAGTGGCTGACAGACCCATTCATCTGTCACCCAGATGGTGCTCAGATGGCTTTCCCAGGAAAACAAGTCTCATTTAAATTTCAAGTCCAGTTGAGAAATATTTGGGCCTCATCTTTTCCTTAAGGAAAAGTAAAAGAATTTCACAGCAAGTCTGAGAAAGGACACTGATTTTCTGACCTGAGGAAATTTCGAGAACGTTGGACAATGGCAGTGTCTGGGTAAGAGCATCTGGCCCCATCTGGGCCATGCTTGCTCTAGCTCTTGGCTGTGGCATCTCAGGGACTCAGGTTCTCAAGCTGTGAAATTCATTTCTTTTTTTGTTTGTCTTTTTGCCTTATCTAGGGCCATACCCACAGCATATGGGGGTTCCCAGGCCAGGGGTCTAACAGGAGCTGTAGCTGCCGGCCTTCGCCACAGCCACAGCAACGTGGGATCCAAGCCGCATCTGCAACCTACACCACAGCTCATGGCAACGCCGGATCCTTAACCCACTACCCACTGAGCAAGGCCAGGGATCGAACCCGCAATGTCATGATTCCTAGTCAGATTTGTTAACCACTGAGCCACGATGGGAACTCCTGGACTTTGTTTTATTTTTGTGTTGTATCAGGATGAATCTGGTAAACCCGTCAGAGTGGGAGACAGAAGCCAATCTTTCAAAAGAAAACATTTACAGTCTCCTCCCAGTTGAAGCTCATCAGAAATCGCCAGGAGCGGCCCAGATCTCTGCAGAGACCTCCCTGCACCAGCTGGGCTGCCCAGGCCCCAGTCATTTCCCTCCAGCGTCTATAAGAAGCCAGGCGGGGCCGGTGGGGGCTGTGTGGTGTGTGTGAGCGTGTGTGCGGTGGCCTTGGGGCCTCCTTTCTGTATTTTCTTTCCCTGCAGTTGCTGCCTGGGTCTCCTGGCCTCCCTGCCGCATCCCAACCCTCGCTGGACACCCAGCACCAGCACGACCGGCCCAGGCCCCGCAGTTTCCTTTAGGCCTCTCCTTGAGTCACAGCCCCAGCCGCCAGCTAGAGCAAGCACCGCCCAGATCGGGACAGATGCTCTTACCTAGACACTGCCATTGCCCAACATTCTTGGCCTGAGTTGGATCCTTTGCTTAGGAACTCCCACATGCCACCCGTGAGGCAAAAACAAAAAACAAACCCCCTGTAGTTTATTAACTTTGGGGCTTAGTGTCACAGTATCTCCTTGACACCTTTCCCATACAAATCCAAATTTTTGTTTTGTTTTGTTTTTCCAAATTTATACTAAAAGGAAATTCCAGCATTTCAGACTATTTGTAAGTCACCAAGTCATCTCACTCCCTGGAGACACTGTTAAAACTTTGGCAAGTAAACTTCCAGGTTTTCCTGTGTTCAAAATATATCTTTTGTAAGTGGTATTAGTGGCATTGAAATTTCAGTGTTTTTTAGCTTTTGTAAAAGCTTAAGGAGTTCCCACTGTGGCCCAATGGATTGGTGGTGCCTCTGCAGCTCAAGAAAAGGCAGTGGTTAAAGGATCTGAAGTTAATGCTGCCAGTTAAGTGGGATCTGATCAAAAAAAAAAAAGAAAAAGGAAAGTGTGTAGGGCACATCTTTTCATATCAATACATTAAAATCTGTTTTATTCCCTATATTGGCTGTGTGGAATTTGTCACAAAGATTTTTCTCTGAGGAAAGAGGAGATGTTCTACCACATATTTTTTTTAGCCACTACCTCTTCCTTGTGGTAACGGTGACATGAGCATGTAAATTGCCAAAACTCAACCAGCTGTGCATTTCAAATAGAGACATTATATTGTATGTAAAGTATGACCCCTCAAAGTTGGTTTTAAAAATATTATTTTCTTCGAAATTTGTACTTTTGTAAGGTAAACAAAACAATGCATCTTATTCTTGTTGCTAAGAGCTACACCCTGCATGCCTGGAGTTAAAGGGTCCTAATGTCTGCAACTTACTCTCAAGCGGTCCAGCAATAACAATACCAGCTGTCTATTTCTGTATTCGGGGGGTGATCCAACAACTATGGCAAAAATTTTAATAAATGACAGAACTAGATAAAGAATAAAGAGTTCGAAAACCCTAAAACTACATCTTTAAAAATGTATTTTCCCTGCAGCATTTTTCTTCCTTTTTCTTCTGTTTTCCTTTCTTCAACCTTTTCTCCGTTCCCACTCTCATTTTCCCACTCTCTCCTTTACAGCTTATACCCTGTGTATTTGAAAGGGACTCACCCCAGGTCCTGTATGCCAAGATTCCCCGCTCACCAACGAAGTCACTTCACTTTGAATCTAAAGAAGTTTCCTTCCTGAACCTGGCAGAATTTCAGTGTGTTTTTATTCCGGAATCCTCAGTCCGGAATCCTTAGTCCATTTTTATCGTGGGCGGGCCAAGTCCATCCTGGGCGCATTCTTTCCAGGGCACAACTCTGAGGCTGTAGGAAGTGTACTTGGATCCAAGAGTCCAAGGGTGGGGTCCGTGGGGGAGGGACTGGAAGAAGCATTTCCCTACTCGGGGGCCTTGGAACAATCCAGATCGGTAAAATAAGTTGGATTCTTTATCTCCCTTCAGACCTACCGATTTAGAATTTCCTCGGACCCAGTCAGGTCTGCATTTTCACAGCCTGCAGATAGATGTTAATGCCCAGCAGTGTGAGAACCAGACACCTTACATGCTGCTCACTCCCCTCCCGACTTGAATAAGCCTTAGTTCTGTGTTTGTTTGTTTGTTTGTTGCTTTTTAGGGTCGCACCCACAGCATATGGAGGTTCCCAGGCTAGGGGTCGAATCAGAGCTACAGCTGCCGACAGCCACAGCAACACGAGATCCAAAGCCCATCTGTGATCTCTACCACAACTCACCGCAACGCCGGATTCCCAACCCACTGAGCGAAGCCAGGGATTGAACACGCATCTTCTTGGATACTAGTCGGATTCGTTTCGGCTATGCCACTACGGGAACTCCTAGCTCTGTTTTTAAATCCACGAGCAACTTTGACTTCCTTTAGACCAGAGTCTGGAGGGTGGGTTATGTGAAGCTCCGCCCTGAGTTTGGCAAGCGTGCGGGTAGCGCTGAGTGTTTTCGGTTTTTCTTTCCGGACCGAGTTGTGGCGCCAGGGGTCCGCGGAGAGAAAAGATGCCCCTATGCCGGTGAGTCCAGGAGGGCAAAAGGAAGAGTGGAGGGAGAAAAAGAGCTTACAGGGCAGAGCAGAGGAGGCTGGAAGTTTCGAGGCTTTTTTTTTTTTTGCAAAGGACTAGCTGCAAGGCTTGACTGGGGGAGGGGCAGCCACGCCTAGATTCAGGAGAGCACCCCAAAACTGGAGTCCTAGACCGTCAAGGCCTCTCCTACTTCCCACGAAAGTAGTTGGCTTTATCTGTAATTGCAATCATCTCTAAGTGCTGTGGGATTAGCATGTTACTATCAGTATTACAAGTCTGTAGCAGCCCCCTAGCCCCCAACCCCTGGCTGTGCCTAAGGAAGTTTTGCAGCCAGGGGCCAGGGGTCAGGGATCCAGCCTGCACCAAAGGAGTGACAAGGCTGGATACCTAACTAACTGCTAAGCCACTGCTGAACTCCTAAAGGTCTTCTTTTGGGGTGGCGGGAAGAGGGGTGACTTGAATGAGACAGTTTTCAAGAACTGTCACACCTAGCAAGTCTTTGAAGGAGGAAAGCTTCAAGAGAGCTGCGTTCCACTTGCCTCTCTATATTTTCACTACCCTTGTGAGCTTTAGCAATGAAAAGAAGCTTTCTGGGAAAAGAATCTGAAAAAGAATAGATTATACTCCAATGTAAAATAAAAATACAAAATAGTTTTTAAAAATATGTTCTTGGAGTTCCTGTCTGGGCGCAGTGGTTAACGAATCCGACTAGGAACCTTGAGGTTGCAGGTTGCAGCTCAGATCTGGCCTTGCTGTGGCTCTGACATCAGCCAGTAGCTACAGCTCCGATTAGACTCCTAGGCTGGGAAACTCCATATGCCGCGGGTGCGGCCCTAGATAAGGCAAAAAGACAAAAATAAAATAAATAAATAAGTAAATAAATAGATAGATAGATAGATAAATAAAAACAAAAAAAGGACACAGTGAAGCTCGTGCTGAAGTGGGCGGTCGTGGGGGTTGGGGGTGGGGGGCTCTTCTTTGCAGGGAAGGGTGGGCCATGATCTGGGTGCCTCTGAGGTGGGGGTCGTATCATTCTGCTGCTCGGAGTCTGTCCGTTTAGGCATTTGTCTACACCCATCCTCTGTCTGCCTTTCGTGGGGACCCTAAATCGCCGGTGGCTGAAGAGCTAACTGTGACTTTCTTTCACGTGACCCCAAGGCCGTGTCCCTCCCCTGCCTGCCGGGGAGGCGGCCTTCTCGCTGCCTGTAGAAGGCGGGGCAAGTGTAACTAGCGGCGGCGGCGACTGAATAAGAATCGCTCAGTCGCGCAGCGTGGTTCGGCAGGCCCGCAGCTCCCGACTATGGGTACAGTCTGGTACGCGGGACTGAGCCTGGTCCGGTTCCTAGCAGCCGTTGTCTTTATCCTAGTCCAGGGTACCGCCGTTGGTGAGTGGGGCTCACTCTGAGGGCCTCAGCTGGGAGCGTGGGGCGGGTTCAGGGCTGCAGGTGGGATCGGGGAGTGTCGGGGACACCGCTTTGCACGCCCGGCGGCGGTGGCGATGGGGAGTGGGGGCTGGGTAAGGTGGCGAGAGGACCGAGGCTCAATCTCTTTTTTTCCTTTTTTTTTTTAACTTCCATCCTCTGCTCTGGGTGCCCTGTACTGCCCCTCTCGTCCCCATTCTCTCTTCTTAAGACTTAGCGATCCTCTCTTCTCGCGGTTTTCCTCCCTCGAGGGTGGAGGGACTGCCCCGCTGAGTTGCTCGCGTCCGAGACTTTCAAGGGCTCTTTGAGGTCCGAGGCTGAGGCCACCACTTCGCGCCAGTCTGTGGGGTGCCCTCGCGGGTCTTTGAGCTCTGTCCTCTCCTGTACTCAGCGCTGCCCCCTCCCCATTTCTGGAGCTTCCAGGCAGGCGGAGCTCAAGGGCCTTTATATAGAGCCACATCCACGGCATATGGAGGTTCCCAGGCTAGGGGTCTAAAAGGAGCTGTAGCCACCGGCCCTCGCCACAGTCACAGCAACGCGGGATCCGAGCCGCGTCTGCAACCTACACCACAGCTCACGGCAATGCCGGATCCTTAACCCACTGAGCATGGCCAGGGATTCAACCCTAGTTCCTAGTCAGATTCGCTCATGGTTCCTAGTCAGATTCGCTAACCACTGAGCCACGAAAGGAACTCTGCTGTCAAGGCTAATTTTCTTCTGTGCCCAGTTCCCACACCCGATTCCCCTCTCCTTCCTTTCTCTTTTCCTTTTTTCTCCCCTGTGTTGGAAATCCTTCTTCTGGTCCCTTGGACACATGCACTATCTACAGCCTTAAGACCTGTGGAAGGTCAGGACAGCAGAACTTTTCTGTTAAACATTTGATGTGCACACGTTTCCAGAAAGCAGTTTCATCTGTGGTTCCTCCTTCCCCAGGACAAGACAGTCTTCTGTACAACCTGACTGGTGTCGAAGGGTCGATTTGTGCAGCTGAACTTTTTTGCTCGGGGATACTTAAATAGCCAGATCTTCCTGCACTATGACCATGAAAAACGCACAGCAGAGCCCCGGGCACCATGGGTGAAAAACGTGAACGCTGAAACATGGCTTACGGAGACCCGAGAGTTAGAAGAGAAAGGGGAGGACCTCAGGAAGTGTCTGGGAGAGATCCTGGGCCTGCAGAAGGAGAAAAGAGGTGAGAGGAGTGGGGAGGGAGTTGAGAGAACTGTGAGCCATTTCCCAGGAGAGTCTGGGGCCCGGAGCCGCTTGTCCCTTTCCACTGGATTTCTAGGAGGCGGTGAGGAGGAGGGTCTGTGAGTTGAGCATGGAGGTGGCCTTGACTCAGCAGCCCAGGGGAGACATGGAGGGGAGCAGGGGGCTAGCACTTCGGCTGGCGTTTCTCACTAGGGGGGAGGAGACAGAGGGACCTGGGGACTGGAGGAGTCACTGCTGGCCCCGCGGGGCAGGCTCGCATTCCCTCCAGGAAATTGTGAGCTGTGAGAAGGGAAAAGACAGCAGTCCCAGGGGCATCAGGCTTCTCTACTACGATGGGGAGCTCCTCCTCTCCTGTGGCCCGGAGACCGGCAG
>PVHT021183524.1:12401101-12413519 GCA_004024745.2 Catagonus wagneri | reverse complement strand
CTGCCGGTCTCCGGGCCACAGGAGAGGAGGAGCTCCCCATCGTAGTAGAGAAGCCTGATGCCCCTGGGACTGCTGTCTTTTCCCTTCTCACAGCTCACAATTTCCTGGAGGGAATGCGAGCCTGCCCCGCGGGGCCAGCAGTGACTCCTCCAGTCCCCAGGTCCCTCTGTCTCCTCCCCCCTAGTGAGAAACGCCAGCCTAAGTGCTAGCCCCCTGCTCCCCTCCATGTCTCCCCTGGGCTGCTGAGTCAAGGCCACCTCCATGCTCAACTCACAGACCCTCCTCCTCACCGCCTCCTAGAAATCCAGTGGAAAGGGACAAGCGGCTCCGGGCCCCAGACTCTCCTGGGAAATGGCTCACAGTTCTCTCAACTCCCTCCCCACTCCTCTCACCTCTTTTCTCCTTCTGCAGGCCCAGGATCTCTCCCAGACACTTCCTGAGGTCCTCTCCTTCTATGATTCCTTGGACTCAGTGTCCCACGTCTCAGCACCCGCGTCTTCTGCCCACGAACCCTGGGGCTCTGACCGGATTTGCAGACCTATTCGATTTCAGCCACCTCTGCCATCAGAGTCCAAATTCTTCTAGATGTTTCCTCCATTATAATCTCTTCCTTCTCCCAATGACTCCAAGACCCAGAGGGGTCTCGGTTCCTGTGACTTCCTCCTCTAAGTATCTGCCTTCTCCCAGAGCAGCCTCTTGATTCAGCCCCTGCGGGCTCACAAGCCCAGTGAGGTGGCTCCCCTGATCCCCTCCAACACCAAGCTCTCCAGACTCCCTCAGCTGAGATGCTGAGTGTAGTTCCTGGGGAAGGAGCTTGGAGGTGCCACTCTGACTGCTGAGGTGTGTCCTGCCTCCGTAAGGGTCCCTGTAAAACAACCCGAATGCTCTTTCCGCTTTGCTCCTTTTTTCTAAGGGTGAAAATCCTCTTTGAATTTCCTTCCTTAGTTTAAACAGCTACTCATGAAGTTCTTTCGGAGAAGTGGGGAGGCAAGCAAACTTTCCAAAATTGAGGAATACCTATAATGCATGAAAGTAGGCATGCAGGAGCACTGGTGAGAGGTTTTAGGGCTGCACTGAACGCTTGCAACTTTGAGGTGATTTAAGTTTGTACGCTCCTTTTTTTTTTTTCCCCCCAACAGTTGCACGTCTGACATACAGTAGTAGTTCCTGGGTCTAATCAAAGCTGCAGAAAACCCGGAGCCAGGACTCAGGCAGACTGTGTGACAAAGAATTCTTGGTGTGGGAGGAGCCCAAATCAAGGCAGAGTCTCAGGTCCCAACTCACGGGATCTCACCGGGGGCGGTGCCTGGGGCACGAAGCGCCTTGTTGGGATTCTCCATTACTTCGGCTTTCACTGCAACCCACAACCTGTGTCGGGCTCTTCTGCCTGGATACACATGATGCGACTCATTTCCCTCTCCCATTGGAGAAGACAATCAAGCCTCAGCGGTTCCGGGGGCTCTCCACCAATCCGCTCTGAGTCCGATGCTCTGCAGACCCGGAGGATGCGATCGTGGAGTCTCCAATCCTTTGTGGTGCTCTTGGGGGCCCTGGCCCTGACCGAGACCTGGGCGGGTGAGTGCAGGGTGGGTCCTTTGCTCGGGAGGATCGAGGGGACGGCTCGGCCCCTGGAGAAGGCGCCACTTAGATGCCTTCCTGCTTCAGTCGGGTCTGGTCCTGGCCACTTCCTGACCCTCCTCAACTATTGTTCTCTCCTCTTGCCACCCCTAAATCCGGACCCGCTCACGGGCCCCTCGCCCTCTTTCTACTCTGGTCTCCTCACCCCGCACCCGGGGCCCCACGCCGAGAGGAGGGTCGTGTCTCAACCCCTCCCCACCCCTAGGCTCCCACTCCATGAGGTATTTCCACACTGCCGTGTCCCGCCCCGGCCACGGGGAGCCCCGGTACCTTGAGGTCGGCTACGTGGACGACACGCAGTTCGTGCGGTTCGACAGCGACGCCCCGAATCCGAGGATGGAGCCGCGGGCGCCGTGGGTGAAGCAGGAGGGGCGGGAGTATTGGGATGAGGAGACACAGCGCGCCAGGGATCTTGTGCAGAATTTTAGAAGGAGCCTGATGATCCTTCGGGGCTACTACAACCAGAGCGAGACCGGTGAGTGACTGACGCGGCCCAGGTTGCAGGTCACGGGTCTCCCCCATCTCCCACGTATGGGCTGGGGTCTCCTCGAGTCTCAGGGTTCAGATTTCACCCTGGGGCCTCAGAACTCACTGGGATCTTCCATCCAGGAAGACACCACCCATCAGTGTGGGGCAAGGTCTGGGATTTCTTAGGCAAGGCTGACCAAGAGGTGTGGGAATGGGGGTGTTAAGTAAGAGGGGCTGATCTCGGGGACGGGGCCAGGGTCTCACACCTTCCAGTTGACCTATGGTTGCGAGGAGTCGCCCGGACGCCCCTTGCACGCACACTGGCAGTACGCCTACGACGGCAAGGATTACATCACTTTGAACGAGGACCTGAGCTCCTGGACTGCAGCGGACATGGCGGCTCAGATCACGCAGAGCAAGTGGGATGCGTCCCGCACTCATAAGCGCATCAAAAGTTACCTGGAGGGCACGTGTGTGGAGTGGCTCCGAAGATACCTGGAGAACGGGAGGGAGATGCTGCAGCGCGCAGGTACATGGAGAATCACAGAGTTCCTGGGATCTCTCTGCAGGCTGGGGAGGAAAATGGAACACAGAGGCCAAAATACCGCCTCTCCCATGAGTCAAAATAGTAGGGATTCCGTCTTGGGTGTTCAGACCCTGTAGAAAGTGACCAGCCCAGAGGACCAGCCCTTCTCTTAGGAACTGTTAAGGGTTACAGTCTCTGCAGGGAGGGAAACCATTCCTGCAGTCAGTCACCAGTCAGCAGTACCCTTTGACTGTCAACAGTTTTGGTGGTTGTGGGGAATTTTCTCTCTAGGTCCTTTTTCTCTCCCCCACACTCTGTGTTGTGTGTTTGAACATTTCTGAATCACTCCAGTTCCATCCAGATCAGAACCAGAAATCCCCCTTCCTTCCTCAGAGGTCTGGAGCCTCCTCTCCTGATTGGTCTCACCCTCATTCTACAACTTTGCAGGGAGTAAGAGGTTATCTCTTCCGCTTGCTGAGTCCAGGCTGATGTCTGGGTTTTGTGCTCCCTGCCCCACCCCAGTTGTCCAGGATAGTCCCGTGAGCACTGCGGTGGTGTCCCACGATGGATGAATTTTCTGACCCTTTCTTTCAGACCCCCCAAAGGCACATGTGACCACCACCCCATCTCTGTCAGTGAAGTCACCCTGAGGTGCTGGGCCCTGGGCTTCTACCCTAAGGAGATCTCCCTGACCTGGCAGCGTGACGGGGAGGACCAGAGCCAGGACATGGAGCTCGTGGAGACCAGGCCCTCGGGGGATGGGACCTTCCAGAAGTGGGCGGCCCTGCTGGTGCCTCCTGGAGAGGAGCAGAGATACACCTGCCATGTGCAGCACGAGGGCCTTCAGGAGCCCCTCACCCTGAGATGGGGTAAGGAGGGAGACATGGGCACAGAGCCTCTTCTCAGGGAAAGCAGGAGTCCTTCTGGAGACCTTTGGCGGGGTCAGGGCTGAAGCCTGGGGATCAGAGCCCTCACCTTCCCTTCCCTTCCCTTCCTGTCACAGAACCACCTCTGCTGTCCACCATCACCATCATAGGAATCGTTGCTGGTCTGTGTGTCCTTGGAGCTGTGATCACTGGCACTGTGATGTGGAAGAGGTTCTCAGGTAGGGAAGGGGTGTAGTCTGAGATTTCTCATCCCACTGGGAGGATTCTAGCCCCAGGTGGAAGCTGGCTCTGCCTCTTGCCTAGGAAATGCCATCCCTACGCTTGCTTGCCCAGGCTAGGGTTAGCAATCGGTGCTAACGTTTACTCTTTAGTAAAAGTACAGGAGAACACGAAGAACCCTAGGTTTCCTCTGATGAATCTGCAGGTGGGCACCTGAGTCCCAACACAGAACAGCGAAGCTCCTCCCAGAGGGCAGACCCCCAGGAGGGCGGTATTTGCGGTCTCCCCATGTGTACTTTCCTGTATCTTCCGACCCTGCCCTGGATCTGGTTTCAGTTCTTACAGGGAAACTTCCCCGGGATCTGGGCCTAGGGGGTTCCACTAGGATCTCGAGGCCCCATCTCTTCCCCCGCCTCTCACAGGGTATTTTCTTCCCGCAGACAGGAAAAGAGGAAGCTACACTCAGGCTGCAAGTAAGTAGGGGAGGGAGCTGGTCCCCAAGACTCTTGAGTGCATTCCTCCTTGAGTCTCGTCTCCTGCAGGCCCTTGACCAGGTCCTGCTTTTGTTCTCCGCTAGGCAACAACGGTATAGAGAACTCTGACGGTATAGAGAACTCTGACGTGTCTCTCTCAAGTACTCAAGGTGAGACCCTGAAGCGGGAAGGGGTCGTAGCCAAGGGAACACAACTAGATTCCGGGGACCCTTTGACGGAAACGTTTTGAGCCTGGGATGGGGAACCTGAGAATGTCAGGGACTGGCCTGAATTTGTTCGTGATCATTTTCTTCTACACCGTGAAACAGCTGCCTTGGGGGGGAATGACTGAGGCAAGTTTTGTTCATGCGCCACTCCTTCCGCATGGTGACTTCAGGAATCTCTGACTTCTCTTTTTTGCAAAGGCATCTGAATGTGTCCGCGTTCCCATTAGCACAATGTGGGGAGGTGGCAGACGGCGCGCACTGATCTTCGCCCCATTTCCAATCCACTTTCCTGTTCCAGCGGAGGTGGAGCCAAGACATCTACAGGCATCTCTTAATTCACATTCTACTGAGCTGTACTATATTGGAGATTAAAATCCAAATATAAATTTATTTTTTCAAAATTTTGCCATGAGCTCTTGACTGATGTGTTCATTAAAGGAGAAGAAGATTCTTAACATTTGAGGCAGGAATTAATGGAAGCACTGAGAACCTTCCAGAATCCACATTTGTTGTGCTGAGTCTTTTGCAGGTGGGACAGGAGAAGAGAGTGCCAAACTGCACATAGATGGCATCTGTGCCCAATCGGTGC
The DNA here is from genome assembly GCA_004024745.2 of Catagonus wagneri. NCBI lineage: Eukaryota > Metazoa > Chordata > Mammalia > Artiodactyla > Tayassuidae > Catagonus > Catagonus wagneri. Next base: position 12,408,492 of record PVHT021183524.1, on the reverse strand, counting down.
TCAGTGCGTCATGGGCTTTGTTGTGGTTCCTGCTTGGCTGGGGCATCTTCTCTGCTCTTTTGTCCTTGTAACTTCAGTAGAATTTTATCCCACCAGGACCTGTGATTGCAGGGACTCAAACACCACCTTGTCTTGCCTCCAGGACTGTGGGTAGTGAGGGCTTCGTGTGGCCAGGTAAGCCCAGGCTCAGGCCTAGGTCTGGCCCACGACCTCCATCTTTTGTGTGTTTAATTTTTTCCTTTGTTTCCTTGGAGGATTACACCTGTTCTTGTTTAGTGTTCTTCTCTGGGTGTCCCCCATTCTGACAGCAGCAGGAGTCATTTGCCTATCATTGTCCCCACAAGGCCAAAGGCAAAGACACCCCACAAGGTGGCTCTGTGGAAAGGAGACATGAATTTTCAGACTCACCCACATCCTGTTCTCTTTCTTGGGCTGTTCCCTGGATTATTTTTTACCACCCTTTTCCTCAACCTTTTAAAAAGAATTAGATTCTGGAATTCTCTCTGTGGCACAGTAGGATCAGCGTTGTCTCTGTAGGGACTTGGGCCACTTCTAGGACACAGGTTTGATCCCTGGCCCAGTGCAGTAGGATAAGAACCTGCCATTGCTAGGAGTTCCCGTCGTGGCTCAGTGGTTAACGAATCCGACTAGGAACCATGAGGTTGCGGGTTCAATCCATGGCCCTGCTCAGCGGGTTAAGGATCCGGCGTTGCCGTGAGCTGTGGTGTAGGTTGCAGACGCGGCTCGGATCCCGTGTTGCTGTGGCTGTGGCGAAGGCCGGCGGCTACAGCTCCTGTTAGACCCCTAGCCTGGGAACCTGCACATGCTGCGGGTGCGGCTCTAGATAAGGCAGAAAGACAAAAACAAAAAAACAAAAAAAAAACCCTTGCATTGCTGAAGCTGCGGTGTAGATTGCAACTGCGGCTTGGATTCACTCCCTGGTTCAGAGCGGCCAAAAAAGGAACAAGAAATTAGATTCTGGAATTAGCATAGAGTTAATTCTGTTATAAATGTCCATCCTTCTCTGCTCACCTGCCCTGTCTCTCTGCCCTTCCAGCTAGTAATCCCAGTGCTGGCTTCAATCCAAATCAACCTGATTAGCTAAAATAATCCTGAGAAAGAAGAACAAAATCTGCAAAGTATCACACTTTCTGATTTCACACTACACTGCAAATCTACATTAATCAAAACACTATGGTACTGGCATAAAAACAGACACATAAATGAATGGCTCAGAACAGAAAGGCCAGAGATAAAGCTACACTGGTCAATTAATCTATTTTAAAGGAGGCAAGAATATACAATGGGGAAAAGACAGCCTCTTTAATAAATACATTGGAAAAACTAGACAGCTACATGCAAAAGAACCAAACCATACCATATACAAAAAATAAATTCAAAATGAAAGGCTTTCTTTGCAGAACAGACAATGACTCACAGACTTTGGAAAACCTTGGTTTTTCAAATAAAACAATCTGGGGGGTGGGGGGTTGCACTGTGGGTTTGGGATACAAAATCTGTAAAATTGACTTGTGATGATTTATGTACACCTATAACTGAAAAAAATCTATTAACAAAAATTGGATAACACCGTTACGAGTTGAGCAAAAGTGATAAAAATACCCTTAACCTAAAAATAAATAAATAAATAAATAGATCCTTTAAAGCTTAAAAAAAAAGGAAAAGAAAGGCTTAAGTGTAGGGCCTGAAACCATGAAACTCCTCGAAAAATATAGGCTATATATTCTTTGACATTGGCCTTAGTAATATTTCTTTGGATCTGTCTTCATAAGCTCAGCACCCGCACGGCTGGGGCAGCCCTGAGTTAGCAGCTGCAGGCTTGGTGGACGCATACACTTGGAGGAGTGGGCTGAGTTCTGAGCTGACTCTGTAGCCAGTCCAGCTGCCTGACTGCTCGCGACTACGGCAGGTCCTGGTGCCTGACTTCAACAGACCCGTGCGGGTGGCTTTGTGAACACGGTGCCCGCTTATTGCCCGCATCACCACAGCCGAGATGAGGCCAAAGGCAGTGCCAATAACAGAATATTTTGCGAGCCTGCACAATGAATGATAGGGTACCACAGAGTGCACTTCCTGGGGACAGTTCCTGTGGAGGGGTACTCGGGGGCTCCTCTCCCAGGGGGTGCACTCCAGTTCTGCCTCACACTGCAGCTCAGACATGGATTCATCTCAGCGGCTGGGGAGCGGACTCAGCCCCAGACAGGGCTGTGACAACGACACAGCAAAGAGGAGGCCCCACTGAACATCCACTGCAGGCTCTGGTTACCACCATACCAATCACAGCACACACAGAGGAATGATGTGGAGGTATCCATACTAAATATAACTGCTGCACTGGGAGTCCCCGTCGTGGCGTGGCGCAGCGGAAACAAATCTGACTAGGAACCATGAGGTTATGCGTTCAGTCCCTGGCCTCGCTCAGCAGGTTAAGGATCCGGGATTGCTGTGAGCTGTGGTGTAGGTCACAGACGTAGCTCGGATCTTGCGTTGCTGTGGCTCTGGTGTGGGCCAGCAGCTACAGCCCCGACTGGACCCCTAGCCTGGGAACCTCCGTATGCCGCAGGTGCAGCCCTAAAAAGCAAAAATAAAATAAAATAAAATAAAATAAAATAAAGAAGATGGACAGAAGTCATGTTGGGTAAGAGTCAGGCTGGGCCAAAGTTTCCCCAGGCAAATTCATCCCCAGAAATGCAGGCTTAGGTGAGGTCTGGGGGGGCAGGTGGCAGTCATGCAGGTGTCTGACCCTTGCAGGTAAAGAGCCATGAGGGGGAGGAGAGGGACCCCTGGCGCGAACAGGGGTGAGGGTGAGGACACCCTAAGAAGGGGTCAGGGGACTGTAGAGAGGAGGAGACAGCAGGGTGAGAGAGGGCGAATGCTGAGGGGGCACGAGAGATGGCAGGGAGGAGGCAAGGAGAGAACCAGGTGTGGGAACGGGCACAGCCGAAAAGGGAGTTACCGTGAGTGGGTGAGGGGAGAGGCGAAAAGGGGAGTGGGGCTTAAAGAGCACAGAAATCACTGGAAGAATCTCTTGGTTCCAAGGCCAGCAGACTCTGACCTCCCTCAGTGGGAATCGGAAGCAGCCACGGTGCCACAGCCATAGGAAGTGTGGCTCCAGCTTGGGCTTCCACCGGAGATCTCTGGTCACTAGAAAAAAGAAAGTCCTTAGGAGTTCCCATCGTGGTGCAGTGGAAACGAATCCGACTAGGAACCATGAGGTTGCGGGTTCAATCCCCGGCATCACTTAGTGGGTTAATAATCCGGCGTTGCCATGAGCTGTGTGGTCGGATCTGGCGCTGCTGTGGCTCTGACGTCGGCCAGCGGCTACAGCTCCGATTAGACCCCTAGACTGGGAACCTCCATATGCCGCGGGTGCGGGCCTAAAAAAAAAAAAAACAAATTAGAGGGTGGTGAGGGTGGTACAACTTCGGGAGGGATCATACCAAACCCCTCCTGACTGTGTGCTTGAAAAGGGTGAATTATGTGATAGCTGAACTGTATCTCAATCACAATAAAACAGCAATAATGCCATCCTGAAATCTTCTTCTACTGAAAGCTGCGCTTCATCCCCAACACATGTCTTAGACTTTGGCCACGGTCCTCAGACTTGGCTGCTTGATAGAACCACTTGGGGAGTACTGACTCTCCATATGTCTAAACCATGGCCAAAGTCAAGTGACTCAGTATCCCTTGGCTTGGACCTAGGCCTTCCTATCTTTTAAAGTCCCCTCAGTGATTCCAATGTGTAGGCAAGTTTTATTTATGTTTATTTTTTATGGCCACACCCACAGCATATGGAAGTTCTCTTTTCATGACTAAAGAGAAGGGAGGTAGTGAGATGTAGCAGCAGATGGAAGCCTGCTCTCCTGGCAGCTGGACCCAAGCCCCTCTCCTCCACGATGCCAGCACTCCTTAGAGGACTTTTTTTTTTTTTTGCATTTTTATCTGGCTGCACCCGCAGCATATGGAGGTTCCCAGGCTAGGGGTCTAACCGGAGCTGTAGCCCCCGGCCTACACCACAGCCACAGCAATGTGGGATCTGAGCCATCTCTGCGACCTACACCACAGCTCACGGCAACGCCGGATCATTAACCGACTGAGCGATGCCAGGGATCGAACCCACAACTTCATTGTTCCTAGTCGGATTCGTTAACCCCTGAGCCATGATGGGAACTCCCTTAGAGGACTTCTGACTTATTCAAACTCAGCCAACTGTCTCATTCAGCTCACCCCCACCCTCCCCAAAAGGCTCCTAATACTTTAAGAATAATGATATGCTAGGAGTTCCGATCATGGTGCAGGGGAAATGAATCCGACTAGGAACCATGAAGTTGCAGGTTCAATCCCTGGCCTTGCTCAGTGGCTTAAGGATCCGGCATTGCCGTGAGCTGTGGTGTATGTTGCAGACACGGCTCGGATCCCGCGTTGCTGTGGCTGTGGCAATGGCCGGCAGCTACAGCTCCTGTTAGACCCCTAGCCTGGGTACCTCCATATGCTGTGAGTGCAGCCCTAGAAAGGGCAAAAAGACAAAAATGAATAAATAAATAAATAAACAAACAAAGTCTGGGTGGTTTCTGAACCACGTGAATAGGAAAATACTTCCAGCCTTTCCCCCTTGGGCCCGCCCTTAGATTTTAAGAATCAGAAACACTTCTTCCGTGTACCTCCAGGAAGCAAAGGGTCTGCCTTGGAAAGTCACGTTTGAATGGGATCTCGTTGGCTGCGTCAAAATCAGTGATGAAGACCCAGCAAATACCCACCAAGCTCTCTGCCTTCTCCCGTGGGAACATAATTTAGACCTGCTGTGACTTCCATCAAAGACAAGAGTGACTTCACTGAAGGATATAATACAGCAGGTCAGGCACAGCTTGCAAGTTGCCCTGGAGAGCACTTGCTCCCCTGTCCCTACCTGGCTTTTCTGAGGTGGATGGAGGCACCTGCGTTCACCTGTGTGGGGCTGGAATGTGCAGCCAAGAATATGTAAAGGAGAGACAGGGAAAAGGAGGGGACAAGGGGGAGATGATAAAGTGGTGAAGAAAGGAAGAGAGATAAAGAAAAAAGTGACAGGAGAAATGTATTCTTTAAGTTTCTAAAAATTATTTCTAACTTTTATATTATTAATCTGGTTCTATCCTTTATTAATTTTTTGTTTTTCTTTTTAGGGCTGCACCTGCGGCACATAGAGGTCCCCAGGCTAGGGGGTCCAATTGGAGCTGTAGCTGCCGGCCTACACCACAGCCACAGCAACACCAGATCCGAGCCGCATCTGTGAACTACACCACAGCTCACAGCAATGCCGGATCCTTAACCGAGCGAGGCCAGGGATCGAACCTTCGTCCTCATGGCTGCTAGTCAGATTCGTGTCTGCTGAGCCATGGCGGGAACTCCCATTTATTAAAATTTGATTATAACTGATGTCCCTCTAAAAACATAAATAGATGACTGGTATTGTTATCGCTGGACCACTCAAGACTGAGTTGCAGACATCAGGACACTTTGCTTCCAGATGTGCAGGGTGTAGCTCTTAGCCATAAGAGCAAGGTGTTTTGTTTGTTTTGGTCCATAATCTAAATACAGATTCCAAAGAGGATAACAGATTGAAAACCATGCTGCTTGGAGCATACTTTACATACGATAAAACGCTCTGATTTGAAATGCTTGCTTTTTGGCACTTTACACGCTCATGTCGCCACCACCACAGTGAGGAGCACGACAAGCCCACTGTCCCCAAAGAAAAGTCATATGATAAAATTCTAAGCAGCCATTATAAGAAATAAAATAGATTTTAATGTATGACTATGAAAAGAGGTACCCAACACAATTATAACGTTTTTTAAAAGGTTAAGAAGATACTGAATAATGATACCACTAATACTACTTACAAAAAAATTTAATAGAAAATCTGGGATATTTCTCACCAATATTTTGAAACTGGTATCTCCAGGGAATGAGATAACTTGGTGACTCACTTTCTCTGAAAGTTTGAAATTTTATTTTTAGTATAAAAATAGAGTTATATGGGGGTCAAGGAGAGACTATTTCAAAACATTATGAAGCTAAGCCCCCAATTCAGTATTCACAGATATTAAAACTATATATAGCTACATATATATATAGTCATATATATACATATAGTCATATATATATAGTCATATATTATATATATAGTCATATATATACTTATAGTCATATATGGCAACTGGTGATCTATAAATTGATGGCATTCTTTTTTCTCTTCTGGCTGCCCTGAGGCATATGGGATTCCTGGGACAAGGATCGGATTGGAGCCACAGCTGGGACCTTCGTCGCTGGGTCAACACCAGATCCTTAACCCACTGTGCCAGGCAAGGTACTGAAGTTGGGTCTTGGTGCTGCAGAGTCGTTGCCCATTCAGTTGCGTCACAGCCGGAACCCCTGATGGCTTTTTTTTCCTTTTTAGGGCCACACCTGTGGCATAGGGTAGTTCCCAGGCTAGGAGTCAAATCAGACCTGTGGCTGCCGGCCTACACCACAGCTCACAGCAACGTTGGATCCTTAACCCAATGAGAGAGGCCAGGAATCAAACTTGCATCCTCATGGAAACTGTGTTGGGTTCTTAACCCGCTGAGCTCCAACCTGGACTCCTGAGATGACTCCTGAGAAGAATAGTTGGAGGATCTTCAAGTCACAGTGTCGTGAAGGGGACGTGTGACACTGGATCAATCTGTCTTGTATAAGGCAGCTGTCTCCCACTACAGAAGAAAATAATCATAAACAAATTCAGATCAGTCACATATGTGCTGACCTTCTGACAGCCCCCACACGTTCAAATTGTCTCACTTAAAGAATCCCCAGAACCCCCCTGTGTCCCCTCTACCCCGACCCCGGTCCCACCTCGGGCCTTCCAGGGTCTCAGCTTTGAAAGGCATCGAACACACAGCAGAGTTCTGGCTACTGTTCCTCCCTGAAGTAGAACAGAAATTGGAACGGGTCAGTGGAGATCGAGGAGGAATGATGGGGTGGGCGAGTACCTCCCCTGAGCTCCAGGCCACACTGTCGCAAGGTTTCAGGGATCTCGGCCCATTCATACTTACTTTCAACCTGACGGTGTTTCCTCCCTTTTCCGCCTGTGAAAAGAAAACATCCTGTGAGAGGCCAGGGAAGAAGCAGGGCCGTGAGGTCTTAAGGAACCCTCTAGGCGTGGTCCCCAGAGTAGTTTCCAGAACTATGATCTCAGACCCAAGGCAAGATCAAGAAACATGAGGAGCGTACATGTTTGGAGACTGAGCCAACCGCCCTGCTGGAGGTTCGTCCTCAGCAGCCACCTTCCCCTCGGTTCTGAGACTGCTGCGAATCAGGTCTCTGTCCCAAGACCCATCACCGTGATAAACATG
>PVHT021183524.1:12369686-12392050 GCA_004024745.2 Catagonus wagneri | reverse complement strand
AAAAAATGGGCAGAAGACCTAAATAGACATTTCTCCGAAGAAGACATATGGATGGCCAACAGGCACATGAAAAATTGTTCAACATCACTAATTAGTAGAGAAATGAAAATCAAAATTACATTGAGGTACCACCTCACACTTGTCAGAATGGCCATTATTAATAAGCCTACAAATAACAAATGCGGAGATTGGGCATTGCCATGAACTGTGGTGTAGGTTGCAGACAAGGCTTGGATACTGTGTTGCTGTGTCTGTGGCGTAGGCCAGCAGCTACAGCTCCCAGCTATCCTAGTCTGGGAACCTCTACATGCTCTGAGTGCAGCCCTAAAAAAAAAATAAATTAAAAAAAATATATGTATTATGTATATATGTATATATATATATGTATGTGTGTATATATATATATATATATAAATAACCAGGTCACTTTGCTGTATATATATATATGTGATGTGTGTGTGTGTGTGTGTATATATATAAATAACTGGGTCACTTTGCTGTACAATGATTGCTGTACAGAGACTGACACATGTAAATCAACTGTACTTTAATAAAAAAATTTTTTAATAAAAAAAAAAGCTGCACTACAGCTGCAACCCAAGCCACAGCAGTGACAAGGCCAGATCCTGAACTGCTAGGCCACCAGGGAACTCCTAAAGAGGTATTTTATAAATAGTTTGTCAGGTTACTATATATGTATATTTATTTTTTCTTTTTTTCTTTTTAGGGTCACACCCACAGCATATGGAAGTTCCCTGGCTAGGGGTTGAATCAGAGCTGCAGCTGCCAACCTACACTACAGTCACAGCAATGCCAGATCTGAGCTGCATCTGCAACCTACGCTGCAGTTTATGGCAACACGAGATTCTTAACCCACTGAGCGAGGCCAGGGATTGAACCTCTATCCTCATAGATACTGTTTGTGTTCTTAACCCACTGAGCCACAATGAGGACTCCTTAAAATTATTTATATCATCTAAATTTTTTTTTTAATTATTGTCATTTTAGGGCCACACCTGCAGCATGAGGAGGTTCCCAGGCTAGGGGTCTAATTGGAGCTACAGCTGCCAGCCTACACTACAGCTACAGCAACACAGGATCCGAGCTGTGTCTGCAACCTACACCACAACTCACGGCAATGCCAGATCCTTAACCCACTGAGTGAGGCCAGGGATCAAATCTGCAACCTTATGGTTCCTAGTCTGATTCATTTCTGCTGAGCCGTGACGGGAACTCCTATATCACCTAAATTTTAAATCTAGCAATACTTAAAGAGAATGGAAAGACAAGCCACAGAGACTAGGAGAAAAATGTCTGCAAATAACTGACAAATCACTGTTATCCAAAATATAAAAGAATTTGAAATTCAACCATAAGAGGAGTTCCCACTGTGATACAGCAAATTAAGGATTTGGTGTTTCCACAGCTGTGATGTAGATCACAGCTGCAGCTTGGATTTGATCCCTGGCCCAGGAACATCCATATGCCATGGGTGTGGCTGAAAAAAGAAAAGTAAAATACATAAAAATTACAAGGACTGGGAGTTCCCGTCATGGCTCAGCGGAAACGAATCCGACTAGGAACCATGAGGTTGCGGGTTCAATCCCTGGCCTTGCTCAGTGGGTTAAGGATCCGGCATTGCCGTGAGCTGTGGTGTAGATCACAGATGAGGCTCAGATCCCGCATTGCTGTGGCTCTGGCGCAGGCCGGTAGCTGTAGCTCCTCTTAGACCCCTAGCCTGGGAACCTCCACATTCCGCGGGTGTGGCCCTAAAATGACAAAAAGACCAAAAAAAAAAAAAAAAATTACAAGGACTTTGTCAACCTAATATATAATCTTGAATGGCAACAGTTAAATTAGGAATCACTCAGCCACTTTCAAAACATGCTTTTCAAAGTGATATTATTTTTCACACAGCTTTATTGAAGTATCATATATATACAAAGCATAGTTAAGATACACAGTATATACAAATACCTATGATACCATCACACAGTGCTATAGGGGGGATGGGGGTCGTTCTGGACAGGACTGGGTTAACCTCTGCCCTTCTGCACAGGAAGTTATAGGAACACAGACACATCCAGAAGCCCTCTAGGAAAACAGAAGGCCGGGTTCTAAAGTCACAGCCTGGGGGCGTCAACGAATCTTTCCTCACTCAGTTCCAGGCAAGCCAGCTGTCTCACAATGTAGAAGAAAACAATCAGGAATAAATTCAGGTCAGTCACTGTAGGTGGTGACATTCTGAATAAACTTCCACTCTCAAAATGTTTGAATGCAGAGAATCCCCATAACCCAGCCCTTCTCTCACTTCAGGGCCTCCAGAGCTGTACTTTTAGAAGCCATGAGAAAAAATAAGAAGACAATAACAACAACAAAAAAGAAGCCATAAGAGATGTGTTAGAGCCCTGGACCCTGTCTCTGCCTGGATGCCCGGGGTAGGACAGAACAGAACTGGGTCAGGGCCCACAGGTGGTGAGACTAAAGGAGATATTAAGGGCCAGGTGAGCCGCCCTAGTGGGCTCCCATCAACACTCTCCCAAGGGTCTCAGGGTTCACCCCCGCCCCTGTACTCCTCCATACTTACTTGCAGCCTGAACATAGCTCCCTCTATTTCCATCTGTAGGAGAAAAACATCACGTGAGAAGCTGGGGGGTGGGGGGCAGGGCCTATGGGAACACCCTGGTCCTGGACCCTAGGGAAGTTTCCAGAACTGTGAATGGAGAACCAATGCAGGATTGGGAAACATGAGGCAAGAGAGTATGAGAGAATTATACTAAGCCCCTCCTGGAGGTGTGACATTAGCTGCTGGAAATCAGATCACCATTACCAGAATCATCAAGGTGAAAAGTTTTCCTCTTTTACACATGTGCTTTTCAAAAGAATGTTAGCAAAAAGGGCCCCAGGCTGGGTAAGTACATATGTGTAGACGTTGCCTCCCAGGACTGAGGCAAGATATTGGAAATCTTCTGTCTTGAAACTCCTCCAGTGGCATAAGACAACTCAGATCTCACACCTTTCCTTACCTGACCTCCTTTTTTTCCAGATCACAGTTCCAAGCACAGCGATCACAGCTCCAAGCACAGTCAGAGCAATGACAATCATGATAACGTTGAGGAACTGAGGAGGTGGCTCTGGGAAGAGAAGGGAAGGGAAGGTGAAGGCCCCTGACCACCAGGCCTCAGCGCTGATCCTGCTAAAGGTCTACAGAAGGGCTCCTGCTCTCGGTTTTCTTTTTCTTTTTTTCTTTTTTTCAGGGCTGCACCCGCGGCATATGGAGGTTCCCAGGCTAGGGGTCTAATGGGAGCTGTAGCTGCCGGCCTACACCACAGCCACAGCAACGCAGGATCCAAGCCGTGTCTGCAACCTACACCACAACTCACAGCAACGCTGGATCCTTAACCCACTGAGCGAGGTCAGGAATTGAACCTGCGTTCTCATGGTTGCTAGTCAGATTCATTTCCGCTGCACCACGATGGGAACTCCCTGCTCTCGGTTTTCTGAGACGAAAATCCGCCTTTTCATGTCCCTCCTTACCCCATCTCAGGGTGAGGGGCTCCCGAAGGCCCTTGTGCTGCACATGGCAGGTGTATCTCTGCTCCTCTCCAGGAGGCACCAGCAGGGCCGCCCACTTCTGGAAGGTCCCATCCCCCGAGGGCCTGGTCTCCACGAGCTCCATGTCCTGGCTCTGGTCCTCCCCGTCACGCTGCCAGGTCAGGGAGATCTCCTTAGGGTAGAAGCCCAGGGCCCAGCACCTCAAGGTGACCCCAAGGTCAGAGTTGGGGTGGCGGGTCACATGTGCCTTTGGAGGAACTGAGGAGAAAGGTGAGTGAGAAAATTTAGGAAGTTTGTATTAACTTTCACCGGCCCCATGAAGGGGCACTCGTGTGACCATTCTGAGACTGGAAAGAACAACTAGGGTTGGCGGAGGGAGTGCAAAACCCAAACACCAGCCTGGACTCCAGGATATGGGATAATTTCCTATGCCTTAGAAAGTTCTAGAAACAGAGCAAGACAGCTCTGGATAGGAGGCTCCAGGACTCTCTGTGGGACAACACAGACTTCTGGTCCTGACCTAGGTGGAAGACTCAAAAAACCTGGAGTCAGATTGCCAGTGAATTTGGGCGTGGGGCGGAGAACGAGGCCTGAGAAAGTAAGTCGGTAAGACTTCGGCCACGGCAAAAGAAGTCCGCTAATAAAAATTATTTCAGAGATCTCCTTCCCATTCAGAGAGACAGAATCTAATTCTCCTGAGGTCCTCTGACACAGGATTTGAAAACCACAGGATCCAAGCGGGGGCTGGAAGAATTCTAGCGTCAAGGGCATCTTTTCTCCCCTTCAGGTTGGGCCAGCGGGAGGTACAGCCCCAGCCGGAGGTGAGATCTGGGAGGGCCCGCGGTCTCTCTACCTGCGCTCTGCAGCACGTCCTTCCCCTTCTCGAGGTACTTGCGGAGCCACTCCACACACTCAGTCTCCAAGTACGCCCGATACTGTTCAGCTACACCCTCCACCTCCCACTTGTGCCGGATGATCTGAGCCACTGTACTGATCGCGGTCCAGGAGCGCAGATCTTCATTCAGGACGATGTAATCGTCGCCATCGTAGGAGAACTGCTCGTACCCGCGAAGGATGCGCCCGTCGGGTCCCACGTCGCAGCCGGATAACCAAAGAAAGCTGTGCGACTCTGCCCCGCCCCCGAGGTTAGCTCCGCCCACCTATCCCCCCCGCCCCGCCCCGCACAACGCCACCCACCCAGCCTAGCTCCGCGCCAGCCCCAGCGCTGTGATTGGTCAGAGACCTTGTTTCTCCTAAATTGAAAACAAAATCCGAGTGAATCCTGGCGGACTCTTCCCAGACGGAAGGGCCTGATCTCGGGGTGAATCTTGGACCCAGAAACTCAGGAAGACCCCGTGTCGTCTAAGGGGGTGCAGGAACTCGAGATTACCCGACTGGCTGTGGTTGTGGTTGCCAATGATCACCCGCAGGTTCGATCTTGAAGCCTTCGAATGTTCTCTGGCTATATCAGTTTGACGATCCCAATATTCCGACCCCTCCTGCTCCATCCACTGCGCCCGAGGCTCCACCCTTGGATTCGCGGCATCGCTGTTGAACCGTACGAACTGTGTGTCGTCCAAGTAACCGACAGAGCTGTAAAGGTCACTACCGAGGCCGGGCCGGGATACCAAAATATGGAGGTATCTTAACGAGTGGGATCCTAGAACCGGGAGGGGCTGAGGCCGGGTCCCACCCTTCTTCGGGCGCGGGTCCCTGGGTCCGTGGTGAATGTGACCTGGAGGGGAGAAGGAGGTGAGAGAGTAAGTGAGACGGAAAAGGGGCACTTGTGAGAGGAGAGGGCTTGAGGCTCAGAAGGGATAGGGGAGGGACGGGACGCTGCGGGGCCGGGGTGTTGGCTGTGGCCCAGGGTCGACAGAAACGCATCTGCCCCGGGGGTCCTTCGCCCCAGCCAGTTGGTCCCCTCGCTCCTCCCTCGTAAAAACCATTTCCTCTGAACCGCACACTCACCCGCCCAGGTCTCGGTCAGGACCAGGGATCCCGAGAGCACCAGCAGGAGGGTTCGAGGCTCCGTGACCAGCATACTCCCGGTCTGTGGCGAATCTGAGTTTGGCTGCTCTGAGAACTTCCTAGCAGATATAACCCTGGAGAGCTGATTGGCTTCTTTAGAAACCAATGGGATTGCGACCTGGGGTTGTATCACGTGTTTCCAGGAAAAAGGACCTGACACAGGTTAGAGACGTGAACCTCTGGGGAGATGGGGAATACGCAATACTTGGCTTCCTCGATCTGGACTCCCTGCTGGGGACCTGAGACCCTGAGAGCCACGCTCTTCCTGGGCACCTGGGACTTTGCCCTGACCCCTCTCCTCTTAAAACAAGGGCTATTTGATATGCAGTTTCCTTGAGTACTGGCCCAGGGTCTGTTTGAGAAAACCAAGGAGAAACCCCCAAGCTGGGCTCAGCCTCCTTGCCTTCCCTTCCCGGGTTCCCTCTCCCTGACCTGCACTCCTACTCCTTAACCCTCCCCCAGACGTTTCTAGAAAAAAACAAACTTTCAAGGTATATGATGCCAGAGAGTGAGCTGGCCTTATGAAACTTGGTGAAGAAACAATGGTTCCTCTTTAAATCCTGGGTAGTTGTGCTGGGGTACCACACAGAGATTCCTATAAGACAAGTTTCCCGGTTTTTTTGGGGGGTTTTTGTTTTGTTTTGTTTTGGTTTTGCTTTTTAGGGCCACAACCACGTCATACGGAGGTTCCCAGGCTAGGGGTCAGGTCAGAGCTGTAGCCACTGGCCTATGCCACAGCCACAGCCAAATCAGATCCGAGCCGCATCTGCAGGCTACACCACAGCTCATGGCAATGCCAGATCCTTAACCCACTGAGAGAGGCCAGGAATTGAACCTGCAACCTCATGGTTCCTAGTCAGATTTGTTTCCACTGAACCACACGGGAACTCATTTCCTGTTTATTAACCACGATCTTAATAACCCCTGAATGATCAGGAATCTAATCTGTAAAAGTAGCAATTTTACCCTTCACCTAGTTGTCTAAACCTAGGTGCAATAACCACAGCTCATAACTTCACTTTCCCAACCTGTGACTCTTGTTTTTTTATTATCACAAGTCAATTTGATAGATTTTGTGTCCCAAACCCACAGTGCATCCCCCACCCCCCAGACTGTCTTATTTGAAAAACCAAGGTTTTCCAAAGTCTGTGAGTCATTGTCTGTTCTGCAAAGAAGTTCATTGTGTCTTTTTAGTTTCCACATGTAAGTTTGGGTGTTGCTGTCTAATTGTCTGACTGGTTTCACTTTGCATGATAATTTCTAGGTCCATCTATGTTGCTATAAATGTTGGTAATTCGTTCCTTTTAATGGCTGAGTAATATTTCATTGGGTGTATGTACCAAGTTTTTATGTTTTAAAATTACCTTCATTCCATAGCCCTGAGTTTTTCTGTGGGAGTCCCAGATGTATGCTCAATACAAAGAAGCACTGAGCACACTTGTTCCTGTATAAGATCTGTGCCTGAGCCTTAATTTACAAAAGTAACTAAGTGATGATGGGAGAGACTAAAGCAGCTGAAAGAAGATTTTTTATCACTTACATTTCCTGAGCCCGGGGGGCGGAGGGGAGTGGACCGCGCAGGGCCACATGGGGAAGCACCAAGTTTGGTCAGGAGGCAGAGGAGATGGAGAAAGCATGGCTCAGAACTTTCACTGCTTTCCTTGAGAAAAGCAAGGCTGGGGAAAAAATAGGATTGGATGGTTGGAATAATGTCATTGGTGGAGTCTGGGAGATAGGGCTTGGCTCTAGGTGTCTGCTAGCTGACCCTGGATAATTAGGATAATTAGGGCAGGAGGATACTGCCTCCTGGAGTGTAAGACCTGATAGAAAATGTGGTTCCAAATACAAACTCAGGGAGTTCCCGTCGTGGATCAGTGATTAACGAATCCAACTAGGAACCACGAGGTTGCGGGTTCAATCCCTGGCCTCGCTCAGCGGGTTAAGGATCCGGCTTTGCCGTGAGCTGTGGTGTAGGTTGCAGTCACGACTCAGATCCTGCGTTGCTGTGGCTGTGGCGAAGGCCGGCAGCTACAGCTCCTGTTAGACCCCTAGCCTGGGAACCTCCATATGCCATGGGAGCAGCCCTAGAAAAGGCAAAAAGACAAAAAAAAAAAAAAAAAGAGTGGAATTGTTGGATTATACAGTGTATATAATATAATCATACCTGATATCGATAATTTGATTTTCAAAGTGCTTGTGTCAATTTAAACTTTTACCAGGAATGTTTACTGTTCATATTGTTTTTGTGACTGTTCGAGAGGAAGTTGTTTTCAGCAGAAGGGGAGGAAATGTTAAAACTCACTTCTAGTGGTGAATGTTACTTCCTGGGTAAATCACCCAGGCATATTTTTCTCACTCAAAAAAAAAAAAAAAAGAAAAAGTAAAGACAAAAGACAAAAATAAATAAGAGAACAACAGGATGGGAATTGGAAACAATAAGTATGAACAACTTTTTTTGCCTTTTTTTAGGGCCACACCCAAGGTATATGGAAGTTCCCAGGCTAGGGGTCAAATCAGAGTTGCAGTTGCCAGCCTACACTATGGCCACAGCAACTCGGGATTTGAGCCACATCTGCAACCTACAGTGACGCTCAGGGCAATGACACTGAACACCTAGTTAAAAGGGTTATCTATGATAACCTAGATAACACTTTTGTAGTACAAGAAATAAAACAGATTTAGATGATATCTAGAGAATAGAAACTTAAGGGAGATTTATTACTTTAGTTTTGTTGCACAGAAAATTACCTTAAAACTTAGCATCTTGGAGTTCCTGTTGTGGCTCATCAGTAATGAACCTGACTAGTATCCATGAGGATGCAGGTTCGATCCCTGGCCCTGCTCAGTGGGTTAAGGATCCGCATTGCCGTGAGCTGTGCTGTAGGTCGCAGATGCAGTTCGGATCCCCAGTTGCTGTGGCTGTGGTGTAGAGGGGCAGCTGCAGCTCTGATTCGACCCCTAGGAACTTCCATATGCTTCAGGAGCAGCCCTAAAAAGAAAAAAAAAGAAAGTCTCTTAAAGCAACAAATATCATTAGCTCAAAGAGATACTAAATTTTAGACATGCAAAGAAGCAGATGCTAGAGGGAGAAGCTGGGTAAAGAGGAGGATTTCACAAGATGCAATAACTGATAATAGCTCATTGGTACACAAATGAAAATGATTTTGTCAGTCCATGTCCCCCAAGAAGCAGTTGTCAAGATGAGATTAAACTCACCAGTCTATCTTATTAGGTGAAATACTTGTCAGAGAATATGAAGGAGGAGGCAGAAAGTGCTGGGAGAGCCAGCAGACTCGGATGCAAGTCTGACCCCTAGCAATGCACAGAAGACAAGTTTCATTGAACTATCCTAGACCACCAGGCAATGAAGCAAAGCTGAGTAAGGCCATGGAGCACCCCCAATGTGATTTTTTTCTTTTCTTTGCTTTTTAGGGCCGCACCTGCAGCATATGGAGGTTCCCAGGCTAGGGGTCTAATCGGAGCTGTTGCCGCCGGCCTTCACCACAGCCACAGCAACGCCAGACCCGAGTCACGTCTGTAATATATACCACAGCTCACAGCAACACCAGATCCTTAACCCACTGAGCAAGGTCAGGGATGGAACCCGCAACCTCATGGTTCCTAGTCTGATTCATTTCTGCTGCACCACGACAGGAACTCCCTGGAACTATTTTCTTAATAGTTACTACTTTTGCTTTTAATTTATAAATGTGGTTAGTTTTGCGCCAGTTTCCTTGTGGGTTGTTCAGCCTTATACTAGGTAGTTTCCCTTACGTGTAACAATAGTAGTTTGGGCTTCCTATGTCCCTATAACTAAGACTTTAAGCCGGGCACACACTGTAGTTCAAAAATGAACCATGGGAGTTCCCTTCGTGGCTCAGTGGTTAACGAGTCCGACTAAGAACCATGAGGTTGCGGGTTCGATCCCTGGCCTTGCTCAGTGGGTTAAGGATCTGGCATTGCCGTGAGCTGTGGTGAAGGTTGCAGACGTGGCTCGGATCCCGAGTTGCTGTGGCTGTGGCGAAGGCCGGCGGCTACAGCTCGTTAGACTCCTAGCCTGGGAACCTCCATATGCCGCAGGTGAGGCTCTACATAAAGGTAAAAAAAAAAAAAAAAAAAAATGAACCATGCATAACCCTATCCCTGAGACATGAGAGAAATCTCTAAAACTGAAAAGTGGGAACCTACAAGCTAAGGGGGAACATAAGATCTTGGACCTCGTCTAAAGTTGGAGGCCTCATCATCACCTCCCAAGTTTAAGAACGACTGACCTCAGGGAATTCTCCCTCTCTGGTTCCCGGACCCCCCACACACACCACGACAGAGGCCATCTTCCCTCATAATTCAAAGCCACGTCCTGGTGTCGAGCCGGGTGGCAGCTGTCCAGCCTCCAGCAACCTTGCTTTCTGAGGCATGTTTCTTCTCAGGTCTTACCTTTCCCCAGACGTTCACAGCTGAAGCCATCCACCCGCTTCTGAACCACCTCTGCCCACAGCCTCAACAGGACATTTCAGGACCCACGGCAGGAAGTCCAAAGTGTACACCCAGGGACCCCTCACAGGAGGTGCACGAGGCTTCTGTTCTGGTGCAGATCACATGGGAGGGCTCAGCAGCTCAACAAAGCTTGAGACCTACACCACTGTCCAGTGTACAGTGCCCAGGCTTACCAGAGCGGGCACCCCCGCCCCCACCAACACAGGGGGCACGCCAGGGACAGGGAAAAAGGTCACTCTGGGGCAGCAAGAAGAGGAACGGGAAATAGGATCAATACTTGAGCAGCTCAACTGGGACGAGCTTTCCAGTCAGGCAGACCTGGGCGCCAAACCCTCCAGGCTTTTCCGCCAACCAGCTGTGGAGCCTTGAGCACATCCGGCCAAGCTGGCCCCAACCCAAATTCAGCTGAATGAAATTTCTGAGCCGTCTCCTCATGTGCCAACCAGTAATGTCATTCCTACCTTGCAGAACTGAGAGGAACAAATGAGAAAACACGGTGCCAACAAAAAGACGCAAGACGTTGTCAGCTGGGCACCAGAGTTCTAAAGCAAGTTCTGCCTAACCTGGCAGGAAAACTTTCACATCAGGGAACACAAATTCCTGGACTCTGTCTGGGGCCAGGTTAGGAGGCGGGTGGGTGGGTGCAGCGGAGCAGGGCAGGGGCAGGGCCAGGCACTGAAGCGAGGCCACAGCCCGGAGGGAGCCAGTTCCTGGTGGCCGTTGGGTGGCTCAGACTGCTCTCTGCCTCACCTGCCATGGTCCTGCCTCTGCCCTGGCTCTCCCGATGTTACTGCCGTCGCCTCCTGCCATTCTGGCCCCCACTACTCCAGGGCTCCTGGAGGTGCTGCTCCCAGGGTCCCAAGGCAAACACGGAAGAGACTAGGTCCAGTGGCCTTGGGAAGATGTCACCCTCCAGGGTAAGTGGCACCAAAAGTGAGGGTGGAGGGGAGGGCAAATTTGTACTGGAGGGTGGGGAATGTCACCGGTAAGGCGAGCCAGCTGAAGGCAGATACCACCCCCACCCACGAAGCTCAGAGCCCAGTTCCCACCCTCAGGTCCCCATTGCCCTCCCCGCCCCCACCCCACCCCACTCAGGGCGCCCTCTATCTGCACCCCTCCCTCCCTGCAGTCCAGGAAGTCCTTGAACAGGAACTTCCCCTCATTTAACAGTTAATTATTTCTCAGGGGGGTTGGGACAGCCAGTCCTCCCCTTCCCATAACATCACATAAGTCCAGTTACAGCCCCTGGGTCGTGAGCACTCATCTCCCTCCCAAGCCTATGCCTTAAACAGAAGCTGCCTCGGCTCCTCCACAGTACAGGCGACCTTAAACTAATGATGCTGGAAAAACGGCAGCGGGGCGGAATTCCTGACTTGCAGCCAGCCTCAGCCCCTGCCCTGGCTGATGCTCCCTCCCTAACGGCCCCTCTCCCAGGAGCCCCGGCCGCGGCCCACAGCTGAGCTGACCCAGGCTGAGGAGTTGCTGGAGCAGCAGCTGGAGCTGCACCAGGCCCTGCGGGACGGGCAAGAGGGGGCCTGGGAAGCCCAGGCCCTGGTGCTCAAGATCCAGAAGCTGAAGGAACAGATGAGAAGACACAGAGCGAGCCTGGGCGACGCCGCCTAAGCCTCCCACTAGTTCCAACTTCAGCGCTCTGCTATACCGGAAACACTGTGCCCACCCTTGTCCAGCCCTTCAATCAGAAACAGCCCAGCCTCTCCTAGGCCACGAAGCAAACCGAAGACATGACTACAGAGGGCCAGAAAGTGGAAGGTAGCGAGGAAGAACCATGGCGCAGCCCTTTAGTCACATCCCCCCATTTGCCCCCTCACACTGACCGTGGCCCAACAACAGTGTATACTGTCCCTGCAGGAATTTACTCTGGATTATGCCCTAAAATAATCATCCCAAATCCAATAAAGGGACGGACCGCTCACAGATACCACAGACACTTGTGTTTTTTAGTTTTGTTAAAAAAAATTTCTGACAAATCAGGAAATGGGGGTTTAGGAGTGGTGGTGATGCAAAAGAGGGAAGCCATGGGTTGGGGATTGGGGGCTGTCAGGGGTAGGTGGCAGTAGTGTCTCCTTCACCCCCAAGCCTGGTGTCATCTCCTGCAGAGGGATAGACTGTCACATTCCAGAATGGTGGGTGAGTCCTCTACCGCGTCTGTTCAACTGAAGAAAAAACATGGCACAGTGAGAATAAGGTACAGAAAAGAAAAGGTGAGGCTGGCAAAAGCACAGCCCCCAATACATGCAGACGTCTGTGTAGCCTGTGGGTCAGAGAATAGACATGGGGGTAGAAAAAGAGAAATAATCTGATGAGGAGACCCAATAGAGAGATCAACTAAAAATGTCAGCAAGGTATCAGGATGAGGACGGGGAGAAGACGGATGATCAATCTGTCTAGTACCCAACTATGCACAAAGCACTTTAAGAAAAACCCACTAGGAGTTCCAATCGTGGCTCAGTGGTTAATGAATCCGACTAGGAACCATGAGATTGCAGGTTCAATCCCTGGCCTTCCTCAGTGGGTTAACGATCCGGCATTGCTGTGAGCTGTGGTGTAGGTTGCAGAGGTGGCTCAGATCCCGCGTTGCTGTGGCTGTGGCGAAGGCCAGCAGCTAAAGCTCCTGTTAGACCCCTAGCCTGGGAACCTCCACATGCCGCAGGTGTGGCCCTAGATAAAACAAAAAAAAAAAGAAAAAAAGAAAAACCCACTAAGGGGAGTTCCCGCCTCAGCACAGTGAGTTAACAATCCAAATGCAGCAGCTTGGGGTGCTGCAGAAGCACAGGTTTGATCCCCAGCCCAGTGCAATGGGTTAAAGGGTCCAGCATGGCCGCAGCTGCAGCTCAAATTCAATCCCTGGCTTGGGGAACTTCCAAAAAGAAAAAAAGAAAAAGAAAAGAAAAAAATGGAAAAGTTCACTAAGGAACAAGGAGAATCTACAGGGTTAAGGGGGCCGGTTTCATGAGATCAATACTCACTGTAGGAGGAGATGTCTATCTCATCGGGCAGCTCACTAATATTGACTTCGAAGCGATCCTGCACGTCATTGAGGATCTTGGCATCATTCTCATCTGACACAAACGTGATGGCCAAGCCCTTGGTGCCAAACCGGCCCGCTCTGGCCACCTGGAAGGAGACAGACGATAGGACTGGCAGAACCCAAAAAAGAAATACACCCAAAAGGAGAGGTAAAGATAAAACCTACGAAGACAAACTACGGGGGTGGGAGAGGACACGGATGCCTTCTAGGTAGGTATGGGGCTTACCCGATGCAAGTAGGTGTCGGAATCCTCAGGCATGTCGTAGTTGAAGGCAATGTTCACCCGCTCGATGTCCATGCCTCGGCCAAACAGGTTGGTAGCCACAAGAATTCGTCGTTGAAAATCTTTAAACTGCTGATACCGAGAAAGCCTTTGTGAGAAAGGAAAGCAGAAAAATGTTGAGATTCCCTTCTCTCAAGAGTCTCTCCCTCCCAAGGACACTAAGCATCTTCCCCAGCATCTCTGACTCACCTCTCCTCCTGGGGCATCCCACGGTGGATGGCAATGGCTGGGAAGTTCTGCTCCACCAGGAGCTGGGCCAGGGCAATGCAGCGCTGCACAGACTTCACAAATATCACCACCTGTGTGCGCGCATGTGTGTGTATGTGAGACTGGGGGGAGACGCGCATCCATGAGGGTATGTGTGACAGAGATTATGTGCAAGTTCTCTAAAAGAATTCCTCTTAGTTCTCATATTTCCTCTTCTGCTCTAAATATAACTTAGCCTTTCCCTCTTGCCTCTGATTTTTCCTGAGCAGACAGACATTCTGCAGAGAAGGTATGGAAAAACAGTAACCAAAATTACCACACGTTTTAGGACACACAAAGCCACCTCACGAGACTGCTCAAAATCAGAACTAAGGTCTGGTAAGGCCATGACCAAGATTACCACTCACCAAAATGTCAAACATCAAGGAACCCTAATTCTAGGAAGTAATTTTTAATGAAAAAGAAAAAAAAGAAAAAAAAATCACACAAGTGATGTAACACTTCTCCCTCAGTAAATAGTACAGGAAACAAATAAGCTTAAGAACCTAACAGACCCAATACATTTTGGGACTCTCACCAACT
This sequence comes from Catagonus wagneri, assembly GCA_004024745.2. Taxonomy (NCBI): domain Eukaryota; kingdom Metazoa; phylum Chordata; class Mammalia; order Artiodactyla; family Tayassuidae; genus Catagonus; species Catagonus wagneri. Next base: position 12,377,852 of record PVHT021183524.1, on the reverse strand, counting down.
TATTAACTCAAGGATTTTATAATTTGGGGTGTCTTTCGTTGAGTACGGAACAGAAAAGCATCTCCCCAAATACATTTTTTTCTCAGTTACATAACTTCTCCACCATTCTCCTCCACGTGACATACATGGTTTCCTCAATAAAAGGGTCCGTAACACAGGTTTCTGCAAGTTAGAGATGTGCTCGTTCATTCTCCCTACTGGACCTGAACAACTGACCTGGTTGAACTCAAGCACATCCAGAAGATCAAAGAGCTTCCGGTTCTTCTCGTTGTCCTTCAGTTTCACGTAGTACTGCTGCAACCCATGCAGCGTCAGCTTCGTCTCATCATCCACGAAGATCTCCATTGGCTGGGGGGGAGGGGGGAGGGAGGGGGTGGGGAACGGGAGGAGGGCAGAGTGGGGGGGTTAAACCTGGGGGGGTGGAGGAAGTTGATCTCCAATACACCCCGTGGGGGGATGGGGAGAAGAGAGAAGATGGAAAACCCAACCCCACCCCCAAAAATACCTATTTTAATGTGGTCTTTCCCAAACTAGATTTAATTTCCTCCCCATCAGTTGAGTTTTAAGACTGCCCAACTGAAAACTGCACGGAGGAAAAGGCACAGTGCAACCACCCAATGGCAAGATGCCATTACCTCAAATGGAGGTGGTGGAGGAAAGAAAACAATGGGAAGTGATTTTCAGAGGGAGAACATGAAGCAAACACCTGGGAAATGATGGGAAATAGCGACTCAAGGTCTGAGTAACTCCATGTGAGCTGGTTATAATACAGGGGAGAGAACAAGGACGGCTCCATTTGAGTAATCTCTAAATTAGGAGAATCACATCCTCATTAGAAAGGTGGGCGTCTTGAAGATCGGAATGTTTCAATGGACATAAATCAAAATGCCATGAAAAGAGAGGCAAAAATTACGTGAAATGAGTAACAACCTGCCCTTGGACCACAAAGACATAGTTTTAGACAAGACTGGTCTTTGAACTAAGAATCAAACCATCTACGGGGTCGTGTGGAAGGTATCAATAAGTGGTGCTAAGAAGCAAATTCAGAGCAGCAATTATTCACTCATCTTAAAAAAAGAAATACAACCCTTAAAGGGAAGGAAAATAGCATTAAAAAAAGGTGGACATTGACTTAAGAAGCAACTCTAAAGCCCAGCTTTCCTAGCACTCCTCACTAACTTGAGGACATGGTTTAACATGAAGGACCCAGGGTTCCAGATTTCGAGAAAGGATGTGTCATGGGAGAAAACCAGAAATCCGAACCCCAAAGGCAGACTCGCAAAGGCAGGCTTTCCAAAGAGAAGTTCCTTGGCCTCCTTCAAATCTAATTTGAACCCCAAGTATAGCTAAACGGAGTCACTGTCCCACGGGGAGGAGCAGAGCAGGGAGGGAAAGAACACACTCCACTGCTTATACAACTGACCCATCCAGGCCCAGACCCTAACACCCACCTGGTCACATCCAAGTGGAGCTCCTCACTTTACCTTTCCCACATCCCTCTCAGTATTAAAAATGTTTAAAAAAAGAAAAAAAATCTACCACCCCATTCAGAACACCCCACCCCCCCAACACAAACGGAGGGAAACAAGGAGCACGGCACGCCTTGGGTTCAGGAAAAAAACCGGGAACGGAAAAAGAGGCTGGTTTGGTCCTCAGCTTCCTGGTCAGGTTCCCCGCGGCCTCCGCTGCCGCCATCCACCGCCGGTGCCGTCGCATTCCCCCGCCGCGCCACGATGCTTCTCTGCTGCCGGCTCACATCAACCGAGGTTCCGGACAGGTGCGAGGAGGTACGGATGGGAAGGAGTAGGGGCTCGGGGACTGAGGTGCCAAAGGCCCCCACCCCTGGAGGTGGGGAGGGAGCAGATTCACTTGTGCTGTTCGCTCTTCTTTTGGACATGCCCTGCCATCTGTCTGTCCCTCTCTTGCTCTCCTGCCACCGGGAGGTTACGAGTTTGGGGAGCAGAAGGCTCCGGTTGTATGCTCGATGCCACCTTGAGGGTGCGTGGCTGTAGGGGTATGTAGGAGACGATGGGTGGGTGGTAGGGCAGAAAATCCTGCCCTCCCCCAAATGGGAGAAGAGGTTCAAAAATGCTGCCATTGGAAAAAAAAAAAAAAGTCGAACGCTACCCGCTCTCACGTTAACCCGACCAAGTCTTCCGGAGTTTCCCTGGCGCCCGCGCAGACCCTAACACTAACTGTCTCTGCCTCTGTGTGTCTCTTCAAGGAGTCAGCCCTCTCACATGGGCACGTGCCCCCTTCTTGGCGACTGAAGGACAAGGGAGTCTGGAGGAAGAGGGCGCGGAAGGGGAGGAGGCAGCGGGCGGGGAGTGGAGGGAGAGAAGGTAGAAGGGTATTTACGTCTTGCATGAACTTGCGGCAGACTGGGCGAATCTCTTTGCTCAAGGTAGCACTGAACATCATGACCTGCTTCTCGTGAGGGGTCATGCGAAAAATTTCCTGGACATCCCGACGCATGTCTATGAGAAAAAGATCGAAAGGGTCTAAGAGAAGGGAAGCACGCATCACAAACCAAGACCAGGGACGGGCTTCCCAGTGAAGTGAAAAGCGCCGATGACAGATAAGCAAGTCTCATTTCAGCGGAGGCTGTGCCTCCGGTCTCTCTACTGTATTTCCTCCAACCACCACGGACACCCCATAGCAGTAACACGGGAAAGAGCAATGGACTTGGGACCAGATTTCAGCTCTGTATTCTAACCACACAAGAAACTGGATGAGACCCCAAAGCCCACAGTTAGGAAATGGACATAAAGCCCACTGCAGAGGCTCACAAAGATAAGTCCTTCAAAAAATGCTTTACAAGGCCCTTCTCCCAACTCATCACTCTCCAAGTCCCAACTGTCTACAAGTATCAGGCACCGATTACACAGCACCTATCAAGAGGCCATATCACTCTTTCTCTGGATCACACTGACCTATCCAGCCAGGTAAATATGATAGCTCTACCTGGACTGCACCTTAGAGTCTGCCATCTACAACAGCCAAAGATCACATGGATTGACATCTCCCTGGGGCTAGGTCCAGCCTTACTCTCTCATTCACCAAACTTGAGTTCTTATAAACCTTCCTTTCTTGAGACTTTCCATTGTGGCTCAGTGGTAACGAACCTAACAGCCATAAGGACATGGGTTTCCTCCCTGGTCCCCAGTGGGCTTAAGGATCTTGTGTTGCCGTGAGCTGTGATGTAGGTCGGCAGCTGTAGCTCTGATTCAATCCCTAGCTTGGGAACTTCCATACGCCAAGGGTGCAGTTGTAAAAAGTAAATAAAATTATGCAGAAATACAAAAAGTATTTTTTCTATTTTTTTGGGCTGCACTTGTGGAATATGGAGGTTCCCAGGCTAGGGGTCCAAGTGGAGCTACCAGTTGCCGGCCTACACCGCAGTTCACAGCAATGCCAGATCCTCAACTCACTGAGCAAGGCCAGGAATCAAACCTGCAACCTCATGATTCCTAGTCAGATTCATTTTCACTGCACCATGACAGGAACCCTAAAAATTACTCTTTCTTAACCCCAATTAGCACACTGGAATACCATGCCCCACACAAACTCCCACAAACTCTCCACGTTAATCCTTGAATTTAGGTCTAGAGGCCCATCAGCTCTAAGTTCTGACAACATACATACCGAGCTGAGTATGCCAAGAGTAGACTATCCCCTCTTCCCATTTGTTTTCTCCCCATGACACCCATTATAGAGATTCAGAAAATAAAGGTGAAATGACTGAGGAAAGATAAACGTTATCACAGAAAAGAAAAACATCCTTCTCCTCAGCCACCAAGGATGCTTAAAAAGCCTAACGAAGACTGCCCAGGGAAGCCAGAGCCATCAGTCATGGGTGATAGATTAAGAGTCGTCCTGGCACAGAAGTGCTCCAGTATCAAATAAACATCATTTGGCTCCAAAAGGCAACTCCCAGATCACTAGCCTAGTCCCAGCACTGCTACTCACCGAGTTGTTCAAGCATCTTATCACATTCATCCAAGATGAAGTGTTTAATGTGTTTGAGGTTGAGGCTCTTATTTCGAGCCAGGGCTAGGATGCGGCCAGGGGTCCCCACGACGATATGCGGGCAGTTCTTCTTCAGCACCTCTTCATCCTTCTTGATAGACAGACCACCGAAAAACACTGCGACCTGCCGACCCACAAAAAGAGAGTAGCTCGCAAACAAGGAAAAAATTAAAGGCTGAGAAATCGTAACAGCTTTCAACTTTTAAGACAACCTACAGACAAGACAACTACAAAAAGAACAGGAAATAAAAGCTAATGAAACCAACAACATAATACACACACAAATAGATACACACACAAACAGATACAGCTTTCCGACTATGTTTAGAAAACCAACACGGTTTTCAAATTCTAGAAGAACAGTATAAATAAGCTCAATAATCTTTCATGAAAAAGTCGAAAAGGGGAGTTCCTGTCGTGGCGCAGCAGTTAACAAATCAGACTAGGAACCATGAGGTTGTAGGTTCGATCCCTGGCCTTGCTCAGTGGGTTAACAAATGGCGTTACCGTGAGCTGTGGTGTAGGTCGGCAGCTGTAGCTCTGATTCGAGCCCTAGCCCGGGAACCTCCATATGCCGCAGGTGCAGCCCTAAAAAGTGCGCCCGCACGCACAGGCACAGGAAAGTCAAAAAGGCCTGTATGGTTGACAAATTGAGAAAACAGTGCCTTATACTTGGTTTCTAGTGGTATTCTATGACATGTGATTAGATGGGCAAACAATCTTTTCATTGTAAGATTCTCTGAATCACTCGAATATATATATATTTTTTTTGTCTTTTTGCCTTTGTCTAGGGCCGCACCCGCGGCACATGGAGGTTCCCAGGCTAGGGGTCTAACAGGAGCTGTAGCCGCCGGCCTTCACCACAGCCACAGCAATGCGGGATCCGAGCCGCGTCTGTGACCTAACACCACAGCTCACGGCAACGCCGGATCCTTAACCCACTGAGCAAGGCCAGGGATCGAACCCGCAACCTCATGGTTCCTAGTCGGATTCGTTAACCACTGAGCCACGAAGGGAACTCCTCACTCGAATATTTTTATCATGCACAAGGACTATTATTACTACTTCAGTTTTAAACAAAATACTTTTACTTTAGAACTACTACGTCAACATTACTGGTTCTGGAGTTCCTGTCGTGGCTCAGTGGTTAGCGAATATGACTAGGAACCATGAGGTTGCAGGTTCGATCCCTGGCCTCTCTCAGTGGGTTAAGGATCCGGCATTGCCGTGAGCTGTGGTGTAGGTTGCAGATGCGGCTCGGATCCCGCGTTACTGTGGCTGTGGCGAAGGCTGTCGGCTACAGCTCCTGTTAGACCCCTAGCCTGGAAACCTCCACAAGCCGCAGGTGCAGCTCTACATAAAAAGGCATAAAGACAAAAAAAAAAAAAAAATACTGGTTCTAAACATAAAATAACTGAAAAAATTTTAACAATCTGAAATGTACTTTTTCATTTCACAAAAAAAAGTCATATACATCAATGCTTCCCAAACTCTAATTGCCTGAGAATCTTGTTAAGACTGCATATTCACACTCATATGAATGAACCAGAATAACGCAAATACCTCGGAAACTATAATGCATATCCCAAATGAACCCTAGAATATAAATCTCTTCCACAACAAACTGCTGGAACTTACTACATCCTATTAAGGTTTAAGAGATTCGTGGGTAGGTATTTAACACCTGTGGGACATGCAGAACACTGCTCTAACGAGTCTCCAATGGCACCGACTCCCCACACCCTCACTCTCCCAGGTCTCCTTACCCTGGCTTACCTTGACGTTGGGCATGTATTTAGAGAAGCGCTCATACTCCTTGCTGATCTGAAAAGCCAACTCCCGAGTGTGACACATCACCAGTACAGACACCTGGGGGGAGGAATAGATGGAGCTACATACAGTGCATCCCTTCAGGTATGTCACAAAAGCACACCTGGCAGATCATAAGTGACTACACCATTAACCCCACGATCACTACAGAACATTCCCGACGGCTGTCAGTCAAGGATGAGAGATGGTCACCTTAGCAACAAGCACTGGTGGCTCTGAATGTAGCATGGAGCTGACACAAACACCCTTCCCCAACACTGCAAATCCGCACTCTCCCCAAGTGTACCTGCCCAGTAACTGGCTCCAGCTGTTGCAGTGTAGCCAGCACAAACACTGCTGTCTTGCCCATGCCTGACTTGGCCTGGCATAGGACATCCATTCCCAGAATGGCCTGAGGGATGCATTCATGCTGAACTATAAGTAGGGAGGAAAAAAAGGGGGGGGGGGATGATTAGACTTCGATGTCCAGATAATTCTGCCACCTTTTCCACCACACCAAACCCATTTCTCTCTACTCAGTTCTTACACGTTTTTTGTCAATTTTCAGACCCTTTCTACCTCTGCTCCCTCAAGTAATCAAAGCCATCCCCAAATCAGGCCTTCCCGGTTCCTTCTAGCATTAGCCTCCTCCGGTTCCAGACCCCCACAGTCCTGCTAATAACCCTCTTGCACCTACCAATTGCTTGCCTTAGGTGCTCCTGACTCTGTCCGAATGTTTCTTAATCTGTAACAATCCATGACTTTTGAGTGCCTGCCACAGGCCATTTCTCCTACTTAGGCTGTCATGCTTTGGGTCACATAACCCTGCAACCTTGGACAAAATGAAGGACTTGGTACCTGACCCAAAGCCAGCCACCTTTAGACCAGCCATAAAAGTTTCCAGAGACCAGAGCTGGCCTGGCCCGAGAGTCCAACCAGCTCCTCTCCAGAAATTTTAAATTAAAAGTCAAAAAAAAAAAAAAAAAATTAAAAACAAGCAGACAAGGAAAAAAGCCAGTCACAAAATGAAAAGCAGACCTCTGTCTAAATTACTCTCAGATCACTAGCACTTACTTGGCACCAAGAATGAAAAACCAACCTGTATGAAACTCTTCTACTGCTGAAACAGTTTTTGGTACTTACTCCCTGGTCTATCTTAAATAATAACTCTGTATCACTTAAGGGACCATAACATGTTTCTCACATCCTTAAGGAGGCTGATAATTAATCTATCCCCCCAAAAAAATTTACCTTCTGATGGATGCTCAAAGCCACAGTCCACAATGGCCCGGAGCAACTCTGGCTTGAGCAGGAAGTCACGAAAGCCAGAGCTGTGGATGGAGACATAGGAGCCCTTGACATCCTTCTTGGCAGGGGCCTCAGCCCCATCTCCCCCAGCTGCTGTCTCCACCTCATCATCTTCGTAATCCAAGAGCTCATTGTCCACATCGTTCTCTGCCATAACTGGGCCGGCAGGGGGAGAAGGGGAGGAGTCTCTGGTTGGGTTCACACAGAATATGTGAAGACAGGGGAGAGTGGGGGTTCGAGGAACAGTGAAGGAGAAGAAACACACTAGTTTCTGACAGAAGAGCTGGGGGAAAAAAAAAAACAGGGAGAAGACTCATCAGTCAGACCAGAGCCTTCGCCACCTCTTTCATCCCCACACTCTTTTCACTCTCCCTAAACTGTGAAACATTAAAAGTAACAAAGAAACACAAGACTTAAAAGGGGAAAAGCAAACAATAAAAGGGAATAGAAAAGGCGGGTCCCAAATGAGGTGGTTAGGACACAGGTTCCCAAAAACACAGGATCAAAGAAACAGGAACCAGGAAGTTGGAAGGGCAAGATCAGCTTATCCCTGGTCTGTGACAGTAGTGAAAAAAGAAAAGGAAAAAAAAAATGAAAAGCAAAATATGAATAATGACTTAAGAACGGAGAATGAAAACGACAAAATGAAAAACCCTCAAGAACTTGTGCTTTCCCTACAATCTCAAGGTGTATGATCTCAATTTCTAACGTAGCAGCCATCAGTCAAGGGTGAGAGATAAAGGTCATCATGGCGCAAAGCGCTCACTTTTCAAAATGAAAACATCATGTGGCTGCCCTCCGCCTTTCCCAGCACTGCAGCCTTCCCCTCTTCAGTAATCGGCTCCTGGCGTTTAAGACCTTAGGTAATTTATGGCGGGGGGAGGGGTCTAGAGAAATTTCTGGCCGGAAAAAATTAACTCCTCCATCGTACAGTGAATAAAAGGCAGGCAATTAACTGAGAAAGATGACCCCTCTCTGCAGCTAATAAGGAGAACCTTTATCAAGGGCTCTCACATCAGC
>PVHT021183524.1:12242808-12369586 GCA_004024745.2 Catagonus wagneri | reverse complement strand
CCCCCCCCCCCCGACCTTCTTGCTCTCGAAAAGGATGCACGCGGTGGAAGTAACAACGCAATCATCCCCCGGCGACCAGACCGTAGCCTGTACAAGGGTTATCAGGAGCCCGTGAGACGGGATGGCCGCAGAGAAACGCAGATGGGCTCGGATGGTGCTAAAGGCCAAACCTTACCTGAGCAAGGCGAAGGCGTATGGCGGCGGCAACAGCGACGAAAGAGGGAATCTGCCTTCTCTTCCGGTTCCCCGCTTCCCCCCCAACACCCCAGCCTCCCGCCTTCTTGACTGTGAGCGCTCAGACGCAAGGGACCGGAAGAAGGACCTTCCACCATTCTGTGATTCCGCGCGCTCCAGGGTTGCCTTTAGAAAGTGCCTTTGTGGAAAAAAAAAAAAAGCTAAAGCCACTTTTAGCTCCTCCGCTAGTGCCAGTAACAAAAGACATAAAGGAAACTAGCATCTTCTCCCAGTGTTATCTTTTTATCTTGTCCTACTCTTTTCCTCGCCCTTTTCATTTAAATTTCTTGCCACGCAGGCCTCCTCCCTGGGCAACCCTCCATGGAAGCACTAGGACCCAAGGTTGCGAGACTGTGAGTTCCCACGGGGTCCTTGTCGCGGTAGTCAAGGTGACCTAGGGGCGTTGGCCTTGGAGCTAGGAAAAGGCCGTCCCCAGGTTTGGGGAGAGAGGGAGTCTTGTTCTTGGGTCCTACCCTTTCCTCAGCAGCGGAGCCAGTGGATGGCATTTGCCCAAAATTATGTTAACTGATGTAGCTGATGCCCTAAGGGCCCTGAGGTTCGTGGGCATGGGCGGCGAATCAGGAAGGTATTTTGAATCCACAGAGTCTGGATTCTGCCCCAAGTATTAAAGACAAATGGTAGGTAAGTGGTAAGGTTTGAGGATTACATAACATTTTATAAATATTGTTAATTCGACCATAATGCACTCAGTCCCGCCCCCAATAGCCCCTTCCTTTAGCCAAGATTTTTTTTTCTGAAATATTTGATACCCACCCCCACTCCCGCTTTTATAAGCTACGGAAGTCAAATGTGACTTAAAAACCGAGAATGGGGAGTTCCCATCGTGGCTCAGCGGTTAAGGAGTCTGACTGGCACTCATGAGGACACAGGTTCAATTCCTGACCTTGCTCCGTGGGTTAAGGATGTGGCATTGCCGTGACCTGTGGTGTAGGTCGCAGACACGGCTCAGATCCTGCGTGGCTGTGGCTGTGGTGTGGGCCGGCAACTACATCTCCGGTTTAGACCCCTAGCCTGGGAACCTCCATGGGCCGCGGGTGTGGCCCTAAAAAGCAAACAAACAAAAAACTGAAAAATGTTTGGCCTTTTACGTGTTACACTTAACCACTTAACACCAAGGTGTAGCATCATTCCCATTCTATGACAAGCGAAAAGGTTTAGAGAATTAAAGCAACATGTGCAAAGTAATAGAGTTTGTAAAATGACAGAGCCAGAGAATACTTCCTTATTCTCTACTATATCCTGTCTCCATGCTTAAAGAGTCTGGTTAATAAACACACTATGGATTACCTCATTGGTCTAAGTCCTTGGTGAAGTAGGCTTGTTTCCTGCGGCCAAGAGAAATTACAGAGATTCAAGGATGGTATCATGGAAGGGCAGTTTTTCCAACCTGTAGTATCAATTTTTTTCAACAGTATCTTATCAACCGCCTATCATGTGCCCGGTGCTCTCCAAGGATCTGGGGACACAGCAGTGAAGAACCCTGTCATCACAGAGTTCACATAATGGGGGAGACACCACATAAACATGTCAAGTATTGATAAGTGCTATGAAGGACAATAAAGCAAGGTAAGGGTGCTTGTTCCTACACCCCAGTTTTTCTCTACAGTTTCCATGTCTAGTCCTCAGGTTTCCAAAGAAGGAGCCACATGTTTCTCACTTTTTATTTATTTTTGGCTGCCCCCACAGCATGGGGAAGTTCCTAGGCCAGGGATCAAACGCAAGCCACAGCGGCAACAATACTGAATCCTTAACTGTCAGGCCACCACGGAACTCCATTTCTCACTTTCAAGAAAAAAATAACATACCATTTGCATTTGTTTCTCCAACAAGCATCAAAGAACAGTCCCTTTGGGTGTCTGGGGAGACTACATAAACAAGGAAAATGAGAACGAAGCAAAAAAGGAGGCTGATTTGACCCACCAATTGGTTTGCCCATAATTATTTTATTGGCACTTTTTTATGGTTACAAAGGGAAAGTAAGGTGTTGAGGATGTGGAAAGAAAGGCCATGCATACAAGGGGACACAGCATCACTTTAGATCGCAGGTCTTTGGGGAAATAGGAAAAGGAGGAAATCCAATAAAAAAGACCAACTTAAGAGAGACAAAAAGAGAGGCTAAGAGATGCACACATCTTCCTGGAACCGCAGTAGAGAGGCTGAATCAGATCACTGTTTCATCTTTTCAAGGATTCTAAGGGGTCTGGGCAAAGAGAGGTGGGAAAAACCAATTCACGAAATCACTAGGGTCACACAATAAATGCGTAGAATTAGCCACAAACAGAAATGAGGAAACAGCTGTGTTTAGGTTTTGGCAGGTGGGCAGAGGATGGTGATTACATCACAGGGTTGCCATTCATTGAATCACAGCTACTACATGCTAGAAACCATGCCAGGCTCTTTACAGAATGATTCCTAATTATTGCAGTAACCCTGCAAGGTAGGCTTTATTATTGTTTTTCTAGTATTGCAAAGGACACTGGAACTACAGTTTAAGTAGCTTGTTCTGGCTGCCCCAGCTGGCAGGTGGCAGGGTTGAGAGAGGGACCCAACCCTACCAGCCTCTGAAGTCAGAGTGATTTCCACATCCCTATTTCTTCTTTCACGAAGGGGCTGGGTGAGGGTGACCTGGGATTTACGAGTTCCCAGTGAAGGATTAAGAACAAGGAGATTCAGGTCTGAGCAGGATATTTATAGATTTCACTGGAGAATTATTGGATTTGCTTCCAGAATTTCTAGGGAATGAGAAGGTGAAAAGGATTATGGTGGGAGATGATTTTTTACTTGGGGACTTCTTTGAAGAGGGGAACTGGAAGGAGGAGTCAGGCCCTCCAGGGGCCTGGTGTGGGTTCTAGGCAGCAATCCGGTAGTTGGGGTGGACCTGGGGCCTGACGTCGCAGACCATGCCAAGAAGCTGGGCCAGGACGCGTTCCCGATTTCTTTGCTGGGAGCTCTGCATGCCCTGTACCTGGCGTCTTGTAGCCTGCTCCACCTCAGCAGACAAGTTCCCCTGGGAGCCCATGGCCTGGGGGGAGTAAAGGGTGAAAGAGAGAAAGGAAAAAGCAGAAACAGAGAAAGAAGGATCCAGGCACGTGGAGGGAAGGATCCTGGAGCAAGGCCAGGAACAAAGGCCCTCTCCCAAACCACTGCCCTCCACAGAAACATCCAAAGAGAGCCACGTAGTGCCCTCTCCTCTAAGACCTGACACGCAGCAGCATCCTACAACAGACCATACAATCCCCATCACCTCACTACATGCGCCCATAAAACTCTGCCCTCCATCCCTAATGTCATCATACTCTACATAGACTGTGACACACCCCCACCCCAAGCTGTACAGGTCTTTCAAAACTCCCAGACTCTTACGTATCGCAAAGCTTGATCAGCATCATGGTCCTCGTCGGAGTCCCCTTCAGCCCTTTACAACCTTATTTTCTTGTACCCCAGGGTCCCATCCCAGCTCCCCCATGACTCACTGCTTGCTGCTTGCTCTGGAACTCCTGCTCTCTCTCTCTGCGGTATTGCTCCACTTCCATCTGCGCCTCCTCCTTTGCCTGCTTCAGACGCCGGGCCTTCCCTGGTAACAGAAGAAAGGACAGAAAGTGGAGGTAGACCCTCCCCACTAAATGTGAGAGTACAGGTCAATCCCTTCTGAAAAGTTATTCTGCCTTCTCTCAGTCAGCTGTATGCTAGATTCTAACACTTACCCATTTCTTCCCTCCTAATAAGCCACCCCAGCCCCCAGCTCTTTCCTTCCCCACCGGCCTTGGGTTATCCCGAGGACTCAAATGTTTGCTGTACCCCTACCCCCAATTTTCTCTCTGGACTCCTAAGGGAGAAATGAAAGACTCACTCTTTCTGGCATCTGCCACCTTCTCAGCGGCCCGCTTCTCAGCTTGCAGGAGCTGCTGGATACCCTGGGATTGACTGGCCATTTCTGTCGCTTATGACCTATGCTGTTTCCGATGCTATCAAGTACCAGATGGCTCTCCCCGACACTGCCTACTTCTCCTCCCCCAGCTGTTTGCTGCAGCCTTCTACGACTCCTGGGTCTTAGTGCTCCCCTTTTCTCTCAGCCTTCTGCACCGGGTGTCTCCCCCAGATAGATCCTCCGATTGATGACTGGTCCTCCTCTCTCACCTCTTCCTCTGGCAGTACCCAAACTTACAGCCTGGGGGCAGCAGAGACCAGGCCCAAAGCTGCCCGCAAACATCGTAGCAGGTGCAGGTCTTTCCCAGTTGGGAGGTCTAGGAATGGGGGCAGGGGTCAGGAGGAGAGAAGTATCTGGGAGAGAAGGAGGCATAGAAGGATTGAGAATGGGGTGAGGATAAATTGTCATGCGTGGTGTTTTGGGAATAGAGTATGCAGGGATTCTCTAAATTCCAACTGTTCTTCCCCTCTTTTTTTCTCCCTCTCATTACCATCTCCTTTTTCTACTTTCTCAATGCCAGATGTCTCCATTCATCTCACTTGCTTTGTTTCCTTTGTGTCTTTTTCTGTGTTTTTCTCTTTTATGACCTGTCCCTTTCTCGGTCTTGCTATGGTTTTGGTTTTGCATTTTCACTGTGATTTTTACCCTATCTCCCCTGTTTTCTCTCTCTTATCTTTTCGGCTATTACTGAACGATCTCTCTCCTCCTATTTGGGGGAGGCGGGCTTAAACCTCCAACTAGCCCTTGCCTCTGCTCCTTTTTCTGGCATATCGTAGTCTTCCGGTTTCAGACGGACCCTTTATCTTAATTTCCTCCGTTTTCCCCCCCGGAGGCTAGAGCAAGGAAACACCTCCCGCCCCCTCGGGGAGGAACGACATCCGGTAACGCGCCTCAGTTCATTTCCGCCCTTTACCGGCGTCTCGGCTTGCGCCACTTCCGTCAGCCTAGAGTGTCTCCGCCCTTCCCGCCTCCCTTCCTCCGAGCGTCTTAAACACAGGCCTTGGGCCTACTGCTCCGGGGGTACTTAGGGGGGCGGGGGGCAGGTCTGATGAGTAACCCCTCCCCCCAAGTCCCAGAGGGAGAAGCCTCCACATCTGTCTGCCGGGTACATTATATTCAATTTCTAAATCGTTATTTGAAATTGTGACTTTTTAAAATTCAAATCTGTTGATAAAAATTTCCCCATCAGTCTTTTATTATATTATAAATCCTTTATTAAAAATTTATGTGGGCCAATGAGCCTCGCAGTAATCATTTATCCTTTTCTCATTAAAAAATTAAATGTCACTCCAGACCCCTCCTCAAAATTTTTTTCAAACTTATCTGGTAAAGGGATGAGGGTTAGGACTGGCCCTCATCTCTCGCTGAAGATAAGAGAAGAAATGGGGAACGCAAGGGAGGAACAGAGAGAAAATGTCAAAGATGGAGGGGGAGGGACCATCCAAGGCTGAGGTCCTGACCGCTGCCTTTTTTTTCCTTCTTCCTCAGCCCAAGAGTTCCATGGCCTCCACTTCCCGTCGCCAACGCCGAGAGCGTCGCTTCCGACGTTATTTGTCTGCAGGACGGCTGGTCCGGGCCCAAGCCCTCCTCCAGCGACACCCAGGCCTTGATGTAGATGCTGGGCAACCCCCACCACTGCACCGGGCCTGTGCCCGCCACGATGCCCCTGCCCTCTGCCTGCTTCTTCGGCTTGGGGCTGACCCTGCCCACCAGGACCGCCACGGGGACACGGCGCTGCATGCTGCTGCCCGCCAGGGCCCTGATGGTGAGTCTGCCCTGGTGGGGAACAAGGTCACGAGCACCTGGTGGGGTGTAAGATGAAGGCCAGTGGTTAAAAAATAAGCTGGTTATTTGCTCATGGGACTTAGGGAAGAGTTGGCTTTGGCTGTCATTGGTGCCTTTACATGACTGAGCTCCCTTTGTCTGAAGAGCCCACATTCCCCAAAACAGCAACTAGTAGCCAGATGTCAGGTCTTTCTAGATTAGTGGCTGTCTCGTCTCTTGACTAGTTGTTTGTTTGTAGTGCAAAAAGTACGATAAAGGGTGCTCTCTGCAGTTACCTTGTCTGGATTCAAATCCCAGCTCCATGACTAACAGCTGTATGTTCTCGGGCAAATTACTAAACTTTCCTGATACTTAATTTGCCCATGTGCAGATTTAAAAATTTTTTTTAACGGCTGCACCCGTGGCGTGTGGAAGTTCCCAGACCAGGGATTGAATCCGAGCCACAGCTGTGACCTACACCACAGCTGCAACAGCACTGGGTCCTTTAACCTGCTGCATTGGGTCGGGGATCAGACTTGTGCCTCTGCAGAGACCCGAGCCACCAAAGTCGAATTCTTAATCCACTGCCCCACAGCAGGAACTCCCTCATGTGCAAAATTAAATAATAACGCTTGCTGTGTGCCAGGCAAGTCTCACAAAACAACTCATTTAATCCTCACAACTACTTTATGAAGGTACAAGCACTAACATTAACTTCCATTTCTCAGATGAGGAAAAAGCACAGAGAAGTTCAATTATTTGCCAAGTTCGGAGTTGCAGTCGTGGCCCAGCTGTTAACGAATCTGACTAGCATCCATGAGGATGCAGGTTCAATCCCTGGCCTTGCTCAGTGGGCCAGGATCCGGCGTTGCTGTGAGCTGTGGTGTAGGTCAGCAGCTACAGCTTCGATTCGACCCCTACCCAGGGAATCTCCATATGCTGTGGGTGTGGCCCTAAAATGCAAAAAAAAATAAAATAAAAATAAGTAGTTTTCCAAAGTCACACAGCTGTTAAGTGGTAGAACAAGTAAGCCTAACTAGACTGTCCATGTTCTTAATAGCTTCTTTATCCCGGGTGATACTTTATAGAGTTATACAGTGATAATGCCCACGTTCAAAGCACCCATCTTGTGACGTGTGTTTTGAGAATCAACTGAGGAATTTCCCTGGTGACGCAGCGGGTTAAGTATCCTGTCTTGCCTCAGCTATGGCATGGGCTGCAGCTGTGGTCCGGGTTCAGTTTCTGTCCCAGGAACTTCCACATGCTGCAGGTGCAGCCAAAAAAAGGAATCAGTTGTCATAAAGAATACATGATTAAAGCCCCTAGCAACATGGTAAGCACTCTAGATTCTGGCTTATCACAGATCCATACTCTTTCACCCACCGTTCTGAAACTCAAAAACACGCTGGAAACCAAATATTTTTCATCAGTCTGCCACCAAGCTCATTTGGTGACAAAACCTAACCTAAAGCAAGGCTATCTATGCTATATTTCTACCTTGCTGATGTCATATTCATACATTTCAGTGCAGAAATATTCCTGTGTTCAGTTACTGGGGCTGCCCAGGCTCTCCGTAGCGGCCTCGTTACGGTGTACACCTGTCCCTTGGTATCCAAGAGGGATTGGTTCTAGGCCCTCCCTCCCAGGATACCAAAATCCACAGATGCTCAAGTTCCTTGTGTAAAAGCATTTAGTATTTGAAGTTCCCTCGTGGCTCAGTGAGTTAAGGATCTGGCATTGTCACTACTGTGGCGCAGGTCCCTACTGTGGTGTAGGTTCTGTCCTAGCCCAGCAATCTCCACACGCCCTGGGCACAGCCGGTAAAAATGATAAGGATGTATATTTGCATATAGTCTACAAGCCATCTTCCTGAATATCTTAAATCATTTCTAGATTACTTATAATACCTAATCCAATGTAAGTGCCATGTAAATAGTTACAGGCAGGCAGCAAATTCAAGTTTTGCTTTTTGGAACTTTCTGGAATTTTTTTCCTGAGTATTTTTTTTTTTTGCTTTTTAGGACCACACCTGTGGCATGTGGAGATTCCCAGGCTAGGGGTCTAATTGGAGCTATAGCTGCCGGCCTACACCAGAGCCACAGCAACGCAGGATCCAAGCCACGTCTGCGACCTACACCACAGCTCACGGCAACGCCGGAGCCTTAACCCACTGAGCAAGGCCAGGGATCAAACCCACAACCTCATGGTTCCTAGTCAGATTCGTTAACCACTGCGCCACGATGGGAACTCCTTTCCTGAGTATTTTAGATCTCTGGTTGATTGAATCTGTAGATGCAGAACCTGAGAATATGGAGGGCTAACTGTATGTACTTTCAGACCCACTCTATCAAATCCCAAAATATCTGCATTCTGGAAAGCCATTGATATTGAGGGTTTCAGATGGGATTTGTCGATACTGTAGTGGCAACGGAGGCAGCTCTGTTGAAGTGTAGCCCTCCCTAGGAGAATAACAGGTGAAACCCCCTTTCCCTTCTAGAGATTGTCCTTCTAGGGCTAGAATGTTAGGTGACAACATCTAGGTCAGGTTGAATAGCAGGAGCCTGATTTTTTTTTTCTTTTTTTGGTCTTTTTAGGGTCTTGCCCTCGGCATGTGGAGGTTCCCAGACTAGGGGTCCGATTGGAGCTGTAGCCACTGGCCTGCACCACAGCCACAGCAACTGGGGATCCGAGCCTCGTCTGCAACCTACACCACATCTCATGGCAACACCAGAACCTTAATCCACTTAGCAAAGCCAGGGATCACACCCAAGTCCTCATGGATACTAGTCAGGTTCGTTAACCACTGAGCTACAACCAGAACTCCAAGCCTGAGCTTGGTTTGATTGCTCTTATCATCCTCCAGCTCCCAAGATACAGAAACCCCACCCACACCCCCAAAACCTCTCCCGTATAGTCAAAATTCCCCTTTTCTTTAATGCTTGTAACACAAACGAGATAGGCTGGCCTATTCAGATTTTTTTCTTTTGGCATCCACCAATAAAGTTTATTGACTGTATCACATTGCAAAATTACTAATATCATGAATAACTGAAGTTACTGGTCTTCAATTGGATTCAATAAAGAGAAAAATTACATCAAAATCAATATAATATTCTACATGACTTAACTTGAAAAATTTAAGCAGTGAACCTTGCTCTTTCAAGAAAAAATAAAATGGCATAGTTTACTGTTACCTTCTTTCCAGCTTTCACCAAGTGCTAACAAGTACCATTTAAGTAAGTTTCTTATTCGAGTATGAAGTATTTATAAGTTTCTACAAGTTAAGATTTCTTTCAGCTTCATATCAAATGATTTGTAGATCTGCTTAAAGTATGACTTCTCCTTTAAAGAAGGAAGGAAGGAAGGGAGACCGGGTGCCTTTAAACGTCAGGAAGCTTGAGGCTTGTTTCCATTACTATTCAGACTTTTTTCTTAAGACATAGAGAAAAGGTTTACAAAGTGCAGGCACCTAACTCGACACTTGACATTGCACCTGGCGAGAGAGCAGAGTGCCCTGCGGCAGACCTCAGACCTGGTCCAAGTTCTGGCTCTGTCACTGACAAACGGTGTGGCAGGGACATACAGCTTAGCCTCCGTGAACCCAGTTTGCCTCTCTAAAGTCAAGGTTGTGACACGTAAATGAGGCAAGCACTTGGTGCCGTTTTAGTACTCACTAGATGATAAGTACTGTTAATTTTTGTTCTTGTATTATTCAGTTAAGGCTTTTGTGTGTGTGTGTGTGTGTGTGTGGTTTTTTTTTGTTTTTTTTTTTTTGTCTTTTTAGGGCCTCACTCTTGGCACATGGAGCTTCCCAGGCTAGGGGTCCAGTTGGAGCTATCGCCACTGGCCTATACCACAGCCACAACAATGTCAGAACTGAGTCTTGTCTGTGACCTACACCACATCTCACAGCAATGCTGGATCCTTAACCCACTGAGCGAGGCCAGGGATCGAACCTGTGTCCTCGTGGATACTAGTCAGATTCATTTGCACTGAGCCATGATGGGAACTTCTCATTAAGGCTTTTTGAAGAGTTCCCACTGGGGCACAGTGGAAACAAATCCAAGTAGGAACCATGAGGTTGCGGGTTCGATCCCTGGCCTTGCGTAGCGGATCAAGGATGCCATGAGCTGTGGTGTAGGTCGCAGACGCAGCTCGGATGGATCTGGTGTTGCTGTGACTGTGGCATAGTCATGTCCCTCATGGTATGGTAGCTGCTTCCTTCGTTTTCCTGAATTCTAAGAAGCATGTGAGGTTGATGTTAGGATTCCATTTACAGATGAGGAAGCAGGGCCCAGAAGGTTCAGGACCTTGCTGAAACCTTGCCTATGCTCAGGTCACTCCCAAGCCCTCTCGGGCCTTCCTTCTCCTGGTCCCCTGCCAGCCTTACCACCAGGTGGCCTTCTAACTCCTTGGTGCAGGGCCCATCTCTAGAGACCAATCTGGCTTAAGATGCAAGTATTTCCTTTGAACAGATGATCCAGAATCTTCTGGAGAAGTGAGGTTTCCCCTCAGTTCCCATGTGGAGTCCAAGGGATGTACCATCTCCCACTAGGTTGGCTCGGCCGGGTTGTCACACTCAGTGAGATGCCAGGGCAGGGCCACTACCTTTGGGTAACACGTCACGGGGAGGTGGTCTTCACTGTCAGAGACCCTTGTGTAAACGCACCTTAGTCCAACAGTGGCCGTTCGCTACACACAGCAAGAACAAGTAAGCGTTGAGAAATAAGGGGTCATTTTCTTAGAGACTGCAACAAAAGTAAGTCCAAAGCCAGCTTGGTGTTTTTCTTTTAAGTGTAGCATTCACGGCCCTTCTGCTCTGTGTGCACACAGTGTTAGACATTTCCCGCCCATTGCCCACTTTGATCTGCTCAGGAGAAGTCGGCCGTGGGCCTGCTTTACAGATGACTGCATCATCCGCTTCTGTTCCCTTCGCCTTTCCAGCCCTGCCTCCCACAGACACCCACAGGCCCTCGACTCCTGCTACAAGGCTCTGTCTTCAGTGAGCCCGAGCTGTTTTCAGCAAACCTGCCTGTCTTTTATCTGCCTCCTTCCTGTCGCCTTCCTGTCCGCCCTGCTGCTTTCCACCTTGCTGAGTTACTCTCCCTCCCCAGCCTGGCGTAAGTCCCACCTCCTCCTGGAAGCCCTCTCCAGCCACCCGCCCACCACTATCTTTTCTTCTTTCACACCTTGGTCGTCACTCAGTATAAACTTCTGATACTGGTGTTTTTAAAAAGCGTGTTGTGTCAATTCGAATGAACATCTCACTAAGGCAGAAAATACTTCTCATTATGGGGAGAAGGGCAGTGCTTCTGTCACTCAGATGAAGGACATTTTTACCCCACAAAGTTTTTTTTTCCCCCCACATTTATTTTTTCCAATATAAAAGTACAACACCCTAGAGTTCCTATTGTGGCTCAGCCAGTGACATAGTGTCCATGAGGATTCAGGTTCGATCCCTGGCTTCACTTAGTGGGTTAAGGATCTAGTGTTGCTGCAAGCTGCAGCGGAGGTTGCAAATGCGGTCGGAATCTGGCATTCTGTGGCTGTGGCGTAGGCCTGCTGCTGCAGCTCCAATTAGACCCCTAACCTGGGCACTGCCATATGCCCTAAAAAGAAGAAAAAAAAGCACAACGTGTTCATTGAAGAATGTAGGGAAAAGCTGATCTGTGCTGCTAAATTGGTGGTGAAGTTGGCATTTCAAATCACTGGGTGGGAGGTGATGAGCTACTTAATAAGCAATACTGAACCATTTGGCTTCTCTGGGGAAAAACAGAGTCTCATGCCCAACTTAGAAGTAAATTATGGCTAAGAAATACCTAAATATGACAGGACAGGAAGGGTTCATACCAAATTCATGGAAGGATTTTTCCTGAGGGGAGTAAAACTTGGAAGACAGCATCAAAGAGAGCTTTAGCTTTTGTCTATGATGATTTTATTTCTTTAAAATAAAATGATGTTGCAAAATGAAAATAATTTAACGTACCTTGTGAAGGAATAGGGGTGCTGATCGTGCTATACTTTGTGCTTATTTCATTTTTTAAAATATTTCTAAAAATAAATATAGTAGGTGAAGACATAAAGACATAATCTTTGAGTGGAGAAAAACCCTCCTAAGAATGAAAGTCAAAAGCTATAAAAGAAAATATTGATACAGATTTAACTACATAAACGTTTTTTAAAGACAGATGGGAGAAAATATTTATAATATATGTAACAGACACAAAGTGTTGTTATCTACACTGTATAAAGAGCTCTCATGGAAGTTCCCATTTTGGCACAGCAGAAACAAGCCTGACTAGTATCCATAAGGATGCGGGTTTGATCCCTGCCCTCACTCCATGGGTTAAGGATCCAGATGGATCTGGTGTTGCTGCAGCTGTGGTGCAGGCCGGCAGCTGTAGCTCCTATTGGACCCCTAGCCTGGGAACATCCATATGCCACAGGTGCGGCCCTAAAAAAAAAGCTCTCATATCTACACTTATAATTTCCAGAGGAAATGTGGACAAAGACTACAAACAAATTATTCACAATAAACACTAAGACCCAAAAATCATATGAAAAAGAAAAAGTTTTCATTCATCAAGCTGTTTTTTTAACCTGTCAGATGAGCAAAATTGAAAGGGTTGGTGATGCTCAGATTTGATAAAGGATGACACAGGTGCTCACATTGTTGATGGGGCGTATACATCGGCACAAAGTTTTTGCAAGCAGTTTGGCAAAATTGCACATATGGTTTGACTCAGAAATTCCACTTCTGAGAATCTGCCCCACAGAAGTGCTGTCAGGAGTCCACAGAGACGTATACGCAAAGCCGATCATTTGTGGAAACAAAGACTTTCTATTGGGGGTGGGAAGATTTGTTTGTTTCGTATACACAGTAAAACACTACACAGTCATAAAGAACGAGGCAGACTGTGTATGCCCCTGTGGAAAATACAAGTGAGGTGTCAAGTGAAAAAAGCAAGTTTCCAAATAATACCCAGTTGTCCGGGCCCCTGCCTTTGAGGAGAAACTGCCCTTGTATGTGTTTCTATATACCAGCCCGGGCCTGGAAGCGCCCACAGCAAGCTTAAAATTAAATCTAGGAGTTCCCGTCATGGAGCAGCGGAAACGAATCTGACTAGGAACCATGAGGTTATGTGTTCGATCCCTGGCCTTGCTCAGTGGGTTAAGGATCCGGCGTTGCCGTGAGCTGCAGTGTAGATCGCAGATGCGGCTTAGATCCCGCGTTGCTGTGGCTGTGGCGAAGGCCGGCAGCTACAGCTCTGATTAGACCTCTAGCCTGGGAACCTCCATATGCTGCGGTTGCATAAAAGGACAAAAAGACCAGAAAAAAAATTGAATTAAATTAAATCTATTCTTCCTTCTTTAAAAAGAAAAGAAAATTTCGTATTAATTATGTCCTTTTCACATGAAACTATCAGCTAAGATTGGGGGAAAGCCACCCATAGCCCTGCCACCCAGAGACTAGAATTTTTTATGTATTTCCTTCCAGTCTATTTTTTCAACCATGGTATTTGGTCTTTTGGGAGTTTTGTTTGTTTGTTTTTACACAGTTGTGATCAGATCCTATGTACAGTTTTGCAGCCAGCTTTTTCCACCCAGAAAAATAATTGTTAGTGCCTATTTAATATTCTGTACCAGATTTTACTTGTGATGTCTTATAGTTGGAGGCTTTACTCCTTAAAAGCTATGAATTGAAAGCCTCCCGTCCAAGCCTGAGCTTCCACCCACCCTCACATCTGCTGTGAACGCTGGTGGGGAATAAGCTGTTGAAAGACCAGACCAGGTACTTGCTGAGTGGGACAGTTTGGGAGGGCCTGTGACAGGTCGCATCAGCACTGAAGAGGAGTGCCCCCACCTGTCATCCTGATGTGGTTTGGGCGACGCTCGGGCATGCCAGGAGACGGGTGGGGCAGTGGGCCTTGGCCAGCCAAGGCTGGACCCATTCTGCCTTCTGCCTTCCGTAGCAGTGACAGGACAACCCTTCCTTTGTCCCCTCCTCTTGCCGGGTACCCAGTATGTCCTGGCACCCCAGAATAAAGATTCAAAGAGTGCCAGCCCACTTCCTCCTGCCCTAGGGGAGAAAGTAGGTCCACAGGAAGGGAGGGTGCCTCACTCGCCCTCCTCTGTCCTGGGACTGCAGAGGTGGTTGGCTGTGGCCGGGGGCATGGCTGGCCGGGGGTAGGGTCCTGGGTGGGCAGTGAAGTGAGCAGCATGGCACTCAGCTGACGCTGGAGTAGATGTGTCGTGGTCAGGGCTCAGGAAGAGGGGAGCCCAGGGATGTCAGTCCCTCTGTTTTCCCCCACCCTCCTGTCACCCAGCCTCTGGGTGGGACCCTCTCTCTCAGCCCCCTTCCCCTGCCCTGAGTCAGTGGTAATTTGCTTTGCTGCTGGGAACATTTCTGTGGTTCAAATTCATTGCTGGCCTGGCCTCTCTCTACCTCTCTCCCTCTCCCTCCCAGCATCCTCCGTGTAAGGCTAGCTGAAAGTCCCCTGAAAATACTTATCTTAGTTTACTGAAAAGTGACATAAAGAGATAAATATAGTATGTATTTATATATTTATAGTGGTACAGAGTAGGATGTTGAGGTATTTTACCAGTCTGAAGAATATAGTTCTGGGTGAGAAACACAATAAGAGGTATAAAGTGACAATATTTTCTAGCCAGAAATGGAATACACAGTCAAGGTTTTTGACTGTCACCCTCGGTGGCCAGAGGTAGCTCAGAAAGACATACTAGGGCTCCCAGGACACTGAAATAGTTTGTGCGGACACAGGTCAGAACATTTTAAATTGCCACACTTACCATGCACATGGTAAACTGTCAGTAAATACCGGTCAGTGATGTGGTTTCCCAGTACCCAGGAGGCATCCATGTGGGCCCCGCTCTGCGGGCAACCCTTTCTTTGGTCTAAGAACAAGGGAGTGAGTGGCCAGCAGGGTTCAAGATGGCAGCCCTGTCAGGGCGGGAGCCCCGGCTCACCCCACCCACTGCTCTCGCACCCACAGCCTACACGGATTTCTTCCTGCCACTGCTGAGTCGTTGTCCCTCTGCCATGGGAATAAAGAATAAGGATGGGGAGACCCCTGGGCAAATTCTGGGCTGGGGACCGCCCTGGGATTCTGCTGAAGAGGAGGAAGAAGATGAGGCTTCCAAGCAACGGGAGTGGAGACAGAAACTGCAGGGAGAGCTGGAGGACGAGTGGCAGGAGGTCATCGGCAGGTTCGAAGGTAAGGAGCCCATTTCCGTGCACAGCCGCCGCTCTTCCCCGCTGCACAAATGCCGCCCCCGGCTTCCTGCGCCCCCGTCCTCTGTGCTGCCCTGCCTCTGGCCCACCTCCTCCTCACGGCCTCTCCCCGACCACCCCCCTCCTGCCCTCCCAAGCAGATGATGCCTCCCACGAGACCCAGGAACCCGAGTCCTTCTCAGCCTGGTCAGATCGCATGGCCCGGGAACATGCCCAGAAGCGCCAGCAGCAGCATGAGACAGAAGGAGCCCGCCGACCCCCGCGGGCTGAGGGCTCTGGTCACAGCTGGCGGCAGCAAGAGGAGGAGCAGCGGCTCTTCCGAGAGCGAGCCCGGGCCAAGGAGGAGGAACTGCGGGAGAGCCGAGCCAGGAGGGCGCAGGAGGCTCCCAGGGACCCAGCGCTGGAACCAGCCAGGGCCGGGCCCAGGGCGGAGCACCCCAGAGGAGCAGGGAGGGGCAGACTCTGGCGCTTCGGGGATGTGCCCTGGCCCTGCCCTGGGGGTGGGGACCCGGAGGCCATGGCTGCGGCCCTGGTGGCCAGGGGCCCCCCTTTGGAGGAACAGGGAGCTCTGAGAAGGTACTTGAGGGTGCAGCAGGTGCGCTGGCACCCTGACCGCTTCCTGCAGCGATTCCGAAGCCAGATCGAGACCTGGGAGCTGGGCCGCGTGATGGGAGCTGTGACAGCCCTTTCGCAGGCCCTGAATCGCCATGCAGAGGCCCTCAAGTGACCCCAGGGAAAGAGCAGGAAAGAGCAGAGCGGTAGGAAGGTGAAGGTCAGGGATGGGGAAGACGAAGAGGAGGCAGATGCTGAACAGCGGAGGATGTGGGGTGGGAGCAAAACTTGTAATGAGTGGCGCGGGCAGCTGGGCGTGGGCCACCACCACCGCTCCTCGACTCTGCCATTCCTAATAAGACCTGGTTCCACAGCTTAGTCCCGGTGTCTCCTCTGCCTTTTTCCATCGCTGTGGTTTTCATCATCCGTGACATCTCCTTTCCCGTTCCGCCTGCCACAACCCACAGCTCCTACATGCCTGCACCGCGCACGCACACAGAATTCATGCCTTCGGCTAGAGACTAGACGCTCCCTACTTGCCCACCCTCCTGCCCACAAGGGCGGCCCTGTGAAGGCCCGGTTTGCCCTCCAGTCTCTCCACTCCCTACGCTGGGCTTCTCTCCGCTCTTCGATCAGCGGTTGGAGAAATAGATGTGAACAGGGGCAAAAAGGGGAACAAAACCAGTTTCCCTCCCCTCCCCAGCTCCCCAGCCAGAACCACATCCTCCTCCCCACTTAACACCCTCTTCCCCCAACACAGGGCTTTCCCTTTGCTGAGTCACTGAACGATCTGAATGGGGGGCCTAGAGCCGGGAGACCTTGGGGAGGTTGTGGGAGGAGGGGGATAGAAGCAGAAAGGATGGAGGAAGAGCCCTGTGGGGGAGTGGAATTTCAGTTGCTAAAATTAGGAGCGGGGTAGGGGGGGAAGGAAGTGGAAAGAGCCAAATTATGTAACCTGGGTTGTCTGTTCTTGGGCAACCGAGGATCCACACCCAAGGCCATCCCTCCGCGCTCGCGTCTCAGTCCTGTGTCCTCCAGGCCTCTCAGCTCCCTCCATCCAGCGTCAGCCCCCATCCCGAACCCTGGGCCTCACCGGTCTTGGCCTTCTAGATGGCCTTGGCCTTCTAGATGAACATCGCCTTTTCCTGAGGTTGAGGAGAAGGTCCTTGGCACCATCCCTCCACTGTTCATGCTCAGTCCCACTCCAGCTCCAGGAACTGGGATGGGAGGCACCAAGCCCCACCGCCACCCCACGGGGACACAGCAGGGAAACTTGGCAGAAAGAAAGGGCAGGGCTGGGGAGAGCACTGGCATGTGCTGGCACGGCCACAGTCTGCACGTGTTTGCCTCGGGGAATCTTGCAGATCAGAACTCAGTTTTCAGGTTTGGAATGGAATGCTGGCCTGCACGGGGGAATCCCCGGAGTGGAAGTGGAGGGCCTAGGGGACAGTGGGGGGAGCCTCTGGAAGCTGGGACCGCGGGGTGGGCACGAGACCCTCGGAGGAGATGGAGAGCCAAGAGGCCCCAGGTCTCCAAGGGACCAGGCAGATGTTCAGGAGGCAGGAGGAGGAAGGGCTGGTGAGAAAGATCCTGTGAGAGGAAGCTGCTGTGATTCAGAGAAAAGACTGCGAGCTGTGAGCAACCCAGGCGTCCGTCCGGTTCCTCTCACAGGCCGGAGGTTTCGGAAGTGGCATGCAAAGAGCTCAGGTTCGGGGGGTGGGGGGCCGGGGTTGGAGTTAGGATCCCTAAACTGGGGGGGTTGAGGGGTAAGCAACAGAAAACCTTGGTGTCCAGGTGTGTCCCTTCACTCAGGAGGCTTTTTCTGGTTTCCAAGCACATCAGTTGCCCTCCTGTAAGAGTCACACAAAGCCAAAGCAAAATAAGCCCTGGTACCCGGCCCCCCAGACCTCCCTCTTTTCAACGTCTCTACCTGGTGTCTGGCCCCCAGCCCTGCTGGGGGTTCCCCTGAGATGAGGGCTGTTCACTTTCTCTGACCACACCGTTTCCGCTTCTGTGTCTCTTATTTCCTAGGCTGATAAAAATACTGAGCCCTAGAGGCCCTGGCTTCCTCTGACCCCCTGGGGCCAGGCGGCAGGCATCCTGTCCACCACTGTGGGGGCAGGGGGGAGGGGGGACCAGGGATCCCCAAGGAGTGACTCAGTGCCTACCATGAAACGCTGGGGGTGGGGGGTGGGGGGAAGTGTGCGTAATGCAGCTTTCTCTAGAGCCGGAGCAAGGAATTACTTCTCAGTGGAGGGTGCTTCAGGGTTTGGGTCGAGAAAGAGGGTTGGGAATGAGGCTGGTGAGACTGGGGGGTGGGGTTGAAGTTGGGGGACTGTTGGTTGGGGCAGGTTTGGGTTAAGATGGGAAAAGGGTCTGGGAGGGACCCTTCCACGCAGTTCAGCCGAGCATCCAGGAGCCCAAAGATAAATTCAAACTTTGCTTCAGTTTACCATCCAATAGGGGAGGCGGGCCCACACTAATCCACCGGTTCAAGGCCTGCTGAGTTAATGCTAGAGTACAGTTCAGGGGCTATGGCAAAGGGGGGGGGGTGAACCCCATCCGAAAGCACCCAGGGGTCCCTGAGGAAGGAGAAGGCATTTGGTGAATGGGTAGGATTTCTATGGGAGAAGGCGAAGGGAAGGGCTCTAGAGATGAGTGAAATGGCTGGAGCAGAGGCCAGGGTTCAGGAAACAAAGTATGTACGTTGGGGAAAGACGAGTGTGTCCGAGGTAGGTGAAGCACAGGTGTGAGGGAGCGTGTGTGGAAGAAATGACACAGGATGTCAAGGTAAGGGATTTGGACTTCATCCCGTGGGCTGTGGCACTGTGTCAGCCATGAGTCAAGTCCTTTTCTTACTGTCAGAATCCAGCCAGCAAATGTTCAAAAGGTGGGGGGTGGATTTCCGTTATACAGATGAGGGAACCGAGGCGCATAAGCGTATTGTAACTTGATGAAGGTCACACAGCTAAAAAGCAGCGGCATTAGCATTAAACTTATCTCCCAAACTCGTGTGCTTTCTTCTTAGGTTCCGGTAGCTACAAGAAGCATTAAAGGAAGGAACAGATTTTATATATTTTGCGAGGGTGGGAGTTCCCGTCGTGGCTCAGGTTAACAAACATGACTAGTATCCATGAGGACGCAGATTCGATCCCTGGACTCTCTCAGTGGGTTTAAGGATTCGGCATTGCTGTGAACTGTGGTGTAGGCCGGCAGCTGTAGCTTTGATTTGACCCCTAGCCTGGGAACCTCCATATGCTGTGGGCGCAGCCCTAAACATACAATACATACAATTTAACAAACAGAAAAACTTGGAGAGGGTGAGAGCGAGGGAGGAGTCTTAGATGGCTCCAAGTTTAGAGCCAAGGGCATAGGAAAGATGATGGTGCCTTAAACCAAGGAGGTACACGGCTGAGGGGAAAGGAGTTAATTTCAGACGTACCCTCAGTAAGTTTTTTTAAGCACCTGATAGGAGCAGAGTGCTCTGCTAGGCAATGGGTATAAATGAAATAAAGTCACTGCTCTCATAGGGCTTGCAGTCTAGTGAAATAAATGATCTACAACCGTATGTGACAATGGGAGGTGCACCTGCTTAGAGTAATAAAGGCCTGCTGAGTTTGAGGCGTTAGCATGACACTCAGGTGGAGATTTCCAGCAAGTAGTTCTGGAGCTCGAGAAAACTTGGGGCTGCTGGATGGATAGCTTTGGGCATCATTCCCTTCCTGGTGGAGGCTGGGCCTCTGAGTGGACAGGATCCCCAAATGAGAGGGTGACTAGAAGTGCCTTGAGGACAATCAAGGGGAGAGGAACCAATAAAGGAGAGAACAGTCAGAACTAGGGCAAGGGCGTGGCATGCCAAGCAGAGACTGGGCAGCCACATCTGATGCTTCAAAGAAGTCTAGTAGGTGAGGGTTCAAAAGATCCTCTGGGTTCAGGAACTAGACGATTACAAATTTTGAGAAAAGAGTTTCCACTTACCAGAGGGTCAGAAATTGCTTTACACAGGTTGAGGAATGAGTGGGAGGTGAGGACAGAGAGGTGGTAGGTACCAAGTCGTAGAACGATGACTATAGAAAGTAACTTAAAATCATCTCTAGTTCAACCCACGATTTTTACAGTGAGGAAAATTTTACCAGTTCCCCAAAAAGTGGTTAGTCAGGGCACTGGTCTCTCGAGACAACACACAGAAAAGGAAATTGAGGGTTGGAATGGACATATGAGGAGGAAGTCCAGGGAAGAAATATTATTTCAAGAAATAAAGTCAAGAAGTTCCCACTGTGGCTCAGCAGGTTAAGAACCCAACTAGCGTTCATGAGGATGTAGCTTTGATCCCTGGCTTTGCTCAGTAGGATAAAGGATCCGGTGTTACCACGAGCTATCGTGTAGGTGGCAGATGTGGCTCAGATCCCGAGTTGCTGTGGCTGCGGTGTAGGCTGGCAGCTGTAGCTCTGATTTGACCCCCAGCCTGAGAACTTCCATATGCCACAGGTGTGGCCCTTAAAAAACCAAAAAAAAAAAAAGTGAAGAAAAGAAAGTTGAGTATGTAAAATGAAGGCACGAGAAAGGAGAAAACTACTGAAAACAAGAAAGAGAGCAAAGAGTATAGTAAAGACAGGGAAGTCGGATACAGAGTACAGAGAATCAGCCTCGGACAAGAGAGAGAGCATCCTTCTCTGGGTCAAGAAGGAGAAAAAGGAATCATTAAATGAAGGGAAAAGAAGGAAGAGAGCCACCTGGGATGGCCTGAAGCTCAATAAAAAGATGACAGCATCACCGAGACTAACAAGGCAGGGAGGTGTGGGGGTTGAGAACACCACCTGCAGGAGTAGCACGAGGGAATCAAAGCCTGGGGAACACTAAGGGATCTGAGGAGAGATGGCTCTGATGGTTGTAGCAGGTGTCTTATGGAGACATAGCGCCCTCCTGCAATGCTGGGCAGCCTCGGAGAAAGACCCAGGAATGCGACTATTGAGTTTACCCAAATCAGGCTTTTCAAAATCTTCTTAGTAGAATATCAGGTAGGTAAGTGATCCTAGAATGCTAGTGAAAGTAGTTGACTTTTTGACCATGCAGTACAGTTTAAACCAAAGAGACAGGGAAAACAAGGGAAGAAGAATAAAAGGGAAGTTTGGGTAAGAGTGAAGAACGGATTCAACGGGAGGGCAAGAGCGGGAGATGTAAACAGTGGGTGGTTGTGATGAGAGGGAAAATTCACAGTTCAAAAAGGCATAGCCCTTCCAAGTGATGCCGAGTTATGAGATGTGACCGCGTGTGTTGTACGCTTACAGGTGGCTAAATCGGAGCAGGGAAAGAGGCTGCTAGTGGAGTTGAGAAAGTTGAAGCACTGAGAGGCCAGACTGTAAGGCTCTTCTGATCTGTGTGGTTTCGAAGTCACTGAAAAGTAATGGTAGGGGTGAGATATGGAGAAAAACTGAGCTAGATATACAAATTGTTAAGAGCACGGTGGCAGTATCAGTGGAGAAGATTGTGCTGTGAAGACCAGAACATGGAAAATGCGAAAGGCGTGCGCTTCAAGAGAGGAGGAGATTATCAACAGTGCAGAGGGGAGCGAGAACGGTGGTCTCTCCTTGGCTCCCCTGCCCCTAGTGATGGGCGTGGAAGAAAGCACAGCTTCACCAAAGACGGAAGGATCATCATAGGGGGAAGGCCAGCTTTCAAGTACCAGAGGATGATGCTTTCAAAAGTGAAATAGAGGATTTGAATATATGAGGAGTTCCAAAAATTATTGTGAAATGGGAAGTTCCCTGGTGGTTCAGTGAATCAAGGCGTTGCCACTGCTGTGACTTGGGTTGTCCCTGTGGCGCAGGTTCAATCCCTGGCCCAGGAACTTCCGCACGTTGAGATCGCAGCCAAAAAAAAAATTTCGTTGTGAAATGGAATAGTTGAAGCATCCTTGTTGGATGGGGAATCAAATCCGAGGAGGTTAAATCCCAGTGAAAGTTCAGGAGAGGAATTCCAAGTCTGGAGGGTTTTGTTACTAGAAGCAAGAGGCTGCTGCTTCTGGAATTTAGAATGGGAGATGTGTTGCATTTATCGTGAGGGATAGCAAATACCATGAGGAGTCTTAGGGGGATGCACAAGATAAGAGCTCTCTTCCAATTCCATAGCTTTCTTCACGCTGACAGTTCCCAGTGTTGACTCTCTGGTTCTGACATTGCCTCTAATCTCATGTATACAACCGCCAAGTGACATCTCTTGGCCAGACTTGAATGTCAGCCAAGACTTGGAGGTCTCTCCAATAGATTGAAACTTAAATCCAAAATTGAACTTCTGGTTCTCCCATCCCACCAGAATCGCACTCCTCTCCCAGACTTGCCATCTTCCACCCCCACGCCCACCACCCATCAATCCATCATCTTGTCCTGTCAATTCGACCCCTGAGATATATCCCAATATAGATAAAGAAGTTTACCTCTCTCCGTCTTCATGGCTGCCCCCATCTTCTCTCCAGGGTTACCGCAACTGCCTCGTAACTGGTGTCCCAGCTTTCAGTCTTACCCCCTACCGTGTGGTCTAAACACAGGAGCCACAGTGATCTTTGTACGTGTAAAGCCAGTCGCCTCTACCTCACATGTTCTTCGCACCCATCGCCGCATGTACACACCCTGACACCCTCCAAAGTTTCCTCTGTTTTAATAAAATCTGTATGCTTTACCTGTTCTTGCATAGCCCTGCGTGCTCAGACCCGGCCCCTCCTCTCTGACCTCGGTCTCCCATTCTCTCTGCTCCAGCCACACTGGCCTCCTTTCTGTTCCTCAGCACCCCCAGCTCATTTCCACCTTCCGGCCTTTGAATCAGCTGTTCCCTTTGTCTGGAATGCTTCTCCCCCAAACCTACACTCAGCCACTCTTCTCGTTTGGGTCTCAGCTTAAAATACCACTTGCTCAGAGAGGACTTTCCTGACCGTTGTGTCTAAAGCAGTTCCCTCCGCTCTTATCACAGGTCCTCATGTTTCCTCGTAGCGCTGTTTACTGCCCTCTTCTCCGGTGTGTTTCTTCTCTGCCGTGCCTCTCTAGGATGTAAGCCCCATGAGTGCAGGTTCCATGCCTGGCTTTTTTGCCTCTGTACCCCTCCTCCCTGGAAGTTCTCAGCACATAGAATACTCTCACTAAAGACTTGGTAAACAGAGGTGTGGATGCATAATGGGAAAGAGTGGGCTAAAGCTCCACTTCAGGTTTGGGGGCTCAGACTGAACTTACATTTAGAGTCAGGTTTAACTATAGGGTTAGGAATGGGGAATGAGTCCATTTCAAGATTAGTTCTGGAAATAGGGTTGGGTTACTTTAGAGGATAAGTTTATTGGGGGGTTCATTTATTGAGCTATGTTTAGATTGAAGGTGAGGGTTGAGTTCAAGTTGTGATTTGGGTTGAGGTTAAATATGGGTTAGGATCAAAGTCAGCATTAAATCCCAGTTTAGGTTTTGAGGCTAAGTTCAAATTTGAGTCTAATGTCGTTTCGGCCTTGTTTGGAGGACTCAGAGATTTCACTAGTTTCTCCGCAGAGACCACTGCAGAAACTGCATTTCCCTGAGTTTGGGGCGCAAGACTCCAGCCATCACCCCTCCCACACAGGGAAAGCCCCAAACCAACTGCTGGCCTCCTCAAGAAAGAAACCGAATTTCACACAACCTCCGAAACTAAGATTGAAACCAAGATTGGCCCATCTCAAGGCGAGTCCTTCAGCATATGGAGAACGTCTCTGACAGACGCGGCCCAGCTCTCGCGCTTCCTTCCTCTCTGTCTCTCATGTCTTCTCATCACTCCTCACCTTCCCGTTTTCGTCTCTCAGCGCCCCATTCTTCCTCTCTGACCGGCCTTTTTCCCTCTCTTTCTCATTGTACCGTTTTGTATTTTAAGAAAGCCAAGGTCTCCTAGTCCATTAGCTTCTTCTTTTGGAGAGACGGAAAGAGATAGCCGGAAGACAAAGGGACTCCGGGGAAAGAGACACAGAGGAAAGGCGAGGAACAGGGACCAAGAGGGAGGCCAACGGTGACACAAGACACAGTGAGGTTAAAAGAAATAAGACGGAGCCAATATAGAGACTAAGCTATTTATTTAGTTATTTATTTATTGTCTTTTCAGGGCCACACCCGCAGCATATGGAGGGTCCCAGGCTAGGGGTCTAATCCGAGCTGTGGCCACCGGCCTTCGCCACAGCCACAGCAACGTGGGATCAGAGCTGCATCTGCGACCTACACCACAGCTCACGACAGTGCTGCATCCTTAACCTACTGAGCAAAGCCAGGGATCGAACCCACAACCTCATGGCTCCTAGTCGGATTCGTTAACCACTGAGCCACTACAGGAACCCCAGAGACCAAGCTATTTAAAAGAAGCATCTGTGACTACCCTTCTTCCGCCATCACATCTGGTCAACCCCCAAGATTTTGCCTAGAAACGCTCCTCCTCTGCCTTCTCCTGTTGCTGCTGCCTTAGTACTTTTGCTGGGTTGTCGCAAAATCCTCCTAACTGGTCTCCACACTTCTAGTTCCCCCTCCAGCCCCCATCTCCCGTACTTGCATTTATTTCTTTATTTTGGCCACGCCCATGGCATGCGGCAGTTCCCAGGCCAGGGATCAAACCCGTGCCACAGCAGTGAGCAGAGCCAACGCAGTGACCATGTCAGATCCTTAACCCACTGCACCACAAGGGAACTCCCCTCAAGTCATTCTCATTTTTTAAATATACCGATCTGAGGGGGTTCTTCTCTCATGTAAAAATTTTGGCAGCTCCCCATCACAATTAGAAGGAATTCCAAATCACTTTTCTTGTGTGCAAACCCCTCAGCATATGTCCTCAGCTTACCTCCCAAGCCTCATCTCTGCTCCTTCTGTTTGTCCCCATGTGCACATCTCTGCACACCTCGTACTCTTTTATCTTCAGTCTTTGCACCTTTTGTTCCCTCTCTCTGGAATGTCCCTCACCATCTTTTTGCTTTGATACTTAATGCCTGAGTCACCTCTCCCTCAGGCCAGGTTCAGTGGCTTTTCTGGGGACTGCTTTAATCCCACTGTCATGGAACCTACCACACATTACTTTATTTTACTTGTCCTTTTAGGGCCGCACCTGTGGCATATGGAGTTTCCCAGGCTAGGGGTCCAACTGGAGCTGTGTCAGCTGGCCTGTGCCACAGCCACAGCAACATGGGATCCAAGCCTGAGCGATCTTGATGTCCCGTGGCACCTAAGTGACGTTTAGGGTGTGCATGAACTATTTCTGCTGTTTTCCTCCCCCTGCTTGAGACCCTGCAACTTTGCCTTTCATGCCTTACTACTCGGACCTATTACTTCTTTTGGTTTGCATTCTGTCTCTTTAGCTTTCTCTCTATTCCACAAGCATTTATTGAACATCTGCATGAGGCACGGATGTGAAAGACAGTCCGCTGGACTTCCCGTCGTGGCTCAGCGGTAAACGAACCCAGCCAGTATCCATGAGGATGCAGGTTCGATCCCTGGCCTCGCTCAGCGGGTTAAGGATCCGGCGTTGCCGTGAGCTGTGGTGTAGGTCACAGACGTGGCTAAGATCCTGAGTTGCTGTGGCTGTGGTGTAGGCCGGCATCTACAGCTCTGATTCCACCCCTAGCCTGGGAACCTCCATATGCTACGGGGCGGGGGCGGGGGGGGGGCGCTAAAAAGACCAAAGAAAGAGGAAAAAAGAAAAAGAAGAAACTTTCTTTTTCTTAACCTGTAACCTACAAGCTAAGTGAAAACTGCCTCCTATTCAAGAATGTTCACATCATTTTTCATACTAGCCAAATGCAAGAAATCAGAAGCCCATCAACAGAAGACTAGATAAGTAAATTGGAGTACACTCACACAATAGAATATTACATCACAACGAAATAAAAATCACTACTGATTGACACAACCATATAGGTGAATCTCACAGACATAACGTCAAGAGAAAGAAGCCAAACACAGGAGTTCCCATCGTGGCTCAGCGGAAATGAACCTGAATAGGAACCATGTGGTTGTGGGTTCAATCTCTGACCTATCTCAGTGGATTAAGGATCCGGTGTTGTGGTGTGTGGTGGTGTAGGTCACAGATATGGCTCGGCTCCCACGTGGCTGTGGCGTAGGCCGGTGGCTATAGCTCCTATTAGACCCCTAGCCTGGGAACCTCCACATGCCAGGGGTGCGGCCCTAAACCGACCAAAAAAAAAAAGGGCCGCCAAGCACAGATGAGCATTGTGTGTGGATTCATTTATATGAAGTTCAAATGCAGAAAGAACTAATCTATAATGACAGAGGTCAGAAAGCAGTCGGTTATCTTTCGCAGGTATGAACTGGGAGGGGGCACGAGGGAACTTTCTGGGGACCTAAAAATATGTTGGACTGAATGGTGACAACATGGCTACAAACAGATGGAAAAGTTCCTCAGGCTGTCCACTTGAGAGACGAGCACCACGGTACCTAAGTTCCACATCAATAGAAGGGGGAAATCCTTAATGATTTGACAGGTACGAAGTGTATTGGCTGTTCCAATGCAGCTTTGAGACAAGTCCCTTTGTTGTCCGCACCCCACCCTAGGTCACCACCCTTAAACTTCACCTGTGTGGAATTACGAAGCCTCCCCTGTGGAGAACTTTAGCAGTTGCCACATTCCTCGATCCTGAAATGTGTTTGTCTAGAGTTAGACAAATCTGATCCGCCGAGCCTGCCTAAGGTTGGGACGTGGCGGAGGGTGGCCTTAAGCAGTGAGATGAAACCTCACTGTAGGTGATTTCATGGCCTCATCCCTGAGTCAGATCGTCAGATCTTCCAAACCAGGACACCTTTTTTTTTTTTTTGCCTTTTTGCATTTTATGTAGAGCAGCACCCGCGGCATATGGAGGTTCCCAGGCTAGGGGTCTAACAGGAGCTGTAGCTGCCGGCCTTTGCCACAGCCACAGAAACGCGGGATCCGAGCTGCATCTGCGACCTACACCACAGCTCACGGCAACGCCAGATCCTTAACCCACTGAGCAAGGCCAGGGATCGAACCCGCAACCTCATGGTTCTTAGTCAGATTCGTTAACCACTTAGCCACGAAGGGAACTCCCAAACCAGGGCACTTTTGAAAGCAAAAGGGGACTCCATGAAGATTTCCTCCAGGACAGCAGGAACAAACCAGGATGTCCCAGGCAGGAGGGTATATAACAGAACTTCTTGATATGAAATTGGCCAGACAACCTGGAAAATACACAAGACTGGGACAAGCATGACTTGAGCCTCTTGGGCCCAGGACAGGGGTGCAGAGGAGGAAACGTGTGCAGAGAGAAGCCCGTAATCAGCCAAGGGTGCAGAGGTGTTATACATAATCGCTCTTCAGGGAACCGGGCAAGCAGCCCACGCCCCAGCTGCTCCTCTTCTCCTCCTCTGAACTCACTGTCCCTTCTCTGGAACTCCTAAGCCTGACCCGGCTCCCTGGCCCTCCCAGCCCACGATTCCCCTGACCCCACTCCCTTTCCCAGAACTCAGTCATCTGAGCCCCCAGCCTGCGGTTCTCTCCTAGGCCTCAGCCTTTCCTGCCTTCGGCTGAAACAGCAGCATCTTCTAAGCCCTGGGGGCTTCCCCAGGGCCCCAGCCCCGGCCTAGAACCCGCCCGCCGCCTGCCACGCTGCCACTGCCGCTTCCTCTATAAAGGGACCCAGGCGCCCGGGCCAAGGGGCCCCGCACAGCAGGTGAGACTCTCCCACCCCATGTCCAAGGGCTGCGCGGGCGCTCGACTCCTTCCTCAGACCTTCGGGCCTTCTGCCTGCGCCCCGGCCTTCCTGCCCCTCCTGCATCTCCTGCCCCCCGCCTGGGCCCTGGTGGGTTTGGTTTTGGTTTGTTCCCTCCTCTCTGATCCTTTATCTGGGTTCTTTCTATCTCTCGCACACACTCTGATCCCTCTCTGTTCCGTTCCGTCTCTGTTTCTCTCTGGGTCTCCCCCTGCTCACCTCTGGGATTTCCCTGAGTGCATCTCCGTCCCCTTCTCTGTCTGGCGCCCCGTCTCTCTCGGGGTGGCTGTCCCCGCGGGCAGGAGGCCCTTCTTCCGCAGGGCGCCCCGCCCCGCTCACTGTCTTTCTCTCCCCGCAGGTTCTCCCCATGACACCACCTGGACGCCTCTACCTCCTGAGGGTGCACAGCACCCCCATTCTCCTCCTTCTGGGGCTGCTGCTGGCCCTGCCGCCCGAGGCCCCGGTGAGGCAGCAGGAGAGCGGGGCCCCAGGGTGGCGGGGGGGGAGGAGGGGGACAGAACCTCAGAACCTCGCTGACGCTCTTCTCCCCTAGGGGCTCCCTGGTGTCGGCCTCCCACCCTCAGCTGCACAGCCGGCCCACCAGCACCCCTCAAAGCACTTGGCCAGAGGTGCCCTCAAACCCGCCGCTCACCTTGTTGGTAAACATCCACCTGCCTCCCAGACCCGCGGCCCCCAGCCCTCCTCCTGCCCCCCCCTCCTTCAGGGACTGAAGCGTTTCCTCTGCAGCCACTCATCTCCCCCCACCCCCATAACGGAGGCGCCCCCCCTTCTCTCCTCCCAACCAGCCCCCAGGAACTCAATCGGGCACCTGCTTCCTGGGGGACTGAGACCTCCCAGCCCCGGGTCCTTGACTCCCACCCCCTCTGGCTCTTCCTAGGAGACCCCAGCGCCCCGGACTCGCTGCGCTGGAGGGCGAACACGGATCGCGCCTTCCTCCGCCACGGCTTCTCTCTGAGCAACAACTCCCTGCTGGTCCCCACCAGCGGCCTCTACTTTGTCTACTCCCAGGTGGTCTTCTCCGGGGAAGGCTGCTTCCCCAAGGCCACCCCGAACCCCCTCTACCTGGCCCACGAGGTCCAGCTCTTCTCCTCCCAGTACCCCTTCCACGTGCCGCTCCTCAGCGCTCAGAAGTCCGTGTGCCCCGGGCCCCAGGGACCCTGGGTGCGCTCTGTGTACCAGGGGGCCGTGTTCCTGCTCGCCCAGGGAGACCAGCTGTCCACTCACACGGACGGCACCGCCCACCTGCTCCTCAGCCCCAGCAGTGTTTTCTTTGGAGCCTTCGCGCTATAGAAAAGTCCAGAAAGAAAAAAAAAATTGGTTTCAAGGCCTTCTCCCCTTTTCACCTCCATTCTGACCACTTCGGGGGTCACCACCCTCTCTCCTTTGACTGTTCCAACAGTCTCGTCTTCCCTCGCTCTCGGCACCTGGAGCTTCTGGAGAAGGAATTCTAGGCACCTCAGGGGACCTGGAACCACCCTGGATGCTCTGCTGAGGATCTGAATGCCCGCCTGGGGCCCTTCCCCTGTCCTGCCCGTCCAAGCGGCCTCGCCCGGGACACGGAAGGGAAGCTGGCACATGAGGGGCCTTGGGCGGATGACCGGCGGCAGGGGAGGGGGTTATTTATGAAGAGGAAAATTAAATTATTTATTTATGGAGGATGGAGAGGAGGGAATCATAGAGGGACATCAGAAGAATGTGATAAACGTGCCCAAGAGATAAAGCGACCAAAGGCATAGGGTCAAGATGACCCGGCCGGAGAGGGGCAGAGTGGCTGTGGAAGGAAGCGAAAGGCTCAGAGCCAGACGCTGCTTGGCTGGACGCTCACGAGGAGATGACTGACCCTCGACGAAACCTAATAAACCTGTTTTCTCTGAAATGCTGTCTGCCTGGATCTGTCGTTCGGGAGGGGGGACTTCCTTAGATGTCTCTAAGGAATGGGGGCAGGGCAGGAATCAGGGGGTGCGGGAGCTGTGGGCGAACAAAGAGGCCTAAGGGGCTGATGTGAAATATGGCGGCCTCGGGGTGAGGGCAGCCAGAGCCCCGCAGGAGAAGCAGAGGGTCTGCTGAGAAGACAAAGGAAAGATGCAGGGCCAAGCTCCGGAGCACTGGAGGTCAAGGCCCCGGCAGACATGGCCACGAGTAGAGGGCCGGAGGAACGCGGGTGACGGAGGCTTCCGGGGAGCAGTGAACACACTGAAGGGCATTCGGGATTCTGGGAGAGGAGCATGGGGACCCCCTGGGAGACACAGCTCCGCCAGGGCCCTGAGGGGTGGAAGAGCCTCTGAGGCTAGTGGCTGGAGACACAGGGGCCTTTGAGGAGACACGGTCACGCCCAGGGGCTCTGAGGGCCACACAGTCTACAGGAATTTGGTAGAAGCAGGAATTCTTGGAGGGTCTGTGGCCACATAAAGGGACTCTGAGGCAAGGGGACTTCGTGCAAAAGTCAGGGCCTCACATTCCCTTGGAAGCAAAGACTGAAACCAGCAGCAGCGTTTCGGTGAGTTCCTGTCAGAGTGAAAGCAGAAGGCCCGCCATGGTGGGGTCCGTGAATTCCCAGCCGGGCTTCCTCTCCCTCTGGGGCTGTCCCAGTCCTGTTCCTGCAATTCCGCCCCCAGCCCGTGTTAGGGCCCCAAGCTCCCCTTCTCTCAGCTCCTCTTCCCCCCAGGGGACCAAACACAGGTCTCAGGACCCAGCTCAGCTTCCCCTAACTTTTCTCGCCATTAAGGATTCAGTTTTCTGAATCTCCTTCCATTTCCTGAGTCCCGTCTGGAAATCAGAAGGAACTGGAACTTGTCCCCCAAAGAAATGGAACCTGTCCCCCAAAGAAATGGAACTCGTCCCCCAAAGAAACAGAACCTGTCCCCCAAAGGGTCCTACACACAGAAGGGTCACTGGCCCAGCAAGCCCCCCTCGAATCCGGGTGGGGAGGATAGGAAGTATCCTTGATGCCTGGGTGTCCCCAACTTTCCAAACCGCCACCCCCGCGATGGGGATGAAACTGAGACAGAAGGTGCAGGGCCCGCTACCGCTTCCTCCAGATGAGCTCATGGGTTTCTCCACCAAGGAAGTTTTCCGCTGGTTGAATGAGAGCCTTTCCCCGCCCTCTTCTCACCCAGAGCGTATAAATGCAGCTGTTTGCACACCCAGCCAGCAGAAGCTCCCAGAGTGAGGACACCAGGGGACCAGCCAGGAGAGAGAGACAAGCCACTCCAGAACCCCCTGGAAATAAGCTCTCAGAAGACACACCCCCAACAGGCAGCCAGACGACTCTCTCCCTCTAAGCACACGCTGCCCGGGGGCGCCACCATCTCCCAGCTGGACCTGAGCCCCTCTGAAAAAGACACCATGAGCACTGAAAGCATGATCCGGGACGTGGAGCTGGCGGAGGAGGAGCTCGCCAAGAAGGCAGGGGGCCCCCAGGGCTCCAGGAGGTGCTTATGCCTCAGCCTCTTCTCCTTCCTTCTGGTCGCAGGAGCCACCACGCTCTTCTGCCTGCTGCACTTCGGGGTCATCGGCCCCCAGAGGGAAGAGGTGAGTGCCTGGCCAGCCTTGGCTCATTCTCCCACCCGAAGAGAAATCGGGGAGAGACAGGGCCAGAGATGAGCTGGGGGAAAGAGGTGTGCTGATGGGGAGGTGTGGGGAGGAAAATCATGGAGAAAGAAGGGGAGGCAGAAGGAGGCATGGAGAGAGATGGGGGAAGAGAGAGAAGGATGGAGAGAAATCCGGTGCCTGGCTCGTGGCAGATGCTCTCTAAATATTTGTCGCATGAATGAATGAGTAAGCAGGGATACAGACATAAAGAGGTATGAGGAGACAGACAAGGAGTGTGGGCAGAAAGATAGGGAAAAAACAAGTGATCTAGACAAAGATAGACAGAAGGAGACACAGGAGATAGGAGAGAGAGATAAGGAAAGATGAAGGCAGCGTGGGTGTCTGGCACGTGGAAGGAACTCAAAGAAAGAGTTGAATGGTTGGGTGGATGAATAAATGGATGAGTGGAGAGGAAAAAACTAGACGTATCAGGGTAGAGAGTACAAGCTAGAGGAGCAGACGGCTTCTTTTCCTTCAGAGGGGACTTGTTCTAATATTAATTAATTCTCCTTCTTCTCCCCAATAGTTCCCAACTGGCCCCTTGATCAACAACCCTCTGGCCCAAGGACTCAGTAAGTGTCTCTAAAACCTCTCTCCTAATTCTGGGCTTGGGCAGGGGTGGGGTTAAGGGCTGGGATGGAAGGAATAAGGGAAATTTAGAGTCTGCGTTTGGGGAGAGGAGGAGCGCAGGTCAAGGTAGTGAGATATTTTCTGGGAAGCCTAGGGGTCTCATCTTTTTCTTTCCTCTTTCCTCAGGATCGTCTTCCCAAACCTCAAGCGACAAGCCCGTAGCCCACGTCGTAGGTAAGAGTTCTGAGGGTGTGTCCAGGGGATGAAGAAGCAGGCGGGACAGGGAGGGATAGGATTTGCGGGCTGAACCCAGGCTGAGGGTAGACAGAGTTTGGAGACAATACTCCAGGGACCCACTGAGCTCAGGGGCAGGGCGGAGGATACTCAGAACTTGAGGAGGCTCCTCGGAACCTTGTGGACAGATGGGATGTGGGAAGACAGACAGAGGGGACAGGAACCGGATGTGGGGGCTGAGCAGAACTCGAGGGCCAGGATGTGGAGAGTGAAACTGACAGGGTCACACTGACTCACCCCTCCCTCTCCGTCTCTCTCCCTCTAGCCAACGTCAAAACCGAGGGGCAGCTTCAGTGGCAGAGCGGGTATGCCAACGCCCTCCTGGCCAACGGCGTGAAGCTGGAAGACAACCAGCTGGTGGTGCCGACAGATGGGCTGTACCTCATCTACTCCCAGGTCCTCTTCAGGGGCCAAGGCTGCCCTTCCACCCATGTGTTCCTCACCCACACCATCAGCCGCATCGCCGTCTCCTACCAGACCAAGGTCAACCTCCTGTCTGCCATCAAGAGTCCTTGCCAGAGGGAGACCCCAGAGGGGGCCGAGGCCAAGCCCTGGTACGAGCCCATCTACCTGGGAGGGGTCTTCCAGCTGGAGAAGGATGATCGACTCAGTGCCGAGATCAACCTGCCCGACTACCTGGACTTTGCCGAATCCGGGCAGGTCTATTTTGGGATCATTGCCCTGTGAGGGGACAGGACGTCCATTCCGTCCCCTGTCAGTCCCTTTATTATCTTACTCCTGCAGATCCCCTTGTGCTCTTCTGGGTTTAGAAAGAGGATGAGGGGCTGGGGACTGGGCTCCAAGCTTAAAACTTTAAACGACAACAGCAACACTTAGAAATCAGGGACTCAGGGACATGTGGCCCGGACAGCAGGGCACTGA
Source organism: Catagonus wagneri (assembly GCA_004024745.2). NCBI lineage: Eukaryota > Metazoa > Chordata > Mammalia > Artiodactyla > Tayassuidae > Catagonus > Catagonus wagneri. The sequence goes on along the minus strand of PVHT021183524.1, from coordinate 12,336,754 downwards.
CCACCACCAAGAATTGGAACTGGGGCTTCCAGACTCGCTGGGATCCTTGGGTTTGAATTCCTGGCTGCGACCGGGGACATCTGGAACGTGGTGGCCAAGGGAGCTTGGGTTCCAACCGGAATACTTCAAAACATTCTTTGAGAAGATGTCACCTGATCTTGATGTGAGGGGACTTCAGGCTTCCCTTTTCTTCCAATTTTCCAGACTTCGCTGAGGTGGGGAGCCCAGCCCCAACCCCACAGGGCCAGCTCCCTCTTATTTATATTTGCACTTGGCATTATTTATTATTTATTTATTATTTATTTATTTACCAGTGAATGTATTTATTCAGGAGGTCGAGGTGTCCTGGGAGACCCAACACGAGGGCTGCCTTGGCTCAGATGTGTTTTCTGTGAAAACGGAGCTGAACTGCAGGCTGCTCCCACCTGGCCTCCTGGCCTCTGTGCCTCCTTTTGCTTACGTTTTTTTAAAAAAATATGTATTTATCTGATCAAGTTGTCTAAATAATGCTGATTTGGTGACTGACTTGTCACTACATCGCTGAACCTCTTCTCCCCAGGGGAGTTGTGTCTGTAACCGCCCTACTGGTCAGTGGCGAGAAATAAAAATGTGCTTAGAAAAGAAACCTGGCCTCTTTCTGGGAATGAATTCTGCATCTCCTTGGGGGGTGAAAGGCTGCTCCCCGAAATTCTTTCTCCACAGGGCTTAGGATCTCCCGGGCTACACTCCTTGGAGCCCCTGCATAAAACAAAGCCCAGCTGAATAGGTCCCTCCCCTAAGAAAGGAACCTGAATGTAATCACCTCTCCCTCGGGGCATGGGAATTTCCGAGGCTGGGAATTCCTATCCCAGCTGGGGAAGTCCTGCAGTGCAGGTGAGACTTCGGGCTGTTGTGGCCTGAGAGAAAGGGCGGGGAAGTGGCTAAATGCTCAGGTACCTGAATCAGAGCCAAGGGACTTCCAGACAGTGAGGCAACTGGGCTCCAAATAGCCTGATGGCACTGCACACCCCTCCTCCCACCAGCCCAGTCCTAACTGTGCGACTGGAACCAGTCACCGAATCTCGCCTGTCGAAGAGAGGTAGGAACCTCCACCATGTACGGGGCCTGAGGGGAGAGGAGATCTAAACTGCATCCGAGCACCGTGCAGAGCGCTCAGTGAATTCTGAGTTTCTCCCTGTCTCCAGCCCGCAGTCTTCTGTCCCCTTCCAACTCTCAGTGAATGGAACTGAGAAGGAAGAAAATAAAAAGCCCGCAGTCTTCTGTCCCCTTCCAACTCTCAGTGAATGGAACTGAGAAGGAAGAAAATAAAAAACCAGGAAGAGGATGTGGGTGAAGGGCCCCTATGCCAGCTCGGGCTCACTGATTTTCTTGGCCAATGATGAGGAGAGGAATGTGAGGTGGGTGAAGGGGAAAGACAAATGCACCCCTTGGAGTTCCCGCTGTGGCTCAGCAGTTAGGGACCTGACATTGTCTCTGTGAGGATGCAGGTTCAATCCCTGGCCTCGCTCAGTAGGTTGAGGATCCGGTGTTGCCACAAGATGCAGGGTAGGTGGCAAATGTGGCTCAGATCCGGCCATTGCTGTGGCTGTGGTGTAGGCCAGCAACTGCAGCTCCGATTCAACCCCTAGCCAGGGAACTTCCATATGCTACAGGTGCAGCCCTAAAAAGAAAGAAAGAGGAGTTCCCATTGTGGTGCAGCAGAAACCTATCTGACTAGGAACCATGAGCTTGCGGGTTTGATCCCTGGCCTTGCTTGGTTAAGGATCCAGCATTGCTGTGAGCTGCGGTGTAGGTCACAGATGCTGCTCAGATGTGGCGTAGGCTGGCAGCTCTAGCTCTGATTGGACCCCTAGCCTGGGAACCTCCATATGCTGTGGATTCAGCCCTAAAAAAATAAAGGAAAAAAAAGCAAATAAATAAATAAAAAGAAAGAAAGAAAAAGAAAAAAAGTTGAAGTTCTTCGTGGTGCAATGGGTTAAGGATTCAGCGTTGTAACTGCAGCAGCTTGGGTCTCTGCTGTGGTGTGAGTTCAGTCCCTGGCCTGGGAAGTTCCATATGCTGTGGGCAAGGCAAAAAAGGAAGGAAGGAAGGAAGGAAGGAAGGAAGGAAGGAAGGTAGGAAGGAAAAAGAAATGCATTCCTTTCCACCAAGAAGGTTCTTCTGGACACAGAGTCAGAAATGAAGCCTCAGAGAGTGGGAGCCCCCACTGGGCTCTGAAGTTGTGCTTTCCTTCCGGCCAGGGCTGCCAGCAGGGGAAAACCATGCGGTACGCCGCAGGGGTGGGGTGACCCACTGGGGTAGCCTAGACAGAGCCCTGGGTCCCTCGCCACCTCCCCCAGTGGGGCACTGAAAGTTGGTCATGGAATGAGGGGGCTGCTGTGACCCTGGCGCCCCCGCACTTGCCCGTTTATGGAAAAGGGGCCTGAAGTGTGAACGGGGGGGGGGGGACCTTCCACCCCACCCTGGACAGGGGCAGGTGGTGTCAGTCTTTCCTCCCCCTCCCCCATTCTCCCCGGGGTCCTCAGGCACTCTCCCCATCCCCGCTCTCCATCGCCACCCCCAGCTCTCTCCTTCAGCCTCCTCCCTTCACACGCCCTGAGCTGTGGCTCTTCCCTTGCGGAGGGCTAGCGGGCTTCAGGCAGCTGGTAGGGGAGAAGGCCGGCCCCTCAATGCTTCATCATCAGCCCTATCAGGTTAGCTCTGCCGGCTGGGCCTTTCTGTGTGGTGCTTGCCTTCCCCCGTAATGACCCTATCCATGCTGGGTGGGACCCAAGAGAAAAGAGTGCAATGTTGAGTCTGGGGGGACATGTGGCCTTGAGAATCAGGATGTAATGCTTCGGGGTTTAAGATCTCTTTCCTTCCTTTTTTATTTTTTTTGGCATTTTAGGGCCGCACCTGCAGCATGTGGAGGTTCCCAGGCTAGGGGTCGAATCGGAGCTGTAGCCGCTGGCCTACACAATAGCCACAGCAACGCGGGATCCCAGCCGCATCTGGCCGGATCCTTAACCCACTGAGCGAGGCCAGGGATCGAACCCGCAACCTCATGATTCCTAGTCGGATTCGTTTCCACTGCACCATGACAGGAACTCCAAGATCCCCTTCCTTCTACCTGCCAAACAGACTAATGCTGGCGCATGGCCATTCAGCCACAGGGGTGGATTGGATCCACTGATCTCCATCGCAGGCAGCAGAGTCCATACCAAGTGTTATGAATTGTTTCAAGCAACCAGAAAAATACAGAGATCATTTAACCAACACGTGTGTACCCACCCTGAATGAAGACACATTAACATCTCAGCATCTGTATGGGCAGCATTAAAGCTTTACATTCTTTATTTCCATCAGGCTCAAAATCAGTGTCCCCACAGTCTCCTGCATTTTCCCGGGGGCCATGAGATCGCTGGCGTCAGGGTCCCCAAAGTCTGGGCAGATTCATTCACACACTCCCACCACGCGGTGGTCCCCTCGGGACGCGGGCGGTCCTTAGCCCACCATCACCGCCCCGAAGAAGGTCTTTCCTCTCCTGTAATCCACCATATCGGGGTGACTGATATTAACGTACACCCTCTCGCCCCTACGGAGCTGCACCAGGCCACCGAACCCCACGCTCGTGTACCAGAGTGGCCCATACTCGTGCCTCCGGCTGGGGTCCAAGACCGGGGTCACGGTCTCCGCGCCCTCCAGCAGCAGCTCGGGGGTCCCCGGTCCGTAGGCGCCCCCCGCCCGGTACAGCCGGCTGAGCAGCGTGACCGAGCGGTCCAGGGGGTCCCTGCCGGGAGGGGGTGCCCGGCCCCGGTAGCCGACGTGACAGTAGAGGTAATAGAGGCCGTCCTGCGGGAATGCCAGACCCTCCGCGCCAGAGAACTGCGTCCCGCTCCTCAGAAACGCCTCTTCTTTCTTCGTCTCCCAGCCCAGCCCCTGCCCCGCGATCCAAGCGCCTGCGGAGAAACGGGGCCGCCGGCTCTCTGAAATCCGATCCTAAGAGGCGGGATCCCGGCCCGGGGGCTTCTAGGAGGGTGGGCAGGAGGGGGAGCGAAGGGCTCTTAACCCCCCCGCAGGAGCCCAGCCCCGCAGCAGGAGCGGGGTGATGGCGCGCTCTCTGCAGTGGGTGTGAGTTGGGACTAGGGCGCCCGGGTGCACCTTGCGGAGCGCAGTGGTGCAGAGATCCAGGCCGGGTTTTTCCTCCTCCGGGGGAAGCGTGAAGCTAGAATGCAGGCCCCGCGGAAGGGTGGGCACGAAGGCGGCGGTAAAGCAAGTGGGCAACCGAGCGCTGGAGTGACAGCGCGAAGGGACCCTAACTGTGGGCGAGCAGAACTGGCACCCTTGGTCAGGTCTGTGAGGTCCTTACCAATGAGGTGGGCAGCCGGGAGCCTGGGGCCGAGATCTGTTCCTGCCTCCTCCTCTGGCGTCTCCTTGGACTCTGGAAGGGGGAGAAGAGTGCACAGCTGGGGCGCCAGGGCCCAGGGAGGGGGCACCTGGATTCCTGGAGGGAGAGGCTATCTGGGGACGCAGACGGACAGGAGGTGGGAATCCCTGCGAGGGAGACGGTAGGCTCTTACCCACTCGCTGCTGGGCCTCTGCCTGGGTGCCTGGGTCAGCGGTCCCTGTTACCTGAGTGGGTGGGGTCGCAGTGCCCAGAGTTGAGTCTTAGCTGATTGCCAAGCCCACTCCTCCCATTCCCAACGCAGATGGAAGCCCCAGACTTGGGGGTTTCCCCCACCCCACCAGAGACAGCCTCAACAAACGCCTCCCTGGAACAGAGAGCCATCCAGGCAACTACAGGAGCAGAGAGACAGAGCCCCCGGTACGTCTTGGGAAGAGGAGGGAAGACAGACAGACAACCAGGAAGGGGCTTGGTGGCATCAAGAAACAACAGCATCCCAGGAATGTGGACAGAGGACCAGCGAAGAGCCAGACAAGACAGACAAGGCGGCTGAGCAGGATGAGGCCAGAGGCGCAGGCAGCGGTGAGTGAGCGTCAGTATGCAGCCCTTGGAGGCGCTGGTCTAACCACTCACCAGTTCTCCCTGCTGCTGGGGCAGCAAGGCCAGCACAGCCAGGACCGTGATAGGCACGGCCAGCAGGAGGGTCACCAGAGAAGTGGCCCCTGCCACGGCCAGCAGGAGGCACCCCTTCCCCTGGGGCCTCCTACCCCGGCACTCCAGCCCCAGTGCCCCCATTGAGACTGAGCCAGGGCCAGGACAGGGGGGCTTTCATACCCCAGGGGTGGCGCCACCCCCTCCCCATAGACCCACACACCTGGCTGGGACTTTCCGAGCACCCCTGCTCCCCTCACCCAGCTTCCTGTTTACCCAGAGTTAGGGTGGGGCATCTGGATGCCTGGGTTCTCTGAACTGGGGAGGGAGTCAGGCTGATGAGACAGGCTTTCAGCGTCCTCGAGCTGGAAGGGGGCCTCAGAGACCTTCTGACTCAGCGGGGAGGGAAAGTGAGGCTCAGGCAGGGAAGGTTGCTGGCAGAAAATCAGGCACCTGCAGCAAGAACACAGAACTCCAGAAGGCCCATGTGGTCTGCATTCTTCTGCACCCTAGAGCTGGGCGCTGGAGGCGGGTGCTGCTGCATCCACGTGCCTGGGGCCAAGGGCTGGAAGGGAAGGACAAGAACTGGACTCTTCAGGGATGGATGTCTGGGTCCGTAAGAAGAACCTATCCCCACACTAGACCGACCCCCTCCTTGGCTCCCTCCAAGCCCCCAGAGCCAGGAGAGAAAGGCAGGGTTGAGCCAGTCCACGGCGATGGCAGCTGAAGGGGGCCTCAGCCTCACCACTGACCATTAACTCACTGAGGAGGAGTGGAAATGGAACATTAATTACCTCCCTCCCCACACAGAGTGGAGACAGGGCAGCAATGAGGCAGCCACCCCCAAAGAGCCAGCTATATCGAGCCCCACCCATTTAGTAGATGCTGACTAAGCGTTAAGTGAAGGAAGGATGAATGAATGAATGAGTAAGCAAAATAAAGCAGTAAGGACCAAATGAATGGTGTAGCAGGCAGGGCAGTAGGAGTCGAAGGGAGGGAAAGTCAAGTCAAGGAAGTTGGAAGTGGTCTCAGATCACCTCCCCTTCTTGATAATATCTCTGTGTGTTAGGATGATAATATATCTATATATATAATAAATATATATATAATATATATGTGTAATATATATATAAAATACTTTTAATCCTGACAAAAACTCTGAGAAGAAACTGGAGCACAGAGAGGTTAAGGAACTGGTGGAAGATCACACAGCAGTGGCAGAATCAGAATTTGAACCCAGGCAATCTGGCTCCATACTCTTAACCGCAAGACAGTTTAAACGCTGAGTACTGACTTGAGATTCGTCCATTTCAGGGTATGTAAATCTTGCCCTCCTCACCCTCGCCAAAAAGGAACTAGGGAGACAAATACTGAACTCGAGTGAATGCTAAACGTGGTACATGGTTTAGCAGTAAAAGGTACTGAGGTTTGCAACTTTGAAAGGTGTCAAAAAATTAGATGGATTGATAGATATGTGATACACAAGTGTAGAAAAATGTTAATTATGGATTCCAGGTGCTGCAGCTCAGGTCACAGCTGTGGTGTGGGTTCTGTCCCTGGCTTGGGAACTTCCACATGCTGAGGGTATGGCGAAAGAAAGGAAGGAAGGAAGAGGGAAAGAGGGAAAGAAAGGAAGAAAGAAAGAAAAATGTTAATGTAGAATCTAGGTGGTAGGGATAAGTTCACTGTACAACTCTTTCAATATTTTTCTGTGTTTGAACGTTTTAATAAAACGTTTTGAAAAACTGAATATTGTCCTACTGTCTTACACAGGGAACACTGTGGATGGGAGGAGGGGAGGAAGTAGCAGAAAGTTTGAATTTGGAGAAGGAAATGTAAATGCATATGGGTCCAGGCACCCCATCTCCTCTTCAGTCCTCGCTTCCACATGAGCTCCCCATTCTTCACCCTCCTTAAGGTCCAGGTTTGCCATCCTCCAGCATCCTTCTCCCTCTCTATCACGATATGGCTCTGAGGCCTTCATCTAGGTTTCTGTCCAGAGGGCCCCGCCCTTACTTCCTTCTGTGCCCAATATCAGAACGCTGCCCCCTGCAGGAAGTCCTCCTGGATTCACCTCCTTTCCCAACACAGCTTGTTATCAACTTTCTGTCCTAGATCTATCAGCAGTGCTCACGTAAATCTAGTCTGGCCGTCTCTGACGCTCTTAGGTTGGGCTTTCTTTTTCTTTTTCTTTTTTTTTTTTTTTTAGCAAGCAAGCAAAGTCTTTCTTAAAGGAAAGCAAATAGCTCCCAGGGCTGCTGGAAGCAGGGAGAAGAGCCTCCAGATTGTTTTTTATTTTTGTTTTTTGGCCACACCCACGGTGTGTGAGAGTTCCTTGGCCAGGGACCAAATCCACACCACAGCAGCAACCCGAGCCACAGCAGTGGCAATGCCAGATCCTTAACCTGCTGTGCCACCAGGGAACTCCTCTGATATTCCTGTTTATTCATCAGCCAGCCGAGTGCCCTGTTAGATCCAGCCACAGAACACCAGGAGAGATACCCAAATCCACCAGAACTCCTAGTCTGCGGTGGAAGCTGGGGTGTGTGTCCACACACTCAGGATCGGGAACTCTCGGTGACATGGTGTATTTGGGAAAAGCAAATCGGGGAAGGCAGCTGGAAGGTGTGTGTTCACTGACAGCCTGCAGGAGGACTGGAGCTGACGGGCTCACAGGCTGAGTTACGAGTCCTAAGAGTCTGCAAGGAAAGATGCTATAACGCTAACCCTCAAGGCCTAACTTCCTAACAGTGCTGGGGAGGCACCCGGGCGGGGGGAGAAGTTAAACTGGAGAATGGGCAGGAATTCTCTTCACCCGGGCAGCTCCGGCCAGTCTGGAGTCTGTCCACCCTGCAGGCCAGGAGAGAGCAGGGACCCTCGTGGGAGAAACCCAGGGAGGGGACGGTCCTACCCCAGGGGGAGATGAGTCTAAGATGAGGGAAGGGAGAGCCTGGCTTGCAGGAATCCCCTGTCCAACTTCTGTCTCTGCTCCCCAAAGAAACTGAAAACAGGAGTTCTCCTTGTGGCTCAGTGGGTAAAGAACCCAACTAATATTTATGAGGACGCTGGTTCAATCCCTGGCCCCGCTCAGTGGGTGAAGGATCTGGCATTGCCTCAAGCTGCTGGGTAGGTCACAGATGGGCTTGGATCCTGCATTGCTGTGGCTGTGGTGTAGGCCAGCAGCTGCAGCTCTGATTTGACCCCCTAGGCTGGGAACTTCCGTGTGCCACTGGTGCGGCGCTAGAGAAAGAAAAAGAAACTGGAAACAATCCACTTCTGCCAACGCTGGCCCTCATGGCCACCTCAGGCCCTTCTGCTCCCCACCCGCCAACCCCTACACCCCCCAGCATTCCTCTTGAACCCAGGACGGTCTCATTTTCCACACCCTGGTCAGTGTATCTAGTTCTGAGTAAAGTTGCCCCCCCCTCCTGCCCTCAAACAGGAACCAGTGGTTTTAGGGCAGGAAGTGCCTGAGGGGAAGTTATGGGCCCCAGACACTCCCCCATGCCCCACTTTAGCCCCAGTGATATCTGCCCAAGGGAAACGGCTCTCCACACCGGCCCTACTTGTTCTGGGGCTGAGGGTATGGCCCCAGCTGCCAGGTGGCACCGGACAACATCCCCCCCTTTTCTCACCAGTCCCCACACACCCTCCCGACCCCACCTCCTCCCTCAGCCCCTCACCAGAACCTAGGACTCTCCAGTGTCGGAGAGGCCCCTACAAAGCAGCTGGTCAGCCTAGGGTGGGGGAAAGGGGCTGGGATCTGGAGCTGGTCAGAGGCGCCCCTTGGACTCTAGCTCTGCCGTTTCTGGGCTGGATGCCTCCAGTCTCAGGTTCTTCACCAGGGAAATGGGCACCATCATACCCTACCTTGTTATGGGGACTGGCAATGATAAATCGTATGTGCCTACCAAAAAAAACACAAAAAGACGGAGGTCTTATCAGGGCTCAGTGGTAATGAACCCGACTAGTATCCATGAGGACGCAGATTCGAGCCTGGGCCCCACTCAGTGGGTTAAGGATCTGGCGTTGTCGTGATCTGTGATGTAGGTCACAGACGCGGCTCGGATCCTGTGTCACTGTGGCTGTGGTGTAGGCCTGCAGCTGTGGCTGCGATTTGACCCCTAGCCCGGGAACTTCCATATGCCGCGGGTGCGGCCCTAAAAAGACTGAAAAAATCAAAGAAAGTGCCGAGTTCAGGGTCAAAGCCTCAGTAAGGCTGCTCACCCTGAGAAACTTAACTGTAATAGAGGCCCCGGGCTTTACTGATGGGGAACTTGGGGCACGTGATTCACCCCGGGCCACTTCGCCTGGAAGAGCAGTGCCAGGTTCGCCATTCTGCAGGTCGGTCTTCAGTTCTCGGCCCGATGTCATCTGTTGGGCTAACCGGTAAGGTAATGCTTGGCACCGGGTGGGTTGTGGTGAAAAGCTGTGTGTGTGGTCCATGGGTAGGTGGCCGGGGCCTCTCGGATCAGCCGGTGCGGGGGACAAGGGACTTCGCGGGAAAGCCCAGACACGGCAGGGGTGGCTGTGGGAAGCTTCTGAGGGGCGAGTGGTCTCAGGTACAAGTGAGGTAACCTATGCGGGCGGGCCACCGGCGGTAGGAGGCGAGGTGACACAGCACGGGATGAAGAATCCCTGAGACAGTGTTTTTCTGCCTCTAAAACTGCTGGAGAGGGAAGCTGAGACCCAGGGCCACCCAGAAGGATGGGGAAGCCGAAGAGAGCGATGGGGCTTCTAACACTTTCCGCTTTTCCCTGTAGGCATGTGGCTTTACATATACGGGGGCTTAGGGCTGGGGGGTCTCCTGCTCCTGGTTGTGGTCGTTCTGTCCATCTGCCTGTGTCAGCTCCGAAGAAAAGGTGAGCCCTTCCCTCTCCCCCATTTGCCCCTCAGCAGTGCCCCGCCCACCCGCTTCCTATTGCGTCCCCTTCAGTCCTGACACACCTGCCCCACACCACCGAAGGGGGCTGAAGTCCCTGGGGCAGAGGGCTGGGGGGAGACTCCCAAGACAGAGGCCTTGGCTTTGGCCGTGGGAACCTCAGGGCAGTTGACGAGTCAGGAAACACCTGCTGTAAGGCTGAGAGATGGCACAACAGAGGCCCCAGCTAAGCTTCTTCTTTTCTTCCAGTGAGGAAGCTGGAGAGGAGCTGGGTGAGTCTGGGGGCCAGGGGAGCAAGGGATGGGACAGCAAGAGGGAGCCGAAGGCTGAGGTGGGGGAACAGGCGAAGAAGGACAAACAAGAGCACAAGAGACAGAGAAAATAAGAGAGAAGCAGGAAGAGGGAACTAGGATGAGAAGAAAGAAATGGTGGAGATGGAAAGGGGAAATATGAGAGAGGGAAGCAAGAAGGAGGGGCACGGAGACAAAGGATGAGAGGGAAAATCAGAAAATGAGAGATACTCGGGGGAGACAAGAGAAAAAGTAAGAGAGGGAGTTCCCGTTGTGGCTCAGCAGGTTGAGAACGCGACTAGTATTCGTGAGGATGCGGGTTCGATCCTCGGCCCTGCTCAGGGGTTTAGGATCCAGTGGGATAAGGATCCAGCATTGCCGTGAGCTGTGGTGCAGTTTGCAGACACAACTTGGATCCCGTGTTACTGTGGCTCAGACCATTTGACCCCTAGGCCTGGGAACTTCCATATGCCCTGGATGCGGCCCTAAAAAAAAAGAAAAGTAAGAGAAGGAGATTAAGAATGATAGAGAGATGGTGTTCCCGAGGTGGCTCAGCAGAAACAAATCCGACTAGGAACCATGAGGTTACGGGTTCGATCCCTGGCCTCACTCAGTGGGTTAAGGATCCGGCATTGCCGTGAGCTGTGGTGTGGGTTGTAGATGCAGCTGGGATCTGGCATTGCCGTGGCTGTAGGCGGCGGCTATAGCTCCGATTTGACCCGTAGCCTGGGAACCTCCACATGCCGCGGGTGCAGCCCTAAAAAGACGACAAAAGGCAAAAAAAAAAAAGGGATGATAGGGAGAAAGCGAGAGAGACACAAAGATAAAAGGAAAAGAGAGAAGGAGAGAGAGAGATGGAGAGGGAGCCCAGATGGAGCGCAGACAGAGGCAAGGAGGTAAGAGAGTGGGGGGTCAGGGGAGGGAGCCTCCTGGGGACCTCCCGCCAGCGTCCTCTGCCCCAGCCCCAGGCCCAGCTTCCAGAACAGGAGCTCCACTATGCAACCCTGCTGAGGCTGCCGGAGCGGGAGGGACCTAACCTCAAAAACCAAGGAAGGGAAGGCGGCAAGGAGGACCTTAGTACGGACTACGCCTGCATTGCCAAGAACGAGCCCACCTGAGCCCCCAGCCACCTCCCTAACCCCGGCGGGGAGTCGGGGCTGCCCTGTGGTTCACCCAGTAAAGACTGTGGTCTTACCACCCTCTGTGTCTCAGGCCGCTCTGTCCTCTCAAGCCCCAGTCTGGGTTTTGACCACCACCAAAACGTAAGCCACTGACCCGCGCACCCACTCTGGGGTCAAGTAGGGAGTCACTGGGTAAAGACGGATGTTTAGAGGCCCAAGCTCCCCTGAGGGCTGGAGAGAAGCACATGGGTCTGCGGGCCGTTGGCCAGTAGGATTAATCGTGTCTGATACTCCCCTTGGCCTTAGCCTCCCGGGCGTGGGAGAGGGAGGTGCTGGAGGGCATGGCTGCTGGGAAGCTCCCTCCTTGGACCTTTCCAGGCCAGACTTGGTAGAGGGAGCACAAGAGTTGGGAGAACCCAGACAGAGGTGCATCGGGGTCTCTGGAGATGGAGCAAGAAATACACAAGACTCATGAGAAGGTGAGCAGAGACGGGCTGGGCAGCAAGGGATTTATTGGGTCTTTGGAGAAGCGTCGGGATCACTGGGGACTAGAAGCACCCATCAGAGGCCATCCACGGAGCGGCGGTGCTTTCCAACGTGACAGTGGCCTGGTGGAGAGGCCACAGGAGTCACTTAGTACTGCCGAAGCTCCTCTTCTTGACCTTGAGCCCTCTCACCGCCCCTCCGGTCTCCGCAGCCACTGTCTCGGCTCCGCTACTCACACTTGCCCTGGTAATAGATGGTGCTGCCTATGGCCACAGAGAGGAAGCCGAAGACGTAGAATCCTGCCCGGAGGAGGAGGCTGGTGGGGGCCGCCAGCTGAGGAGGTCCTGCGTGGGGCGGGGTGGGGAAAGGCTCAGGAAAGGAGGCCTTAAGAAGATGCTGCGCAGGCTCAGGGCGGGCCTCGGGCCTCAGGGAAGGACTCTCGACTTCCAGGGAGAGCGGGGCCTCCAGCCAAGGAAGCACAGCCTCCTGACACCTTACCTCTCTCCACCACCAGCAGAGTCCCATTCCCGGTTCCGACACCCAGGCCCAGCACCTCCACCCTGCACACGTAGACTCCGGCGTCACGGCCACGGGTGTCCCAGATGTGCAGCTCAGCCTGGTGGTCATAGAGGAAGCGGGAAGAGGGAAGAGGGGCCAGGCGGCCCCTGAACTCTGGGGTCCTGTTCCTCACCTCCTTCCCTGGGGCCACCTTGTCCCGGTACCATGTGACAGAGCCAATGGCCAATCTCCCCTGGCTGGCGTTGAAGGAACAAGGCAGGGAGGCAGGGGTGCCCTCCTGTGTACGGATCTCAGGGGGCTGGGACACCCAGAGAGCACAGGATCCTGGGGGCAGAGAGAAGACCCAGAGTCACGCCTCCCCAGTCACTCCAAAGAGAAGAGGCAAAGGAAGTTTACAGAATATTCCAGCTGTCCCCCCATCCGCAGAGGCCCAGGGGGACAAGCATTTTATGTGTCTCATTAAACCCTTTCCTCTTTATCAATCTAATTTCCTAAGATCGCTTCTTAAATAGGCTGTCAGATTCTTTCTCCTGCCAACTCTCACCCTCATCCTTGGTCCCATCATTCTCCACTAGTAACTTTTTGTGGAAAATGAACCGGTCACAATGGACTTGAAGCTCATTAAGGAATGTGGCTGCCTAGTTCATTAATATCATTAACTATGTTATTCCAGATATTATTTTTGTACTAATAACATTCTATAGTATACCACCCTTGCTACTTTTTGTTGTTGTTGTTGATTAAGAGCATTAACTAATTAAATCTCTCGGTGAAGGCATGGCCACGACTGGTTGAAATCCCAATTTGGATTCCTCATCCAAACTGATGAATTAAGCCAATTCTTAAAATCCTTGTTTAAATTCTCTAGTTAATGAAATTTACCAATAATTCTTCTATTTCAGTGATTCTCAAACTTTGAGAGGACATGGGATCACCAGGAGTGTTTGGTTAAAACAGATTCCCACGGGACTCTGGCTCGTGGCTCGGCGCTAACGATCCTAATTAGTAACCATGAGGATATGTGTTTGATGCCTGGCCTCACTCATTGGGCCAAGGATCCAGCATTGCCGTGAGCTGTGGTGTAGGTCGCAGATGCGGCTTGGATCCCACGTTGCTGTGACTGTGGTGTAGGCTGGCAGCTGCAGCTCTGATTTGACCCCGGCCCGGGAACTTCCATATGCCAAGGGTGCAGCTCTAAAAAGCCAAAAAAAAAAAGGAAAGAAAAAGAAAAGCAAGGAGTTCTCATCGTGGCTCTGTGGTTAACGAATCCGACTAGGAACCAAGAGGTTGCAGGTTCGATCCCTGGCCTTGCTCAGTGGGTTAAGGATCCGGCATTGCCGTGGGCTGTGGTGTAGGTTGCAGATGCAGCTTGGATCCCGCGTTGCTGTGGCTGTGGCGAAGGCCAGCAGCTACAGCTCCTGTTAGACCCCTAGCCTAGGAACCTCCATATGCCATGGCTGTGGCCCTAGATAAAGCAAAAAGACAAAAAAAAACAAAGCCCACTTAGATGTAATTAGGTCTCCCAAACTTCTAATTATATGTAGATCTTAGATAGTAAGCCTTGTTTAATAGGCTTATTAAATTCACTGAATTAAAACTTACTCCTCTGAGTTCCCGTCATGGCTCAGTGGTTAACGAATCCGACTAGGAACCATGAGGTTGCGGGTTCGATCCCTGGCCTCGCTCAGTGGGTTAAGGATCCAGCGTTGCCGTGAGCTGTGGTGTAGGTCACAGATGCGGCTCAGATCCCGCATTGCTGTGGCTGTGGCGAAGGCCGGCAGCTACAGCTCTGATTAGACCTCTAGCCTGGGAACCTCCATAAGCCACGGGTGTTGCCCTAGAAAAGGCAAAAAGACAAAGACAGAAACAAAACCAAAAACCTACTCCTTAAAAAAATGCGACCCCTTCCTTCGAGCTCTTTTCACTAGTTCTGGGATGGAAGCTGGGGAGTGACTCTCCCCGGGGGTGACATGGAGGGAACTGTGAACTAGGGGAGTCTACGGGCTATCGCCTTTAGCGGGGTACCCCCTGCTCCCACTCTCCTTTCCTCACCGCTTCCCTGGCGGCTCAATGTTCCGCCTCCACCAAGTCTGCTCCCCTGGGACATCTATGTCCAGCCTCCCTCATCCTCCCTCCTCCCAGCCCCACCCCCTCAGGGTCCTGGAAGCAAGCCCTGTCACCTGAATGGACTGTGATAAAGATGAGCAACAGCATCCGGGCCATGTCGAAGGGTGTTCCTGTTGATGAGGGGGACCTAAGCAGTGAGGTCTGGGTGAAGAAAGAACGACCCACTACTTGTGACCAGGCCTTTGGTCACTGGATGGGGGTAGGGACATTCCTGTGACACACACGACTCACACATCACTTACCAAGGACCTCAGCTCCCTAGGACCTTGGACACCATGGCCCCCGATGCAAGAGCGATATCTGGGTCGCAAGGAGGTGGGGGCAGCATGTGGGCAGGTTGCCCAAGTGTTGGAGGCGGAGGGTGGGGCTTCGATGGCTGGTGACGCGAGGGTGGGTGGACGGGTGAGACCAGGATGTGGTTCCCCCATCTTCTGAGGTTCAAGACCAATGCTTTACCAAGAATAAGCCTCCAAGAGCCTTTCTGGGCCCAGAGCTAACCTACTTCCCCTTCTCCGGGCTCAGTAGCACCCAGGTCCACCCCATCCATTCCCTTTCCCACAGCTGCTCTAGAAATTCTATAAATGGAAGGATTAGCAGAAGTCAGCTGATTGGTGTTGGCGGCAGGGGGTTGCTAGGGACTTTGTGGAAGCTTCATTTGCATAACAATAACCCTGTTTCACTTGAGCGTGTGGACATGGGTGGATTGTGAGTACCGCGGATGGAGAAGTTCGGCTTACTTCATATTCAGAAGTCTGTCAAAGGCATACACCTCGCGCCGAGGTCTGTTTAGTGAGTGTGTTTGGCACAGATTTATCACCCACTGATAAATTCACTCTTTTTTATTTGTTATTCATCACTTAGCTAACATATATTGAGAAATTACAAAATGCCCACATTACATGAAATGCATTTTTACAAACACAAATGAAGGACACGTTGCATTGCAAGTAACTCCAAAGTTATACAGGGGGTATGCCACACACCCTCGTGTACGTATTACATGCCTGCATGAGATAACACAGCACCTAGAAAGGACGAATGACCTGTGAAATGCTGGGTGAAACCTGTCCAGCCCTCCACACATTTTTCTCTCTGGCTCCTTTCATATTAATACCCACTCTTTCTTTCTGTCCATACTCCCTCCTAGCTCTGTTTCACAATACATTCATAAAACGTGCAGTTCCCATCTTCCACTGCTGTAATCTCGAGTTTCTTTTTTTTGAGAAGTAGGACTGTTATCATTAAGAATGCTGACTTGGGAGTTCCCATCGTGGCTCAGCGGAAACATATCTGACTGGTATCCATGAGGACGTAGGTTCGATCTCTGGCCTCGCTCGGTGGGTTAAGGATTCGGAATTGCTGTGAGCTGTGGTGTAGGTTGCAGACGTGCCTCAGATCCTGTGTGGCTCTGGCTGTGGCATAGGCCAGCAGCAACAGCTCTGACCTGACCCCTAGCCTGGGAACCTCCATATGCCGTGGGTGTGGCCCAAAAAAGACTAAAAAAAAAAAAAAAATGCTGACTTGGAGCCAGCTCCCCTACAAACTAGTTACACAATCTTTTTTTCTTTTAAGGGCCACACCCACGGCATACAGAAGTTCCCAGGCCAGGGGTCGAATGGGAAATCCAGCTGCTGGCCTACACCACAGCTCACAGCAACACCAGATCCTTAACCCACTGAACAAGACCAGGGATCAAACCCATATGCTCATGGATTCTACTCAGATTTGTTTCTGCTGTGCCACAACAGGAACCCCGACTGGTTACATAATCTTGAACAAACTGTCGAACCTCTATAAACCACCTAGACAGGCACGGGTACCACACAGTCGGGGAAGGACTCACAGCCATTCTCCATCAGTGGAGTGGCTGCATCCTCCGGACCATCTAGCCAGAGGGTGTGGAACTGAGCTGCCATGGCAAGGCCAGGGCTGCCCCCTGGCGGTCACAGAGCATGGGGAGGCCTGAGGCACCAATGGGTGGTTTTTCTCAACTGGGCCTGAATTCCAGCATCTGCCCTATCTCTTTGCCTTGTCGTATCAACACCCCATCCTCATCTCCAAAGAGTCAATGTGGAGAAAAGTGTCTCCTCTACTCAACCATGAGAACCCCATAGTTTGGGGAGGGAAGGTCATTACCAGTGGGGTGGGGATGAGGGGCTGGAATGGGCAACTGGCTTGGGCACCAAACTCCATATTTCACAGGGCACACTCAGCCACGTAGCACTGCTCCAAGTTCCAGGGTAATGCGACTTAGAGGTCAAGGCAACCTAAATTGGAATCATGGTTCCGCTGCTTACACATCCGTATGATAGGAGTAGCATCTGTCAATTTTCAGACTCCACTGTAGTGGAGGCTTAGCATATGTCTGTCCCTAGCTCCTCTCCAGTCCTGGATGACCAGTGTATAGCTGGGCAGGAACCCAAAGGTATCTTGCTCTCTTCACCTCCTTCTCTACCTAAGATTGCCAGTATTCAAAAACATTGCAAAAACAACCTTGTTGTTTCCATGTCTTGGCTATTGTATACAGTGCTGCAATGAACACTGGAGTACATGTATCTTTTCGAGATATAGTTTTCTCTGGATAGATGCTCAGGAGTGGGATGCTGAATTCTATTTTTAGTTTTCTGAGGAATCTCCATACTGATTTCCTCAGTGGTTGCACCAATTTACATTCTCATCAACAGTGTAATAGGGTTCCTTTTCTTCACACCCTCTCCAGCATTTATTGTTTGTAGACTTTTTGATGATGGCCATTCTGGCCGGTGTAAGGTGGTACCTCATAGTGGTTTTGGTTTGTGTTTCTCTAATAATGAATGATGTTGAACATATTTTTATGTATTTTTTGGCCATCTGTATGTCTTCTTTGGAGAATTGTCTGTTTAGACCTTCTGCCCATTTTTTGATGGGGTGGTTTGTTTTGTCGGTATTGAGCTACAGAAGGTGTGTTTATAAATTTTGGAGATTAATCCCTTGTCAGTCGCTTCATTTGAAAATATTTTCTCCCATTCTGTGGGCTTTTTTTTTTTTTTTAGGGTTTCCTTTGCTGTACAGAAACTTTTAAGGATGGAATTTTCCAGAAGAAATTTTACCAGGTTCTCAAGAAGAAAGACAACAAGTAGAAAAGTTGTGAAGTGGAGGTGCAGTCATCTCCGGTCTAATTTCTTTAATGTCCAGCTGTGGGCTGCCTTGAAGGTGGTTAGGGCCAATAAACTCCCAACTTAGAGCACAAAAAGAGGTGAAAGAACAAAAGAGATGCTGGAATCCCAGCACAAGTGAGCCCATCTCACCTGGCATTTTCTCCTCTCCTCCTCCTTCCAAGTCCTTATAAATATTTTTCAACTAATTACTGGTTCCCAGGCTATACTTTCAACCTCTGCCCGCAACTCCACCCCTGAGGTTCAGCCCACCACATGTGGTCTCTTGTTCTTGTTGTCACTGTCCAGTTCTCTCACAGTCACCAAGAGCAGGCAACCAGGTCTCTAGCTTCCTCTCTATTTCAACCTCTGCCAGCTCTCTGGACTACTTAATACCCATGGATATGACATTTTAATATAATTATATACAGGAAAATGCACAGATATTGAGTGTATAATGTGATGACCACTATTGAATATATACATACCCACGTAAACAGCACTGCAATTGAGATACAGATCATTTCCATCACCTTAGAAAATTCTCCTATGCCCCTTTTCGGTCAATCTCTCTCTCCTTCCAGAAGCAATCACTGATTCATGCCCTATAGCTTAGTTTAATCTGTTCTTGAACTTCATACAAATGGAATCACGGAAGTTCCCAGGCTAGGGCTCGAATTGGAGCTACAGCTGCCAGTCTACACCACAGCCACAGCAACACAGGATCCGAGACTTGTCTGTGATCTACACCACAGCTCATGGCAACGTTAGATCCTTAACCCACTGAACAGGGCCAGGGATAGAACCCTCATCCTCATGGATACTAGTTGTGTCTGTTACTATTGAGCCACAGCAGGAACCCCTGTCATGTACACTCGTATCTAGCCTCTTTCATTCTGCATAATTCCCATGAGGTTTATCTGTGTTGCTCTATGTAGCTTGGTTGTTTGTTTGTTTGATATTATGAATACATCTTCTATGGATATTCCCTTTTTTTTCTTTTTTGGCCACCCTACAGCTTATGGAATTCCTGGGCCAGAGATCAGACCTGAACCGAGGTTGTAACAGAAGCCACAGGTCCGGCCACAACAGATCCTTAACCCACTGTGCCGGGCCAGGGATCGAACCTGTGTCCCAGTGCTCCAAAGACGCCATCAGTCCTGTTGCACCAGAGCAGTGACTCCTTCTCTGGATATTCTTGCACCCAACTTGCAAATTACTTTTCCATACAGTAATTTCACAGCTATCTCACCTTGTCCATGCTAACCATAACCTTGACTCTACGTGACCTATACCTTGGATCTTGTCTCCAGGGAAGCTGTTCCCCTCTGGAATCTTACCTCCTCTTTCGCAGGGATATAAAAGCAGTCAGACTTGAGTCCCTCCTGACTCCTGTAGCCTTCACGCAAGCTTCCACCCCAGTCTCCTGTTGGAAGGCTCTTGGGTTATTTCTCTCATGTTCATTCCACTAACTTTGAGCATCCACCATGGGCTTACCTAGGCAATCCTGTCATAGTCACAGCCCTAACTACTGCTGTACTCCGTTGAGTCCCCAGTCTGTATCTCCATCTCAGTCTGCACCTTCACCTCATGCCTCTTTCTGAGGTCCGAGTCCAGAATATCTAACTGCCCTCTAGACATTTCTTCCAGAATGTTCCACAGGCATTTCAAAATCATCAGTGTCCACTCGGACCAAGTCAGCCTTTCTGTATTCCCCACCTCAGTGAATGGAAACACAACCCATGCAGTCACTCAAAGCAAAAACCTGGGATTTATCCTACTCTGCCTTCTCACTTGATCCTTCCCCGCAATAATCTCCAAGTCCTATCCGTCCATGCTGGTTAAGGCCCTCGTCATCTCAGGATGAAACCACGACAATTGCTCCTCTGATGGATAGTGGGTTTCTTCTCAATATCCATCCCATGCCTCCCTCTCTGAGTATCGAGGCTCACCTGTCTCGTCAACAATACTTCTACTGAGTGCTTTCCAGGCGCTGGACATCCTGTCTTCAACTTCCCCATCTCTCCCTCACTTCTCTCCTCTCATGTCTTCTATATTCTTTTCATGACGATTTTTTGGTCTCATCGTCTTTATCAATATCACTGTTTCTTCCCTATCTCTCTACCCACATGCCACATCTCTCTAAACATCTCTACCGCATGCTCTTCTTCACACACACACACAGAGCATCCCAACAAGAAACTGCTTCCTCAGGAGTTCCCATCGTGGCTCAGTGGTTAACGAATCCGACTAGGAACCATGAGGTTGCGGGTTCGATCCCTGGCCTTGCTCAGTGGGTTAAGGATCCGGCATTGCCGTGAGCTGTGGTGTAGGTTGCAGACATGGCTCGGATCCCGCGTTGCTGTGGCTGTGGTGAAGGCCGGTGGCTACAGCTCCTGTTAGACCCCTAGCCTGGGAGCCTCCATATGCCGCAGGAGCAGCCCTAGATAAGGCAAAAAGACAAAAAAAAAAGAAACTTCCTCCTCAAATTTATTTAATTTGAGGAGTTAGTTTGTTTACAAAGGCATGAGTGGAGTCTAGGGGAAACACAAGGGTTATCGTGACCCTGGAGCCCAAAGGGATGAGGAGAGGAGAGATTAAAGCTGTGATTTTTACCATTTTGTGCCACTGATTTCTTTGGCATTCTGGTAAAGCACAAAATGAAAAATACATGACAAGATTTAAAACATTACATTGAGTTCCAGTTGTCAAAATATTAACAAAATGGAGTTCCCATCGTGGCTCAGCGGAAACGAATCTGACTACGAACCATGAGGTTGCAGGTTTGATCTCTGGCCTCGCTCAGTGGGTTAAGGATCCAGCGTTGCCGTAAGCTGTGGTGTAGGTCGCAGACGCGGCTCAGATCCCCCATTGCTGTGGCTGTGCTGTAGGCCGGCGGCTGTAGCTCCTATTTGACCCCTAGCCTGGGAGCCTCCATATGCCACGGGGGTAGCCCTAAAACGACAAAAGACGAAAAAAAAATTAAGAAAATGTTAGGATAAAATAAATCATGTACTTATTACCACATTAAAGACAAGATATTTAAAATACAGGCCAGTTGGGAGTTCCTTCAGGTGTAGTGGGTTAAGGATCTGGCGTTGTCACTGTGGTGGTTTGGGTTCGATCCCCGGCCCAGGAATTTTCAAATGCTGTGGGTGCGGCCAAAAAAAAAAAAAAACAAGCAAGTTGAAGTTAGATTTTAATAAATAAGTATATACCAGTGCTGGAGTTTCTACTGTGGTGCCGTGGGTTAAGGATCTGGCATTGTGGCAGCTGTGGCATAGGTCACAGGTGCAGCTTGGATCCTATCCCAGGCCTGGGAATTTCCATGTGTCACAGGTGTGGCCATTAAAAAAAAGGAAAGGTTCTGGAGTTCCCCTCGTGGCACAGTGGCTAACAAATCCAACTAGGAACCATGAGGCTGTGGGTTCGATCCCTGGCCTCGCTCAGTGGGTTAAGGATCCGGCGTTGCCGTGAGCTGTGGTGGAGGTCACAGACGCGCCTCGGATCCTGCGTTGCTGTGGCTGTGGTGTAGGCCGGCAGTTACAGCTCCCATTCTACCTCTAGCCTGGGATCCTCCATATGCTGCAGGTGTGGCCATAAAAGGACAAAAAGGCAAAAAAAAAAAAAAAAGGACTTCTTCTTTAGACATCGCCCTATTCCCAAGTGAGTGGAGCTTTGAGAAGGAAGTGAAATTTCTCTGTCTTCCCAGACCCTGCATCTCTCTTGCCGTCCTCCCAGATGTGCGGAGACTTCCGGTTCTTCAGGTTTTGCTCCAATCCTCACAGAGAAATCCAGTTGGGCTCTCCCCGGCTCCCTATCCAAACCTGCAGGCCCAGACTTGTGAAACCCAGGTCTTAGTCACCTGAACCTCCAGGGCTGTTCAAAGACTCTTCGTTCCTGAGAAGAAAAGCCCGTGGGGGCCTCCTGACCTTCCCCCCGTATCTCAGGTGTCTTACCAAAATATTTCTTTCACACACAGGGATCCCCGGAAGAGGAGTTAAGGAGCGTGTTGTTTTCTCACTTCCCTTCTCCGTCAGCTCCCCCTTCTTCCTGGGTGCCAGGGTCAGCAGAAGCTGATGGGGAAGTGAGGCCTGGGACTTACAGGAGGAGGTAATGAGGGGAAAGGGGAAGTTGGGAGGAAGGCCTCCAGGCAGCTGCTGGGAGAGGAGAGCCGGCAGACAGCGAGGCGGCAGCCTGGTCTGTCTCCTCCAGCATCTCCACCAGCGTCTGCTGAGCTATGAGCCAAAGCCGGGATTTACAGGGTAGGGAAGGGGGGACTGTCCTGGCTCCTAAAATGGGAGAAAGGAGATGGACGGTCCCAGGCTGGGGGCCAGGAAGCTGGCCCAGGAAGGCAGGACGGTGGTGGCCTCGGGCTGCGCTTGGGGGTGCGGGGGAGAAGTGGGGGCGGGGGTGAGGTTACACTGAAGCTTTGCGCCCCTTCAGGAGGAAAAGCCTTTGGGCTGCTGAAGGCCCAGCAGGAAGAGAGACTCAATGAAATCAACCAGGTAAAAGGAAGAACTAAGGGGCAGGGCCTGGGTCTGGGGGGAGGTGGGGATGCGGAGGGCGCCGAGTGGCTGGACCTAGAGGGCCTACCCCGGCTCTTGCTTTCCCCTCACAGCAATTCCTGGATGATCCCAAATACAGCAGTGATGAGGACCTGCCCTCCAAACTGGAAGCCTTCAAACGTGAGGGGGAAATTCCAGGGCTGGAGAAGGCGGAGGAAAGGATTTCCCCATGAAGGAGAGAGGGAGCAGCAGAAACAAAGCTTGCTTTCGGAGTGGCCGCCTCTGCTGCCGGCCTTCTTACACTCTCCGTCCCTGCCCTTCTCAGCAGCGCCTCTAGTTCCCTGCACCTGAACAGGGCCCCTCAACTCCCCGGCTCCCACTTCCTCCACCTGCCCCACCTCCTCCTCCCGGGGCGGCGTGGGGGGGACTCCACCTAGGCTAGGTCAGCAGCACCCTGTCCCAGCCCGTGACCCTCTGGCCAGTGCTTACTCTCTCTGCTTTCTCCCCTCACCCAGAGAAATACATGGAGTTTGACCTGGATGGAAATGGTGATATTGGTGAGAAAAGGGTGATGGGGCGGGGGTGCAGAAATAGGGTTTGCAGGGGGGGGAATGGGGAGAGGGCTGGGGTAGGAAGAGGGGGAATGGGAGTGAGGAGGTGGAGGGGACGGAGGGACAGGCTTCCCCTCTTTTCATCCCATCCCCTGCCTCCAGATATCATGTCCCTGAAGCGAATGCTGGAGAAGCTTGGGGTCCCCAAGACCCACCTGGAGCTGAAGAAATTAATCAGGGAGGTATCCAGTGGTTCAGGGGAGACTTTCAGCTACTCTGACTTTCTCAAGATGATGTTGGGCAAGAGATCAGCCATCCTAAAAATGTGAGAGTCCAAGTCCATCCCCCCCACACTGATCTCTTTTCTCTCTCCCTACCTCCTTCTCCAGACTCACCTTCTACCCACTACTCAGCACACATTTCTGTCTTTTTTTTTTTTTTTTTTTGCTTTTAGGGCCACACCCGCGACATATGGAGGTTCCCAGGCTAGGGGTTGATCCGGAGCCGCAGCTGCCGGCCTACAACACAGCCACAGCAACGCCAGATCCAAGCTGCGTCTGTGACCTACAACGCTGGATACTTAACCCACTAAGCGAGACCAGGGATTGAACCCGCAACCTCATGGTTACTAGAGAGATTTGTTTCCGCTGCGCCACAACAGGAGCTCCTCTTCTGTCTTTTGAGAGACCCTTCCCAGGTCCCATCCCATCCATGGTTCTGGTCCCCACAGCCCCCCTCCTGCCCTTCCTCCTTCTCTTCCCCCCTCACAGCCTTCATCCTTCACAGCGACCTAAGATTTATTTTCTTGAGAGGACTGTCTCCTGATCCCCATGTCTCTTCCCATCTCTACCAGGATCCTGATGTACGAAGAGAAAGCGAAAGAGCAGGAAAAGCCAACGGGCCTTCCAGCCAAGAAAGCTATCTCCGAGTTGCCCTGATTTGTGGTGGGGGAGATGTGGTGGAATTGAAGGGGCTTCTAATGACCCCAACATGGAAAAAGAAGACCAAATTGTGAGCCAGAGCCAAACTAATTTAAATAAATTACCTTCCTTCTTATCAACTCAGCCTGGTCCCTGTTTGGGGGGCCGTTTCCCCCCATGGATTTGGGAAGGAGTGAAGCATCTCTGAGAGAAGGGCAGCAAGGTTTGCCCATCAACAACTTTGTAGTATGTCTACTAGAGCAGATGACTTTGTACACCAAAGGGTTATTCCAGTTATGTAAGATAGACTTGACCCCAAGGAATTTAAGTGGAATGAAGAGACGTATACAGACAAAAAATTATATCACCCAAGCCCATGATGAAGAGCAAGGATTACCTTGAGTGAACATTCTCTATGACTATAAGTTCTGTAACCTTAAGAAACCACTCAGCCTCTCTGAGTCTTTCATTTGAATATGGGAACAATACGATCTACCCTGAAGCGCCTGACTTATTATAAGCCCCTTAATCATGTTTAAAACTCGAATGGATGAATGGAGGGATGGATGGATGGATGGATGGATGAAAGAGCAGGTGTTACCGAATTAAGTAAAGAATTCACAACATAATAAAGCCTGATAATTTAACTGAAAATGAGTCTTGAGGTTCTTTTGGGGACACACTACAAACACTGAGTCTACCTCATAAAAGGAAAAGGGGCTTGTGTCAGGGGAACACTGAGGGCAGGTTCTGGGGTTAGAGACACCCTGGACAGCAGAAGTGTTAAATAGCCAACTCCAGGGAAGATCCGGGAGGCTGAGTTCCCAGGCCTTCAGCTATTCCTGGGCCTTTCCTCCACTGAGTCTGGAGGCATTACCTCCGGCAACTCCCAGACGCTGGCCCTGTTTCAGATTTCCTTACTCCCTGGAAAGCAAGATTCCAGTTGGCTCAGCTCATTTCATGTATCAACATCAGACCAGGGGCCTGGGGCCACCCATGTTGGCTCTTTCCAATAACAAAGCCAGGTTGGTATCCTAAAAAGTGCTATAGTAAAAAACAAAAACACGGTAAACCACCTATAATGGAAAAAATAGAAGTCATTATGAAAATACAAAAAAAAGGTGCTATAGTAACTGTGAGGACTTCAGAGGAGGAAGATATTAATGTTGGTTTAATAAAATATGTGAATAACATTAATGGCTAACTTTTTTTAGGCTACACGTGCAGCATATGGAAGTTCCTGGACTAAGGGTTGAATCTGCGCTGCAGCTGCCAGCCTACGTCACAGTCACAGCAACGCGGGATCCAAGCCACATCTGCAAACTACATCACAGCTCACGACAACGCCGGATCCTTAACCCACTGAGTGAGGCCATGGATCGAACCTGCAACCTCATGGTTCCTAGTTGGATTGGTTAACCACTGTGTCACAATGGGAACTCCCAATAACAATATTTCTAAATAATCTATTGGGCATTAACTCTGTGCCATGCCCTATATTACAGGTGCTTGGGTTAGAAGGGTGAACAAAACAAAGATCCCTGCCTTTGTGAAGTTTGCATCCTATTGTGGGAATTGGTGTGGGAGAAGGACAGACAATAAAAAGTGAACAGAATTTAATATTTATATGAGCTATTAGAAGAGGACAAGTATAATGAAAAAAAGAGAAAGCAGAGCAGGTTAAAGGGAATCAAGGGTGCCAGGATGATCAGGGAAGGTTAAAATTTTGAAAGGGTGGGAGTTCCCGTCGTGGCGCAGTGGTTAACGAATCCGACTAGGAACCATGAGGTTGTGGGTTCGATCCCTGGACTTGCTCAGTGGGTTAACGACCCGGCATTGCAGTGAGCTGTGGTGTAGGTTGCAGACGCGGCTCAGATCCGGCGTTGCTGTGGCTGTGGTGTAGGCCGGCAGCTACAGCTCCGATTAGACCCCTAGCCTGGGAACCTGCACATGCCACGGGTGCGGCCTTAAAAAAAGCAAAACAAAACAAAACAAAACAAACAAACAAAAAAAGGTAATGAGGAGAGGCATCATTGAGGAGGTGACCGACATAGAGCAAAAACTTCAAGGAGATAAAGGAGTGAGCTACGCAGGTTTCCGGGGGAACAGCCAGTTGGGCAGAGGGAAAAGGAGCAGAAGGGCTTCAAGGTGCAGACAGGGAGAGTACTAAAATCCGAAACATAACAGGAGGCCAAGTCATCCAGGGTGTTGGAGGCTGCTGTGAGGATGGTGGCTTTTATTCTGAGAGAAATGGAGAGACACTGAGCAACGGAGTGCTTTGAAACCTTCTTTGAGAAAAGGCCCACTCTGACTGCAGTGGAGAAAGCAGACTGCAGGAGCAGGGGTGGTCTCAGGATGACGAGTTAGAAGGCTGTTGCTATAACCCAGGGGAGAGACGAGGAGAGCTCAGATCAAGGTGGAAGCAGTGGAAATAAAGAGGTTGGACTGTGGATATTTTCTCAAGACAGGATTTCCTGTCTGATTGAATCTGAGGAGGAAGTTCCCGGGTGGTACAGCGGGGTAAGGATGCGGTGTTACTGCAGCTGTGGCACAGGCCGAAACTGTGGAATGGGTTCGATCCCTGGCCTGGGAACTTCCACATGCTGTGGGTGCGGCAAAGAAAAGAAAAGAAAGTGGAGAGTGAGAAAGTGAGTCAATGAATTTTCCAGGTCTGTTTAGCTTTTTTTTCTTTCTTTTTTTTTGTCCTTTTAGGGCAGCACCATCTGCGGCATATGGAAATTCCCAAGCTAGGGGTTGAATCCGAGCTGTAGACACCTGCCTACGCACAGCCACAGCAATGCCAGATCCGAGCCACGTCTGTGACCTACACCACAGTTCATAGCAACGATGGATCCTTAACCCACTGAGTGAGGCCAGGGATCAAATCTGCGTCCTCATGGATACTAGTCAGATTCGTTTCCGCTGAGCCACAAAGGGAATTCCACCCAGGTTTTTTTATTTCACTGGAATTTTTAAATTGTCATCAGATGAGATGGTGAAGACTGTGGGTAGAGCAGGTTTTGAAGGACTGGAGATCAAAGATTCAGTTTTGGGAGTTCCCATTGTGGCACAGCAGAAACGAATCCGATTAGGAATCATGAGGTCGCAGGTTAAATCCCTGACCTCGCTTAGTGGGTTAAGGATCGGGCAGTGCCATGAGCCGTAGCGTAGGTTGCAGACGTGGTTTGGATCTGGCGTTGCTGTGACTGTGGTGTAGGCCGGCAGCTGTAGCTCCGATTTGACCTATAGCCTGGGAACCTCCATTTGCCATGGGTGTGGCCCCAAAAAGCAAAAACAGGTTCAATTTTGGACATAATTAATTTGAAATGATCTGTTAGATACCCAAGAGGAGATTTCAAGAGCCTAGGTGTGTATACAAGTCTGGAGTTTGGAAGTGAGGTCTCTGATGAAGATAAACGTTTGGGAGTCATCAGCATTTAATGCTGCTTCAAGTCATAAGGCTAATACCCTTGACATACCCAGTTTGGTTAGAAGGTAAGGATAAAGGCTTGACTGGAGTGGGTTTAAGAAAGAATGAGATTAAGGGAGTTCCTGTCGTGGTTCAGCTGTAACAAACCTGACTAGTATCCATGAGGATGCAGGTTCAATCCCTGGCCTCACTCAGTGGCTTAGAGGATCCGACATTACCGTGAGCTGTGGTGTAGGTTGCAGATGCATTGCTATGGCTGTGACATAGGCTAGTGCCTATAGCTTTGATTCACCCCCTAGCCTGGGAACTTCCATATCCCACGGATGCAGCATTAAAAAGACCAAAAAAAAAAAAAAAAAAAAAAGGGAAAGAAAGGAAGAATGAGAGGATGGGAATTCCCTGGTGGCCTAGCGGATAAGGACCTGGGATTGCCACTGCCGTGGCTTGGGTTACTGCTGTGGTGTGGGTTCAATCCCTGGCCCAGGAAGTTTTGCATGTCGCAGCTAAAAAAAAAAAAGAAAGAAAGAAAAAAGAGAAAGAAGAGTTCCCATCGTGGCACAGTGGTTAATGAATCATACTAGGAACAATGAGGTTGCAGGTTTGATCCCTGGCCTTGCTCAGGGGTTAAGGATCTGGTGTTGCCGTGAGCTGTGGTGCAGGTTGCAGACGCGGCTCGGATCCTGCGTTGCTGTGGCTGCGGCGTAGGCTGGTGGCTACAGCTCAGATTAGACCCCTAGCCTGGGAACCTCCACATGCCGCGGCTGCGGCCCTAAAAAAAAAAAAGGAAAGAAAGAAAAATGAATGACAGGAGAGAAATTGGAGACAGTGAGTGTGGCTTGCTCTTCCAAGAAATTTTGCTGTAGTAGCTGACCAGGGAAGGGGGAGAAAGACTCACTTTGAAAATTTGTGAAATGAAATCATCTCAACCATCATCATGAGCCTCAGCATAAAATTCTTACCAAATTCTTTATACATTTTCTGCTCTCATTTTCCATAACTGACAGGCAGTCACTTAATTTAATCACACTAGCCTATGCATAGGTTCTAAACCCATGCCTCTGCTGATTAGCTCACTGGGCCTCGTCTCAAACTTAGCTAAATCTTAACTAGTTCTTCATTTAACTTAATAAGATACATTTTTCTAGACGATTTTTGAACATGTCCAGGCAAAGTCTGATTCTTATTCCTCTACTTCTACAGTAGTCTGTGCATATCTCCGGTGACTTAAAAACATAGTTGTTGACAATGGGTCACTGAAGAAATTAAAAAGAAAATTTAAAAATAGCCAGAGATTAATGAAAACGAAAATACAACAATCCAAAAATCTATGGGATGCATGAGAGTTCCTGCTGTGACTCAGCAGGCTACAAACCCGACTAGTATCCATGAGGATGCTAGTTCAATTCCTGGCCTCGCTCTGTGGGTTAAGGATCCAGTGTTGCTGTGACCTTTGGTATAAGTCACAGACACAGCTTGGATCTGGTGTTGCTGTCGCTGTGGCCTAGGCCAGTAGCTGCAGCTCCAATTTGACCCCTAGCCTGGGAAAAGAGACGGCACTAATAAAAATCAATTCTATGTATGTATATGTTTTGTCTTTTTTAGGCCACACCAGCACTCGAACATACGGAAGTTCCCAGGCTAGGGGTCGATTGGATTCAGAGCTGCAGATGCTGGCCTATGCCACAGCCCACAACGCCAGATCAGAGCTATGTCTGTGATCTACACCACAGCTCACAGCAATGCAGGATCCTTAACCCACTGTGAGAGGCCAGGGATTGAACTCAAGTCCTCATGGGTATTAGATTCATTATTACTGAGCCACAGCGGGAACCTCTCTCTCTCTATATATATTTTTTGGCTTTTTAGGGCTGCACCCGCGGCATATGGGGTCAAATCGGAGCTTTAGTTGCCGACCTATGCCACAGCCACAGCCACAGCCATAGCCACAGCCATGCCGGATTCTTAGCTCCCTGAGAGAGGCCAGGGATCTAACCTGCTTCCTCACCTATGCTAGTCAGATTCGTTAACCGCTGAGCCACAACGGGAACTCTCATCTCTATATATTTAATGGTAAAAAATCACTGTTGAATGACTTGCTGAACAGGTAGTAGGTCTAATTCAAGCAGAGGAATATTGTAATAGGAGACAAAGAAGGGAAATAGTACTGCATTTCCAGAATTAAACCCATGTGAAGCAAATACAAACTGCCAACAGTATCTCAGATAAACAAGTATATTCATGAAAATTATAGATAAAATTAAATGTCTGTCCTAGTCATTGATTGCCAGTATCTTGATGAATAGGTTATTCGTAGCCTTTGTTCAAGTGATTTGCATATATTATACAAACAAACAGAACTAACCACAGAATACCTATACTATGTGGTACCGATGGTGCACTCCCCTGGACCCTTGGATTGGCCTGTCTATTCACGTTATTTGCATGACGTGATTTAATAAATGAAGACCCCGCCCCTCTGGTGCTTTCTCCTCTCGCGAAGAGATGCGTGAGTTGGGGCTTGTCGCCGGTTACGTAAGCTCCGCCCTCCGACGGCTAATCCCTTCCGCCCCGTCTTTTGCTCCGTCTCCTCCGCGGAAAGCACTACGGGCCTAGCCTCGTTTCCTTCCACTCTCAGCGTCCCTACGTCTCTCCGTTCCCATCTTTTCAGAAACGCACGACGCACGCTCCGCCTCTTTCTCCCCTATTTGTCGTGCAAATTCTGCGTCCCAACCGCTCAGCAGCCCGACGCAACATTCCCGCCCCCTTTACACGTCTCAACGGCAGACGCCGTGAGCCCTCCACCTCAGCCAGCCGGCGTCCTAGCGCCTGTAAGTCCCTCCTCTTTATGCAAATAAAGACCTTCTCACACTCAGCCTTTTTTTAAAAAATAAGGACAGCCCTGGAAGTAATGAGGGATAGGGTCGAAAGCGCCCCGCCCTTTATGCAAATTAAGGGGCGTGTCTAGGCGCGGAGGGAGGCGGGAGGTGGGGGGGCGCTCCCGGGGGCGGCGGTTGCCCGGATGGGCCGTTAGTCGGAGCCCAGCCGCGGAGTGAGCGAGGGAGACGGGAGGAGCCGAACCCGGCGCCATCCGCCGCCATCCGCCCCCGCCCCACCGCCATCCCACCCCGGGGAGCCCTTAGGCCCCGGTCCCGGACTCCCGCGCACCCGGCCAGGTGAGTATGGGCGAGCCGAATGCTAACGCCCTTTTCCGGCGCAGAAGCGGTGGCGGCGGCGGCGGCGGAGGCGGCGGCGGCGGCGGCGGGCCGGGGGGAGGAGAAGCTGCCATTAGCCGCCGCCATTTTGTCCTCTTGCTGCCGGGCCCTGCCTGCCCCTCCCCCTCCGATACTCCCACCCAGGGACCCGCACCTCCAGCCCTTCTCTGAACGTAGCCTGTCCTTACCCACCTTCCTGGTTTCGTTGGGCGACCTTCCCCTCCTGGGCCATAACTCCTCACCCTCCGTTGCGGTCCTGGCCTCTCACCCCTATTTATGGGCCCCCTTTCCAGCCTCCAGTCTGGGGTGGGCTATGCCTGACCGTCCTCTTCAAAGCTGTCCTCCATGGTGGACCCCCTCCCATCACCTAGCGCTAGAGTCCCCCGTTCTTGACGCCCCACTTATCGTCGGGTCACTCCCACTCTAGAACCCTGCTTTTATCCTGCATCTGTGCTTTTGCGCTCCTCAGTCTCCCCTCTGCGTTTTTCATTTTTCCTATTCCCCATCACCTCTTTTTTATTTCAATCCCCATTTCTTCTAGTTCTCTTGACATTGCCGCCTTACTTTGGTATGCATCCTTTTCCTACCATTCTTGCTTAGCATGTATTATTTTGCACTTGTTTTCTTATTAATTCTCTTTATTATTAGCCTTAATCTTTTCACTCCGCAATTCATCTCATCTCCCTTTCCCTCATTAATTTCAGACTGGCCTCCTTAAATACCTACAAAGCAATCCCTGTCTCCTCATTTAACCTGTCTTAAAGTTCTTGATTTCAGTTTTCATTCTGAATCTTGGGATATGCCACCAACCTCCAATTCTTTCTTTTACACCATTCTTTATAAATGAATACCTGGACACTCAGGAACTGACTGCTGATGCAGAGTTTGGCCTACTTGGGGGGCAGGGGGGATTAGGGAAAGAGAAGACTGCTGATGGGCCTTTTTAGTGGAGATAGGAAGATGAAGTTCTGGCCTTGGCCCCATGGTTACCTGGTGTACTTGAGGATCCATAGTGGCTCATATCTGCATAGGGTAAACCGGAGTCCACCAGTATTTCACGCGGAGACAAATTTTTTTTCTGGAGCTGGGATGGGGCAAGTACTTGTGTATTTCAAGTACTTGGTTCTGTACAGCTTGGGAGTATGTAGGGCCCCAGTTGTTTGCTGAGGAATTCTGTGGCACTAGCCCACACTCTGGCTGAGCAAGCTCATAAAGTCCTTCCTGGCATACCTTCCTGCAAGGCTCCCCAGATGGGAGTGAGGCTTCTGGGAATGGAACCTGGGGCACAGTTAGGAAGCTGATGTCAAATAAGGGATCTGAAGCTTTGTTCCTTACATGATGGAGCTCTATGTCTCTTTGTGTTTTTTTCTGGGCCTTGGATTTGCCCTTTTTTTTTTTTTTTAATTGTAGGTCTATGAAATGATTTTGGTGAAGAGAGAAGAGCTTATTACTTGGGATAATAAAGAGGATGCTACCCTTTATAGCGTGGCACAAAGGGGAGAGAGAGCTTATACTAGAAAGTTAACTGAATTTTTGAGTTTCTTTGACAAGAGGTGTTGAGGGGGAGGGGGGAACGTGGCATTTGGGCTCTGTTGGGAGCTCATTTGATCATGGTTGCTTAAAAGGACTGAGGTGTTTGAATAGGCTGGAGGAAAAGATAGGAGAGGACTATATATCTGGGCCCCTGATGTGAATGAAAGGGACCATCTAGGCCTCTCGTGATGTCTCTAAATGGAGCAGAGATGGAAACACTTGGTGTCTGGCCCACAGGCTCCGGCACGTTTTGGGGGAGGTGCCTGCAGGACCCAACGTACTCAATGAGCTTCCAGCGCAATGTCCGATCGCTCGGGGCCGACTGCCAAGGGGAAGGATGGAAAGAAGTATTCCTCGCTCAACCTGTTTGATACGTATAAGGGCAAGTCCTTAGAGATCCAGAAACCCGCTGGTGAGGGTCCTGCAAAGATGTTCCTAATTATCGGAGGCTGGGCATGAGTGGGGAGTATGTTTCAGAGCTCTTCGAAGGGAACCAGCTATAGTACACATGCCAAAAGATTAGAGGAACACTAGAGATTTTCCAGCTTTATATTGGGTCCTGTAGGGGACATTGCATTTTGGGTGAACACCAGTACCCTCCTACAAAGGCGTGTCTGTGGTTTCCTGTCTTTGGACACGTAAGAATTGGAGGCAAAGAAATGTGGATTTGGAGATGTCTGGGGCCTGCTTGTTCCCTGCAGGCTCAAGTTCAACCATCCCACATAGAAGTGTTGAATGTAAAGCACTTCTACCTTCCTTCCTTCCTGATAGGATTTTGGGGATTACCTGGGGCAAAGAGAGGGAAGGTTTCTGAGAGAACTGGTAATAAGACATTGAGAATGTCTAAATGGGGCCTGGGGTAGGATGCTCAGATCTCCGATGTGAAGCATTTTTCACCCTCTTTCCACCTTTTCTCCAGTTGCCCCTCGCCATGGCCTGCAGAGTCTTGGGAAAGTTGCTATTGCTCGGCGTATGCCACCCCCAGCCAACCTTCCGAGCCTGAAAGCCGAGAACAAAGGCAATGACCCCAACGTCTCACTAGTGCCGAAAGACGGAACAGGATGGGCAAGCAAACAGGAGCAGTCCGACCCCAAGAGGTAGACAGGCTCGGGGGACTTAGAGTTATGAGTATTTTAACTTTGGAGTTCCTGTTGTGGCTCAGTGGTAATGAACCCAACTAGCATCCATGAGGATGTGGGTTCGATCCCTGCCCTGGCTCAGTGGTAATGAACCCAACTAGCATCCATGAGGATGTGGGTTCGATCCCTGCCCTGGCTCAGTGGGTTAAGGATCTGGCATTGCAGGGAGCCGTGATGTAGGTTACAGACACAGCTCGGATCTGGCATTGCTATGGCTGTGGCATAGACCAGCAGCTGCAGCTCAGATTAGACCCCTATTCTGGGCACTCCCATATGCCATGGGTGCAGCCCTAAAAAGACCAAAAAAAAAGGAAAAAAAAAGCCATGAGTATTTTAACTTTGAACTTTAGGATGAACTGGGGCTTGGTCTGGCCTGGCCACGTGAGAGTCACAGACAGAGGAAAGACCCTCTCCTGCCTGTTGCAGGACTCCTGTTAGATGACTAAGGAATGGTTCCTTTAGCTTTCTGTCACACAGAAAGAGAGCTTGAAGAACAGATGACAGCCTATGGTGTGGATGACAAGTTTATGGTATTTTTTTCCCTAATACCTATGAACGGTAGCAAGTAGGCCTGGGGTCAGTCTTTATCCTCCATCAGTTGGAGCGGCAGGGGAGTCAGAGCCATTTCAAGCTCTGAATGACCTTCCCATCCTACCATCCCCTCAGTTCCGATGCCTCAACCGCTCAGCCGCCGGAATCGCAGCCACTGCCGGCTTCACAGACGCCTGCCTCCAACCAACCGAAACGACCCCCAGCAGCCCCAGAGGTATCTCAAGACCTGGATGTTATTTAAGGGATGGGGCAAGAATGGCTTGTAGCTCCTCACCCAAGTCACCGCTTATTATATCTGCTTTCTCAGAACACTCCTTCGGTTCCAAGCGGGGTAAAGTCCTGGGCACAAGCCAGCGTCACCCATGGAGCACATGGAGATGGTTAGTGCAGGGCTGTTTGGGGCGGTCTCCCTGGGTGCCGTAGTAGGCAGGAGCCCAGCACTGTAGCTACCAACGAAGTGTACTAATTCCTCTGTCTTAAATTTTGGGTCCCATATTCAGTTTCATGGGGCACACGAGTAAGTTTGTCTCAGTCTCACTTGAGAGTAAGGAGGGGGTCCCAGAACTGACCTTGTTTCTTGTGGAATGAGCACCTGATATGTGGCGAGTGAGTTTGGAGGTAGACCTGGATTTGGTACCTGTCGGAGCCTTCCACCTTCATGGTGCCTCCTCAGTAAATGTACTTCTGTCTCCTACTCTTGTGCCTTATCCCCAACAGGTGGAAGGGCATCAAGCCTACTGTCACGATTCTCTCGAGAGGAATTTCCGACCCTGCAGGCGGCTGGCGACCAGGACAAGGCTGCCAAGGAAAGGGAGTCTGCCGAACAGTTGTCTGGGCCCGGACCAAGCCTCCGCCCCCAAAGTGAGTGGCCACTGTTAGTGAGTGAATGAGTGGTTACCTTTTGGCCAGGATGTTACCTTATTCCATCTCAGAGCTAAGTGCTGTCTTATTCATCTTTCTCTCCATCATTTTCAGCTGTGTTCACTCTCTGCTTTTTCCAAAATTACAGATTCTACAACTTGGAGGGACGGAGGTGGGCGTGGCCCTGATGAGCTGGAGGGCCCGGACTCCAAACTTCATCACGGCCACGACCCCCGGGGTGGGCTGCAGCCTTCAGGCCCACCCCAGTTCCCTCCCTACCGCGGGATGATGCCGCCCTTTGTGAGTTTGGAGATCTTATTTTGGATTGGTTGCACTGGAAGCTAGAGAGTTAGGAATGAGGACTTAGTGTTTAGAGGGGACAGTTGGAAAGTAGGGGTCTATAACATAAAGTGAAGGGGGAGGAGGATAGGTTTAGGGGGCTGGAAGGCTGTTTGCTATCCCTCTGAACAGTTGCTGTTGGGCCCTTTTGCAGATGTATCCCCCATATCTGCCATTCCCTCCGCCCTATGGACCCCAGGGGCCTTACCGATACCCTGCTCCTGATGGGCCTAGGTGAGTAATCCAGTTCTGGGCTTGGTACGGGAAGCCTGCTGGGGCAGGAGATGGTTTTCTAGGCAGGAGGCTCAGTCTCGTGTGGATTATATGACATGTCATCTTCTATCCCATTTGCGTTTTCATACACAGCCGTTTCCCCCGTGTGGCAGGCCCCCGAGGCTCAGGGCCGCCAATGCGCCTTGTAGAACCTGTGGGTCGGCCTTCCATCCTTAAAGAAGATAATCTCAAAGAGTTTGACCAGTTGGACCAGGAGAATGATGATGGTTGGGCAGGTGAGTGGACCAAGTATTTTAGGGTTTTGGGGGTTTTGTTTTGTTTTAGCTCGTAGCACACAGAAATTCCCGGCCAGGGATCGGACTTGAGCCATAGCAATGACAGTGCCATGTCCTTTAACCCACTGAGCCACCAGGGAGCTCCTGTTTTAGTCTGACAAAGCAAAATCTGATGAGGGGAAAAACCAGTCACGTGAGAGAGCAGCAGGCGTTGAAGGGTAGGGGAGATAGAGGAAAGCCAAGTCTTGGCAGAGAGCTAAGAGGAGTGAGTGACAGAGAGTCGGAGAGGCGCTAAACGTCAGTGGGAGGAGGGCAGTTGGCCTTGGTAGTGCAGCCCATCACGTAGCTCCAGACCCCTTCCTGTGTTCTGGAGGCTCCCTGCACCTGGAGAGCAGACTGCTTGGTTACCGCTCCCCTTTTCCCTTCAGGGGCCCATGAGGAGGTCGACTACACTGAGAAGCTCAAGTTCAGCGATGAGGAAGACGGGCGAGACTCTGATGAGGAGGGAGCTGAGGGCCAGTGAGTTAGGGCCCTCTGGGGAGGGGAGGGGGGCTACCTTTCTGTCACGCTCATAACGTGCTCTTAAAGGAGCTGGCTTGCAGCTGATTTTAATTCCACTGTTGGTCTGCTCACAGCAAGGAGTCCCAGTCAACTGCTGGTGAGGAACGGCCCCCTGAAGCAGATGGCAAAAAGGGCAACTCCCCCGGCAGTGAACCGCCCCCTCCTAAGACGGCCTGGGCAGAGACCTCTCGGCCTCCAGAGACAGAGCCGGGGCCTCCTGCCCCAAAGCCTCCCCCACCCCCACTTCAACGGGGCCCCGCCGGGAACTGGGGCCCCCCTGGGGACTACCCAGTGAGTGTCTACAATGGGGGTTGAGGGTCAGTTGTGGGAGATTAGCTTCAGCTGAGCGATTGAAGCAATGGTAGTAGAGGAAGCTGGAGGGCGGGCCGAAAACGGGCTGTAGGAAGTGCAGAGCCGGGGAGCATCTCAAGAGGTTTGGAATATTGTTGGTGTTAGGCGAGTCTGGGTGAAAAGAGAAATTGGGGTGTCAATTAGGAAACACAAGGAGACCTGGGTGTTTGGGTCTCTGGAAGAGGAGATGAAAAGACTAGAATGAGTTTGTCTTTACCTGGAGAGGCTGTCAGTCGCAGGGCCTGGTCTCGGCACCTGCAGTGACACAGTTGGTCAGTCAGTTCAGGAGGCCGTAAGAAACACAACAGCTGACACCCCTGGCCCTGCCGGGTCTGCCCACTGGCAGGATCGAGGGGGCCCTCCCTGCAAGCCCCCAGCCCCTGAAGACGAGGATGAGGCGTGGCGACAGCGACGGAAGCAGTCTTCATCTGAAATCTCTCTGGCCGTGGAGCGGGCCCGGCGGCGGCGAGAGGAGGAGGAGCGACGCATGCAAGAGGAGCGCAGGGCTGCCTGTGCGGAGAAGCTCAAGCGACTGGATGAGAAGTTCGGGGCACCCGACAAGAGGCTCAAGGCGGAGCCTGCGGCACCCGCCGCTGCTCCTCCTGCCCCTGCTCCACCACCTGCAGTCCCTAAAGAACTCCCTGTACCTCCAGCGCCTTCACCGGCACCGGTCCCAACACCTGAAAAAGAACCGGAAGAGCCGGCACAGGCCCCTCCTGCCCAGTCCACCCCCACTCCAGGTGTGGCTCCAGCTCCCACCCTGGTGAGTGGTGGTGGCAGTACCAGTAGCACCAGCAGTGGCAGCTTCGAAGCCAGCCCAGGTATGGAGATGGTGAGAGGTACTACCAGGTGCCAGATCTCCAGATCTCTGCTTGGGGTTGAGGGTGCAGTGGTGAAGATGGGACTACGTGAGAAAGGGGGCAGCTGTTTGATTTATTGGAGTGTCAGTGATAGCAGTGAAAAGGGGCACCGTTTTGCTTGTATGGACCTCTGAGGGGAGAAGGTTTGGCTATCTGAACTCCTGCATAAGTACTGACCTTAAACCACTTTCCATAGGTTTAGCGTGGAGCAAGACGGAAGAAAGTGTTATTTTGGGGATTTCATGGGAAGTTAATGCCACCACTGTTGGCTCGTAAGAGGCTGTGAGGAGTTTTCATGGGTTTTAAAATGGGAAAGTCTTGCTTTTAGAGGGGGTGCTAGAGGTGAGAGCTGAAATTACGGGGGTGTTCGTGGTATATCTGTTGGTGGACTAGGCCACTGTGGCTGTTGTCTTTTCTTTAATGCAGTGGAACCCCAGCTGCCCTCAAAAGAGGGTCCTGAATCACCAGAAGAGGTTCCTGCACCTGCCACACCGCCAGCCCCAAAGGTGGAACCCAAGGGTGATGGGGTCGGTCCTACCCGGCAGCCCCCCACCCAAGGCTTGGGCTACCCCAAGTATCAGAAGTCATTGCCGCCTCGTTTCCAGCGGCAGCAGCAGGTGAAACTGAGCTACTTCTAAGGGCTGCTTCTCTCCTTGGTTTCAACATTCGTTGTATCCAAGTTACTTTCTGGGTCCCTCTACCAGTTCTAACTCCATTGTGCCACTCTAGTTTCGAATTATCATCTAATCCAGGTTGTCACATTTGTGTGGTAACCTTTTATTTTTTTTTTGCTAGTTCCTTTTGTTGCCAAGGCCTTCGATGCTTCTCTCATCTCTATTTGTCCTTCCCCAGGAGCAGCTCTTGAAGCAGCAACAACAGCAGCAGTGGCAGCAGCATCAACAGGGCTCCGCCCCACCTGCCCCAGTGCCCCCGTCACCGCCACAGCCTGTGACTATGGGGGCTGTTCCGGCTCCACAGGCTCCTCCACCCCCCGCCAAGGCCCTGTATCCCGGTGCTCTGGGCCGGCCCCCACCCATGCCCCCAATGAACTTTGATCCCCGCTGGATGATGATTCCTCCTTATGTGGACCCCCGGCTCCTCCAGGGCAGGCCCCCTCTGGACTTCTACCCCCCTGGTGTGCATCCCTCTGGTAAGGGACCGTGGGGGCGATGGGGGTGGGGGACCCCTTAGTCCTGAGAAGTGGATGTCAGCATCTTGCCGTGGGAATCAAGGGCCTTAAGGGGGCTTAGCACTGCCGAGATAGCTCTTTGTTGTAAGAAAAAAAACCAGTGGTCCTTCTATAATAGGATTTACTTGGGGTGGGGGTGGGGGTGGGGAGATTGATTCATTTATAGGGAAACTTAGTGAATAACTGAAGAGAGCAGGCAAGGCCTGGGAGATGAAGGTGCTGACATTGACTGGGCTGATGTGGAAGGTTATATTGGGGAGATACTTTTTGGCTGGAGGGTCTGATAGAGGAGGGTTATTTTTCTCATACTGTTTCCTCAGGCCTAGTTCCCCGGGAGCGCTCAGACAGTGGAGGCTCAAGTTCAGAGCCGTTTGAGCGCCATGCACCCCCCCTGTTACGAGACCGGGGCACCCCACCAGTGGATCCAAAGTTGGCCTGGGTAGGAGACGTCTTCACCACCACAGCCGCTGACTCCCGCCCTCTTGCTTCGCCGCTGCGCCAGGCTCCTGACGAGGAGGACAAGGGGATGAGGTGAGTCCGAGTAGAGGAAGGGGTGAGTGGCTAGTGAAGAGATTCTAGGCCAGGAGACGGGTCCCTTGGATTATCGGTGAAGGGATAGGGATAAATGTGAAAGGAGTGTTCGTTCATAATAATAAAGCGTTCTCTTTCCCCACCTAGTTTGTTTTCTTCGTCTTGAGATTCTTATTTCCATTCTTTCTGTCTCCCTCTTCAGGAGCGAGACCCCTCCAGTACCTCCCCCACCACCCTATCTGGCCAGTTATCCAGGCTTTCCTGAGAATGGAGCCCCTGGGCCCCCGATCCCTCGCTTCCCTCTGGAGGAGCCAGCTCCCCCAGGGCCCCGTCCACTCCCCTGGCCCCCAGGCAGTGATGAGGCAGCCAAGATACCAGCTCCACCACCCAAGAAGGAAACTCCCAAGGAGGAGACGCCACAGCTGACAGGGCCGGAAGCTGGTCGAAAGCCTCCCCGCGGAGTCGGAGGCCAAGGCCCCCCACCGCCTCGCAGAGAGAGCCGCACTGAGACGCGCTGGGGCCCTCGCCCGGGCAGCAGTCGTCGGGGAATCCCTCCAGAGGAGCCAGGGGCCCCTCCCCGCCGGGCTGGGCCTATAAAGAAACCCCCGCCAGCTACAAAAGTTGAAGAGCTGCCCCCCAAGCCCCTCGAACAGGGGGATGAAACCCCCAAAGTTCCAAAGCCAGAGCCACTGAAGACGGCCAAGGGGAAGATTGGGGGCCCCAAGGAGACCCCACCCAGTGGGGCTCTTTCCCCTGCCCCGAGGCTTCGGAGGGACTATTCCTACGAAAGAGTGGGTCCTACCTCTTGCCGGGGTCGGGGCCGAGGGGAGTACTTTGCCAGAGGAAGGGGTTTTCGGGGGACCTATGGGGGACGAGGGCGGGGAGCCCGAAGCCGAGAGTTCCGTAGTTACCGAGAGTTCCGAGGAGACGATGGGCGTGGAGGAGGGACAGGGGCACCAAACCATCCCCCTGCTCCCCGAGGCCGCACTGCCAGCGAGACGCGGAGTGAGGGCTCAGAGTATGAAGAAATCCCCAAGCGGCGTCGGCAGCGGGGCTCAGAAACAGGCAGCGAGACCCATGAGAGCGATCTGGCCCCCTCAGACAAAGAGGCCCCCACGCCCAAGGAAGGGGCACTCACCCAAGCCCCTCTCGCTCCCCCACCGTCAGGAGCACCCCCTTCCCCAGCCCCGGCCCGCTTTCCCGCCGCCCGAGGCGGGCGGGTCTTCACTCCCAGAGGGGTGCCCTCACGCCGGGGCCGGGGCGGCGGGCGGCCGCCTCCCCCCATTTGCCCGGGCTGGAGCCCTCCGACCAAGGCCCTGGCTCCAAAGAAGCCGCCGATGGGTCCCTTGCCACCAAGTAAGGAGCCTTTGAAAGAGAAGCTGCTCCCAGGGCCTCTGTCCCCTGTGGCCCGAGGAGGCAGCAGTGGAGGCAGCAACGTGGGCATGGGTGTGGAAGATGGGGAGCGGCCCAGAAGGAGGCGACACGGGAGGGCTCAGCAGCAGGACAAACCGCCTCGTTTCCGGAGGCTGAAACAGGAACGGGAGAATGCTGCGAGGGGGGCCGAGGGCAAGCCCTCTTCCCTGGCCCTCTCAGCCTCCAATCCGGGACCGGAGGACACCCTCGCGACAGTAGCAGTGCCCCCACCACCTCGCCGGGCAGCAGCCAAGTCTCCCGATCTGTCAAATCAGAACTCAGATCAGGCCAATGAGGAATGGGAGACTGCATCGGAGAGCAGCGACTTTGCCAGTGAACACCGAGGGGACAAAGAGGCTCCACCGCCAGCACTACTAACTTCCAAAGCCATGGGGACTCCCGGGGGCAGTGGAGGTGGGACTGGACCAGGCGTTTCAAACATGTCCCGAGGAGATCTGAGCCAGAGAGCCAAGGATTTGAGCAAGCGGAGCTTTTCGAGTCAGCGGCCTGGCATGGAAAGGCAGAACCGGCGCCCAGGCCCAAGCAGCAAGGCCAGCAGTGGTGGCAGTGGTGGTGGAGGAGGTGGTGGGGGTCCTGGAGGAAGGACGGGCCCAGGGCGAGGGGACAAGAGGAGCTGGCCATCTCCCAAGAACCGAAGGTGGGTAGAGACAAGTTTTTTCTTAGGGTTAAAAAGTGGATGGCAAAGAGAACCTAAGAGAAGGTGGGGTGCTGTAGAGTTGAGGGCTGAGGGCAAGGCGCAGGGTAGCTGCGGGGCGTAGGTTGTCCGTGGTGAGGTAAAGCAGCTGGAAAGCGCCTGACAGAGTCAGGACCACCCGTGTTTGCTTTCCCCTCAATAGAGCAGAGCTGTGTGCGTGGGGTTCTTAGGAGTGCTCATCAGGGTTTTGGCAGAGGACAGGTTGAACGTGGAGAGAGTGGAGAGCTCTGACTTGGAGGGGAAACGTAACAATTGGGTAAATCCTGGATCCGATGCTCTGTTCCCTTCAGCCGTCCTCCAGAAGAGCGGGCCCCGGGGCTGCCTCTGCCTCCCCCACCCCCCAGCAGTTCTGCTGTCTTCCGCCTGGACCAAGTTATCCACAGCAACCCTGCTGGCATCCAACAGGCTCTGGCCCAGCTCAGCAGCCGCCAAGGAAGTGGGGCTGCACCAGGGGGGCACCCAAGGCCCAAGACTGGGCCTCCCCAAACCCCTCAAGGCCCCTCCCCTCGGCCCCCAGCCCGGTATGACCCTCAGAGGGCCAACAGCAGCGCTGTCAGTTCTGGTAAGCCGGAGGGGCTAGGGGTGCTCTCCATCCCCAACAGAGGTCGGGTGCTGGAGGGGCCAGAGTCTTTGCCCTGGGAACCTGGGTGCTGGGTGTCTGCTCCGAGGGTGGAAGGATTGGGAGGCGGATCAGGAGAGAAATTTGGGTCGGTGATAGAGCAGGGCAGGTGCTAACAGATTTCTCCTTTTCCTCAGATCCGCACTTCGAGGAGCCAGTGCCGATGGTGAGGGGGGTGGGCGGAACAGCCCAGGACTCAGCGGGGGTTAATCCCTTCCCCCCCAAACGGCGAGAACGGCCTCCCAGAAAACCGGAGCTGCTTCAGGAGGTGGGGAAT
Source organism: Catagonus wagneri (assembly GCA_004024745.2). NCBI lineage: Eukaryota > Metazoa > Chordata > Mammalia > Artiodactyla > Tayassuidae > Catagonus > Catagonus wagneri. Next base: position 12,295,090 of record PVHT021183524.1, on the reverse strand, counting down.
GGGGCTTGAGCTTGTACTTCATTGCTCTCACTTTTTAAGGTTTTTGCTTATGTTTTCTGCGCTTTTTCTTGTTGTCATTGTTTTTGCCTGAAATTCTTAGTTATTGCTTGTCTCCCGTGTATCTTCCTTTCTACCCCACGTGCAGCGCGCCTTGTCCCAGTTACTTATGTTCTCCAGTTCCCATTTCATTCCTGTTTTGCTCCTGGTCTCTCATCTTTAGGAATCTTTGCCACCTCGTCATACCTCTGGATTCTTGGGCCCTAAACCCGAGGGCCCAGGCCCTCAGGGAGAGTCCAGAGATGCAGGAACAGAGGCCCTGAGCCCTCACATCTGGAATCGTTTACGTTCTGGTGAGTTAAGCTGAGCAGAGGAAGGCTACGTTAGAGGGCGTAGAGCCAGACGGGCCGCACAACCGTCTTCTCTCCCTTCTGTTCTGTCCGTGCTCTTCCCAGCCGCTGGCCGAAAGCGTTACCAGCCTGGCTCCATGGAGCCGTGGATGGAACCCCTGAGTCCGTTTGAAGATGTGGCTGGCACAGAGGTGAGTGAGGGGGGTAGGGGTGTCCGGGCTGGGGCTGTATGGAGCACTGGTCGTACTTCCCCGCCTGCTCTGGGATGCATGTGGGGCTGTCCCGCCATGTAGTTACCTGTTCTCTGTAGTTGTGTCTCAGTCAGATACTGAGGTGCTTTCTCTTCTGACGTAACGCCTTCTCCACTCCTCTCAGATGAGTCAGTCTGACAGTGGGGTGGACCTGAGTGGGGATTCTCAGGTGTCATCAGGTCCCTGCAGCCAGCGAAGTTCCCCTGATGGAGGACTCAAGGGGGCAGCAGATGGGCCCCCCAAGCGGCCTGGAGGCCCCTCACCCCTGAATGCTGTTCCTGGTGAGGGTCCACCTGGCTCTGAACCCTCTGAACCTCCTAGGAGACGGCCACCTGCCCCCCACGATGGGGACAGAAAGGTAAATGCCCCAGAAAGGATAAGAACAACGTTTTTGGGCCGATGGTGGGGGGGGGGGTGGAACACCCCAGGACTCTGCTGGGGTTAATCCCTTGACCTCGGCCTTCTCTTCGTCTCCCCTTCCCTCTGGCTATGTGTGCCGATTTGGGCTTCCCTTTGCTTTCCCCAACCCTACCGTGCTGTGTTGCCCCACCCAGGAGCTGCCACGGGAGCAGCCTCTGCCCCCTGGACCCATTGGCACAGAGCGATTGCAGCGTACGGACCGAGGCCCAGAGCCTGGCTCCCTCCGGCCGGCCCATCGACCTGGTCCCTCAGTCCAGTTTGGCACCGGTGATAAGGTCTGTGTGGGCTCAATCTGGGTGTCTTGGGCTGGGTGGGGAGGGGAGGACTAGAAGTGGGGTGTGGAGGATGCACGGCGGAATCACCCGGTAGTTTCCTCTGCCTCGTTGTCACAGGACTCGGAGTTGTGCCTAGTGGTAGGAGACAGTTTAAAAGCAGAGAAGGAGCTAACGGCGTCAGTCACTGAGGTGAGCGGAGGAGTGAGGTTTGTGGGAAGGCCTTAGACTTGTGGAGAGAGGTGTCTGGGAGTGACTGCGCCTCCAGGTTGCCCAGTAAGCCCTGACCGAGGCTTTTTCTTCGCAGGCCATTCCCATAGCTCGAGACTGGGAGCTGCTCCCCAGTGCTCCTGCTTCAGCTGAGCCTCAGTCCAAGAGCCTGGGTTCTGGGCCCTGTGGCCCAGAGCCCAGCTCCTCAGGCCAGCGCTTGTATCCTGAGGTCTTCTATGGCAGCCCTGGGCCTCCCGGTTCTCAGGTAGGTCCTAACTTCCCCTCCCAGGACCCCGTCTGCCCGCGCTCTCCTAAGTTCGAGCCTTTCCAATCCATAGTTTCTAATACCCCTTTCTGTCATTTTTCTTCCTGTTTTTGCTGTAGTGGGTGGAGTGGGTGCACTCTTCTTGACCAGAAAAAAGGAGTTACTCCTTTCTTACTCTCCTGTAGGTCTCGGGGGGAGCCATAGACTCTCAATTACATCCCAACAACGGAGGCTTCCGCCCTGGGACGCCCTCACTGCACCCTTACAGGTAAGACTAGATCCATGCGGCTCTTGGAAGGAAACGCAGCTGTGTTTCAGGGGAGAGGAAAGGGGAAAACATTTTTAGGGTACCTGGAGGCTGGTGGACTCACAGATACTAGGACTAAAGGAGTAAATGACTCTGGCTTCGTGTCACCATTCCTCGCCGTTACCCCAACTGCTTTTCAGGTCACAGCCCCTGTATCTGCCCCCGGGCCCAGCCCCACCCTCGGCACTGCTCTCTGGGGTAGCTGTCAAGGGCCAGTTCCTGGATTTCTCAGCACTGCAAGCAACAGAACTGGGGAAGTTGCCGGCCGGAGGAGTTCTCTTCCCTCCGCCTTCCTTCCTGTACTCTCCAGCTTTCTGCCCTAGCCCTTTGCCAGACCCTCCCTTGCTGCAGGTAGGAGGTGGGTGGGTCCTGGGCTTTGTGGAGTTAGGAGTCGGGGGAAGAATACTTTTGGGAGGTTGACATTTCTCCCCGTTCCCGAACAGGTGCGCCAGGATCTGCCATCCCCCTCAGATTTTTATTCTACTCCTCTGCAACCTGGTGGCCAAAGTGGCTTCCTCCCCTCTGGGGCACCTGCCCAGCAGGTACCTTTTGTCTTCCCAGTTCTCCTTCATTCTATTTTCCTTCTAATGTCCAGCTTTTTTGTTACTTGTTTGGACTCTGTTCCTGGTTTTCTGACATTCCCCTGCCCCAGTGCATACTCACGTGTTCATCCTTACAGATGCTTCTACCCATGGTGGACTCACAGCTGCCTGTGGTGAACTTTGGCTCCCTGCCACCAGCACCACCTCCTGCCCCACCGCCCCTGTCTCTGTTACCTGTGGGTCCTGCTCTGCAGCCCCCCAGCCTGGCCGTGCGGCCTCCGCCTGCTCCTGCTACTCGGGTGCTGCCTTCACCTGCCAGGCCCTTTGGGCCTAGCTTGGGGCGAGCAGAGGTAAGGTACAGGAACTGAAGCACAAAGGAACCCAGAAAGTCACGGGCGGGGATTCCATATCCCAGGATGAGAGGGTTGAGACATAGGATGCTCATGAATTTTTTTTTTTTTCTTTCCTTCAGCTGCACCCTGTAGAACTAAAGCCGTTCCAGGATTACCGAAAACTGAACAGCAACCTTGGGGGACCTGGGTCGTCACGTACTCCCCCAGCTGGAAGGCAAGAGAAGGAAATAGGGGTGAAGACTGCCTATCCCCAAGGACCGACTGATTTTGGGGTCTGGGGATGGGTCTTAAGTTTACCTCAAATAGGAGCTCCCATTGTGGCTCAGCAGGTTAAGAATGTGACAGAGGGTCTGTGAGGATGTGAGTTCAATCCCTGGCCTCGTTCAGTGGGTTAAGGATCCGGTGTGACTGTGGCATAAGCTGGGAGCTACAGCTCTGATTCGACACCTAGCCTACAAACTTGCCTATCCTGCAGCTGCGGCCTTAAAAGGGGGGGGGTAGTTTCACTCAAATACCTTTCCTCTTTCAGGTCTTTCTCTGGCCTCAATTCCCGTCTCAAGGCCCCACCTTCCACCTACAGCGGAGTCTTCCGCACCCAGCGCATCGACCTCTACCAGCAGGTGAAGGAGAAACTCTGAATTCGAGTTATCAGAGTTCCCGTCGTAGCTCAGTGGTTAACGAATCTGACTAGGAACCATGAGGTTGCGGGTTTGTCCCTTGCTCAGTGGGTTAAGGATCTGGTGTTGCCGTGAGCTGTGGTGTAGGTTGCAGACGCCGCTCGGATCCTGTGTTGCTGTGGCTGTGGCGAAGGCCGTCGGCTACAGCTCCTCTTAGACCCCTAGCCTGGGAACCTCCATATGCCGTGGGAGCAGCCCTAGATAAGGCAAAAAGACAAAAAAGTTATCACCTGGGTTCCTTGCCTTCCACTCCCCGACCTCCTGGTATGACCTCTTCCACATGTACCTGTCTCCCAGGCCTCCCCACCGGATGCCCTGCGCTGGATGCCGAAGCCTTGGGAGCGGACAGGGCCACCTTCTCGAGAAGGGCCATCCCGAAGGGCAGAGGAGCCCGGGTCCCGAGGGGACAAGGAGCCTGGGTTGCCCCCACCCCGCTGAGGGCGTTCCCTTTGCCCCCCACCCCCGGGGCTTGTATATAGATTATAAATATATAAGGGGGAAAGGGGCCGGAGGAGAAGGGTTGTGGGGCTGGGGCCTTGCTTCCCTTCCTCCCCACCCCGCTGATCCCCTGTCCCTGGGGCCCTTTGTTAAAAAAGAAGAATAAAAGGATTAAAAAAATATTTCCAAAATGGTTTTGGGGTTGGGTTGGTGGTTTCCAGTCTTGTGTCATAATTCAATGCCAAGTAATCTGTAGAGTGGTTTTGGTCAAGGAACTATTATTTATTTCCATGATCTTTTATGACAAACTACCTCACAATTTTAAAGTCTTGTGGGCCAGGAATTTTAGAGCTGGGGCCCCCTGGGCAAATCCGCTACTTAGGCCCAGTAAGGTTGGTTGGTAACCAGCTGGGCTGGTCCTGTAGGGCTTTGCTCACACGTCTTGATGCCATGGTGGGACATCTGGAAGGTAGAACTCCATTAAATGTCAACCCATGTCTCCACATGGCTTCTCCAGCAAGATACTCTGACCATCAGGCCTTTTATGTCCCTGAGCCAGTGTTTCAGGAGGTCTGGGCCGAAGCTAAAAAGCTTATGACCTGGCCTTAGGTTTCTGCCATGTTCTTTTTGTCCAGCACCAGCTAAAAGGGGGAGGGGATGGCAACTGCATCTGAAAGGGAGAAGCAGGAAGACTCTGCGGCCATGTGTCCCTCTGGTCCTGTCTGCAAACAGGAAGTGCCTTTACAGCTACTGTAGACAGTGCTCAAGCCACTTAGGTCTGCAGCTGCTTGGAGAGTGTTTTTCACAAGTCTTGAGAGCCTTGTCGCAGCATGCACATGCAGTAGGTTTCTTTCACATGTAGAACGGTTTTGCACAAGTGTTCCTTGAAGACAGACTACCTCAAGACAGGCTTGTACACTTTATAGAGTTGTGCTGCGCGTCTGCCCGTGGTGAAAGGTTAAAGCTGGGTAGTCTAGTTGGCTTCCTGTAGATTAAATAATTAAAATTCAGAGATTAAGGGGCTTAGACTACTTAAAGAAGACGAATTTAGAGACAAAAGAGCCAGGAAAATCTGACTTTTTATTTCTTAAATACTGTGAAGGAAGAAGGGGGAAACGGTCCCCTGATGATGGAGGGCCATGGAGCAAAGAACTAGGGATCTTCAGCGAAGGCCCTGTGGGCATTAGGGAAGCGCTGGGGGCTGTAGTTGGGGTCTTCCTGCAGTCGCTTTTGTATATCAGCCCGGAGCTACAGAGAGAGAGCAAAGCAGGTTGGAGAGGTACTGGCCCAGCCCTAGGATCCCAGCAAGCACACAAAGCCATCCCTCAGGAGCTAACACGTCCCCACCAGCCATACACTGTCTGGTAGCCCAATGTGGCATCACTGAGCCTTCCAGATGCCACTAGGGGAAAGCATTTTAAAACCAAGTGGCAGCCCCAGACTGACCGTCTCTGAAAGGATCCAGAGGGGCCCTAGCCCAACCCCTCCCACTAGACCATCCCTATGCTGCTTCAAGGTGGGGGCACCTGCTGCCTGTAGCTCTCCTGAACCTCTGGTGCCTCCAGGTCCCGGCTCAGGCTCTCGGGGCTCGTCAGGGGCCGAGCTCCGGCTGCCTTAGCTGCCCGGCTCACGGCCTCTGAGAGAAGCAGCTGGGGGCCCTCACCCTGCATCGTCTGGGGGACAGGGGGTTGAGAGGGAAAAGAGGATCAACGTCAGATCCAATGCCACCACCCAGCTCACCCTTTCCATGAGTCAACCATTGAGTCTCCATGCTAGCGGAGAGAAGGGAAATCCACATGTAGTTCTGACAGCAGAAATGCCTTCCTAATTTTATTTAGCTCTGGCCAAAAACAGCATTTGAACGTGCTGGACTTGGTCTTCGAAATAGGGCAAGATGGGTCAAGCCACCCAGCATTCGCAGCTAGCTATTCCACAAGAGGAAGCCCACCTTAAGGAAGACGGGCCCCGGTCACAGGGGGGTCAGGCAACTGAGGGACGACAGGACTGCTAGCGCCAATGTGTGGGGCAACAATGGTGAGCAAGTCTGAGTCCCAGAAACGTCTCCTCATCAGCTAAATGAGGGGACTGAACTAGGAAGAATTCTTGCCAGCTCGAGTTAGTTTAACTCTAAGCACGACAGGGGAATCTGGGTAAAGACGGGTCCTCAGGGAAGAGGCAAACCAACCTTGCGTCTCTTGGCAGGCATACCACTGAGGTAGGCGTCGCTCAGGGGGGGCTGCGGTTTCACCTTCCGCTGGCTCTGAATGTCCTGCTGGATGATAGGGACCCATTCCTGGGGGAGGAAAAGAAGACGAGGAAGGAGAAATTGCCACAATTTTCAGCTGCCTCCACCCACCAGATCACCGCCCGACACTCACTGGGGGGACCGCAGCCGCCCAAGGTTCTGTCTCGGCTGAAGCGCCATCCTGTTCGTCTCGGGAACCCCCGTCAGGAGCAGGAGGTGGAGCTCGGGACATGGCCTCTTCCGCTGTTGTTCCGGGGGCCGGGGAAGCATTCTCCCGCTGGGAGTCAGACAGCAGGGAGACCAGGCTTCAGAATCCTCGGCCTCCAGCCCTTCCGCCCCAGCCCTCCACGCCACGTTATCTGGCTCCTCGGGCCTCCCCGGTACCTGAGGCTCAGGGGAAGTCCTCTCGGATCCCTGCACTTCCATCGGCTCCTCAGGAAGTGGCTGTGAAAGTGGACAGAGAAGGGAACAACCCACAAGGCCCTCTCAGACCTCTCCAGTTCCCCCGAGGTCCCTGGCCCCAGAGCCCAGCAGGTCCCTTACCTGGGGGGGATCACCAACCCTGCGGACGTATCTGAGGATGGCATCGGGCCCTACGGGCATGTGCTCCAGGACCACCTGAAGCCTCAGCCCCATCATAGTGGTCAGCCAGCTCACCAAGGACGGGTTCACTCCACGGGACATGCGACGCTGCCGGGCACAAAGCAGACTTGGAACACAAAACCCTCAACCAGCTCTTGAAAGGGATCAAGCAGTAAAATGGCAGTTTGGAGGGAAAAAATGAAAACTGTAGGAAACCAAAGAGAAAAGAAACCTGAAGAAACAGAAGGCTGCGTGATACTTACAATTCGGCCGTTGATAACAGCAGCGAGCTCCATCTGCTGCCCCCCCAAGCAGTGCAGGTTCAGAGCCAGGCATTCAAACAGGCCCTGGTTACACAACTCCAACAAACGAGCCCCAAACCCACTGTCTGTGGTAAGATATAAAAAAGGAATGATGGCACCGGACAGCCCTGCACACCCGACATGCCCACCTCACCCCGGGCCAGCCAGTCCCTGACCTGTGCAGTGCATCACATGAGCAGCAATGCTATTAAATTGCTCCTGGAGAAATTCCAGGTTTGTTCGGATGATGTCCACACCTGGCTGAACTTGCACCAAAGACTGACAGAAAGAGACACAGAGATCCCCAAATCAGAAACCCCGAGAGGCTGGGAGGCATGGAGGAGGCAGCCGGAACAGCAGCTAGGCTGAGCAGAGCCAAGGAAGGGATGGGGAAGGGTTACTCACAAAACTCTCCCGCACGTACTCCTCCAGCCCTGTGATCAGCGTGTGGGTTGCCGTCTGTTGTGGAGGGAAGAGCACAGGTTTAGACCGAAGCCCCGCCCCTCAAGACCATCCGTCCCTCCCCCGCCCCCATGGCAGGCCCAGGGCTTGGGCTGGGGCAGCGATAGCTTCAGACAACAAAGTTAGGAATACGGAACTGAAGGTGAGGAGGAGGACAGCTCTGGGCCCAAGGCTTCATTTACCCGGATGTTACCAGGTGTGGGCTCCTGGCCACCCAGGTAGTGCTGGTGGAAGAAGGATCGCAGCTGGGGCTGGAGCCGCTGCAGTGGCTGGAAATGCCCATGGAGAAGCATCACCACATCCACCATGGAAAAGTTCTGGCACAGAAGAGAGAGCAGGGCCCCAAAGAATCCTAGGAACAGGGGCAGAAGTTAGCCGTGGCCTCTACCACCGGCCCATCAGCCCCATCCCACCTCGGAAACACCCCTAAACAAAGGCCATCGACGTGCCCCTGGCCGCCCCTCCCCAGCGAAGACCAAGGCACCCCCATCTGCTCACCGAGGGCCCCATCAGCCCCAGGCTCAAAGATGTTGCTGGATCCACTGAGGCGCTGTATGAAAGCAGCGATACTTTCACTGCTGCCAGCCCGAGCCCCCAGGGAGCCCAGCAGGGAGCTGAGCACACCCTGCACCACCGAGGTGAAAAACTCCAGTGGCAGGCTCTCCGGACCCAGGCCGCCGGGACTCCCTGCACCACCAGAAGGGGACCCTGGTGGAGGCACCGTCTGCTGTTCTGGGGCTGGAGGTGGAGGTGGGGGTGGAGGTGGCGGAGGCGGTGGAGTGGCCGTTTGGGTTGCCTGACCAACAGAACAGAAGATGAAGTGAGAATGGGGAGAAGGACATAAAATGTCACCAGGAGCGCACAACCTGGTCTGGAAGATGGAGACCTTTATCCAGTCTTTGCGACTTAAAGCAGAATTACACATGGGTAGTTACTCCACAACAGTCAGAACAGGTCAGGTCAAAAAGCAGTGACACAAATGACTATGCTTCTCTCCCTAAGACTCCATTTCCTCATCTCCAAAACACAGGGTTCTGGGAGTTCCCGTCGTGGCACAGAGGAAACAAATGTGACTAGTATCCATGAGGACATGGTTCCGACCCCTGGCCTCACTCAGTGGGTTAAGGATCTGGTGTTGCCGTGAGCTGTGGTGTAGGTCGCAGACGTGGCTCGGATCCTGCATTGCTGTGACTGTGGTGTAGGCTGGCAGCTGCAGCTCCAATTTGCCCCCTAGCCTGGGTACCTCCATATGCCGCGGGTACGGCCTTAAAAAGCAAGGAAGCAAATAAGAGAGAGGGTTCTGAGTCATTAAGCTCCCCAGGTTCCTTCCCAGCGGCAACATAAGGGCAACAGGACAAAAGTGCGCGGGTGGGCTCAGGAAGAGGAAGGCTGAGGTGAGGAAGCCAGCCACTCACCTGCAGGAAGTCAGTCATGCCCTGGAGAAAGGCAGGGACACCAGGCATCGCCACGGTGATGGTGGGAGAAGCCATGCCAGGCGCTCCAGCCCCCGGCCCTGCAGGCCCTAGCAGGTTCCCCAGGAGCTGAGAGAACTGAAGATCAGAGGCGGAGGGCTGAGGGGGTGGGGGCTGGGCTGGCCCCCCCGGGGCAGGGCCGGCTGTGGTAGCCGTGTTGGTGGTGCCGGCGCTGGCTGACGCAGTGGCAGGGGCTGGAGGTGGAGCCATTCCTGGGGTCCCCTGAGCTGTTGGGACCAAAAAACAGTTGAAAACTAAAGAAAAACAAGACACCCCAGCAGCTCCATCCTGGTTGTCTCAGCAGGAACCCAAGACCACAGGGACGTGGAGGGAACTGGGAAGGCACCAGAGAGACCAGGGAGGGAGCGTCGGTTTCAGAGTCGTGGAAACCTCTGCCGTTTGCCATCGTATCGCCGCTGGGTAAGAACGAGGACTCACCCACAAGCACAGGCTGCATAAGAAGCTGCCCCACGAGGCCGCTCACCATCTGGGCTAAAGAGGCGTTGCTGCCTAGACCAGCGCCCGGCTGAGGGAGAGAAGGGCAGGCTTTCAGTCTTGGCCTCTCCACGCCCCACCCACCTCGCAGGATTTTCTGTCCACACTCTTCCCCAAAGAACTCCCCCAACCCTACTCACCAGAGCCCCTGAAACTGGGGGCCCCCCAGGATGGGAAGGCCGAGCCTGTGGAGGGGTGGGCCGGGCAATCACCACCCGTGTAGGAGCCGTCGGGAAGCCTGGCACCTGCTGTCCTGTGGGTGGCAGAGGGGAGAGACTGAAAAGGGCTGAGGACCGGGCCCTCGCCCGCCAGCCGACGATGCCCTCCACGGTGGGCCCCACCTCCCAGGCTTCCCCTCTCAGGTCATTCATTACCTGCGGCCGCAGAGGCAACAGCTGCCACCATGGCCTGATGAGTGATCTGGTGGGCGACGGCGTGCATGAACTCAGGGGGCAGGGAGGGCAGCTGGATGAGGGTGGAGCCTGGGGGGCGGGTCTGATGTAACCTTGAACCTGGACCCCCCTTCAACCCACCCACTTGGCCCTACCCCTCTACCCGGAGCTCAGCCTGCTCTGACGCCCTCGCTCTTACCCAGGGTCTGGCCATGACCAGGGGGTCCTAGGGGGCCAGTGGGGGCACTCGGAACTCCACCGGGCTGTGTGCCAGAATCTGGGCAGGAGACAGAGAGAGTGACCCTGAGACAGGCTAGGCCAAGGCCTAACTGCATCCTCCTGAGACCAGAGAGCTTCAGGCCTCCACTCCCCCGACCAGAAAGCCTACCTTTTGCTCCATCCAGACGGGGGGAGGCCTCCCTTCACCACCCAAACAGCTCTTCAAGCACAAGCAGTTCCTCCTGCCCCCCTCATGCACGTCAACTGCAAGAGCTGTGGCTCCGGTCCCTCTGCAGCGGCCATCAGCCCTCGCCTCTTCCTTCCCCACCCTGGCTCCACACGCCTCGGCACCTACCCCACCGCCCTCATCACACTGCTCTTCTCTGCCAGCGACTGCTCCTAACTCACCTTGAATGTTCATGTGCATCATGACCACGGGTTCCACGCTCTGGTGGGAAATCCGGATGACCCTCGGGTGGCTGGCGGTCGGGGGGGGAGCCGGCCCTGGTGGGGGAGCCCCCTCAGTCGAAGACTCGACGGTGGTAGAAGAGGGAGCCAAGGACGAGGCCTGCCCAGGCCCAGGGGGAGGTGCCTCTGCATTGGGAGTCGGGGGGGGCCGAGTCCCATTCCCCGTCATGGTCACAGTGGTCCCCACGTTGATCTGGAGGACACGGAGGGATGGGGCAGAAGTGAGAAAAACACCAGAGCCTAACCTGGAGCACCCTGCGCTATACTTCTACAGCCTCCCCTATCCCACGACACCACGTGTTTCCGAAGCCCGCTGTCCTTCTAAACTCCTTCAGGCCCGACAGCTGACCTGGGCTGTCCCACCAACAGCCCTCCTCTCCCTCGAGCTGGGCTCCCTGAGACTCACCTGGATGGGGATGGCTGCCTGCTGGAGCACCATGGGGGTGGTGTAGTGAGACATGGGCCGGACCACGTGTAGGTGCCGAGGCGGCGTACAGGCCAGGTTGCACCGCAGGTCAGACAGCGCCACGAAGGTGTTGCCCAGCAGCCGCAGGCTCTCCCCCACCAAGTTGATCAAGCGCTGGTCCTCTTCGCGGCCCTCTTGCTGTGTTCCCCGGGGCCAAAGACAGAGGCGGAAAGCATTAGGCTGTGCTCCGCCTCGCTAACACAAACCCCCACCGAGACCATCATGTGCTCTCCATCCGCGGGTACAGCCTCAGAAGCTTCTACACAGACCAAGTCTCTGCAAATAAATTCTATTTCATACCCATAATTTTCTAGTAAAATAAGTCCTATAACGAATCAGTAAGTTACTGGCTGCTAACCTCCCTTACTTTATAAACTTCCTAAGTGACTCACTTAGGGGATCAACAGGGTGCAGGGACAGTGGCTGTCATCAAGATCATCACCTTCTCTGTCGGGGGGGGGGGGGCGGGGAAGAACACCAACTTATCTCCACATCTAAAGAGAAAGTATCCTGTTGAGGACACTGCTTTTTAGGGAGGAAGGGGCGATGGGCACTGGCCCCTGGCTCTGTGCCATCTGGGGCGCAGCGGGACGTGGGGCTTACGTTGTTGTTGTAGTCCGTGGTGGCAGCAGCGCCCAGAACCTCATAGTAGCGCTGCAGGAAGGGCTGGAGGCGGCTCTCAAGCCGCTGGAGCTCCTGAAGCACCTCGACATACTCCACGGGGGAAGGGTGGCTGTGGGTAACCCCAAAGGCAGGGAACCAAGGCTCCCCTCAGACTCCCAACCTCACCACATCTTCCCAGCCTCCCAGGCCCCTGGCCCAATAACTCCCCGAACCAGCAGAGCTTCTGCTCTTTAACACCACCCAGGGAAAGACAGGGAGAGGAAAAAAAAAACTACCACCACCCTGTCCACCCCACAACCTGCACCCACGACGGCAAAAATGTAACTCTAATGAACAGACAGGGCCTGTGTGAACCCACGAGAGAGAATCTTAATCAGGCTCAGGAAGCCCCATTCGGATTCCCTGCCCCAGGGAGAGCAGTGCTTCTGGCTCGGCAGCCAGTCCTAACCTCATTCACCTCCTCCACAGCCCCTCCCTACCCGCAACACTAACCTACAAGGAAGACTCTAAGCAGCACTTTCGCTCGCACCGGACCTTCCCTGGACCCCACACACCACTCAGAATCCCCGCCCCCCACCACCCCAATGCCCCCCTCGTCCCCCGTCTCTCACTTGGGTGCATTTGTCTCTGGCGCAGGTGTCAGGCCCGCTGGGGCTGGGCCAGAAGGAGTGAGCCCCGGGCTCTGGGCGGAGGCCCGCTCCTCCACTTCTTCTGCTGCCATGGGCTCCCGGGGAGGCACTTCGCTTTCAACGGATTCTGATGTTTGAGAGCTCAAGGCTACTGGCTCCGGGGCGACAGCTGGCGTCTGTGGGGGCGGCTGACTGTGCTGTGCTTGGGACCCCCCGCGGCACTGAAGGTTAGGGGAGAATCAGGACAAGGACACCCAAGACAGGATGAGACCGTGGCAGAGGGTTACTCGGGTCAAAGCAGACGGAGTGGAGAAGGTGCGCCAGCTAACTAGGTTCCCTGAAAGCAGAACTCAGCATCTGTTTCTTTGACTCGCCAGTGACTAGCGCATAAGACTTAGACAAATTAGGCGTGTGATAAATATCTGCATCACTTATAAACAAGCTGCTAACAAAAAGGAGGAGTGGTGGTTTCTTAATCTCTACAAGGTTAGAAACACAAACTAGTGAAGTTACGCCATCCCAATATCAAACATGATAATTAAGAAACACAAAAGCATGCAATCTTTCATTGAAAAGAGATGCTGTGAGAGTCATCTGATGACTCTGCAGCAAATGTTCCGGATATCAGGCACTTTAAGAGGATCAGCAGGAACGAGACAGCCTCACAAAGATACTTTTTCTGCCCGAGAGAGTGAAGGTCACAAAGAGACTAGATTAGGAAGGGAGGGCCAGTCAGGCCCTCACCCCTAGGCTGAGAGAAAAGGCAGGGAGGCTGGGGGGAGACAGGCAGAAAGCCGTGCCGGCTTACCTCCATCCGGGCTAGCAAGGTCTGCATGTCCCTGATCATGTGTTGAGCCATCAGCAGCCGCACTCGGGGCTCGCTCTGCCGTGAGGGAGGAAAAATCAGGGCAGACCTGAGATAAAGCCACGAGCTCCACCACCTACTAAACCAGGTCCCAGCTATCTCCTCAGCCAGCCCCAGCCCCAGCTCATGGCCTCCTTCTCCCAGATCCCCTTCCCTGACCCTCCCAGGCCCCATGATACCTGAATCGGGGCCTGCTCCATGTTGATGTGAACATCCACAGCAGAGCCGTCACTCTGGGGAAAGGGTAAGGGAAGTTGCTCTGGGAGAAGCCAAACACTAAGGCCCCCACGCTTCCACCCGCTTCTCTGGAGCCCACCCCCTATCTCCTCACAGACTGAGGCCATCATCAGACCACAGGGTCTTCCCGACCCCCTCTAAAGACTGCCACACCTGTCTCAGGAGCTCCTGGCCGCTACCACAACCCAACCGCGCTCCTTCACAAACCCCCCCCAATGCGGAGCACAAGCTTACCGGGAGATTGAAGGTTCCAACCATGACATAGCTGTTGGCATTCCGGTCATGCACAGAGGCCCCAGGCCCCCGAGTACCAGGTGGGGGTCCCCCCCCATGGGTGGCCGAGGCAGACCCTGTCCCAGAAGATGCCCCTGAAGGGAGCTGAGTCTGAGGAGGAGCCCGTTCCACTAGGTGGATCACTTTTCCTCCAACGTCTGCAGAAAAATAAACAAGATACACACAAAAACATACCATCAGGTAAACCCATGGCCTCAGCTCATCACTCTGGACAGCAGTCTCAGCCTCTGAACTGCCTCCCCCACCCCCTTACTGTATTCCTGGAGCTTCTTATCATCCTGCAGAACGCGTCCCTGGTAGATAAGCCGCTGTTTCTCAGAAGGGATGCTGACAGAGGCAGCAATGTGCTCCTTAAATTCCTTTACATTCATCTATAAGGACGAAAAAACACGAGCAAGAATCAGGGAATGGAAAAAAAAGAGAAAGGAAAGAAGAGGGACAACTGCCCTGTGAGGAGGAGTAAAAACCATCCCATCATAAAATCACTACCAATTTTTCTGAATTGTCTTTTTTTCTCCTTCGTCTTTTATTTTTCCTTTTAGGGCCGCACCGGAGGCATATGGAAGTTTCCAGGCTAGGGGTGGAATCGGAGTCGAAGCTGCCGGCCTACACCACAGCAATGCTTGATATAAGCCGCATCTGTGACCTACACTGTGGCTCACAGCAACGCCGGGTCCTTAATCCACTGAGCGAGGCCAGGGCTTGAACCCTCATCCTCATGGATACTAGTCTGGTTCACAGCCTGCTGAGCCACAACGGGAACTCCCAATTTGTCTTTTTTTTGCTTTTTATGGCCACACCCACAGCATATAGAGGTTCCCAGGCTAGGGGTCTAATCGGAGCTGTAGCTGCCAGTCTACACCACAGCCACAGCAACGCCAGATCCGAGCCGCGTCTGCGACCTATACCACGGCTCACAGCAACGCCAGACTCACGGGAATTCCAGATCGTTAACCCACTAAGCAAGGCCAGGGATAGAACCCACAAGCTCATGGTTCCTAGTCGGATTCGTTAACTGCTGCGCCACAATGGGAACTCCCTCCTAATTTGTCTTAAATGTAAGGTAATTACTGTGCAAAGCCCTGAACTAAGGCAACACTTGTCAAAACACAAATGTTAAACATAAAGAAACTCCAAGTTATAGGCCTAAGAGAAAAATTACAGGGCTGATAAACAGAAAAGCCGATGGACATCCCCTTCAGTGCCTGACTTCCAAAGGAATGTGTCTGTCTAAAAATACCAGTGACCCCCTCCTCAAACACAAAACGATACAACTCTGTAATCTCAAAGATAAAACAATGGCAAAGAAACTGTGGTGAAGAATCAAGTTAAGGCTCAAGCAAGAAAAAAGAAAAAGGAGCAAAACAGAAAAACATTCCTAACTAGACAACCGGCTCCCTCTTGGGAAGTACCAAGCTGTTTACATACTTAATCACAAAAGCCTATAGAGTTTCCCTAAATACATGTAACACCGTGTTTTAAAACAACGGATCAACTCCCTCCTGATCTGTCTATAACTATTAGAAGAGTAATTCCATAAACAGCTGTGTCCATGACATCAAGCTCAAAAGATTCAAATTATGTCACAAATAGCAGTAATTCCACTCAACATTCTATTAAGGCTCCACCTGCATTAAGGGACTCCACTTCCATTCTTTAAAAACACAGTATATGCCTCACCAAATTTTGTTCTTAAGACACACTTGCATTTCAGATCTGTGTGTTCTGTTCAAAGGACAGGAACCGTGTCTGTCCCTCTGAGCTGGGGGTCACTCATGATGCTGGCATACGGATTCTTCCTTCCTTCTTTCCCTATGCACTGAGTTTTACTGAGGTAGAAGAAGGCAGAAGGAAATCTGCCTCAACCAACAGAAACCATACACCAAACGTTCTGGCTATAATGTGAACAAAAGAATCAATGAAAGAAAATCTGAAGACCAGAAAATCATACTCTTCTCTCAACAAAAGGAACCTACAAGAAGAAGAGTTAATAGATGTCTTCTGGAAGTACTGGGGTCTCACCTGGGCCCCCACGATAAAGGTCCGGGTCTGAGAGTCCAGGGTCTTCACCAGCACCTCCAGGCTTTCAGGCTCCTCCATAGTGGTACTGGTGCTATCATTGGGCTCCATGGCCGACAGCTCTCTAAGGAAGAATGGAGGGAGGGAGGCCCGCTGTCGCCCAGAGCAGATTTTTATATACCCGGAAGCCTCCCCGGCCCGAGACTCCGCCCCTACACCTGAAGAGTTTCTCTCACACAAGCACACACTCTCACACCCGCCTCCATCCCCCTTCTGATTCCGGGGCACAGAGAGAGAAACACAAAGGGCAAGGGATCGACGGCACAGGGAGCCTAAGGACGGGAGGTGGGAGGGGCTCCACGATGCCAGTCACAATAAAGCAGGGCCAGTCGGGCTAGGAAACAGAGAAGGAAACACAAGACCAGTGTCATCAATGCCATCACCGGTCGCCACAGGGTAAGGGCCCAAGAAGTCGTCAAACCCCGGGACAACGCGAGAGCGAGGGTCGCGCCACTCTGCGGAGAGAGTGGTTTCGCGCACGCGCGCCACGCCACGCCCGTCGAACCTGCTTAAGTCACGACGGACCCGAGATGACGGACACTCACGGGGGGGCCAGAGCTGCTACTTGACTGCCCCCCTCTTCTACCTTCCCTCGGTGCTCTAGAAGAGCGGCGCAACCAACGCACAACAAACACACACACACCCCCACTCACACCCCGCCACCCGCGGCTCCGCCCCCGACTTCCCCACGGTACCGTCACTTCCGGTCTCCCCCAACCTGCCACCGATGGTCACTTCCGTTTCCCCGATAGTATTTGGGGATCGCGAGGCGGTACTTCCGGCTCCCCCAGGTCCCCAAGCTTTACTTTTGTGGGGCACGAAGATAAAGTTCGCAGCCCCAGACTGAGTTCCTGGGGACGAGACGGGCCGGGGCCGGCCTAGATGGGAGGAAGCCGAGCACCCCGAAGAGCCGCCGCCGCCGCCGTCGCCCGGGGTACTTTACTGCGCCTGCGTGCGTCGCATTACGCATGCGTACACACTTCGGCACCGCCCCACCTCCCCGCTGGTACTGTTCATTTCTCCTGTGCGCGCGCTTAAGCGGTGGGAGGTTGTGGTGACCGCCATAAATGCCTGAAGAAAAAAATTAGGAAGTGCGACTCTTCGACTGCCTGGAGGGGGGGTTTTGAACAGTTGTTTGCAGTCTGGAGACCGGGGGTTGTGCCTCGTTAATCTATATTAAAGTTTTGGCCTGCAGAGAATTTGAGGCGGCACAGACCTGGCCACCTAGGATTCTGTCATCCTCTCACAGTCGCCCTCGCTGCGCCACTCCTTCGGCGCCTCCGGAAGTCACCCTTTCCATAGGCGGTTGGAGGTGGTTCTCGAGCTGACTTGCGTGCGGTGGCGTCGTTGGGCCTAACCTCGGTTTTGCCCGTGGGCGTTTTGCGGAGCGTGGGCGCCATGTTCTTTCCCGCGCAGTGCGGCCGAGGGAGGGAGGGCGGGGGAACGTTATCATGTTTTTGGAAAAACTAAGGACTTACTGCTTTTCAAGACGTTTGTTTATAAAAAGGACGCCTCCGAGATTGGGAATTGGGAGCAAATGGAGTCAGACTGGACTGAAACAGAAGACTCCGACCTTGAGGAATTGAAAGGGCCTCCTGATGGCTTCTGCAGGCCGCAGGTCTGGGGGGTTAGCGTCCCTCTGCCTTCCTTTCTCCCCTCGTCCCTGGGCAAGGGCCTCGGTTCCGCAGTGCTGCCGAGGTCCAGTGCCCAGTCTTTCTGGGCTTCGTATTATACCCATCCAGTATTGTTACAGTTAAGAGTTCTAAGGAGGACTTGGTTAGTGAGCGCCTAGTGTGTGTCAGCCAGTTTGCTGAGGGTTTCGCATATTGTCATACATAAAAGCTTTTCTACATGTGAGCTAGTTAATTACATGTATTTTATTGGTGAGTGCACCTCGGGGAATGTAAGCGACGGAACTGACAAATCCAGGCCTACCAGACTCCCAAGCACTTCTACTTTACTGACCCAGTAACTTGTTGTGTCTTAGTTTTTTATTATAAAAAATGTGAAACATTGCCCCAGACATTGTAGTGAACCTTCATATACCCCCCCAGTTTTTGTTGTTGTTGTTTTGTTTTTGTCGTTTTAGGGCCGCACCTGCAGCATGTGGAGGTTTCCAGGCTAGGGGTCTAATCGGAGCTACAGCTGCCAGCTTAAGCCAAAGCAAGGCAGAATCTGAGCCATGTCTGTAACCTACACCACAGCTAACAGCAAGGCTGGATCCTTAACCCACTGGGCGAGGTCAGGGATCAAACCCACAACTTCATGGTTCCTAGTCGGATTCGTTTCTGCTGAACCGCGATGGGAACTCCCATATTTTGTTCTTTTAGCCAAATCACAAGCCCATAGAGCAAGCCTCACCTCTCAGAACAAATATTTATGGCAGTCTGTGGGTTATAAATAATCTATAAAGGAAGTCCCAATTTACATTGCATTAACTGCTCTCATTGTAATAACTAGCTCAGATGTGGAAAGGCTTTTACATGACAATCGGCACTACCCAATGACTGCCTCTTGACAATTCTTTCCTTGCCTCTTATTATTTGAGAACTTAATACCCACCAGAGACTATAAAGTGCTTTACAAACATTACTATTAATTATAGCGAATATTTACTTTGGACTTGGAATGTGCAGGCCTTCGCTAAGAGCTTTCTCTGCATTAGCTCTTTTAATCCTATGAGATTAATGATTTGCTCATTTTACAGGTAAAAAACAGGCATAAAGAATAATAAAATTGACCAAGATCTGTAAGTAATAGAAATAAGAGTTTGGACCCACTGACTATTCTTGTTAAGCACTAGATTATGTGGATTCTTACTTGTAGTAATAAACATTGAGTGAATGAACTCATGTGTCAGCAGACTTTTGGGGGGGGTGTAATATTGTTTTCCAGTAATAACTTCAGAGAGAAAGTCTCCCATCCACCATGCTCCAGCAGCTGGTTCACACCTGTACTAAAGCACTTACCAGCTTGTACCGCAATAATTTGTTTAGATAACTAGTTTTCCTTAGATTGACATCTTCAAGGCCAGGGACTGTGTCTTACTCATTTTTATGTTCCCAGGGCTTAGCCAGTTCCTGACAAGCAGCTGGAACTCAAAAACAGTTTGCTAAGTGAATGGATGAAAGACTCACCCACCTTTCTTCAATACGGCACAACCCAGCAAATAGCCAGCTCAGCTATGGGTTGAAAGACCACAGGCTTCTACTGGAGGGCTCAGCTCTCCTTATAATTCCTGAGAGACCCTAGACATGCCAGGATGTGGAGTGGCTGCATTTAGAAGAGGGGGAGGAAAGCCTAAATCCAGGCTTGGGTTGGAAAACAAGGTTGAAGTTACTCATTAGCAGGTGAAAGGGTCAAGGGTCGAGGCAGTGGGGCTGGAAGTATAGTGGACTGAGCAGCCAGAGGGGGAGAACAGTTAAGGCAACCAGCCACTCCACGCGGAGCACCAGTTCCCTCTTGCCTGAAGATGTTCCACCAGATTTGGGCAGCTCTGCTCTACCTCTATGGCATTCTCCTTAACTCCATCTACCAGTGCCCTGAGCACAATCAACTGACAGCTGGAGGAGTGGATGGGAAAGAGGTATGAACTGAGAACTTGGGAAGCTTTGCAGGGGGCAGTGGTGCGGTGGCTCTGAGGGAACAGGGTGAGTGGCTTAGAATGACTAGAAAGGAAAGGAAGGGAGGAAGAGGGTGTGAGTGTTGTGATGATGAAAGCAAGAACAAGTAAAAAAAGATTAGTACTGTGGCCATCAATGGGAAGACACAGTAGAATTGGGGGGGTGGCGTTTACCGAGGAGAGGCAAAGAGGAAAAGTCATTGAATGGATCCAACCCCCCCAGCTGGAAAAAGGCAGCCCTAAGTATTGCCATTCTGACTGATGAAAAGGTTGGAAGGATTCTGTAGTGAGACCCACCTTCTGCTCCCCTCCTTATCTCCAGTTTCCAGAGCCCCACCTGGGCCGGTGGTACTTTATCGCAGGGGCAGCTCCCACCAAGGAGGAGCTGGCGACTTTTGACCCTGTGGACAACATTGTCTTCAACATGGCTGCAGGCTCTGTCCCCATGCAACTCCAGCTTCGAGCTACCATCCGCACGTGAGTGGTGAGGAGGCAAAGGTGCAATCTGCCCAAAGTATGAGCATTCTCCCACTAAGAGCTGGGCTCTTTGGCATATCCATTATTCCTTAACTCACTGAGTTCAACAGCTCCATTAGTTTCCTGCTGGAGAGAGATGGCTCTGATCATACCTTAGTAGCTTGAAACCCAAGGGGACCTGGGCTTCAGGAAGAAATAAGGAGTTCCCATTGTGGCTCAGTGGGGATGCTCGCCAACTAGCATCCATGAGAATGCAGATTCGATCCCTGGCCTCGCTCAGTCAGTTAAGGATCTGGCTTTGCCATGAGCTGTGGTGTAGGTCACAGATGTGGCTTGGATCCTGCGTTGCTGTGGCTGTGGTGGAGGCTGGCGGCTACAGCTCCGATTTGACCCTTAGCCAGGGAGCCTCTATATGCCGTGGGTGCGGCCCTAAAAAGACAAAAAAAAAAAAAAAGCAGAAATAAGATCAAATAGGAGCTCCTGCTCTGGCGGAGTGGGTTAAGAATCTGACTGCAGTGGCTTGGTTCACTGCAGGGGCGAAGGTTCCATCTCTGGCCCAGCAGAGTAGGGAAGGGATCTGGCGTTGCCACAGCTGTGGCCTAAGTCACAGCTGTGGCCCAGATTCAGTCCCTGGCCTGGGAACTTCCATATGCTGCAGGTGTGGCCCTAAAAAAATAAACAAATAAAAAATAAAAGGAATAAGATGGAATAAATAGAGGTAGAGGCTGGTACTGAATGGCTGAAATGTCACTCAGTCTTTCTTCCCTGCCGCCACCACTTCTACAGGAAAAATGGTCTCTGTGTGCCCCGGAAATGGATCTACCACCTGTCTGAGGGGAGCACAGATCTCAGAACCGAAGGTTGGTTCTCTCCGGCCCTCATTCTCCCCAAGCCCCTCTGAGTTTGCTTGGTTTTGCATCTCTGTCCTCACATGTCCCCCCACCCACCCACAGGCCGCCCTGACATGAACACCAAGCTCTTCTCCAGCACATGCCCAGGCGGAATCATGCTGAAAGAGACAGGCCAGGGTTACCAGCGCTTCCTCCTCTACAGTGAGTGGGGGTGCCAGGCAGGAAGGGTTGAGGGGGAACACAGGGGGCCTCAGGGGCAAGAGCGCCCCCTTCCCTGGGCCCCGTATGTCATCCCAGAAAGGGCTGGGTGCCTCCATGAGGTCCTCGCCAGGGACGGTGCTGAGATGCAGGGCTCTGATGGGCCTGGCCCTGCCCTTCCAGATCGCTCGCCACACCCTCCTGAGAAGTGTGTGGAGGAATTCCAGTCCCTGACCTCCTGCCTGGACTTTAAGGCCTTCTTACTGACTCCCAGGAATCAAGGTGAGGGGGTAAAGTCCCACAGAAGACACTTAGAACTCACCAAGTCTTCTGCAAGTGTTGGGTGAAAGGGACTCAAATGATGTCACCAGAGGGCATGGCCAAAGGCTGACATCATCAGACTGGCTGTGCTGACACCTCCATTTGTGTCAAAGACTGTGATGGCACCAGATGGAGCCAGGATGAGGTTGGAGCTACTCATAAGATAAGTTTCTGAGTTTGCAGTAGATAAAGGGGGCAGAGAGTCAGTTGGGGACAAATGTCTGCTGGGAAAAGAAGGCCTCAGAGACTCTTCTCTGACGAGGAAGTGAAGGCGTACATTTTTCCTCATTCCTTTACCACCATTTTTGTTCTGTCCCTGGGTCTCCTTCCTTTCCATCCTCTTCTTTTTTCCCTCCTCCCACCAGAGGCCTGTGGGCTGTCTAGCGACTGACCAGTGGCTTCATCTGTGCTCCCAGATGGATACAATGGAAGCTGAGGCTGTGGGGTCTGGGGAGAAGCTGGAGAATCCCCAGTCCCTCACCAGAGTAATAAAGATGATTTTTCAATCTTCATCCCATTTGGAAGTTTGTTTCCAGATATTAGTCCCGCTTCCCCCAGCTCAGTACGCATGCCCCTGGACCTTCTACCACCTACACCCCCCGCTGGACGGCTTAAGGAAGACACTGAGTGGCAGGAACTCTCACTTTGTAGTGGTATATTTAGGATTTGATGTGAAACAGTTGTTTATTGCTGAGTGAGCAAACCCCTAACCCCTCAATGGGGTCTGCAAACTCCAGTGCTCCCCACACCGCCTGCCTGAGCTGCCAGCCCCTCTGAGCTGGCCCTCTTGCCAACACTGTCTGCACCATCCCCACTCCCTCTGGCTCCTGGGAACATCCAGATCCTCCCTGCAGCCTCCCCGCCACCTGTGGGACCCAATGCAGACCCCCAGTCCACCCACCCGGCAACGCCACTCTTCCCAAGATGGCGCAGATCCCAGGATCCAAGAGATCCCTTAATCTCCCAGCCACTCTCTTACCCCACCCAGAGGTCCGTCTGTCCTGCCTCTGGTCTCCTCCACCCCTGGAGAGTTTTGAAAGGTAGAGAAGATCCTTTAGTCTTTATTCTCCACCACTTTTTTTTTTTTGCTTTTAAAAAGTGGAGGTGGAAAAGAAAAACTGGAAATGGGGGAAATGTAAAAGCAAAAATTAACAACAGCTGGTGAATTCAAGGGCAATGCCCCCACTGACCATAAACACAGACACCCTAAAACAGCTCTCCTCTGTGTGAAGGGGGTCTCGCCCCATCCCTGAGGTCCCTGTGCCCACAACCTGGACCATGCCCCCACTCTGTCTTCACCTTCGCTCCCACCCCACTGAAGGTGGGTGGGCCCCTGGGTCATGCCCCACCCCACGGTCACAGCCCCTTTCCCGGGTCTCCTGTCTGCTCCGCACCCTCCCTCCCCAACTTTTCACCCTCCAAGTCAGTGCCTACGTCATCCGCACTAGGATCCCGGAGGCTGACAGCCAACACCAGGGCCTGGAGAAGACCAAAGAGACAGGCAAAGTGCAGGGGGTGAGCGGTAAGGAGGCTTAGCACGGCATGGAGCCCGTGCAGGGCAGCCAGGAAGGACAGTAGCCCATGCAGCCAGAGGCCCAGCGGTCCACGCAGGCCCAACGCGTCCAAGGCTGCCCGCAGCGGCCTTGAGCACAGCCCCAGCAAGGCGGAGGCCAGCAGCTCCAGCAGGTGCAGGGTCAGGTTGGTGGAGATCTGCAGACACTCCTCTGGGCCACCCAGGTACTGGGAAGGAGCCCCTGCTCCCCCACCTGGTGCCCCCCGAAGCCAGCCCAGCAGCTTCTGACGCCGGCCAGGCTTCTCCACGGGGACTTCAGGCCCAGGAGGGCTCAATCCCACTTCAGGGGACACTGCGGGTTTCCTGGTGCCATCTGAGTCCACAGGATCCCGTTCTGGTTTGACAGTGGCCTCTCCAGCTTCCAGTCGCTCAGACTCCTGAATGCTAGAGACACTTGTTTCCCACTGGAGAGGATCCATTCTTCTGCACCGCAGCTGCTCAACTTGGGACTCCCTGCTTGGTTCCCAACCAGCCCCAGGGCTCTTCTGTATACCTGAGTCCTCGTTCTTGGGAGGCCCCACATCACCCATGGTTTCTGGGGCACTGTCCCAATCACTCCCTGAATTCTCAGAGGAGCTGTCCATCTGTCTGGGTTCTGGGGCGGGCAGGTCAGGCCTCGCTGATCTCCGGCGGCCCCAGGGTCGAGGTAGCCAGCCACCGAGTCGTCGCAGGAACATGGTTGGGATGCGTAATAAGCCCCCAAATTCTGGGGCTGCTTCCTGGCACTGCTTAGACTCTCAGGTTTGCTGAGTGTTTCCTCAGAAGCCACAGTCCGTTCAGGATCAGAAGAACAGGTATCTGCTTGGTGAGTCCTACTCTGAACTCAGAAATGGCTCCCCATCCCCCTGGGTGGTTATGCAGCCTCAAGTGTGGCAGGTGGCTTGTTTCCTTTTCAGTTTTGAGGTAAAAGGAGGCACTTTCAAATTCATTCACACACACCCCCCAACAAATTCCAAGTCTCAGGATCTGACAAAGCCTGGGTCACCCTCACAGTGTCCTCCCTGTCGTCCAGGTTTCTCTCCCAGCGGGCAGCACCCCAAGTTTCACTCACCAAGGCCACGCCCCAAGGTGCCCCAGAAACTGGGGAGGTAGTGCTCCATCCAAGAAGGAAGGTGGCCCCAGGTCGCAGGTGCTCCTGACCTGAGGAGTCTTGAACTGCTGCCCTAAGGGAGCTCAGGCATAAGCCTCCTATTAGATGGGTAGGGGGAGAGATATCCGGCAAACTCCAGCCAGCGCCGTGAATCCTATAAAGTGGCCCCGCTGGCCCCCGAGCACGCAGCTGAGACTCGGCCTCCGCAAGGTCAGGCCGGAGATGTCCACGGGGATCCCGGTCGCGAGGCAAAGCGCGGACTTGTTTGGGAAGCCAGGCGTCCGGGCGCTGCAGCCCCTCCCGGGCCCAGGATCGCGGCCGCGGCCTCGCGGAGCCGCCCGGGAGCCGCAGAGCCCGGAAGCAGCTGCACGGGGACTAGAGGGACAGGCGGGGGCGGAGCCCACAGCTCGGGGGGCGGACCCTGCCGGCCGACCGCCCCCCGCCCTTGCGCGGCTTGTGCGCGCCAT
The DNA here is from genome assembly GCA_004024745.2 of Catagonus wagneri. Lineage (NCBI taxonomy): Eukaryota > Metazoa > Chordata > Mammalia > Artiodactyla > Tayassuidae > Catagonus > Catagonus wagneri. Next base: position 12,270,578 of record PVHT021183524.1, on the reverse strand, counting down.
CAGTGTGCACCCGGCCGTAGCGCGAGGCGCAGAACCGAGGAGGCTGGGAGCAGGAGTCTGAGGGTGAACCGGGCTTCCTCTTTCGTCGCCTCGAGGCCCCCAGTGTTCCCCTAAGCTCACCTGCCCTCTCTAGCCCCCTACCTTTGGGTTCTTCTCCGCGTTCCACACCACTCCTCTTCTTGATAATGATTTTGTGAAAGGCTTTTCCGGAAAAGAAAGCTAAGAGGAGGGAGGCTTGGTACCTGAGTAGCGTTTCCTTGCCCCTCCGTGCAGATTTTACCTCTTGGATTTCACAACAATGAGTTCTTCATGTGCCTGGAGCCCAGAGCCCAGTATTTGCAGCACGAGGAGCAGGAGCAGTAGCGGAAGCGGAAGCGTGGGAAAGACAAGTATAGAAAAACAGTATATGCTTCTTGCCCTCGGGGGTTTTCAGGTATGGAAATGAAGAACCTTGGCTTAAAGCACAGGTTTGGGAGGCCAGAGTTCTGGTCCCAGTTCAGCTAATAGCCTAGAGGCTGCATAATCTCAGACCCTCCTATCACACTGGCCTCTTCTGCAAGATCCTATGCACTCTCATCACCCCTGGGCCTTCCCTGACTTCCCCTATCACCAAGCACTTTATTTGATCACATCCTGTCTCTTCCTCCAACTTTGGGCAACCCGAAGATCAAGAACATCCATTTACTTATTTTTTTGGCTGCACTTGTGGCCGTGGAAACTTCTGGGCTAGGGATCGAATCTGAGCTGCAGCTGCCACCTATGCTACAGCTATCTATGGCAACACTGGACCCTTAAGCCACAGTGGGAACTCCAGAATGTCTATTTCTATTCTTAGCATATAGTACCCGAGGAGTTCCCATCGTGGCACAGCGGTTAATGAATCCGACTAGGAACCATGAGGTTTCACATTCGATCCCTGGCCTTGCTCAGTGGGTTAACGATCCGGTGTTGCCATGAGCTGTGGTGTAGGTCGCAGACGTGGCTCAGATCTGGCGTTGCTGTGGCTGTGGTGTAGGTTGGCAGCTACAGCTCCGATTCGACCCCTAGCCTGGGAACCTCATATGCCGTAGGTGCGGCCCTAAAAAGCAAAAAGAAAAAAAAGCATATAGTACCCGTATTTGAGAAATCAGTGATTGAATTGGCTGGAGTGGGCCGGGGACACTTTCTGGAGAGGTCAGACTTGCAGAGATGGATAATTCCTAGCTGGAGGAATGAAAAACAGGTGGGGCACTCCAGGCAGTGCTGGGACTTAGAAGTGAACCAGACTGGCAGGGAGATGACCCCATCATGCTACCCAGAGGAGCTGCCTCTTCTGGCTCAGGTAGGATTTCACGTGGTCCCCATAAGAGCTTCCAGAAAAGTGAATAAAACACCAAAGAGGGAGAAAAACTTGATTTATTTCTCAACTCTCAACCTGTTTCCCAAAGGCAGAGCCCACTGATCAAAACCTGAGGGCCTGGAACCTGGACAGACCCCAGGAAGTAGAAGCCTAAGTACCCAGTTCAGGGGCCCAAGTTCAGATTTCAGCTGCAAACCAGAGACAGACCTTGCTAAGGTCAGAATTCAAGGTTCATGTATGTCCTCAGATCCCGTTCCCAGGCTCTGTCCTTCTCCTCCTGCCTTCTCTCCTCCTTCTGGTTCAGTGTGGTCAATCTAGGGGCTCTCTCCTTCCCTGCCACTGCCCGTGTGTCCCGAGCTGAGAAATGTGTAACTCGGGGTTGGGATGCTGATCTATAACCTAGTCCTTCCTGGTCCCTTTTGAGGACAGTGGGAATGGGGTTGGCACGGCCTTGACCCTGGGGTCCCAGCCCTTTTCCAGGCTCCCAGCCCCCTCTTAGCAGAAGCTTAAAGCCTGGGCTGGAGGAAGGCACCCCAAGGGGCAGGTTGGGGGGCTGGAGATCCCGGGACAGTGACAGCAGGTGCGCAGTGGATGTAGGGTGGTTAGAGTCTTGGAAGTGGGCACCACAGGTCTCACAGTACCGGGGGGATAGGGATGGGGACCTGCAAAGAAAAAAGAAACGGTTAAGGGCAGCACAAGGATTGAGGCCTCAGGAGGGTGGCAGGGTGGGTCCTTCCTGTATTTCTGCTGAGGAACAAATTGCCTTCCTCCCCACTTCATAATGAGGGACCCAAAAGGGAATAGTTGGAAGAAGAGATGTTAAAAAAGGCTTCACAAAGTTCTTGGGTGATGGAAAAATAATAAGAATGACTATAGTTAGTGTTGATATAGTGCTTAGTATGGGACAAGTGCTTTTCTAGCACTTTACATATATTAACCTGTTTGATTTTAACAACTCTTGAGAAAGATGCTCTTATTGCTTCATTTCTTAGATGAGGAAACTGAGGCATATGGGTTAGGTTGCTTGCCCGAGTAAGTACAGTCAGGATTTGAACCCAGAGAGCCCATGCAACATGGGAATATAGCAAATATACATGAACTATACTTCAATTAAAAACATAAAATAAGGAGTTCCCATCGTGGTGCAGTGGAAACGAATCCGACTAGGAACCAGGAGGTTGCAGGTTCGATCCCTGGTCTCGCTCAGTGGGTTAAGGATCCGCCGTTGCCATGAGCTGTGGTGGTCACAGACACGGCTTGGATCTGTTGTTGCTGTGGCTGTGGCATAGGCCAGAAGCTGCAGCTATGATTCGACCCCTAGCCTGGAAACCTCCATATGCCTCGGGTGCGGCCCTAAAAAGACAAAAGCCAAAATAAAAATAAAATAATCAAAAAAATTTTGTTTTGTCTTTTTAGGGCCACAGCTGCGGCGTGTGGAAGTTCCCAGACTAGGGGTCAAATCAGAGGTATAGCTGCTGGCCTGTGCCACAACTGCAGCCACATGAGATCTGAGCCTCATCTGCGACCTACACTACACAACACCAGATCCTTAACTCATTGAGTGAGGCTAGGGATTGAATCCGCATCCTCAAGGATACTAATCAGGTTCATTACCACTGAGCCACGACAGGAACTACCCCCTCCATTTTTTTTTTTTTTTTTTGGTCTTTTGTTATTTTAGGGCCACACCCGCGGCACGTGGCGGTTCCCAAGCTAGGGGTCTAATCGGAGCTACAGCTGCCGGCCACAGCCACAGCCATAGCAATGCAGGATCCGAGCCACGTCTGCAACCTACACCACAGCTCATGGCAACGCCAGATCCTTAACCCACTGAGCGAGGCCAGGGATTGAACCTGCAACCTCATGGTTCCTAGTCAGATTCGTTTCTGCTGAGCCACGACAGGAACTCCCCCCAATTTTTTTTAAATGAAACAAATTTTAAAAATAAAAAATAAACCCAGGTAGCATCCTGTTCATTTCTATACCGCCTTATCGGCCTACATTAGGGAATAGGCGAGAGAACCCTTTGGCTCTTTTCTGTGGCCTGGTGGGAAGTGCTAGGAAGGGCAGAACACAATGAGAAATAAGGCTTCCCCTTACCGGTTCTCTGGACTCCTCATCTCTCCGGGGCTTTCTCTGACCATGCGGGCCACTTCAGGGAAGCCTGCTTCTTCCGCTAGCTGAGCAGCATCCTTGCCACCCAGCTCGCAGACCCCCACCCAGGCAGCCCCACGGCCCAGGAGATAGCGCACAGCTGCTCCCTGGCCTGCTCGGGCAGCACACATCAGCGGGGTCCACCAGAAAGCATCTCGAGCGTTGATATTCCCTCCAGCTCCCCCAGCCTCATGGGGATCCAACAGCTTTTTCAGTTTTGCCAGGTCCCCCTCCTGGGCTGCCTTCAGTATCCTCTGGGTCATTTTGTCCTCTGCCTCAAGGGATCTCCTTTGTCCATCTTCTACTGATGCTCCTGCTGACATCCCCCTCATCGTTCTTCTTTTCTTCCTCTTTCTAACAGGCTCACACTGAGATCTCTGGGGCCCAGGGTTGCTGTCCTCATCCCCAATCAAAGCTTCATAGAAAGCCCGGGCTGCAGCCCCATCCACGGTGGGCTCCAGATCTTCAGGCTGTGACTGCAACTGCCCATCTTTCCAGAGATCACTGGGGTCAGTGGCTGGGGTAAAGTTAATGAGGGAGGACCCAGACATGGCTTTGGGGAGAGTTGGGAAAATGAGATGAGACGGGGGGGAAATCAAGTCCTAGATGGTCCCGCAATGACCAGAGTCACCTACAGACACCTGCTGAGATAAAAACAAGTATCCTTAGAATCAAAAATCTCCTCCCGGGAGTTCTCTTCGTGGCTCAGTGGTTAACAGTCCTGACTAGGATCCATGAGGAGGGCATTCGATCCCTGGCCTCGCTCAGTGGGTTAAGGATCCGGCGTTGCCGTGAGCTGTGGCTAGGTTGCAGACGCTGCTCAGATCCCACATTGCTGTGGCTGTGGCTGTGGCTGTGGTGTAGGCCAGCAGCTGTAGCTCCGATTCCACTCCTCCGTATGCCATGGGTGCAGCCCTTTTAAAAAGACCAAAAAAAAAAAAAAAACCCAACCCTCTCACGCCGAAAGTGAACCCCAAACCTAGGGTCCTGCAGGGATCGAGGACCACAGATTATGTGGAAAAATACGAAACCTACGGTAACGGACTATACCCCTTAATACAGGTTAACAAAGTAGACTGTAAAACAGTTGCCCAGAAGTCCTATATGCTCTGCCCCCCACCCCATCCTCACCATCAATAACAGCCTCTCTCTGAAACCACTTTACAACCGCGCGAGACATACCATTAAGGAAAACAATCAGCCAGGCTCTTTAAATCTTCCTGGATCCTATTTCGGGGTATTCTTCTCAAACAAAAACAGACTTGACACTTGTCCGGAAGCAGGAAGCCGATTTGGGAAGAGGTTCCAGTCGCTGCTTTGGAGCTTCCGTACTGCAAAATGGCGCTACTCTAAGCAAAGGGGTCCACAGTCAAAGACGCATGCGTGGCTGGCGGGGAGGGGCAGGAGGACGGACAAAAACATTACTTGCGCACGCAGGCGCGCTGCGCCAGGCTGTTTCCCGCCCTGGAATCTTTCCAATAGCATAAGCGCAAAGCGCCACGTGCCCCGGTAGCGCGAGGATAGAGAAGGATCTGTCGGTTGGGGTCCTGCTTTTACAGAACGCCCCCACAATGCTCTTCGCCTCCCTCAACGTGGCCCTCCCCCCAGCTCCAAGCTTATTTTCTGGACCTGGGAAACCACGCTTTGGGTTAAGAAAGGCTCTGAGGTGGAGAATGCCCAGTAGCCGTGAAATGAAATAACGTCACCATTAATCTGACCAGGGTTCGAAGGTCACACTTAGCACCCGCAGCAGAAAGCCCTGTTCAAGCCTTAAGAGGAAATGGAGAAGTGCAAAGGGACGAGCAACAGAATGGCTGTCGCCACCTCAGGTTAGCGCACCGGACCTTCCCGATTCTCACACCTCTCAGCTCAGCCCAGCCCAGTGCACCCTATCCAGGTCCCTCAGTGTGGAACCCGGTCTCACCTCCCGCCTCAGGAGGCCGAACCCTGGAGTGAATGGGCCCTGTCGGGGTTCTCCTTGGCAGGCTGACACGGACTAGGGGGCTCCACAAGCGATAAGGACCAGCCTAGCTTGTCGGTGATGAGGTCAGTGCCCTGGGCAGCAGGGCCGCACGCCTGAGGCTCGCTGTGTGAGAGGGCGCAGCAGTAAACAACCCAGCCTGTCTCGTTCCTTTCCCCGCCCCCTCTCAGTCCCACGGTCCCGCGATCACTCGACTATATTTCCCAGGCTCCCTGGCCCAGAACACCGTACTGCGTTTCCGCTTCCGGTGGCTCCTCCCTGCGCCCCGCCCCGAGCGTCTCCCTCAGGGGCCTCGCGACATCAGGGTCGTGGGCGAGTCATCGTGGGATTCGTAGTTCGCCCTTTCCTAGTTTCGCTAGTTTCTCCCTTCCGAGGACTCCATCTCCCGGCGTTCACCGCGGCGCCCGACTCTAAGCACTTGCGCGTTGCCCTCTTCCCCACCCTCCCCAGTTTCCACTCCCCCCGCCCCACTTCGCCTGCCGCGGTCGGATCCGCGGTCTGCGTTGTAGCCGTCGCCGCGGTTCCTTGGAAGCAGAAACTCCCCTCCCCTCCCCGCCCCCCGGTCCCAGTCCCCGTCCAGCCGGTGAGTTTGAGGTCGTTGCCGCGCCGTGTCCCCTGTCCCTGGGTGCGGCACATGGGGTCTCCGCGCCTTGATGTGGGGGTGGGGAAGGAAGTGACCTGGTCCGGGATCGAAGGAGGGAGGGGGTGGTCTGAAGGATGGAGGCGGGATATGGGGACTCCCGTGAAAGGGACCTAACTGCCACAACCATACTTTGAGGAAAATAGGAACCCGGCTCTTGCTTGGAAAGAAACTTCGGAACCCTTGGGAATGGGGCCGGGGACATACGGAGACCTGCGGGGGTAGGGAGCCTGAGCCGCAGGCCCTGCGGGAGTGGACATGGAGGAGAGGGGCCTGACCTTTAGGAGCGTCAGGGATGTGGATGGGACTGGTGGATCAAGACCTGTCGGTTTCACACAAGTGTGGGACCCCAAAGAATTTCCAGTCTCTGAAAAAAGGGGTTGAGGTGTGAATAGGAGGAGCTGGAGAGACCTGTTCCAATCTAGGATCCTTTAAAAAAGGGTGGCCCTAAATTCTTCTGTGGTTGGAGGGCAAAGTGTGGGTGGAGGGAGGATACCAGAGGCAGGGAGGGAGAGCTTAGGCTGACACTCTTCTTTTTCTAGCTGGCGTGAAGATGAGCAGCTCAGAGGAGGTGTCCTGGATTTCCTGGTTCTGTGGGCTCCGTGGCAATGAATTCTTTTGTGAAGTGAGTTCTCCTTAACCTCTCTCTGTCCACATAAAATCTGGTCAGATGTTTTCCCACATGATATACATTCAGCTGCCACATACTTGTCTCCCAGGCTTCCATAAAAACTCTTTCACGTTAAAGAGTCTGTTTAGTAATTTTCTCACTAGCTCGTAGTGAAGAGGCAAGACTGGGCCTCAGGTCAGCCCCGCCACCCTCCAGCAGTGTAACATTGGACTCATCAACTTGTGTATTTATTATCCCAGTGGTACTGGTAGCACCTATCTCTGGTGGCTGTTAGGAGAGTTAAGATACTTCGCGTTAAAATGTTTTGTAACGTGCAGAGCAGTGTGTTAACATAGGGGATTGTGAGTGCCTTCAGAACCCAAGCTCTTCAGCCTCCACCTTCCTCAGAGAGCCAGCTGCCCCTTAGGAGAGGCCAAAACTGACTCTTAGAGATCGGAAGCAGGAATAGGGACAGGGATTTTTTTTTAAGGTCACATCTTTGGCATATGGAGGTTCCCAGGCTAGGGGTTGAATTGAAACTGCAGCTGCCTGCGCCCCAGCCACAGCAATGCAGGATCCAAGGATACTAGTCAGGTTTACAGGTTTATTACCGCTGAGCCATGAAGGGAACTCTTTTTTTTTTTTTTTTTTTTTTTTTTGACTGTGCCTGGGCCAAGGATCAAACCAGCAGCACAGCTGTAACAGTGCCAGATCCTTAACCAGGAAATTCTAGGACAGGGATCTTGAAAGGAATGTCTTTCTAAGGAGAAGACTGCGGTACCTGCTTATCCTTAGAAAAGAAAAGCCTAGACTATTAGGGGCAGACAGTGTATGTGGACTGAGGGAAGTGACTCGTGTACTTCTGCAGAGTTGGGAGTGGGGAACATAAGGAGCAGAAGCAGTTGTGTCGAGGCTAAAGTACCAGTTAGAGCAACTTGCCTAGGTCAGTGCTGAGGGTTCTGCTTTACTTTTGACTTCCACGTCCTGACAGGTGGATGAAGACTACATCCAGGACAAATTCAATCTCACTGGACTCAATGAGCAGGTGCCTCACTATCGACAAGCCCTAGACATGATCTTGGACCTGGAACCTGGTGAGATATCCTCAGGGTTATTTTGTGTATGTGCTTTTTTTTTCTTGCTTTTTAGGGCCGCACCTATAGCATATGGAGGTTCCCAGACTAGGCGTCGAGAATCAGAGCTGTCGCTGTTGGCCTAGGCCGCAGCCACAGCAGCATCATATCCGAGCCGTGTCTGCGACCTACACCATAGCTCATGGCAATGCCAGATCATTAACCCACTGAGCAGGGCCCGGGATGGAACCCGAGTCCTCGTGGATGCTAGTCAGATTCGTTTCCACTGAGCCACAAAGGGAAATCCGGTCATTTTCTTTTCAACTCCTACTTGAATTTCCTTTTGGTTTTCTGACTCCTTTAAGCCAAAGTCTTCTATTTCATCTTGGTGCTCTACCTAACTCTTGCCGGGTTTTTTGTCTTGTCCCCATACTCTGATCCTATAACTCAGCATTATTCCATAATGCCAGTTTCCCCACACGTCTTATTTTCTGCCTCTCTCTTGCCTCACTTTTTCCAAGCTCAAGTTTAGTCTTCTCTTTTGACATCTTTGCATTTATGTGTTCAGTAAGGAGCTACGAGGGAGAGAAGGGAGCAGAAGCTGAGAGGGGTGGAGAGAAGCCAGAGAGGCTTTGGGTTGGTGCAAGGATCAGAGGCCCAGGTTTCTGGGTCAGATGCCCAGGCTGTGACTGGGGTGAGGCTCACAGTTGGGTGCTGGGCTAACTGAGTAGCCAGCAGTCCCTGGGGGTGGGCAGGACACCTAAAAAAGCTGTAAGACAAGTGGTTGCATTTGGCTGCGGCCATGTTTCAGATGAGGAGCTGGAAGACAACCCCAACCAGAGTGACCTGATTGAGCAGGCAGCCGAGATGCTCTATGGATTGATCCACGCCCGCTATATCCTCACCAACCGTGGCATCGCCCAGATGGTGAGGCCTCTCTACTCCCACGTGACTCCTTCAGAGGCAGCAAGGGACACGGAGTTTCCTGCAGCAAGAAGTCCCTTGTTTCAACCTTGGCAAGAAATCTAGCTGAGAAGAGGGAAAGAACCCCAGAACCTGGGCGTAGGGGTTAAAAGCTGATGGAGGGTTGTGCTGAAGGGGGTGTTTTCAGGGAGGGAGATGTGACCTTGGGCACGAAGTTGTAGACTGCCTGTTCGTCAGGGAGCAAGCGGTGAGTGACCGATGGTCCGCAGCCTGCCTCCCCAGGGGAAGGGAAGCAGAGGAGTCTGAGGGCCCACGTGAGCCAGAGAAGAGCCTCTGGAAAGGGCGAGGCCGGAGGAGCTGGGGACAGAGTGACGTGGGCTGGGCCGAAAGGGGGTTGCCTCTTCTCGTCACATCTCCCCACCAACCCCTTCATTTTCCTCGCTTCAGTTGGAAAAGTACCAGCAGGGAGACTTTGGCTACTGTCCCCGTGTGTACTGTGAGAACCAGCCAATGCTTCCCATCGGTGAGTGTTTGGAAACGCGAGAGGAGGGCTGTGTAAAATGGCAGGTCCTCTGGGGAGGAGTTGGGGCCCGGGTCCAGGAGGGAGGCTGGGCAGGCTTGGGCTTAGGCGGCCTGCTGAGTCTGGCTGTCTCCCAGGCCTTTCGGACATCCCAGGCGAGGCCATGGTGAAGCTCTACTGCCCCAAGTGCATGGATGTGTACACACCCAAGTCGTCGAGGCACCACCACACGGACGGTGCCTACTTCGGCACCGGTTTCCCTCACATGCTCTTCATGGTGCACCCCGAGTACCGGCCCAAACGGCCTGCCAACCAGTTTGTGCCCAGGTAGGGAGCAGGGACAGTCAGCAAGGGTCAAAGGAAGGCGCCCCCCTCCTCACCCTCATAAAGAAGAGAGGGCCAGGGCGGGGCATGGTCCTTTCTTGAGACCTACTTCTCCCAGCGCAGGGCTTTTCCCTGCTGAGTGACCTTGGGAAAGTTGTTTGATTGTCTGCGCCTCAGTTCTCTTACTCATGAAATGGGGGTGGTGACAGTGTTTGCCTAATAGCATGTTTTTAAATAGTGAACTGCTCAGAATAGCGTGTGTCCCATGAAGCAGCGTTTAAATGATAGTTGTCCTTGTCACCGTCTTGGGTACCCAAGCTTCTGCCAAGAAATCCTCAGAGCCACAGTTCAAGTGTGGTTTATCTTGCTAGAGTATCACTTTTATTCTGGTATAAGGAAGGAAAGTTGAGTTTTACGTTGAAACAAGTACTGAGGCGCACACACGTCCATACATGTGTGTATCCTAGAATGTGAATTTTAGTGGATATTTTAAATGTATTTCCAGATATCCCTTTTTTTTTTCTTTTTAGGCCGCACCCACAGCATATGGAGGTTCCCAGGCTGGGGGGGGTCTAATTGGAGCTACAGCTGCCGGCCTACACCACAGCTCACAACAACGCTGGATCGTTAACCTGCTGAGCAAGGCCAGGGATCGAACCTGCAACCTCATGGTTCCTAGTCGGATTTGTTAATCGCTGTGCCATGACAGGAACTCCTATTTCCAGATATTCTTGAGGGAAGAAGTTTGGGAGGCACTGCCCTTAAGCACTGAGCAAGGCCCATGGTGGGGCTGGGGTGGGGAGGTAGGAACTCAGGCCACTGGCAGGGCCAGGATGGGGCTCACCCTGTGCCCCTCTGACCTCTGCCCCAACCCAGGCTCTACGGTTTCAAGATCCATCCAATGGCCTACCAGCTGCAGCTCCAAGCCGCCAGCAACTTCAAGAGCCCGGTCAAGACGATTCGCTGATCCCCCTCCCCCACCTGCCCTCAGTCTTTGACACTTTTGTTCTTTTGCTGCCACCCTTTCAGGAACCCTCTTTGGTTTTTAGTTTAAATTAAAGGAGTCATTATTGTGGTGGGAACATGAAATAAAGTGGAAGAAAAGGCTGTAGGCTGGTTTGCTGGTGCTTGGGGTAGGGGAAGGGAGAGTAATGGTGTGTTGAACCCTGGGAGCCCTCCTGGCCCAGCCCACCCTCCTCAAGTTGAAAACCAGCACAGATTTGTGCCCAGTGGATTTGGGTGATCGTTGTTTGGGGGAGGGGGTACTTTTGGCTGCTCCTGTGGTATGCGGAAGTTCCCAGGCCAGGGATCAAACCCACACTGCAGCAATGCCAGATCCTTAATCCACTATGCCATAAGGGAACAAACGTTCTGGGTGATGTTTTTAGTGGCAGAGCACAGTTCTAGGACTGGGCGTGGGGATGTGTCAAGGTCACAAGGAAAAGAGAAAAATCAGGTTTCACAGACTGCTGTTCTTTTGGGACCACACGTGGTTGTGTGCTGCTACTCCAGTGGATGTAATCACCAACACTCTGAGTTTGGGTTTTACAGGGAAAGTGGCCCCGAGATAAACAAAACTGTAGGGGGTGGGGAGAGGGACGAGGTCCAGGAGCTGCTTTTTGGTGTCTCTCCGCCCTCTGCTGGGGGACCTGAGACATGCTCATCTCAGACGGATGTGGTCACTGGTGTCCTGGCCAGCTTCTCCCAGCATAATAGCGACCAGTCCTGTCGTGTGGGGAGGGCAGCAGGTAGTGCCAGAGACGGAAACTAACCTGTGGACCTTTGAGGGACGTGCGGGACAGGGGGAGACTGCTGGACTGGGGCCCCCGTATTGCTCCTGGCTAGGCTACCGCTCCCACCTCCAGGAACCAGACCTGGTGGGTGAGGACATGTCGTCCCTCCTGCCGAGTTAATAGCTTCCTGCCCCAGCCAGGATCCTGCCTCAGGCAGGAATATAGCTCTACCTACAGCAGCTCCCTGCCCAGACACTGCCTGTCAAAACCACCTGCAGCTCAGGCTAAGGAGCGAGGTCACAGGACAGTGGAGTTTCAGGGTGCCCCTCAGCGATTGCCCCTCTCCCCAGAATTCCATGATGAAGGCTCACGTGCTCGTGGGTATGCTGCTCATGGTGGGCTTCGCAGTGGGAAAGGGTAAGTGGGGCCCAGGGTCAGGGAGGGAGGGGCACCCGAGTTCCAGGAGGGAAGGGCTGTGGCTCTGGATGGAGGGCAGGGAGCTTGGAGTGGGCCGACATCCCCCCCACCCCTGCTCCTGTCTCCGCTTCCCCAGCTCCTGTCCCTGAAGTCCGGACCTGCCACCTCTGCCTCTTAGAAGACCCTTTGGTGGGATGCATCTCGGGCTCGGAGAAGTGCACCGTCAGCAGCTCTTCCCCGTGCATGGTGATCACCATCTATTACGGTGAGTCAGGTCCCAGGATGGGGCTGCCTACCAGCAGGACAGTCTGTCACTTGGTCTCCCCTGGTAGATGAAGGCTGCGTGGGGCCTGAGCTCTAAGAAGATGGAGGGGCCTGGAGGGGAAGGGGTCTGGGGCTCTGAGGAGCCGACTAAGCTGATTTTCCTGGCCCTTGCTGAAGGAGTCTGGGCTGGCAATTGGATCTGGCTGAGGGATGAGAGTCCGTGAAAGGGGTGCCAGCTTTGGGGACTATGGGACGCAGCGGGGTTATTAGCCGTCCCCTCTCCTCCAGATGTCAGGGTTCGCTTCTTCATCCGAGGCTGTGGACAGTACAATTCTTACCGCTGCCAAGAAAAACGCAACACTTACATCCCAGAGTACTGGTACCAGGCTCAGTGCTGCCAGTACGATTACTGCAACTCCTGGGCCAGCCCACAGCTCCAGAGCGACCTGCCTGGGTCCTCTGATGGGTCCCTGGCCCTGCCCCTGTCTGCATTCCAGATCCAGTGGTTCTACCGGGCCCTGAACCTCTCACTGCCCCTCCCCAGCTTCCATGCTGGGAAGGAGCCCGAAGGCCGGGCCCCCCAGGCTGCCCTGCCTCTGAACCTGAGCTTGTCCATTGCTGAGCTGCGTCGCATATACTTGTTCCTCAACAGTTCAGGACTTCTGGCTCTTCCCCAGGCCGGGCGCTAATATCTTACCCTTCCCGGATCCCACTCTGGTCCAGTGACTCTCCCCGGGACCCCAGCATCCTGCACTGCCCTCTCCGAACTCCCACACTCTCTGGTCTGAGTCCTCAGGCGTCCTTTCCTTGAACCGCCGTGGTCTGTATGGTTTTGGTTTAGTTTTCCTCCCCAGGAAGCAGGTGGCACTGCACCCAGTGCCCTTTGTCCCCCTAGAATGTAATCTCACCTGTGGATTCTTCCTAGGCTGACTCAGGAAACGTGCAGTGGCTTCCTCGTCCCTTTTCCGCCATCTGAGTGTTCCCTTATCCCACCTCATCTTCCGCTCCCGCCTCAGTCTGGCCACGCCCCTTCCTACACCTGTCTCCTGTCTCCAAAACCTTGTGCCAGACTGAACTTGCACCAAGGAGGTTGAGAGGCAGACTCTGTGCCGATTCCTGGTGGGGCACTCTGGTGTTCCTACCTCCCTGTCTGCACCGCCCTCATGCCCACCTGCTGCCTCCTCTCGTCTCTTATCTCCATCTCTGGCTTTCTCAGCCCCAGTTCATGTCCCTGAGTCGACACCCACTTGCACAGGTTCCCAGGGAGAGGAGAGGGGCTGTCCTGTGCTCTGCACCCCTCAGTTTTCCCTTCGCAATAAACAAACTGGGCCAAGTCTGTGTCACATTGTTTATGGGGTCAGACTCAGGTGTGGGCAAGTGTAGACGGGTTAAAGGAAGTTAACTGGGTGTGGGGTTGAAACAGGGTTGCAGAATCCTGCCCACTTCCCTTGGCCTTTGTGGCTTCCTCGTGGCTTGTCCCAAACAGCCCGCGTCCATCCCTCCCTCTGCTCAGCTAGAGGTCAGAGTGTGAAGATTCTGACTCCTCCCAGCCTTAAACACACCCTACAGATCCGAGAAAGGGAGTTCCCATTGGGGCACAGCAATAACATCTGACTAGTATACATGAGGATATGGGGTCGATCCCTGGCCTCGCTCAGTGGGTTAAGGATCTGGCGTTGCCATGAGCTGTGGTGTGGGTCACAGACACAGCTCAGATTCTGTGTGGCTGTGGCTGTGGCAGAGGCTAACAGCTGTAGCTCCAGTTCAACTCCTGTGCCTCGGGTGCAGCCCTAAAAAGCAAAAAAACCTAGAAAGTTAAATCTGGGCAATACCAGGTTTTTCCATATAAGAGAGGAGGGAAAACTCAACCACAAAAACTTAAGAGCAAACCAGAGTGCCTGGGTCTGCATCTCAGAGTCACCTGGAGCGGAGACACCTGTGTTCCTGCCCTTCCCTCGTGTTCTTGTCAGAATCCTGGCACCCAGGATGGCCCTGGGTGGGGGAGGGGAGTATGGAGCACGCAGGTGGGGCTGTGGTGATCAGATCTGTCATTTTAATGTTTACAGTCTGCTCCGAGCCAGACCTAGTATTAAGTACCAGGATTTGCAGAGGAGTACAGCCGGGTGTCCACCCTTCCAAATCTCATAGCCCAATCTGGGACTATGCCACCTTTTCCTGAAAAGTCATGCAGCTTTGTGGCTAGGAGGCCCCATCCCAGCCCTCCTGCCACTTGGGTAAGATGGTCTCAGCCTCACTTTGGTCATCTGCCAAGTAGGGTTAGTGTCTCAGGATTGAGAGACTGCCTGCAAACGTGTGCACACAAGTTAGACTCAAAAACAGACATGCCTTACAACAGAAATTATCACAGCCTTGTTTTTTCTTTGTTGTTTGTTTTTTTTATGCTTTTTAGGGCTGCACCTGGAGCGTATGGACGTTCCCAGGCTAGGGGTCGAATCGGGGCTGTAGCTGTGGGCCTACGCCACAGCCATAACAACGTGGGATCTGAGACACATCTGTGACCTGCATCACAGCTCACAACAATGCCAGATCCTTAACTCACTGAGCGAGGCCAGGGATCGAACCTGCATCCTCATGGATACTAGATTGGATTCATTTCCACTGCGTCACAGTGGGAACTCCCACAGCCTTGTAAATTACTTCAATAAAACTTAAAAAAAAAAAAAAAAAGACACACCTTAGAGACAAAGACATACACAGATTTTGGCCTATTTAGTTTTAAAGCTTTTGACCATAAGTTTGCACCCCCTAAGGTGGGTTTTTGTAAATTACACACCTGTGTTACCACTCCCCAAGTTAGCATAAAGGTCTTCATCGGTCCCCAAAGCTGCCTTCATGCACTCTTCTACATCTGCCCTCAACCCTTAGGAGTAGCTGCCTTCCTGAGTCACAGCACCTTAGGTGAATTTTGTCTGTGAGCTTGAAAGGAGTGATGTCATGCAGCGTATACTCTACACATTCTGCATGTGAACAGACTTTTGCGGCCCCTTCCACGGGCCTGCGATCTGGGATGGGGGGGACACACCAATTTTTAGGTCAGTAAGCAAGTGGCAGTACAAAGCAGTACCAACCACTGTGTCCCCCCTCTTGCCGGCCCACTTCTTGACCTGACTTCAGTTAAGACCAAGGCCCAGGTTTATTCAGCTCTAGCGAGTCTAACTGGAAAACAGCTTCAGAGGCTGAGGAACCCAGGGCTCGAAACTGGTCTACTGTGGTCCTGGAAAAGGGAAGCCCAGGATCTGAGAGGCCAGGGCTCCGCTAGGTCTCACACCTCTCCGCAGGGCTCCTTCCCCTCCTGCCCAGCTTGGTTCTTTCATAGCTCCACTCTCATCCCCACACCCCCATGGGCCTCTGGCTGGTCCCCACCCAGCGCTGGGTCTGACAGCACTTCTGTCTTCACCGCAGGAGGGCTTCCAGTTCCTCCTCGCCCCAGAGTCAGATCTGACAACAGAGCAGGGTAGGAGCAGAGCCCCGCAGAGCTGGGGACCCCTTACTGCCCCCAAGATGGGACGGTCAGGCAGTACCACCTCCCCCAGCCTGCATCCGCCAGGAGAGAGAAGCCAAGCAATGTACACATCCGTTTATTTAGGAGGAAAAGCTGGGGACTTGGGGCAAGAGAGGCCTGTGGTGGGAAAAGGAGCCGCAAAGCAGGGCAAAGGAGCAGCCTTTTGGCAGGAGGAGACAGGAGGAAAGACTGAGCAAAACTCCAGAGAATTCTGGGTAAGGGGCAGGGTGTGGGGGTTGAGGGATGTCAACCAAGTGTCAGGGCTTGGGCCCAAAACTACTGCTGGGTTGGGGGGTGTTTGGGGGGGCTGGGTGTTGCCTCGGCTGCTCCCAGGTGGAGGTCAGGAGGATGGCCGGAAACTGGCAGCGTTTTACTCCAGAGGTCTCCGCAGATGTTCTAAGGCATATATAACACTCTGTTCTGAGGGTTGTTGCAGAAATCCCGGAAGCAGCATTTAGAGAACACCCAGAAGCCCAGCACCGGTGAGGAGTGGGTGTATGAGCAGTCGCTCATCTGCTCCCTCCTGCGGCAGTCACTCACCATGATGTTGGAACCACTGTCTGGGGAGGGACGGCAGCAGTCAGTGACATGGAGGTCCCAGGCAAAGTCCGGAACCCTCCTATCCCCTCACGCCACGTGGACTCACCATCACTGGCCCCATACCCTGCCGTGGGCCCCCAGAATGCGGAGTCCCAGAACTGGGCAGGGACCACGAGTCACCAGCCATGAATGTTCTCTTCGGAAATTTCCCCTGGAAGGCTTGTGGGAAAGAGCCACATGGAAATACAGTGACAGCTGGAACAGGGTGAGTTGGGACTTGGGGAGCAAAGTGAGAAGCAGCACCGGGCTGGGACCGTTTAAGAAAAAGTTGGGCGATGTCTTAGAGGTCGGATTGCAGGCAGGAGGTGTCTGTCGTTTATTTTACGGATCAAACATAAGATGCTCTCCCTGCTGCTATTACGTATGTTAGATGGGGAAATCCTTGTGCCCATGGACAGGGATGGTCCCTGCTGCGCTGCTTGAGAGACTGAAAACTTGGAAGCAACCTAAAGGTCCCGCAGTAGGATGAGGGATAGATCAGCTCTGACGTGTCCCTGCCGGGGGTTACTACCCAACGGGTCATCAGGACGAGGATGCTGGTTAGAAGCTGGTATGGAAGCACCAAGTTCCCGTAAGTGTTCAGTTTAAAAAATGAGCACAGAACAGTGTTTGCAGTAGTATGCTACTGTTTGTGGAGGAAAAAAAAGGGGCAAAATGGAGTAAAAGGCTTGTTTGTATAGGGTGGGATGTGATCACAGGTTGATAAAGGCAATTTTAAAAGTAGTTTTATGTGGAGTCCCTGTCGTGGCTCAGCGGAAACAAATCAGACTAGTATCCATGAGGATGCAGGTTCCATCCCTGGCCTTGCTCAGCGGGTTAAGGATCCGGCGTTGCCGTGAGCTGTGGTGTAGGTCGCAGACGTGGCTCTGATCCCGCGTTGCTGTGGCTGTGACGTAGGCCAGCGGCTACAGCTCTGATTGGACCCATAGCCTGGGAGCCTCCATGTGCCACCAGCGTGGCTCTTAAAAACAAAAAAAGTAGTTTTATGTTGTTCATGCCTGAGGGCTGGGTGGGTTGGGCCAGGAGCAAGAGGGAGTCTTTTCTTTGATGGCCTGGAATACTCTGATATGCAACCAAACGTAACTGTCAGCTGTTTAGAAAGTATAATGAAAGGAGTCAAGTGAAGGCACCTTCTTCATTCAGCAGTTGCTAAGAGCACCATCTGTGGAGCCACCACGAATTGTGGCTCATCCTCTAGGAGATTTGTGCAGGGTACTGTTCTCTCTGCACCTCTGTTTCCTCATCTGTAAAATGGGGGTAACGATGCCTTCCTTGGAGGGTTGTAAATGCTTATAGAACAGTGTCAGGTGCAGAGTCTGCCCTGTTTATTAACTTGAAAAAGGTGAGGGATGACGTGGGAGAGCAGGCACGAGGAACAAGGGAATGTGGTCAGTTTCTGACAAGTTGAAAAATGAGTGGAGATGGAGTTCCCGTCATGGCACAGTGGTTAACGAATCCTACTAGGAGCCGTGCAGGCCGGCAGCAACGGCTCCGATTCGACCCCTAGCCTGGGAACCTCCATATGCCGCAGATAGGGCCCTAAAAAGACAAAATCCAAATAAAAAAAAAAAAAAGTGGAGATGTCCAAAGGGCAATATGTCGTGACCGTGTAGCCTCACATTCAGATTTAGGAGGATGCAGTAGGTGGTGGCAGGGCCAGGCCAAAGAAGCAGATAAAATCCACTGGGCGAGTAAAGAGGAAGACAGCTAAGGAACAAACTTTGGTGAACATGAACTGTTAAAGGTCAAGGACAATAAGGCAAAGCTCAGTGAAGGAGCCTGGGAAGAAGAGTAGACGAGGTAGAGGGCGATGCTGGCAGGTGGGGAGAGGGCAGCTGAGGACAGGCCAGCGGATCTGGCTGTCTCCAGGCTCCCCTGCAAGGTGGGGTACTATGAGGAGGGTGAGCCAAGGAGGGGAGGGAGGTACAAGTGGAGATGGGGCCTGGCTCCAAAGGAGGGGAGAGAGAGACAGTGATGGAACAGTCTTAGAGCTGTGGGAACCAGGCTTGGAGTGCAGCTTAGAAGGCAGGTGGAGGCTCAGCTCAGGAATGGGCTGGGCCCAAGACGGAAGGGACAAGGCAGCTTACTGTTCTTTATGATCAGAGTCATGCAGCTGCTGCCCTTTGGGGCGAGGCAGATGTCAGATCCCAGAAGGCACCCCAATTCTTTGGTCTCCAGGAGGCATCGATAGCAGCTTAAGTATTTGGTTAACTGAATCGGACGAGGGGGTTCTTGATCGTTACGATCAAACTCACCTAGAACACAGAGAAGCGCTGACCCTAAACCCACCTAATTTCTCAGCTGCCCAGCCCCACTGTTCCCTCCTACCTCCCCATCTCAGAAAACCATAAAATCACCAATTATTTACAACCATCTGGCTTAGGAGTTCCCACTGTGGCTCAGCGGTAACAAACCCAAGTAGCATCCATGAGGATGTGGGTTCCACCCCTGGCCTCACTCAGTGGGTTAAGGATCTGGTGTTGCTGTGAGCTGCAGTGTAGGTCACAGACATGGATTGGATTTGGTGTTGCTGTGGCTGTGGTGTAGGCCGGCGGTTACAGCTCCGATTAGACCTCTAGCCTGGGAACCTCCATATGCCGCGACTGCGGCCCTAGAAAAGACAAAAAAAAAAACCCTCCATTCTCTGTTCTTACACCTCCTGAAATGAGGAACTCATTAATTAATTAATTAAACATGTATGTAAGGGACTAATGTGCCCAGCATTCTGTAAGCCTCTAAGTTCAAAGTTTAGGCCAAGGCAGCCTATTCCGAGTTTTGGCAGCCTTGTTAGGACAGTTCTTCCTCTGTGACTTGGTTTCATGGTCCGCCACCTACCCCTAACCCAAACGGTTTTTTGAATATGTTTTCTTTTCCTTTTTTTTTCATTTTTGGCTGCATCTGTGGTATATGGAAGTTCCCAGGCCAGGGACTGAATCTGAGCCACAGCTACAGCAATGCCGAATCATTAACCTACTGCACCACAGCAGGAACTCCTTGAATATGCTTTCTTAATCTGTAATTATCAGAAGTGAAAACATCAGAGTGCATCAGCACAAGACATGTAGACAGAGACTTCAGGCAGTCCAGAGCCACATTCTTTGGTTAGGGGTCCCACGGAACAGATTCTTTTTTTTTTTGTCTTTTTGTCTTTTTTATCCTTTTATGGCCGCACCTGCGGCATATGGAGGTTCCCAGGCTAGGGGTCTAATCGGAGCTGTAGCCCCCGACCTACGCCACAGCCACAGCAACGCGGGATCCGAGCCGCGTCTGCAGCCTACACCACAGCTCACGGCAACGCCGGATCCTTAACCCCCTGAGCAAGGCCAGGGATCAAATCCGCAACCTCATGGTTCCTAGTCGGGTTCGTTAACCGCTGAGCCACTGACGGGAACTCCAGAACAGATTCATTTTGAACTTTGCTTACCAAAGCCCTTCACAACTACATGCATATTCATCTCCCGCCTCCTCTGGTCCCAGGCCCGACCATACATTCATGTGTACCCAGCAGAACCCTTGGAGTGAGGCTGATGGCGAGCCAACACTTTGAATCTTGTTTCTGTGTAGAAGGTGATTTGCAGCCACATGAGGTTATCAGGCTAGATTCAGCCTTGTTCTACACTGGATCCGGGGGCTGTCATCTGGCATGTTCCCCCAACCCTCCCTACTCTGCATTGTCCTCGGATCAAAGAGGTTCCCTTTAGTTATCTCCACTCAGGTGACTGCTAGTAAGTGAGAAAGCCCTGGCGTAATCACCTGAAATCTCCCTCAGAACGAACATCAGTCCATTATCAGTCCCCAGTCATTAATCCCACCAAGCCCACCCACCCCATCTTTCCTCCTGCCTGGTTTACCTGAATACCCTTGGCAGATGTACCCAGAAGCCTGGTGCCTGTGGGTTTCTCTACCCAGCAGGCTAGGAGACCCTTCTGACCCCTTAGAGACACTTACCGAACACCAAGCTCATCATGACCTGCATTATTAAGAGGGCCATGCAGAGGGCTTGGTGGGACCCCATATTCCGGCTACATGCAGGGCCTGCCATAAAAGGCATGACTGCCCACCAGCCTCCAGTTTGGCCTTATATTGTTGGAAGAGAAGTTGGCCAAGAGGAAAGGGAGAGGCAACATCCTTTTGGGGTGGAATTTAGAGCTAGAACAGCAGGAGGGACAAAGTGTCCTCACCCACAGCCATTCTGGGGCCTAACATCCTGGCGTGGGGACAAAGACCCAACAACAGGAATGAGAGAAGAAACGTATTTCATATTAATTTCACAGGCATTTATTGAATCACTGCACCAGGTGTTGGGGATGCAGTATTGCACAAAACCCCTATCCTCACGGAGCACACAGTCCAGTGCAGGAGACTACTCAACACACAGTGATGGGGCTGGGGGAAGCACCTGAGCTGTGGCTGCTACTAACCAAAAGGATTTCAGCAGAGGAGTAACAGGTTCAGATTTCTGCTTGTAGATTTCTGAGGCCGGGAACCCAGTTAGGAAGCTAGTCCTAAATCCAGTCACGAGATGGCAGCCTGGTCTAACAGAAGAGGGGAAGTTGAGCGGTGCCATGAACTTGAGCTACGTTTAGAAGGAAGACTCAGATTGAAGGTGAGTGAGAGGAGGAGGATAGGCTTTG
This sequence comes from Catagonus wagneri, assembly GCA_004024745.2. Classification (NCBI taxonomy): domain Eukaryota; kingdom Metazoa; phylum Chordata; class Mammalia; order Artiodactyla; family Tayassuidae; genus Catagonus; species Catagonus wagneri. Next base: position 12,249,842 of record PVHT021183524.1, on the reverse strand, counting down.
CGAAAGGGACTGATTGTGATACCATTTTCCAAGATGGGAAAGATGTGTCTGAAATCCGAAAGCGAGGACACCTGAGTCCCGAGTGACCACACTAGCCCACAACGCCCAGTGGGTTCTGGGAAGCCAGAGCCTTTCCCCACGCCCCCGCTTTTCCGGGCCCGCCTCAGCTCAGCTGCAGGTCGTTGGGTCTGATCTCCGGCGCCCACAGGCTCCGGCGCTGCGCGATCGCTCTCCACGCCTGGCTGCACTTCAGAGCTTTGGGGAGGACGCGAGGGCGGCCGCCCGCCCAAGCTCAGCTCTTGGCCAGGCAGCTGGGAAGAAGGGCGTGCCCTGCGCGGGGACCCATGCGTCCGGCCCCCGCGGACAACCAGAGCACTACACGGCTTCTCCGGAAGGTGGCACTGTGGGGCCAGCATCCCTATCAGGCCGGGATTCCGGAGACCGCACAGCAACCAATGAGCGGCCGAGGACCGGCTCCAGGCGGCCCAACCGCTTCCTCCCCCCGGGGCCTGATGGACCCACTAGCGTGGCCCGCGGGCGCCTCACCAGGTCAGTCTCCCTCTCGGTTAGTGAGACCCACCCAGACTTTTTACTTTAAGGGTCGGGGAGCTCCTTGCCTCCCAGGAACGCACCACCCACCTGCCCCGGCTTCCGGTCTGGAGGTTTGGGGCGGGGCCTGGCCGGGGGTTTCCTGCTAAGGTGCCGGACTCTCCGAGAATCTTTTTTTCTGGTCTCGGGGAGCTGGGAGCAGAAAGAAACGGGAAGAAACGGACGGAGATACATGCCTAGAAAGACGGACGTGAAAGAAGAAATACAGGAGGAAAACGTACACCTCTGCGCACACCCCAAGAGCTTTGGGGATGATAAACATAAGAGAATTGTTGGAGAGAAAAGTCAGAGTAATGAAGCACTGGGGAGGAGCACCTGGCACCTACATAAATGATTGCTGAGTGGGTGACAGAGTGATAGAAGAAAAGAAAAACAGCGGAGGCTGCTCTGGAAGCAAAGAGGGCAAAGGAAAGGCAGAAGGGAATTTCACAGCGCCCCTCCCTCTCTCGAAAGTAACCGCAACGAAAAGGCTAAGAGCGTTATGTGTGGCTGAGGCTGGGTGCCCCGTAGGGATCTCCCTGAGAGGTCTGGGAGGCCTTAGTGAAATTACAGCGACCGTGGGCCCAGACGGCAGGGAGCAGGAGAAAAGAGGCGAGGGGTTATTTCGGGGCTGCCCTACTTCGGAGGGGGCGTGGCCTTGGGGTCCTTAATCCCGCTCCTCCTCTGTCCACGCCGCAGGGCGCGGCAGGTGCTCGCGCAGAGGTTCCGGAGTTCGTTGCCATGGTGACGGGCCCCGTGGAGGCTTTCTGGGTGTGGGGAGGGAGGGGTGCTGCGATAGTCGCCTTGGTGACAACAGCGGCTGACGAAATCCTTGCTGAGGATACGCATCCCTGGGGACGAGGGATGCCTGGGGGTTAAGCGGCCAAATGACGAAACAAAGGAGGTCGGGCCTGAGGACCCAGCGCCACAATTAGGGGAAAGGCTCTCAGGCCAACAAGGGGTGGGAACTAATAGATGGTGGGTCCTGGAGAAAATCTGGAGAGGAACTAGAGAGAGGATCTTTAATCCGAATATAAATGAATGAAACAATGAATGACTGAGTTCCTGAGGGAGCTGGGAAAGCTTGGTGGTTGATGGATGGATAGTTAGGGACCTGATCCCTCACTTTCTGGAGCCCTCATTCATTTGTGATAGCTGTGCAGGAAGCACACGCCTCTCCCTGGAAGCGGAGCCAACCCTTAACCCAAACACATCGCTCGGAGCCCAGTCCAGCACCTCACCCTGGGAGCAGGGCAGGGTGGAGCCTGGGCCAGTGAGATAGGATAAGATGAGGGGTGGTTTCCTGTCCAGTTGCTAACTCTCCTTTTCCCTAGCCGCCGTCCCGCCATCCCCTCTCCCAGTTGGCTCAGAAACTCTGGGATGCCTGTGTGTCCCTGCCTCACCTGGCGCCCAGCACAGCAAGATCCAGAGCCCCAGCAGATGTGGGGTGTGCATCTTAGCTGGTCTTCCCCTGAGACCGCTAGAACCTTGCTAAATAAGGTAGGAGTGGACAGCGTCCCACACTGGGCTGAGGGGTGGTTCTGAAAACAAACACGGCTGCTGTGAGCCTTTTTGGGTGGGGAGTAATCTGAGGGGGTAGACTGAGGCCCCTTGGGTGGGGTAGTACAGAATTCAAATGCTGAACCTCACCTCCCCACCCACTTCAGGCATCCAAGGGCCCTCCGTGGCATCCATTGTTCTGTACAGTATGTGCAGGAAGGGGGGGGAGGAGGAATCGGTGCTAGGGGAGTCCCTAAGGGCCATGGACAGGAAGAGGGTGTCCTTTGTCTCCAGGGTGTGAGAGGTGGGGCTGGGCACCCCCTCTTTGCATTTAAGGAGGTTCCCTTAGCTGAACAAAGACTTGGTTTCCAGGGGGCTGTCCTGATGGCTCAGGAAGGCAAGGTTCAGAATCAGGCAGCTGGTTCCCCAGCTTCATCACACTTCCCACCCTCTTTGCTCCCTGGAAGAGGATGTTAGCATCAGCTCTCCAGTATTTACTAAAGGTGGAACATTCTGGAGCTGTGGCCACCTCCTCTCTTCTAACCCAAAGAGCAGGTGTCTTGTCACCTGGCAAGTCTCAGGTCACTCCTTCCAGGGGATACTCTGTATGTTTCCCCTTAAAGAGCCGCAGAGCTGGGGGCGGACAGCCTCTTCCCCAGGGACTGCAGGGGAACCCTGTGCTTCGAGGTGGGAGGAGACGCTGGAACTAGCCCAAGACTGTGTCTAAGACATCAGAATATTGTTCCCCATCTTAGGTGTCTTGTTCCAAACGGTGGGCCCAGGGTGGTAAACCTAAGGGTGTTGCATCTGGAAGAAAGTTTTCCAAGGGAAGAAGGCGGCCGGGCCACAAACAGCGGGGTGGGAGGGATGCCTTCCGTGAGATCCAATGATTGGAAATAGAATGGAAGTTATGGGGAACCAGTTTCCTCAGGTTCAAACTAAGAACATTCTAACAGCTGTCCACAAAGGCAAAGTGTGGCTCTGGGAGGACACGAGTCTTTGACACCTGGGCATCCGTCCCTGGCGGACCTAGTGTTGATTGAATTGCAGAGGGTGCACGGAGAGAGACTTGATGATATGGTGAGGAGGACGTGCAGGGCTTGCTGCGTAGGACACGGGGAGCAGACCATTCCTCAGTCCTCGCGGGAAGAGCAAGAGCTGAGCAAGGAAAATGGGAGGCACTGATGGTGAAACCGTGCAGGCTGGACCTCAAATCAAAAATCAGTAGAATTGCTGAGCAGGTGAAAATCAGGTGCTAGAAAGTACTTTGTAAATAACAAATCATGAGTTATAAGCAGCAGGAAGCAACCATGGTCTCCTGGGGTGCTGGCCTGCAGGAAGGCGCCAGGGAGGCTGCGTGCAGTGGCGACAGTACTGGGCACGCCAGGGAAGGGAGACTTGGGGAGGGACCCATCGCAGCAGAGATGTGGAGGGGTAACCTGGCTGTCTGGAGTTGGGATTTTTATTTTTTTCTTTTAGGGCCCCACCTGCGGCATATGGAGGTTCCCAGGCTAGGGGTCCAATCGAGCCACAAGCTGCCGCCTACACCACAGCCACAGCAACGCAGGATCGGAGCTGCATCTGCGATCTACACCACAGCTCATGGCAAGGCCGGATCCTTAACCCACTGAGCGAGGCCTGGGATCGAACTCGCAACCTCATGGTTCCTAATCGGATTCGTTTCCACTGCACCATGATGGGAGCTCCACTAGTTGGGTTCTTAACCCACTAAGCCACAACAGTTAGCTTTTCCCAAACAGCTGGGATTTCTCAAAGCGGAGCCCAACCCTTTGGAGTTTCAACTCCCCACTCCCAGCCCTGCTTCCTGGGCACCTGGGAAGTCACAAAATTAGCCAGCCAGTAGAAAAAATACCTTTTTATTAATTATTAGGAATAATCCATTCATTTAATGCAGGATGTGTGCTGGGAAAGGTTAGGTATTGCCAGATGGAGAGGGAAAACGTGCAAGAGGAACAGTGAGAAGGGGGGTGGTCCCCCACTTGCCACAAACTATAAACAGCAAAATAAACTCAGAGAATCACAAATAATACGGTCCTTCCTCATGTCTCCTCCCATCTGTTCTTCTAGAAAGAGTCCCAGTGTGGTCCCTAGAGGCGCCAGGGCATCTGGAAGTTAGGGGCCGGGAGTGGGGTGCAGTGTGTGGCCTCAAAGTTGTGCAGATGCTTCTGAGCCTGAGGGGAGAGGGCGGCACAGGTGGAGTGTGGAGCTCAGACAGGCTCCGGACCCACCACCCACTCTAGAGAGCTGCCACTTCCAATGCTTACACGGTGCCCCCTGGCCATTCAGCCTCCCCCTTCCCGCCTCCCACCCCTTTAACTCACCAGAAACAAGGCCAGCTGCCGCCTGCCATCTGCACTCATGTCCTCCCCTGCGGAGAGGAGATGCTCAAACAGGGGCCCTGAGTACCCGCCGTCTCCCTGGGCCCTTCCCAAGCCCGCCCCCTGGCCCAGGACTCCTTACCCACGCTCCAGGGGAACTCAGGCCCGTGCTCGGCCTGGTAGGAGCGGAGCACTGACAGGCACCAGTCCTCCTCCACCTCCCATCGGCTGTAAATCGAGGCTGGTCACGGAGAGAGGAGGGCCCATCAGCAACCTGGTCTCGCCAGGCCCCCCGGGCGCAGCCCTCCTCCCCGGACCCCCTCTCACCTTCCTCCAGCTGCGAGGAGGCCTCCAGCCACTGCCTCACCACTCGAAGCCCCTCCTCTGCCATCACGCGGGGATACCTGCGCAGCGGGCGTCCGGCCGGGGTCAGAACCAGTTCTCTACACACCTCATTCCTGAACCTTCCACCCCTTCTCCCCGCGCTGTCGGTACACACACACACAGGTACACACAGGTACACGCGCCTCATCCCTGAACCTTCCGCCCCCTCTCCACACACACACACACACACACACACACACACACACCCTGGCTCTCACCGATGCTGCAGTAGCTTCAGCAGGAGGTCATTGCCTCGGTTAGACATGATGTCCTCAGGAACCCTGGGGGTGAGGAGAATGTACGCTGGAGGGGCTGGAGGTCGGGGAGGGGTCTGGATACCCGCGCTTCTGGTGGGCAGAGGGAGCAGGCACGATTTCCCCGCTGTCTCTGGGAGACGGGAGGGCAGGGCTTCCCAGGCACTCACGTGGTGGTGACGATCTCATCCTTGGTTCTGCGGAGTAGCAGCACAGGGCCCTGGTACCTGCGGAGGACAGCACGGTGGGGGGAGAGCTCAGAGGGGGACAGGTGACAACTGGCCGCCCCACCTCTGCACTACACCAGGCGCCCAGGGTTAGCCCTTCACCCAGGAGTTAGAGAATTTTTAAGAAGGTGCCTTGCTCCAAGTCAGGCCTTGCTGGGTTCCCTGCTGTGCCAGGCACCAACCGCTTGGCTGCCAGATAGTGAGAAGGTCCAGGGTCCCAGGGAAGCTGGGAGGACTTGGGCCTGCTGGGGTGGTGGCGGGTCACTCGGGGGAGGTGGGAAAGTGGCCATTTACCGACTTGTGCTTTGGTACTCATTTCAGCATCTGAACACCCAGCAGCAGCATCTCTTTGGGGGCGGGGTGCTGTGTGCTGGACAGGGGCCCACCCGCACCTGCACAGCTGTTCCGCGTTGTTCAGGTTGAGATGCTGCCTCACAGTCCTGGTCACCAGGCCCCCTAGAGTGAGAGAAATGTGAAGGCACAGCAGAGTCAAAGCCCCTGCCCAACACAAAGGTCCCCACCGTTCGTGGGGATAAAACACTGATGTTCCCCAGACAGGGGAGTCCTCCTGCTTCTCCACAGTGGGGGGGCCCGCTCGCCACTCACAGACAGGGGAACCCTCTCCACACAGAACGGCTCCCAGCTCCAGCCCACCCCTTCCCTGAAGGGCAGGTCTGGGAGCGGCACTCACTCCAGCTGTCTGGCATAACCTTCAAGGCCAAGGGCACCAGGTCATCAAAGGAGGCATCCAGGATCACAGCGCTAATGTCTGGGTAGGACATGGCTGCCCACGTAGCTGGTCGCGGGACGGGAAAAAGGGTGAGGACCGAGGGGCTCCCGCCCGCCACCGCAACCTCGTCCCCTGACTCTGCAGCCGCCCTCCCCCACTAAGTCAGCCCCGGTCTCTCCCTAACCCCTCACTGCACTGGGTCAGGGCACCGCCTGGAGAGGAAGGAGTGAGAAGAAGAAGTGCGCTCAAGACGGTACCAGAGGAAACACTGACTTCCCGCTCTCCCCGCCCCAGACCCAGCTCTGCTTCTCCGCATAACTGGGTGCAAGGGAGGAAGGAAATGTGAAGTGCGCACGAACAGGATACCTGCTTCCAGACCCACTCAGAGACCCCAGATCTGTCCTCTCTGCCACCAAGCCTCCACCCCTCTCCTGGGCCACCCGCGCGTTTCCCTGCCTCTCCCATGGGGGGACGCGGAGACAGCCTGAATGTGCCTGCAGTGCTGGGAGCGGGGAGGCTGGTACCAGTGAAGCCGCCGATGGACCAGGCATAGATGATGATGTCCTGGGGCTGGAAGCCCAGGCGGTGGATGGCAAACTGGACCACCACGTCCATGGCATTGGCCTCGTTCTGCGGGAATGGCACGCCCTGCGGGAGGAAGGGCAGAGACGAGCGGGTCAGCACCAGAGGCCACTTGCCCGCCCCCCACACCCTCCCGGCACGGACGCTTCCCGCAGCTATGCGGCCACAGACGGTGAAGATGGACCTGGTGAGACAATGCAGAGTGCTACAGTCTTATTTAATGGAAGAATAAACTGAAAAGAAAAAGTAATGGGGCGGTGGGAGGGGCTGTTCTCTCTAAAACCAGTCATTTACAACAAGACCCAGGGCCTCCCCTCCCGCCAGGCCCCCAGTGTGAGGACAGGGCTCGCAGCTCCCTGCCCCTGGCACCCAGGTCGCAGGTGGGTGGGAGACCCTGCAGGAATATACACCCCTCTCCCTGACTCCAGTG
>PVHT021183524.1:12178744-12242708 GCA_004024745.2 Catagonus wagneri | reverse complement strand
CCCCCCCCCCCCCCCCCCCCCCCCCCCCCCCCCCCCCCCCCCCCCCCCCCCCCGTCCCCAGCTCTGGGGGAGGGAGCAGCAGAACACTGGAGCTTTAAATACCCCCCTCAACTCTGAGGCGAGTAACTCCAAGCCTTCCTGGAATGGGGAGCTGACACCACAGGTTCTGAGGCAGCAGAAGGGACAGGGAAGTGACCGCTGGGTGGGGGTGGGGACGGGGACGGAACAAAGAGCACAGTAAGGTTAGGGACGCAGCCCAAGGGGAGAGACGTGAGGCTGGCAAAGCAAATGCGGAGGGCCTTCTCCCCAAAGGCGAGGGTCTCAGCCCCACCCAGAGAAAGCGGTCAGCCTCACATCCATGCAGGACAGGGGAGACACTCCATTGCGAGGGGCAGACAGAAGAAGGCTGAGCCAGGGACCTACCTTCCAGGGGGGTGGAGACGCAGCCCACCTCATAGAAGCCCGCGTTCCCCTCACAGCAGATCACCTACAGGGGAAGCAGGAAGGAGCCAGGTTGGGACAGAAAGTCCCCCGGTGGCAGCGAGGGCAGGTGGCCTGCGGGAGCTTTGCAGGAGAGGCAAGGGGGCCTTTCCCGCTCTCTCCAAGGGGCACAGTAATGGCTCATTTCACAGGTCCGGCTCATTTCACAAGTCCGTAAAGTCAGAAACAAAGCAGATGCAAATGCTTAGCCAACTGGACCCAAGGAGGAAGAGAAATGATCCGACCTGAAACGCTCAGCCCCCCAGCACAGGGTCCGTTCTTCCTTAAAGAACCACCAATATCTCCCAGGATTGGGACTGTGGATCTTTTTATTCCTTTCCATCTCGGGGTCTAATTTTTCTGTGACTGTTTCTTTCGTGTGATATGCCCATCACTTTCCCTCTCCTCCTTGGGCTCCAGACTTAAAGTCAGATAAACTTTATTGGTGCCCGAAGCTTCTGAAGCTCAGGGACGGTGGGGCTCGCACAGACCCTGGGAGCAGCTGGGCAGAGTCGGGACTAGAACCCAGCTCCGGGTGCTGCTGGCCTTCCAGGGCTGCTGTGTGGACGCAGATTTGGGAGCCAGGCTGCGCGGGCTCAAATCCCAGTTCCCCACTCACTGTGTGACCTGTGAAGGTTACTCTACTTCTGTTTCATCATCTGTAAAATGGGCTAATATAAATAGTACCTACCTTACGGGGCTGTTGTGAGGATCAGACCTATGTTCTGCATGCGTATAAGTGCCATCTAAGTGGCGACCCTTATGATGATGACTTTTTGGCCCTTGCAAGTCAACTCCTACTTCTTCATCTATTTCCCACACTGGAGGGTTTCGGGGCGGAGATGGGAGATGGCATTATCCTCACTGTGCTTCCTTAGGTCGCAGAGCTGAGATCCCAGGACCTCCGCCACCCTCCCCACACTCTAGCTTTGGGCCCCCTGCCGGCTCTCACCAGCTTCTGTCCCTGGGGCTCCGCTGTCCCCCGCCGGTCCACAAACATGGTGTCAATCTCGTTGCCGTCACAGGCCAGCAGCTTTGCCCGGCGCCCGTTACACTGAGTGGCGGAGATGCAACGGCCAAGTTGGAAGGGCAGGAGGCAACGGGGTGGGGGGGCTGTGGTGGGGCAGGGGGCAGGGGAGTCTCACCTCTTCCACCAGCCGGGCCTGGCCCTGCAGCAGCACAGGCATGAGGGCCTTCTGGAGCAGGTACACGGAGCCCGGGTACAGCATCCGGCGCCCCAGGGTGTGTGCCACCAGGTAGCTGTGGGGACACAGAGTCAACAACCCCCAGCCCCAGCGGAGCCCGGGACCGTCCCAGCCCTAGCACGCACGAACTCAGGCCTGCTTCGCCCTTGACCTTTGTAGCTTTGTTTTCCTCTTTCAGCACTTCACAAAACAACATAAGTACCAATTTCTCAAACATTTTTTTTACTACAATCTTTTAAAGATACTGTGGCCTAGTATGCACATATGCACATCTTAATATTCTAAGTTTTATCATAATACTTTCCATATGTAAATAAAAGCAAGGTAATTAACAATTATCATTCCATTAATGTATAATATAATTTATTAAAAGTCCCCAAATAAGAGTTCCCATCGTGGTGCAGTGGAAACGAATCCAACTAGGAACCATGAGGTTGCGCATTCAATCCCTGGCATCGCTCAGTGGGTTAAGGATCCGGCATTGCCATGAGCTGTGGTGTATGTCGCAGACGCGGCTCAGATCTGGTATTGCTGTGGCTGTGGTGTAGGCCGACAGCTGTAGCTCCGATTAGACCCCTAGCCTGGGAACCTCCATATGCCGTGGGTGTGGCCCTAAAAAGCAAAAAAAAAAAGTCCCCAAATAAATAATACTGTTCATTGCGATATGCCTGATATCTGCCATACAGTAGGTACCCAGAGCCTGGCACAGTAGGGGGGCTTAATTAATTTTTTATTTTTTTTGGCCGCGCTCACAGCACATGGAAGTTCCCAGGCCAGGGATCAAGCCCAGTGTATTTTTTGAACAAATGTACTAATCTAGACACGTAAGACATGGAAGGTGCTGTTTCTGAAAATGACAACCAATTCCAGTTAATCCTGCAGTAGGACTTGTCATCAGAACAACCCCATCCATCACCCCCGCTCAAAACTTCACACTTGGCTCACCCCTCTGACCAATCGGCGCTCGGTCAACAACTGACCACTCGGCCCACCCCTTTCCTTGGTGTCCTACGAGCACCTCCTCGGCCCAGCCGCTCTGCTGCAGGACGTGAGTGGTCACTGTTGTCCCTTCTGACAGCGTCGGTACCCAGGGCCGGGATTTAGGTGGGCTCTAGCTCGCGCTCTGGGGCAGCCAGGCAAGGCGGGAGCCCTTCAGAACATGCTACCCCGCTTAATCTCACCAACACTGCGAGGCGGGTTGTTCACAGATGCAAGCTGCGGCTGCCTCAAAGTGGAATGTCCAAGGAGCAGCGGGCCAGGAGAGGGCCGCGACTGCCACCAGAGCCCGCTGCAGCTAAGGCCGCGTTCCCTCTCCACCCGCAACCTCATCCTCCCCTCTCAGCCTCCCTGAAAGCGCTGCTGCGTCAGACAGAACCGTGTTAACACCCCAGCTCTTTGCGCACCACCTGGGAGACTTGGGATCTCTCTGAACCTCTTGTTTTTCACACATGAATGTGGATCAGGACCTCACTGCTACCAACACTACAATGCACAGGGCGCCAGCCGCAGTCCGTGACGGGTATCTGACAACGGAGCACCCGGCCCTGGAGCCCGTGCCCCGGGTCCCCCGCGCCCCCGACACCCCCGCGGGCCTCTCCCCCCTGCTGCTTCCCACCTGGTGATCTGACAAGGCAGCTTCTTGACCCGGTTGAGGAGGGTGTCTGCTGTCCCCCGGTGCAGGGGCTCTGGGCGGAGCAGGGCCACGCCGCGGCGGGAAGGGCCCCCCCGGGACTCCTTCCTGAGGAATGAAAGATGCAGGGGAGGAGGGGTCAGGAGCAGCAAGCTGGACGTCTGAGGTCCGCAGGGCGGTGGGGTCTAGGAACGAGGAGACGGTGCTGGAAGGCCGGCCCTGGAGCCCGTGGCCGGGGCTCGGGGCGCGGTGGGGACAGGTCAGAGCAGGGATGGAGCGAAAGAAGCGGGGCCTCACCGGCTGCTGGGTTCTTCCCAGTGGAAGTCGACTGGCCAGCTCCTGAAGTCGAAGTTGTAGTTGGCGAGCTGCCTCTGCGGCGGCAGAGAGAGAAGGCGGGGTCGGGGAGGGGGCCGGTGATGAAAAGGGGAGTCGGGGGAGGCCCGCCTACCCACCCTTGAGATTCGCATCATCCAGGGGACTGGCCCCCGCACAGAGGTCGAGGCCCTCCGGCTCTCAGATGGGAAGCTCAGCCGGGGCCGGAAGAGCCAGGCGCGAGCGGCCGCCCTATCGGGTGTCAAGACTGGCCTGCCTGCCCTCGTCCGGAAGGGGACCTACACTCTTCGCTTTTCTCAAAGTCTAAGACTGACTCACCCCCAGGAGGGGTGGCGGAGGTGCTGGTGCTTCTGAGGAGGAGGGGGGCCTGCCGGCTGGTCATGCTCCCTTCGCCACCTGGTCCTGTCCTGGGTGCTGTCTTGAAGGATCAGAACGTCTGTCCCAAGGGAGGGTGAGAGGGAAGGAGGCGAGTCACACCCACAGTAGCGCCTCTGCACTTGGGCCGCCACTCGAACGAAGCCCTCTCTGACTGCTCTGTCCTCACGGCCGCCCGCCTGCCTTCGGCCCCTGCAGCCCCGGGCCCGTGACGCCACCCAGGCCATCTGTGCCTCTGGTCACCCACCGAGCCAGCCCACGTGCTCTCTGGAGGGCAGCGAGAGCTGGGTCTTCCACTCTGCTGGCTTCCTTCCCCCACCCCCGGGGCCCCCAGGGCTCTATTTTGAGCATAGTTTTTCATTTTCTGTCACAGACAGTTTTTTGACATTTTCAAAAATAACCGTTGGCCAAGAGAGAGCAATAGAAAAATTGCACCAAAATGTAAGTGGCAAAACAAGATGAAGGAAGGCACATTTCAAGCCAGCTCTGTTCCGACCTGGACCCAAATACAAGCTTAGTCACTTCCTTGCTCAGGGACTCTGCTTGGGTCATGTAACCTCTTTTTTGCCTCTGTTTCTCCAGACATATAAATAAGGGTAACGATGCCACCTCATGCAGTTGCTGTGAGGGTCACAAAGGAAGTGGACAAACTGTCCCAGCCAGCGGCGTGGTGCGGCGTCGTGACCCACTCCGTAAGTGGTGGTGTGGGGCAACCAGTAACACAATGAGAGTGGTCGGAGCTGTTTGATCCCTGAAACCCCTCTGAAACAGGAAAGAGTTTTATAGGCTGCAAAGCCCTTTCTCACAGAGATAATCACACTCCAGCACTGGCTGGCCTGGCAGAACTCCAAGGACACTCTGCCCTGGCTTTTCTTGCTCCTGGCGCCAGGCTGGCCTCCTGGGCACAAGGGTGGACATACCTGACCAGCTTCTCCCATCCCTGAACAAAAGCTGCATGGTATTCAATGCAGACAGCAAAAAGAAACAAACATTTACAGAGCTACTGTGTTTTTCAAGAAACATTATGGAATGTTTCTACATCTAGACAATTCTTGCAGATGGGGTCAGGGGGTGGGGGAGGACTGTTCTAGTGGAATATTCCATCAGAAGTGAGGGAAGGAAAAATTCCTGGGGCGGATAGTTCACTTGTGGAGGGGAGAAGGGATCCAGCAACGTGCAAGCGCCCAGTGGGGCGGGTGGCAAAACCCATCTCCCCGCCTCCCCGGGCGGCAGCCAGGCTGCTGCTCTGGGCAGGCGGCTGAGCCTCTCACCTTGTTTTCTGCAGATTGGTTCCTATGTGCTGCCTCCAGGATGGTGATGAACTGCCGGTACTGGGGGTTGGTCCAGCGGCCGATGCCTGGTGGAGAGAGGATAGGAAATCATGTCAGGAAAACCAGGAAGCAAGATGAGAAGGGTTCAGGAAAAGAATCAGAGATGGACAAGGAGAAGGCCCTGGAAGGAGAAGTGAGAGAGGAGTTCCTGCTGTGGCGCAGCAGGTTAAGAATCCAACTGCAGAGTTCCCGTCGTGGCTCAGCGGTAATGAATCCAACTAGTATCCATGAGACTGCAGGTTTGGTCCCTGGCCTCGCTCAGTGGGTTAAGGATCCAGTGTTGCCATGAGCTGTGGTGTAGGCTGCAGATGCGGCTCGGATCTGGCATTTCTAGGGCCGTGGTGTAGGCTGGCAGCTGCAGTTCTGACTTGACCCCTCGCCTGGGAACTTCCTTATGCAATGTGTGCAGCCCTAAAAAGACCAAAAAAAAAAAAGAACCCCAGCTGGGCGCAATGGATTAAAGATCCAGTGCAGCTGTGGTGTGGTTGCAATTGCCCGGGAACTTCCACATGCAAGTGAGGCCATAAAAAATGAGAAGCTGAGTTCCCGTTGTGGCTCAGCAGAAACAAATCCGACTAGGAACCATGAAGTTGTGGGTTCGATCCCTGGCCTTGCTCAGTGGGTTAAGGATCCGGCGTTGCTGTGGCTGTGGTGTAGGCCGGCAGCTGTAGCTCCGATTAGAGCCCTAGCCTGGGAACCTCCACATGCTGCAAGTGCGGCCCTAAAAATGACAAAAAACCAAAAAAAAAAAAAAAAAATAGTGAGAAGCAAAGAACAGAGGGGCCAGGATCTGGGGGAACAGGAGACCTGAGCCAACAACCCTCCTCCATATCCAGCCACTGGCAAGAGCGTTCGTCCCCTCCCTAACCTCTCCAGTTTATTTCTTTATAGACTTTCCACCCTCCAGAATGTTCACTCTTCCCAGTCTTAAAAGACTGTCACGTGCCCTCATGCTCCACCCTCACTAACACTGGGTTGCCCCCCTTTTCCCTCCACCCTTCTCTGATGCTACCTTTCCATCTCTTTTCTGAATATATTCTGTGTCCTGCCATCTGGCTTCGCAGCTCTTGCTCTTGCCCCATAACTACTTCCTCACTGCAGCTGAGTCCCCTCCCTCTGTCCTCATTCCATTTTTTTTTTAGGGGCCAAACCCGGGGCCTATGGAAGGGAAGTTCGAGGGCTGGGGGCGGAACTGGAGCTGCAGAGCAACACCGTCTCCGAGCCGCGTCTGCGACCAACACTACAGCTCACAGCGACACCGGATCCTTAACCCACTGGGCAAGGCCAGGGATCGAGCCCACATCCTCATGGATACCGGTCAGGTTTGTAACCCACTGAGCCACAAGGGGACTCTTTCAACCGTGCCACTCAGCACTCTTGCGCCCCTCAAGCGTCCCTCTGGATCCTTCTTTGCCTCCTTCTAACTCCTGGGCTGCTCCTCCCCGCCCCCTCTTCTACTTCCCTCTCAACACTGAGCTCCGTTCTCTCCACTCGGCCCCTGGGCCCCTCAGAGATCGCATCTGCTCTCTCTTCCCCGCCGAGGAGTCTTAAACCCTGACCTCTCTGCTCCCACTGACCCGGCTGGTGTCACGTGCCGGGCACTGCTCTGACACGAGAGAGAAAGCAGGAAAGGAGACACACGGGTCCTGGCCCTCAGAGAGCTGGTGGCATTGTGGTTGGGGGTGGGGTGGGGCTGGAGAAAGACAGTAAATGAATAAACAAGAAAAGTTCAGAGAGGGGTAAGTACGATAAAGAAAATAAGGGCCGAATGAACCAGAAGGCTATGTATCATCAATGGTAAAGTCCCCGAACAATACTGAGAATGAAATGAGCTACAGAATGATCTGGATGGAGGGACGGCACTTGGGCTAAAAATGTAAAATGCACCCCCCAAAATGCTATATATTGTTTATACTTTTTACCATATTGCACAGATTCGAAGATGCTTATTTTTTTTTTCACACTTGAAAACTCTGAAATTAGTATGCATTTTACAATTCAGAGCAGCTTAGATGTGATGGAATGAGGGAGGTATTTTGTAAAAGTATAAAAATATGGAGCAGGAAAAAGAAACCACACCAGATGACAATGGTTACTTTGGGGAAAGAGGAGCATGGGCGTGGGAAAGATTCCAGTGGGAACGCCAAGTCTATCTATAACGCTTTAGTATTTCACTGACAAAAGGTATTTGAAGCAATAGCACAAAACATAAGCACTGGAATTCTTTTTGGTATTTTACTTTCTGGACTTTTCCTCCCAATTAAAAATCAACAAAATTAAAAATTAAGATGGAACTGAGGAGTGGGAGCTACTTTTACTTTTTATTTTTATTTTTTGCTGTAGCTGCAGCATGTGGAAGTTCCCAGGCCAGGGATCGAACCCGTACCACGATTGCAGCCTGTGCCAGAGCTGCAGCAGTGTTGGGTCCTTAACCCGCTGTGCCACAAGGGAACTTCCTGGGAGCTACTTTTAGAAAGCATAGTCAGGGAGGGCCTCTCGGAGGAGGGAGCCAGCCCTGTGGAGATCAGGAGGCGGAACAGGCAGAAGGTCCTCACTTGAGACAGGTCCCAACGGTAGCCGTCCAGCTGCTGACGCCACCACTCCTTTCTGAGGCATCTCCCTCACCTGGTTTTCATCATATGCAATATATAAACTTTATGTATAAATGGAAACATACTGCATAAATTATGTGGTGGTAAACTTCTTTCATCAACATTACGTTTGTGAGGAGGAGTTCCCATCATGGCGCAGCGGAAACGAATGCGACTAGGAACCATGAGGTTGAGGGTTCGATCCCTGGCCTTGCTCAGTGGGTTAAGGATCCGGCGCTGCTGTGAACTGTGGTGTAGGCTGCAGATGCAGCTCGGATCCTGCGTTGCTGTGGCTGTGTTGTAGGCCGGCAGCTGCAGCTCCGATTAGACCCCTAGCCTGGGAACCTCCATATGGCACGGATACGACCCTAAAAAGCAAAAACAAACAAACAAAAAATTACATTTCTGAGATGCATCTGTGTAGCTGGGTGTGATTCTAGTTCGTTCCTTTGCCTCGCTTCCTGGTGTTCTGCTGTAGGACTAGACGCCCTAATGCAGTTATCCATTCTGCTATCTGGGGGCCATGGAGCCCAGCTTAGGATTCTTACAAACATATACAGAGATATACGTGGAATTGTTGTGGAGCATTTGCATCTTTTCTAGATAAGAGCAAATTTTTTTTGCTATTTGTTCACATTTACGCCTCAAGCCATTTAAGGAAAAGATCGTGCCTTGACCATTAGTTACTTCGCCTCAGGGCCCAGCACCAAATTGTATTTGCAGAACACACGTGATGAGTATTTCTGCAGTGATGGATAGATCCAAACCAGGCTTGGTCTCCACCTACCTCGGAGGCAGGCCACTCCCGCCAGCAGTAGAAGCAATGTCCCAGCATAGTGAGAAAACGGCACCACTTTGGACAAACTCAAGTAACCTGGGAGGGGAGAGGGGTGATGTGAGAAGCTCTCCCCACTGCCCCTCAGCTCCTCTTCCCAGTTCAGCCCCCACCGCCCCCCTCCCCACCCTTTTGGGGGGTGCCACGCCCTCAGAGGAAGAAGATGCCTGCTGCAAGAGGGAAGCCAAGCCATCCTCATGGGTCCCCTTTTCTCATTGGGGGGATCGGCTCAGCTGCCGAGAGCCTGCCCGTTTCCTGTCCCACCACCTTTGAAACCACACTGACCTTTCCTGTACAAGTAGAAGAAGGCGAAGGGAGAGGAGTAATAAGAGATGGACCAGAAGACTGAAGCCTGCAGCAGGGAGACAGGAATAAGCAATCAATACATACACACACACACACCCTAGTCTGCCGTTTCCAGGCCTAGGCTCTGAGCAAAGTATATAACCCAGGGGATTTGGTCTCAAGGACCTATTCTGTGCATAACACAATGTACACAGTAGGTACTCAATTATTTGTTGAAAGGCAGTGTGTTAGAGCATAACAGAGGCTGAGAAAACGAGGTCCAGCTTCTCTTTTCTTCCTCTAATCATCTCTGGACATAATATCACATTTAAAGGCCAGTCTCCCTACTGAGGTTAATCAAGCCTTTTCAATCAGCCCTGGTCAGGACAGCCCCTGGCCTGGTCCCCAAGATATGCACAAAGGTCACCGCAGGAACCTTGCCAGAGAGAACAGCTGTCTCTGCAGCCAAAGAGATTAGTTGCCAGGGAGGACAGGGCACCGGGGCCGGCAGGACTCGGCACCTGCAGATGGTCCCAAGAGTTAACACTGAAAAGATCCAGTAGCCCCAGAGGCCGGGGCAGACGTACCAGCGCCAGGATGCTGTCGGCATGTTTCTCGAGGGCACGGGGCTGATAATACGTATCCTGCCAAAACAGATGGCCGAATTAAGAATCCTACTTATTGACATGTCCCCCCAAACCCTTCCCTTTCGGAAACCCTGACGTACATCCTCCAGGTCTCACCCCCAAAGCCATCTCTCCTGGGACGGCCCTGTCTCCCAAGAAAGCCCTTCTTCCTCACCCCAACTCAGAACCTGATTTTCCATCCCAGACCATGAGAACAGGGGGGCTGGGCTTGGGAGCTGAGGTGAAAGCATCCTTGGACGACTTTTGCTCCTTTTTCACAACCCAGTTTCAAATGAGTTGTGTGCATAGGGGAGAGGGGTTAGAGAAAGCAAGACACTGTGACAACTTTAAGAGGGAAAGAAGAGCATCAGAAGCGTAGGGTGACAGAGGAAGAGAATGTGGATGGGGTGGGCGGTGTATAGAGGACGGCAAACATAATTTGAGACTACCGACAAAAAGGAAGAGCACATTTAGGGGCACAGCCTACTGCCCTACCCCGGCTTTCATGAACGCAAAGATCCCGGGGTCTCCAGGCTGGGTGTGGGGTGGGGAAGAGCGAACATATGATGTATGGAAGAAGTCATTTTGAAATTCAAAGCCGCGGAAGAGAAAGGGAACCGGGTAAGGCATTGAGTAAGAAGAAATGGAGAGTCTGATGGCAAAACCATCCAGCTCCGGAATCCGGGCAGGGTCTCTTTCCGACTTAAAAGTCAACTGGGACCGGCATAAACCACGACCAGCAGTGCGAGGGGCCGAGAGAGGAAACGACAAGGAGTGCTAGCCGGAATGAGAAAACACCGTCAGACAGCGATACGGGAGGCAGCCGGTCCACAGACGTGACTTTAATCCAGGAAGCACAAAGAGCGCAGACTTTGCGGACAACTGGCCTGACAAACTGGCTCCCCCGATTTCCAATAATGGGCGCTTCTGGGGAGCAAAGGCCGCAAAGGGGTTTGGGCCATACTATGTTTTTAACCAGGGGAGAGCGCGACTCACCCAGGAGCTGGAAGAGGGAGTAGTAACTGAAGTTGGAGTCCCAGGGACGCCAGACGGGGCCCTTTCAGAATCCCTTTCCCGGTAGATTTTGTAGAGCCGGGGGCCTAGGACGCAGCTCAGCAGCTTCGCCATGGCCCCGGCCCGGGCCGCTGCTCTTCCAGCAGCAGGTCCCCACGCTGGCCCCGCCCTCCCCCGCCTCTAAGGTGTTGCGTGCCCTTGACGTCAGCACGTACCGGCTCCGCCTCGCGCGGAGTTGAGACATTTTCAGCGCTCCTTCAGCAGGGTTTCTTGAGCTTGGAGCTACGGGTACAGCAATGGTCAGAAATTAGTTGAAAGCGTTTGGAACGCGGAGAGTTACAATGTTAATCATAGTTAAGTTACTTTTTTCTGTCTCCTCATACTGTCAGACTCTCGAGCGATAGTTGATGAGAGCAACAAAAATGGTGTTTAGGAATACATTTAATAAAAGAAATGCAAGATTTTACGAAGAAAATTACAACAATTATTGAAAGAGATAAGCGAAGTCGAATTGGGAGCTGCGCTTTGGTCATGTATGGGAAGCTAGTATTGCTAAGATGTGTGAAATACTGTTTTTTTTTAAAAAAAGGATAAATTATCTCACTTTAGCATGAACAAATCTCAAAACCATAATGTTGAATGGAAAAAAGAAAGCCGCGAAAGATTATACACAATATGACACCATGGTATAAAATTCAAAACCACATGAAATTTATTTAGTTATTTATTTAGTTAGCTTTTTAGGGCCGCACCGGTGGCACATGGAAGTTCCCAGGCTAGGGATAGAATCAGAGCTACAGCTGCCCGCCTACAGCACAGCCACAGACATCAATGCAGGATCCAAGCCTCATTAGTAACATACACCACAGCTCAGAGCAATGCAGGATCCAACCTCATTTGCAACATACACCACAGCTCAGAGCAATGCCTGATCCTTAACCCACTGGGCGAGGCTTGCATCCTCCTGGATACTAGTCAAATTCGTTTACCACTGCATCACAATGGGAACTCCCAAAAAACACATAAAATTTAATAATCGAGTATGTTAAAGAGCAAATTTATTTATTTATTTATTTACTGATTTTAGGGCTGCAGGTGGGGCATATGGATGTTCCTAGACTAGGGGTTGAATCAGAGCTGTAGCTGCAGGCCTAGGCCGTAAGCATTGTAACGCCATATCTGAAGTACATCTGTGATTTGCACTGTAGTCAGAGCAACGGCAGATCCCTAACTTGCTGAGCTGGGCCAGGGATTGAACCTGCATCCTGTGGATACTGGTCTGGTTCATTAGTGCTGAGCCACAACAGGAATTACTAAAGAGCAAATTTATTTATTTCATTAATTTTTTTTTTTGTCATTTTAGGGCCGCACCTGCAGCATATGGAGATTCCTAGGCTAGGGGTCTAACAGAAGCTGTAGCTGCTGGCCTGCACCACAGCCACAGCAACACGGGATCCGAGCCGTGTCTGCAACCTACACCACAGCTCACGGCATCGCTGGATCCTTAACCCACTGAGCGAGGCCAGGGATTGAACCTGCAACCTCATGGTTCCTAGTTGGATTCGTTAACTGCTGCACCACGACAGGAACTCCACCAAAGAGCAAATTTAGATTACTGTTACATAGCATAGAGGATCTTTGGCTGAAAGGCTAATATTCTATTTCTCAATAAATACACAGGTTTGTTTTATTTTTCTTTGTATCTTACACCTACATAGTATATAAACTCTTCGGCATTTTTTTTTTTTTTTTTCCTCTTTCGGCCACACCCTCAGCATATGGAAGTTCCTGGCCAGGATCCAATCAAGCCTGAGTGCAATAAATGCCACAGATACAGCAACTCAGGATCTTCTTAACCCCGACTGAGCCTGAGTGCAGCCAGGGATCTAACCAGTGTCTTCACAGAGACAAGCTGAATTATTAATCCACTGTCCACAGTGGGAATTCTTTATTTTTCCTTTTTTCCTTTTTTTTTTTTTGGCCACACCCATGTCACGTGGAAGTTCTCCTGCCAGGGACTGAACCTGAGCCACAGTAGCTGCTATAGTGACAATACTGGGTCCTTAACCTACTGAGCCACGAGGGAACTCCCTCACTCTCATTATGTTTGTGATACTCAACCTTGTTGCATGTCATTGTGGTTTGTCTATTCTCATTGCTATCAAGTGTTCCATTGTGTGAATGTACCACAGTTTATTTAGCCATTATACAGTTGTGCCTTACAGTCTTTGGTATGCATGAAAACTTCATCGAAAACAATTTTTTAGGAGTTCCCACTGTGGTGCAGTGGGTTAAGGATCCAGTTTTGGACTTCCTATTGTGGCTCAGGGAGTTAAGAACCTGACTAGTATATATGAGCATGCGAGTTTGATCCCTGGCCTTGCTCAGTGGGTTAAGGATCCAGTGTTGCCACAAGCTGTGGCAGTGTAGGTCACAGACAAGGCTCCGATCCCATGTTGCTGTGGTGTAGGCCCCAGCTGCAGCTCTGATTCGACCCCTAGCCCGGGAACTTCCATATGCCGCAGGTGCCACCCTAAAAAGAAAGAAAAAACTGTTAGAGCTATATGAAGATCTGCCTTAAAAGAGTCCTGCCTGGGGCAAAAGCATGAGTCAATGAATTATCCAGGCCCCTGCTATCCTTTCCCTTGAATAATAATTTAATATATTCATCAGGGGCTCAGAACTCTGTGATGTGCCAGATAGCCACAGGGAAAGTCATTCTAAGTCCCTTATGGAGTAGTGACTGGGTGTGGAGTCTTGCGCTGAGTTCCCTGGAAACCAACATGAAGACAACTTCTTCGCTCATGGGTGGTTTGTCATCTCTTGGATTGAAGGAGGGAACACACAATGTACGTCCAGACTGATGGAAGGTGGACAGCTTTGACCTCTTCTTCTTACTTTCTTTCTTTTTTTTTTTTTTGGTCTTTTTGCCTTTTCTGGGGCCACACCCGTGGCATATGGAGGTTCCCATCCCAGGCTAGGGGTCTAACAGGAGCTGTAGCCGCCGGCCTTCATCACAGCCACAGCAACGCAGGATCCGAGCCACGTCTGCAACCTACAGCACAGCTCACAGCAACGCCTGATCCTCAACCCACTGAGCGAGGCTAGGGATCGAACCCTCAAGCTCATGGTTCCTAGTCGGATTCATTAACCACTGAGCCGTGACGGGAACTCCAGCTTTGGCCCCCTCCTCCTGCACAGGCTTCTTAGCGTGAACAGTCTTTAATCCGAGTCCTTCAGCTGATGGCATCTGATAGGTGAAGAGGTCATCTCTGGAGGGGTCTGAACTGGGTCTTTTTCCCCTTGGCACAGAAGGATGGTTGTCATTGCTTCCCCAGTAGATATGCAGCTGGGCTTTATCACCCCGGCATTCCCATCCCCTTCAGAGGCCCATGTCACTCCAGACGAGGGAGTGTGGGCCTTTATCTGGGCTCTGTTTCCTCCCTGGGGATAGCAGGTCCCAAGCAAGAGAACTTGGTAAGTTCTCCCCATGGCTGTTGTATTCCTTCTCCTTCTGTGCCTCTGTGGGCCCCCCCGGGCTGCCGCAGGTAAGGAGCAGGAGTTGGGGGGTTCTTCTCCCATTCGTGGGGCTGGGAGGGGCTGCTGCTGTGGGAAAGGCATCTGGCTCAAGAAGAAGAATAGGCCCCAACCGACCTCCCCCTGCCTCTAATATGGGGGAAGACCCAGGGAAAACGAGGGTCCTCATAAGGGACATTGTCCTTTAGAAAATAAGGGGAGTTTGCATCGTGGCTCAGCGGGTTAAGAAGCTGACTAGTGTCCAAGACAACTCGGGTTCAGTCTTGGTGGGTTATGCATCCTGCATTGCTGCAAGCTGCGGTGTAGGTCAGACATGACTTGGATCTGGTGTTGCTGTGGCTGTGGCAGAGGCTGGCGGCTACAGCTCCGATTCGTCTCCTAGCCTGGGAACTTCCATATGCTGCAGGTGCGACCCTAAAAAGAAAACGTGTGTGTGTATAAAGCAGCCAGACAAAACTATTTTTAAAATATCTCTTCAGGAGTTCCCTAGTGGTCCAGCAGGTAGGGATCTAGCATTGTCACTTTTGTGGCTTGGGTCAGGTTTTTGTTTTTGTTTTTAGTTAAAAAAATGTTTTTTAGGGGTGGCCCTAAAAAGACAAAAAAAAAGGGAAGAAAAGCAAAGGAGGGACAAGTAAATGCTGATCCAGAAAAGGAGAAATGAGAGAAGGGATGTGGGCACTTCTCAGCTCTTCCAGCATTTTCCTTCTTGCCCTCAGATTCCCTCTCTTGCTGGAGGGCAGGGGAGGCGGAGAGCCTGCCCTCTTCTTTCCACCTCACTTTTTTTGGAGCTGTCACTTGAGAAATGTGCTTGCAGCCACACCCAGTGCTGGAGACCCCAGAAGGGGAGGAACCCGGGGTAAGAGGTTGAGGGGGGCTCTTGCTGACCCAATGGAAGTCTCTGGTCTCACACAAGCCCCTCCCCACAGACAACATCCACACCATCTATGTGGCCTTGGGGGAGGCAATGGAGCTGCCATGTCCTTCGCCACCCACCCTGCATGGGGACGAATTCCTGTCCTGGTTCCGCAGCCCTGCCACAGGCTCCTCCACTGCCTTAGTGACCCGAGTCCAAGTGGCCAGTCCAGCCCCAGACTCTGGGAAACCCCAAAGGGAATCCAGGCTCAAACTGCTGAGAAACCACTCTTTGTGGCTGGAAGGGTCCAAGGAGGGAGACGCCGGGCGGTACTGGTGTGCTATGGAGGGTCAGCACCACAAGTACCATAACTGGAGGGTCTACGATGTCTCCGTGCTCAGAGGTGAGTGGGGGGCGTGCAGACCAGGGGCCCCAGGGAGCCAGGGAAGCCCAGACCAAGAACTGAGGACCCCTTTCTCCCTCCAGGATCCCAGTACTCGGCGAGGGCCGCAGACGGATCCTCCTGCTCTGTCCTCCTGTGCTCTGTGGTCCCCGCCAGACGCCTGGACTCTGTGACCTGGCTGGAGGGGAGGGGTTCCGTGAAGGGCCACGTGAAGTCCTTCTGGGGTGATGGGGCTGCCTTGCTCTTGGTGTGTCCCTGGGAGGGGCTTCCTGAGCCCAGGGCACGCAGACCGAGAGTCATTCGCTGCCTCTTGCCTCAGAGCAAAGGGATCAGCTTTAACCTGGCAGGTAACCTGGGGGGCGGTATGGGAAGGGGTGGTGCGTCTGACACACCCCCGGCACCGCTAGCTAGGGGAGGAGCTGAGAGGGGAGGCGATTCTGTTATTGGTCAGGTGGGGCCGTGGGAGGGGTCCCTTCCAGCGGAACAGACATCTCCCTGGAGGAGGAGGGCTTTTTTCTCATTGGCTGAATCCATAACAGAGAAGGGGGTTGGTGAAGTCAGATTTCTGGTGAAACAGACCATCAGCCAAGAGGGAGAAGAAAGATTCTGGTGGAATATACCTTTGTTTAGAAATAGGATATTCAGGGGAGTTCCCGTGGCGCAGCAGGTTGAGTTTGGCATTGTCACTGCAGTGGCTTGGGTGGGTACTGTGGCCTGGCTTTGAGCCCTGGCCCTGGGGAATTTCCACATGCCGCGGGCATGGCCAAAAAACAGAAATAGGATAATCTATGATTTTTGTGGAAAATGCCTTAGCAGAGACCAAGAAAGTAAGAGCACTTGTCTTTTGAAGCAAGAGTATATGGGAGTTCCCTTCGTGGCTCAGTGGTTAACGAATCCGACTAAGAACCGTGAGGTTGTGGGTTCGATCCCTGACCTTGCTCAGTGGGTTAAGGATCCGGCGTTGCCGTGAGCTGTGGTGTAGGTTGTAGACGCGCCTCAGATCCCGCGTTGCTGTGGCTGTGGCGAAGGCCGGTGGCTACAGCCCTGTTAGACCCCTAGCCTGGGAACCTCCATATGCCATGGGTGCGGCCCTAGATAAAGACAAAAAAAAAAAAAGAGTATATGCACTGATGTTATAATGGCCCATTGATGGTGGAGGCAGAAGGAGAAAAAAATGTATATAACTGTTTTGCAATATAAAGTCCATTATACAGAGAAAGAATGCTATTGGATGTAGAATTACCCATTTGCAAGGCAGGAGGGAGGAGCACATGGCCATTACTTTGGTGAGCGAAAACCCATCAATGGGCCATGATTGGGTTTAACTTCCCCCTACATTCTCTGTGCCTAATATGGTATCTGGTGTGTGGTGGGCACTAAGCCACAGTCTATGGGGTGGATGAATGAATGGAAGAATGAATAAACAGAAAGCACTTTCTTAGTTCCTGTTGTGGCTCAGCGGTTTACAAACCCGAGTAGTATCTGTGATGACACGGGTTCGATCCCTGGCCTCGCTCAGTGGGTTAAGGATCTGGCGTTGCTATAAGCTGTGGTGTAGGTTGCAGACACGGCTCGGATCCCATGTTGCTGTGGCTGTGGCGTAGGCCAGTGACTGTAGCTCTGATTCAACTCCTAGCTCGGGAACCTTTTTTTTTTGGCTTTTGGCTTTTGGGGGCCGCACCTGTGGCATATGGAGGTTCCCAGGCTAGGGGTCCAATCGGAGCTGTAGCTGCCGGCCTACACCACACCCATAGCAATACCAGATCTGAGCTGCGTCTGTGACCGACACCACAAGCTTATGGCAATGCCGGATCCTTAACCCACTGAGCAAGGCCAGGGATCGAACCCGCAACCTCATAGTTCCTAGTTGGATTCCTTTCTGCTGTGCCATGACAGGAACTCCGTGGGATTCCTTTTATTTTAGCCTGGGAACTTTCATATGTTGAAAGTATGGCCCTGAAAAAAAAAAAAAAGAGAGAGAGAGAAAAAAAGAAAAGGAAAGCACTTTCTTTTTCTTGAAAGGATAGATTCTATGAAGGGTGTGAGGGGAAAATGGCCCCTTTGTGGCTAGTGGTCCGCCCCGGAGTTATCATCCACGTGGAGCGAGGGGCCTCGCCATTCTCTATCAACGTTGGCTCACTGGGTCGGGGTGAGAGGCTTGGAAATGGGCAAAGTGGGGTGTTGGCTAGTGGGCGTAAGGAAGTCTTCTTTGGAAGAGCCCACCAGACTATGCGGGAAGCCTCGCATTGGGGCACGAGGGACAGACCCCCTCCCCGCCCCCTCCTCATCCCTCTGGTCTTGCCCTCACTGCAGCCCCCGCGGATGCCTCGCCTGCCCCGTGTGCCTCTTCCGCAGACTGGGATGTGCCCTGGATCCTGATGCTGTTGCTCACAGCGGGCCTGGGGCTCACCGTCCTGGTCCTCAGCATCATGCTCTGGAGGCAGAGGGTCCAGGGGGCTCGGCGCAGAGGTGAGTCCCTCCCTCCCAGAGTATGTGGCTGCGAGGCAGAGGGGGGAGCTCACAGCTTGCCTCTATACCCTGTCGTCAGGGGGTGCGGGGTGGGGGGAGGACACTGCTCTGAGTTATCCAGTGACTTCTCCGCCGCACCTCATGGGTCTCCTACTCCCCAGATGCTTCGATTCCTCGGTTCAAACCCGAGATCCAAGTTTACGAGAACATCCATTTGGCCCATCTCAGGTGAGGAACAGCTGGAGGGCAGAGGCTTAAATCGCAGGGGAGGAGTTCCTGTCGTGGCTCAGTGGTTAACGAATCCAACTAGGAACCACGAGGTTGAGGGTTCGATACCTGGCCTCGCTCAGTGGGTTAAGGATCTGGCGTTGCCGTGAGCCATGGTGTAGGTTGCAGACATGGCTCGGAACCTGCGTTTCTGTGGCTGTGGCAAAGGCCGGCAGCTACAGCTCCGATTAGACCCCTAGTCTGGGAACCTCCATATGCCGCAGGTGCGGCCCTAGAAAAGGCAAAAAGACAAAAAAAAAAAAAAAAATCGCAGAGGAGCCTGGGGTTGGGGTGCGGACGGGATGCTTGTCGCTGAGGAGGTAGAATGGAAACAGCCTGAAACTATTGTTCTGCTTTGCAAAACCCACAGCCCACCTGCCCCTAAGACCAGGTGATCTGGATGACATCTGCTGGAAAGTGTGACCTGCTGTCTCCCTGGCCATCTGGCACCTGGAGGAGTCACTGAAAAACCGTGGCAATGGAGGAGGGGCTTGGTCCTGCCAGCTTCCATCAGCCAAGCCGTGTGTGTGTGTGTGTGTGTGTGTGTGTGTGTGTGTGTGTTTTAAAGGCCTGGGGGGCTGAAGGACAGGAGAAGCATTATTCTGTGATGTCATCTGTGAAAAGGTGTGATTTCCTGTCTCACCGCAGCCAGTGGAGGGATGGCCTGAGCCTGCAGGACTGTAGCTTGGAGGGGGTGGGGATAAGGCAGAAAAGAGACAGAAGAATCCAGAGACTTGAGCAGTGGCGGAGAACCACTTATGGGGAAACCAAAGGACAAATGGGGGAAGCTGAAGAAGAGAGAAGGAAAGAGGCTCAAGTGGGAGGAGGAGGGAGGGCCAGGGAGAATGGAAGGAAGATTCAGCTTACCTCTAAACTAAGCCAGATCACTGCCCTTTCTCATCCTCACAAAGAAGAGCAGAAATTGACAGAGAAAAAGCACCTTTGATTAGGCCCCAAACTTCCTCAGATGGAGGGGGAGGTTCCTGGGTCAGCATGAGGGCACCTCTTCCAGGCCCCCACCCATAGGTCCCCTTCCTCATCCTAGGCACTCTATTGTGGCATCTGGAGCAGAGCCCCTAATCACCCGACATCCTGAGAGCCCCAGCAGTCACACCCTATCCCCCTGGGCAGAGGGAGTGTCCGCAGCAGTGGGCGGGTGGATTCTCTGGTGGGGTGAGTAACTGGGCCCTGCATGCTGGGCTGGCCGTGAACCCTGGACAAGTCTGGACTGGTGAAGCAGGGGACAAGTCTGTGCTCCCAGCTCCAGTCTCAGGCAGAAATGAGGTGGCCTCCCAGCCACACCCTCCCCCTGCACCACTGGCCCTTTTGTGTATCTACTCAAGCTTGGGCTTCCCTGGAGAAAAGCTTTCTTGGAAGTCACACCTTAAGCCCTCACGCTGCAGTGGCTTAAGCTAAGCTATTGGCAAGAAGGAGGACCCGACGACAGATGGAGGACAAAGCGAAAGTTGTGGTTCAGGTGCCAACACCCCAGCCCGACACAATTAACAGCTAATTTGCTTTGAGAGAAAGAGGGCACACACGCGCGCACACACACACAGCAGTGTTAGCAAACTCCCAGATCGCACTTTTATTACATTTATTCTTCATTGTTCCCCAAGCCTCCTTCCTGACCTACCAAATTAATCTTTCCTAGCAGGACTCTCTTCCTCACCACACCTGGTGTCCCTTCAATCCCCTTCCTGGGACCCACAGCTCCATCACACACAGGCCTTGCCAGAGAGCTGGGCTGAGAGAATGCATGAGCAACAGGCATCTAGAAAAGACAAAAGGTTTAGAACAAGTGTTCTTTATGAGGCGGGGCTCTGGGCAGGTACCTCTGGGCAGGTAGGGGCTGGAGCCATGCCACTAGGGGTCAGGTCTTGGGAGGGGTCTGGGAAGGTGTTGGACCAAGGGATCGGAGGTCAGTGCACAAAATCAGCTTCTTGGGCAGATCTCAAAAGTGTCTGTGCCGGTGTTTCCAGGGCCACAGTGATAGCGGAGGACTCCTGGGTTGAAGGCCGCTGGTCCACGCGAGCCTAGCGGAGGAGGTGGCCTCCCCAGGTGAAGCTGGCCAGGAGGAGGAGCAGGGTGATGAGGAGGGCACTGGGGGGCCGCTGCGGCATGACAGCTGAGTTGCACAGGTCCTGCTCACAGCAGTGGTGCCGCAGAGCGTAGGAGCGTAACCAGTAGGTGACGTGGCCCTGCAGAGGGCACTGGGCCCTTGGGAGGCAGCCTTTCCGCTCGATGACCTCGCTCTGGTCTGTAGGACCAAGGGTATAATGCTGAGGCAGGGGCAGGAAGGAGGCGAGGGCCATGAGGCCACAGGAGACGCAGGGTGGATGGCAGCAGGGGGGACCTGGGGAAGGTCCATCAGACCAGAGTCCTACCTGAGGTGCCAACACTGATGCCACAAACTTCATCATCCTGACATTCGGTGGGAACAGGGTAGCAGGGTTTGGCGAAGCTGCAGGTGTAACAGCGGAGCCGTCTCCGGGCTGGGGAAGGGGTGAGACCTGTGGAGTCGGTGGGGATCAGGCAGGGAGGAGAGGTGAACAGGACAAAGGGAGGCCGAGCCCGGATGCAGGAATGGGACACAGAGGTGGTACCCAAAGTCGGGGGAGGGAGGCAGTGAAATGGAGGGAAAAGCACATGGGAGCAGCAGAAGAGGCACAGAGAAGGGAGGGGAGATAATACGGAAAAAGAAAAGACACAGAGGCAGGAGGGATCCAGGGAGTGTGAGGAACACAGAGACAGGAACAGAAGCCAAGAGAAGCAGAGTTGAACACGGAGAATGACACAGAAAGCCAGATCGGGGTGGGGGAGGGGAGGCGGAGTGAAGAAACGAGGCAGATGGTGCCGGGTCAGATGAGAAAAAAGAAATGAGCGTTGTCCAAGAGGCCCAGCAAAACGAACAAGGGGTGAAGTAAGGGTCGGGGGAGACAGAGGCAAATCAAAGAAGCCACGAGGAAGAGACAGAATTATTCTCAAACGCCTTTGAAAGGAAATTTTTCTTGTTCCACCTCATCAGGCCGGCCTGAGACGGTTCCCAGTGGCTCGTCTTCCCAAAGCCCCTGCAGCTCTCCCCTGGGCCTCTCCCAGCACCCTCTCCCCTGCCCCCACCCCCAGCCCTTAGGCTTTTCCACAAGCCCCTGCTGCCACCACCACCACCACCCCACTCTGCCCTCAGCCCCCAAGGATTCTCCGGCCCACCCTTACCCAGTGCCCCACCCAGGAACAGAATGCAGAGGAAGCTGCCGGAGGTGCCCATGGCTGGGCTCAGGGGCTCAGGAGTCTGAGAGAATGTGATCTGCACTGGAGATCGGTGAGTTGGAGCATCTGAGTGAGACTGGGAGGGACCAGTAAACAAACACACCTAGGGAGTGAATCCGAGGGGGGGCAGAACGGGACCTGATTCGGCAGCCCCGACACAGCAGGGGCCCCCAGCCCCGCAGCTCACACGCCCCCCCCGCTGCTTCCTACTAGAGTCTGCTCTTGCCTCGAGGGTCTTCTCTGTTCCCTCAGTGTTTGCTACTCTTAGCTGCGTCTGCCACTCGGAGTGGCGGTGTCTGTCAGCGTCTGTCACTTGCCCTCCGCCTCCTCTCCCTCCCTCCCCTTGTCTCAAGCTGTTCTCAGCTCTCTTGGCTGCTTGTTTTTGTTTCTCTGTCTTTTCCCCTTCTGTGCCTTTAAGTCTCTCAAGGTCACACTCCCAAACAGCCTGGCCTAGATCTGTTTGTGAGTGGTGTGTGAGTGTAGGATCAACAACCCACCCACCCACCTGCTTGTGCACAAAGCCCAGCTGCAGCTGCATCAGGGAGGACCCCACCCAGCTTCCGGATCCCTTTGATCCCCCCAAGCTTCCTACTGCTCCATAATTACCTCTCCCAGCTTTACTACACTGCAGGAAAGAATTAATCATGGTTGGGGCCAGAGGGACTGATGTGTTTCCACCGGGGCGGGGGGTGGGGGCGTCAGAAAGCCTAGGAAGGGAGGCAGGGATAAGATTTGCCAGGCTAGACTGGGGCTTAAGAGATTGTGGAGGGAGTTCCCGTTGTGGCTCAGCAGGTTACGAACCTGACTAGTATCCGTGAGGATGCAGGTTCGATCCCTGGTCTCACTCAGTGAGTTAAGGATCCAGCGTTGCTGTGAGCTGCGGTTGTAGGTAGCAGATATGGCTTGGATCACCCTGTGGCATAATCAGGCAGCTGCAGCTCCGATTAGCCCCCTAGCCTGGTGACTTCCATATGCTGCCCTAAAAAGAAAACAGGAAAAAAGAAAAAGAGATTGGGGAGGAAAAGAGCTGCACCTGAGGAATCAGAGCCAGACTCGCGGGGGCGGGGAGGGGGGTAGCTGTGAGGTAGGAGTGAGACAGAGACTTAGATATCCCTCAGAGCAGCACTTTTCCAAAACGTCTATTTACTTAAAAATTGCTGAGGACCCCAAAGAGCTTTTCCTATGCAAGTTCCATCGGTACTACGCTGTATGAGAAATCAAAGTAGAAAACTTTCATGAGGTCATTGAAAAATGGAGAGGCTCAGTGGTTAACCACCCCCAACTAGCATCCATGGGGACACGGGCTCGATCCCTGGCCCCGCTCAGTGGGTTAAGGATCTGGCGTTGCTGTGAGCTGTAGTGTAGGTTGCAGACACGGCTTGGATCCGACGTTGCAGTGGTTGTGATGTAGGCCGGCAGCTACAGCTTCGACTGGACCCCTAGCCTGGGAACCTCCATATGCCACGGGTGCGGCCCTAAAAAAGACAAAAAAAAAAAGACAAACTTGCATCAGGTCTTTGAAAAATAAAAAAACAATAAACCTACTATGTGTTAATAAAACATGGTTTCGTGAAAACTAACTTCTTTCCCAACAATACAGATACAACACACGAGAGAAAAGTATCAGTGTTTTACACTTTGGGGAATCTCTTTAGTGCTTAATAGAAGAAACAGAAGATGGCTGGGTTTTCACATCTGCTTCTACATTCAGTCTGTTGGGATTTGTCATTTGGATGGCAGTATATGAAGAAAATCTGACAGATATGCAGTTGGAAAAGGTAGACTGTTGGGGACTCCCTGAAGAGGCCTTAGGGACCCCCAGGAGTTCTGGGGCCACTGTTTTAGAACGATTTCTGGGATGGAGGAGTTGGAGGACCACAGTGGATGCTGAGAGCTCTTTCTCCCGTGGGGGCCCCTCCCTGCCCCCACTGGGGCCCCGCTGCCTGCTGGGGAAGACTCTTTCCTCCTTTTTATTGCTCTATAAAGCCCAAGGCAAGGGGGATAAAAGGCTGGCAGAGGCAGCCAGGGAGGGGGGTGGGCGGGAGGGAGACGCGCTACCAACACAGGCAGACACAATGAACCCCCTATTTTCCGCGATCCTGCTCTGCGCCCTGTTGGGGGCTGCCTTCGGTAAGGACGCAGCCAAGGCGGCCCTCGCACGCACGCCCGTCGCCCTCTGCCAGCCGCCCTCTGCCAGACGGCGCTCCCCCGAGGGCCCAGGTCCAGCAGCCTCCTCTCTCTTGCCAGGAAATCGCATGCGATGCTATGACTGCGGCAGCGGCGGCGGCGGAGGCCCCAGCGGCTCCTGCCAAGAGACCGTGACCACTTGCCGAGAGGGCGAACGCTGCGGCTTCCTGGACCGCAAACCCCAAGCCCAGCTGGGACAGACCAAGTTAGCTGGAAACCGTGAGTCCTCAAGATGTCCCCCTTCCTCCCAGCCCTTCCCTGCCTTCAGCCCCTGTTTCAATACTTCTAGCTTTCCAGAACCTTCCAGCCTCAGTCTGGCTCGGGGCAGACGGTGCCGCTGTCAGAGTGGTGTAGTCTGTAGCCCCTTCTGGCTCTTGGCACTGAGCCCCCCGAAGCCCAGTCTTGCTGTCTGTGTGGCCCCACTTTCCTCCTCTTTATCCCCTAGAAAGAATCTCTTGGGTCCATTTACTCACAAATGGTTGAAAAAGCTCTGTCCCTTGGAAGGCAGGGACCAAAATATTCAACCAGACTTCAACCTACAGGAGTTCCCGTCGTGGTTCAGTGGTTAACGAATCCGACTAGGAACCATGAGGTTGCGGGTTCAATGCCTGGCCTCGCTCAGTGGGTTAAGGATCTGGTGTTGCTGTGAGCTGTGGTGTAGGTCGCAGACGTGGCTCGGATCTGACATTGCTGTGGCTGTAGCTCTGGCATACCGGCAGCTGTAGCTCCAATTAGACCCCTAGTCTGGGAACCTCCATATGCTGCGGGTGCGGCCCTAAAAAAGACTTCAACCTACAGGTATCAGCTAAGGACCAGGGAGATACGTGTGTGTGTGTGTGTGTGTGTGTTTTAATTTTTTATTTTGAAATAATTTTAGGTTGACGGAAGAGTTGCAAAAATAGTACAGAGTAGTACTGCATATCCTTAACCCAGCTTCCTCTGATGTTAACATGGTTAACATGTATACAACCATAATACAATTAGTAAAATCCGAAAAGGACACTGGTACAGTACCACTAAGGAATCTATAGAACTTACTCGATTTAGCCATTTGTACCGCTCATGTCCTTTTCTTGACTTAGGACCCAGATTCTACCTTGCCTTTAGCTCTTGGATCTTTTCAGTCGCCCCCACTCAGAGACAGTTCTGAGTCGTCCTTTGTCTTCCATGCTCTCCATACTGTTTTTTTTTTTTTTTTTTTTTTTTTTTTTTTTTTTTTTTTTATGGCTGCAACCACGGCATATGGAGGTTCCCAGGCTAGGGGTCCAATCAGAGCTACAGCTGCTGGCCTACGCCACAGCCACAGCAACGCCAGATCCAGGCCGTGTCTGTAGCCTACACCACGGCTCATAGCAATGCCGGATCCTTAACCCACTGAGCAAGGCCAGGCATTGAACCCGCAACCTCATGGTTCCTAGTCAGATTCGTTTCTGCTGTGCCATGATGGGAACTCCATTTTTTGTTTTTCTTTTTCCCACACCTTCGAAGATACCTGATAAGTTATTTTATAGAACATCCTGCGATCTGGATTTCTCAGTTTTCTCATGATTAGACTGAGGTCACGGCAAGAAGTGTGTTGATCCTTTTCAGTGCCTCGCATCCAGGGATTCACGATGTCAGTGTGTTAACTGTGATCATTCGGTTTCAGGAAGGTGTTTTCTGAGGGGGCGGAGGATCCATTTGGACTCTTTGAAATCACTTCTGCTCTGCCCCAGAAGGCAAGTCCTCAAGCCAGGAGTCCAACACCCCCGTCTCATTCTCTCTCTCAGCCTCAGTGACCTTGATTCATCACCGTCCAACCTGCGTGGCGGCCCATCATTGCAACCAAGTGCAAACAGAGCTGGTGGGAGACGTGACTTATACGACCCACAGGGACTGCTGCGTCGGGGACCTGTGCAACAGCGCTATGACGAGCACCTCGGCCCCCATGTGCATTGTGGCCGCAGCAGCCACCGCCCTGGCCTGGATCTTGCCAGGACTGTGGAGAGGGTAGTGGGAACAGGGGAAGGGAATGGAGCAAGGGAACAAGGGAATGAAGGAGATCTGAGTCGGGAAGCAGACATTCCTCTGTGAGCCATTAAAATCTATGGACTACTCCAGAGCTAACTGGAAAAACCCATCTATCTTTTGTTTTGTTTTGTTTTGCTTTTTAGGGCTGCACCCGTAGCATCTGGAAGTTCCCAGGCTGGAGTAGAGACTCAGAGTTGCAGCTTCCAGGCTACACCCCAGCCAGAGCAACATAGCCGCCGATGAGCTGTGGATCGAGCCCAAGTCCTCATGGATACTGGTCAGGTTCGTTACTGCTGAATCGCAAAGGGAACTCCTCCATCTATCTTTTGTTGATGGGAGAGCGAGAGGAGGAATACGGAGGCATTTGGGCTCAAGTTGGGGGTTATCAAGCGTCAGTGGACTTAGTTACAATACTGTAGTGCTTAACCAAGTAAACCCCAAAGGACAATGGGGAGTCTTTCCCAGGTGACTCCTACATCCCGTCGCTAGGGAGGAACTTTCTTAGCGATGAGCGTCACTGAGGGGAGCAGGCTCTGGGCTGAGTGGGGGCCACCAGGAATCAAGGAGCCTCATTGTCTGGGCTTGTTCCCCTTTCCGTTTGCAGCTTGGCCCCCAGTATGACTATTTCGAATTGAGGAAGGAAATGGGAGAGAGGCTGCTTGGTGCCTCACTTCCTAGGCCAGGTAAGGCCTCCTGAGGGACTGAGGCCTGGAAAGGGGGTCCCAGGTCCCATCCCCAGGCAACTCTCCGTCCCTTTCTGGGGAGCTCTCAAGGCAGGCTGCCCTCACTTCTTGGCGAGTACATCAGAGGTGTGGCCTAAATTTAGGAGAAGGATTGTTTCTCCAAACACTGGTTCCTGTATGCCAACCCCCAGACACTGGAAGAGAGGAAGGAGGCCTGCAAAACCTGTTTCTCCATTTGCCCCAGCCCAGCCTCCCAGAGAAATGCTCCAAAGGGATCCTGGGTGTGGATGGGGTTTTCCTGGGAGGGGGCCTCTGACACGAGATCTTCTGACAATAAATACACAATTGATCAGACACAGATATTTATTACTCAAAATGAAAAGGGTGAGCATGTAGCTGAGGTATGTATGGAAGTCAGGGCTTTGGAGAATCAGCGCATACAATGAGGCCACGGGGTCCTTCCAGGAAGCCTGTCCTGGGGACAGGACAGAAAGCCCCTTTCGGGCCCAGGTCCCTATCCATCCCCAAGAGGGCAGAAGACCAAGTGGGGAGCCCTTCCAGGAGGCATCGGGGGATCCGGAGTGGTGTGGACAGAACTGGGAAAAGACTCTGGCAAAGCAGAGTGGAGGGTGTAGGGGGACGAGAGATGGATCGGGAGGCCACTGTCTAACTAAAGAAATGTGAAGGGTCTGGAGAAATGCCTTTCTGGGCCCAGGGCCGCAGAGGATACAAGATTCAAGGAGAGAGGCTCAGGCTAAGGGAGGTGGGGGGCGGTGGAGCCGTGGACCGAGTCTCAGTGCAACAGCCAGAGGCCAAGGCCAGCCAAGGAGGTGAGGAGGACCAGGGCCAGGGCCGGAGTGGGCCGAGGCGCTGGGCTATTGCAGTTGTCCTTGTTGCAGCAGGTGGTGTTATAGGTCAGGCCCAGCTTGTGGCTGGTTTGGTTGAAGGCCTCCCGACAGGGCTCCTCTGGCGTGCCGCAGCGCAGGTTGGAGAAAACCCACATCTTCCCTAAGGTTAGGAGTGGACAGTGGGGTCAGCTGAGACGGGCACGCGGCCGCCTGTATCCACCTCCCCACCCCATCCCCCCGACCCAGGCTTGCTTCCTTCCCCAGCTCTGCCCCCCCCCAACCCCCCCGGCCCTGCCCTGCCCTGCCCTTCTGTAAGTTTCCTCCATCTAACTTTCCTCCCGCATTTCCTTACCCACCCCTCACCCCAGTCCTGGTCCTGTCACTTTCTGGCTCTGAGGCCTTGGACCTGTTACTGTCCCTTTCAGAGGCTGTTTCCTCAGCATAATAGCAGCACCCACATCGCAGGGTTGTCATGGATGTTAATTGAAACAGTCCATGTATATATAGATACAGAATGGTGCTTGGCACACGATAATCCTTGGCCAAATATTATCACTGCTGTAGTTCTCTGTCCCACCTCAGCCCCAGCCACAGAGTCCCCTGTGGCCCCTCTCCCCACCAAAGAAGGGAATATTACCAAGGTACACATTTGTGGTCAGGCACTGGTGTCCTTTTTCCAGTAGGCAAGACTGCCGGTCCACACAGCCCAGCACGGGGACCTTGTAGCAGGAGTGACAGCGAATGTCGGCTGGGAAGACACAAGTCAGGCTAAAGTGATGGAGGATCTGACTCACCTGGGGATGAGCTGAGCTGGGGGGAGGGTGGGGAAGGGCCAATCAAGTAGGTGTTCTGACCTGTTTGGTCTGGTAGGGACCAAGCAGGTGAGGGATACAGAAAAAGTGGAAGTGGGCGGGGGGTGGAGACGCGGCTCACGCTCAGAACATCCTCCTTCACTCCATCTCATCTGGAGGTGAGTCAAGTGGGGCAGAGTTGGCAACAAAAACATGGGCTGGGGACAGATGGAATGTGAGACTGCGGTGGGGGAAGGAGTGGAGGAGGTGAGGGAGGAGAGGAAGGAATTCAGAAAAGGTCATAGATGGAGCCTTGAATTGGGAAGAAAGATTCAAAGTAAAAACCGTGGTGGGGGAGTTCTCGTTGCGGCTCAGCGATAACAAACCCCACTGGTATCCATGAGGAGGCGGGTTTGATCCCCGGCCTCACTCCGTGGGTTAAGGCTCCGGCGTTGCCCTGAGCTGTGGTGTAGGTCACGGATGCCGCTCGGATCTGGCATCGCTGTGGCTGTGACGTAGGCCGGTGGCTGTAGCTCCGATTCAGCCCCTGGCCAGGTAACTTCCATATGCCATGGGTGCGGCCTTGAAAAGACAAAAGAAAGAAAAAAAAAACCTGTGGAGGTTGCAATCCCTGCTGAAATGGCTTGGAACCTGAGCCTGGCAAGAAAGCCACCTGGGGCCAGCTTTAGCAAGGTACGCTTCACCTCGGGGGACCGCCAAGAGTGTGGGAAGAGGAAGCAGACCTGAATTTCTCCTCCCACCCCAGTAGCTCTTTGACACAAACGAATAACATCTGGGTGACAGATCATCAGAATCCACCCGAGCACTTTGTCAGAATGGAGTTGATGGGTACAGAAGGTGGAACCCCCCCTCCCCAGATTTCCTGCTGCAGCTGATTTAAGGTTGGAGCAAAGAGTTCGGTCCATGGTGGGGGAGCCCGGTGACGGCACCTCGGTGAAACCCACCTCACCTGGGGGTGAGCAGCCCCGGCATTCCCTCCCTAGAAGGCCGGGAAATCTCCCTAGTTCCCCGGGAGGTTCTGAGGGGTCACTGGAACCCTCCAGAAAGCTTGTGTCCCTGGGGGTATGCGCCTCACAGAGAAGCAGGGGAGATCTTGGAAAGGCCACTGCCTGAGGAATTGAGCAAAAATCCCTGGTGGAGTAGACAGACAGACGGGAGGATGGGTGCCAAAGAAGCCCCAGGCCGGATGCCTAGGTTTCTGGGAGGAAACCTCTGGAGTGCAGGTGGTGAGAGGAGAAAGCAGGTAAGCTGGATCCTGGGGAGTTCTGTTTCCTAGTGAGGCTAGCAGCGGAGCTGAATATCAGAGTTTCCAAGAAGGAGTGGGGAACAGGGGACCTGGAACCCTGGGCAGATTAGAAGAGTGGGCCTTGGAGATGAGGACGAGTCTGAAGGATGGAGACACGGGTCCTGGGAAATGGAGCGAGGACTCCGTCACCACGGAGTGGCGCAGGAGAGCTGAGCCAATTGGGTCTGGGGACGCTTGGGGTCCTGAGTAGGAATGGTGTGGGGCGGTGGTTGGGCAGGATGTAAAAGTAGTGGCCAGGTGAACCAGGTCCTTGGGGGCCCCTAGATGCTCACCTGAGACCCAGCAGAACAGAGCGGACAGCGTGAGCAGCAGAAGGCCTTTCATGGTGAGGGTCCTGAGAATGGTGGCAACAGCAGACAGAGTAGAATTCCAAGGATCCCGCAGCTCTGGGAGTTGAGTGGCCCTTTTGGAATTTATAATCACTATGGGTCCCTCCCTTCCCTGCCTCCGGTGGCCCCTCCTTCCCCATTGAGGGAGGGACTAAGCAGGACCCAGTCGGGGAGAGGGGATGGGGATGGGAGAGGGGTGGGAGGGTAGGCACGCTAGTGGCCAACTCCATTTCCGTCCCTGGCTTCAGCCCCAGACACACCCTCCTGGGCCCCAGAAGTAACATCCCTGCCTGCCCAGTCCTCTGAAGGAGCATCACCAAAGGCCCCTGTGAGGTTACAGTGGCTGTGGTGGTAGCCTCTGCTGGATCCTGGAAAATGGACAGTGGGGTGTGACCCAAGCTGATTGCCAAGTCCGGGTCCCTGGCGGGGGTGGGAGTGAGGCCTGGTAGGGGCAAGCGGGCAGAATTTGAGCACCAATTAATCTCAATTCGGCCCCCCACTTGGCTTTCCCAACCCCTGTTCAGCCACAGGATGAAGGAGTGGGGTTTGTGATGCCACCAAGGGCTCCTGTGCTGTCACAGTAGGAGAGGCATGGGCTGGAGCTGCCTGCTAAGGAGGGGCTGCCTCAGGCCCCCTGAAGGTTCTCGGGACCTCACCCCGACTCCACTTGGGCTTGGCCTTGGTTACTCCAGTCCAGTGAAGGCTGATGAAGCCGTGGGTGTGGCGCTGTGCACCTGCTAAAAGTGCCTCCCCAGTCAAAACCTGCCAGTCTGGGTGCGGCACCGCAGGCTGGGAGGGACGGCTTGGGCCCAGAAAGGTGACAGAGCAGCTAAAATAAGAATAGAAATAGTAGTAATGGCAAGCACATAGTGTTCCTATGTTTCAGCATTGTTCTAGGTGTTTCCCATGTATTACCTTTTTTCTTTTTTTATGGTCTTTTTTAAGGCTGCACCCATAGCATGTGGAGATTCCCAGGCTAGGGGTCGAATCAGAGCTGTAGCGGAGCTGCAGTCCTTAACCCAGTGGGCGAGGCCAGGGATTGAACCTGGATGCTCATGGATGCTAGTAAGATTCGGTTCCACTGAGCCATGACGGGTACTCCTGTGTATTACTTTATTTAGTTCTCACAATACTCTACTAGGAAGGTACTTTTATCCCCATTTCAGAGATGAGCAAACAGACAGAAAAGTTAAGTGCCTGGCACACATTCCTAGCTAGCATATGGTGAAGTCAAGATTTGAATTAGAGTTCTCTTTGTGGCTTAGTGCATTAAGAACCTGACACAGTGACTAGAGGATTCGGGTTTGATCCCTGGCCCAGGAACTTCCATATGCTGCGAGTGCAGCCAAAAGAAGGAAAAATAAATGAATAAAATTTTTAAAAACAAAAAATTTTTTGGTCTTTTTAGGGCTGCACCTGCGGCATATGGAGGTTCCCAGGCTAGGGGTCTAATCGGAGCTGTAGCTGCCCGCCTTTGCTGTAGCTGCCGGCCTTCGCCACAGCCACAGCAACGCGGGATCCGAGCTGTGTCTGCGACCTACGCCGCAGCTCACGGCAATGCCAGATCCTTAACCCACTGAGCAAGGCCAGGGATCAAACCTGCGTCCTCATTGACATTAGATTCATTTCCGCTGAGTCATGAGGAGAACTTCTAAAAAGATTTTTGAATTTAGACATCCAGGATTCAGAAATCCTGGTGCTCTGGCCACCGCTATGCTGCAGGAGTTAAAGTCTGCAGTCTGCGAGAGTGCTTGTATGAATGGCCCCAGCCTGAATTTTAAGTGAACCTTGGTTGATGAGGGCTGTGAACTTGCTGGGTTCCCTGAGAGATCCAGGCAGCTGGTGGCCCCGCCCCACCCCTTATCGGAGCCCCCAGACCTTTGGTTTTCCCCTCCACTCCCCTCGGGTTTCCCTCCGGTCTCCTCCGCTGATTCACTCGCCTCTGCCTCCTCTTCCCACCACATCCCAGCCATGGTCCTGCTTCTGCAGCTGCTCCCGCTGCTGCTGCTGTCGAGGGCCCAGGGGTCCCCCGGGGGTAAGCCATCCCGGGAAAGTTGAAATGGATGAGGACAGACCGAGGCAGGGGAAGGGGCGGCTGAGGGGTGGAATGCTTGTGGGAAGATCCAGGATGCCGGGAGAGGAGAGGGAGAAGGCAGAAGTGGGAGGGTCGTCTTGCTCCGTGGACGTGCCCTGACCACCGCCCCCGACCTCCCCTAGCTTCACTGGAAGGCCGCCCCGGGGATCGAGTGACTCTCTACTGCGTAGGGGTCTCGCAACCCACCCGTTGGGTCTGGGCACCTAGCTTCCCGGCCTGCAAGGGCCTGTCCAAGGGCCGCCGCCGGATTCTGTGGACATCAACGAGCGGAAACCCCACCGTGTCCGCCGTCCAGCCCTTTGTGGGCCGCCTACGCGCCCTGGGCCTTGGTATTCGGCGGCTGGAGCTGCTCCTCAGCGCGGGGGACTCGGGCACCTTTATCTGCAAGGGCCACCGAGAGGACGAGAGCCGTACGGTGCTTCGCGTGCTGGGGGACCCGGCAGATTGCAAGGCTCCGGAGCCTACTACCCACGGTAGGCGTACGCCCTCCGGCACGGGGGAATCTAATTCGGACACACGCCCCCAGCAGGGAGGGAGGCCTTGGTTGGGGGTTACTGGGTGGGGGAGCTAGCTCTCTGTCCTCGTACCCCTGACCGCGGCATTCACCACAGCCCCGCTTCCAACGTTCCCCCAGAGTCCCGGTATCTCCAGATTCTGATCCCGCTGCTGGGCCTCGGGCTGCTGCTGGGACTCGGAGCCGGGATCTTGGCCTACGGTTTGCGCAGGTGAGCGCTAGGGGCGGGGCCCGGCTTAAAGGGTTTCGACCAGAGGCGGACAGGGCAGGCCCAGAACTTTCGCGGACTTAAGGAAGGTCCAGAGTCCTGTGGTGCGGTTCCGAGAAGAATAGGGAGGGTCAGAACTTGGGGGCGAGGCCACACGCTGGTGGGTGGAGCCCTAACTAAGGAAGCGAAGCTAGGGGCGGGGCAGGCTCAAAGCGTGGGCGGAGCAATCTGTGGGGGTGGAGCCTAAATTGTTTTGCGGGTCAGAGCCTGCAAGTTGCTGGGTGGCTGTTGGCGCGTCCGTCAGGCGCGGCCCAGAGCAAGCGAGACAAGGTTAATGGCCTCAGACTCTTATCCATCTCTGCAGACGTTCGTCCCCTCACCCGCCTCGACCACTCCCCAGATTTGGTGAGACTAACTCCCCCGTTTTCCTTCTCCGCATATTCCCCACCCAATTCCTGAGTCTGAGCCCTTGCTGGGGAGCAGACAAGTTGGTCACCTTCTCTCAATCCTTCAGCTCTGTCCCCCTCACATAGTTCCACTTGTGGAAACTGAGCCCCAGAGGCCAATAGAGGAAGAAGAGCCTAAGACTGCAGGGGACCTGGACCAGGAGCCAGTAAGGACTTGAGGAGGGGATGGGGGTTGGCCAGAATCCCTGAGTAAGGTGGACCGAGAAAGAGAGCCTTGGACCCCAAGGGGGTCAGACTTTTGAAACCCTCCTACCTTCCTCCCCACCTTTCAGAGCCTGCTCTACGCAGACCTGGATCATACAGCCCTCAGAAGTCCCCGCCGGCTGTCCCGGGTGGTCCCTGCTGATGCCTCCACCATCTATGCCATTGTGGTTTGAAAGGAAGCCCTTACTCCAAACCTCACGAGCTGGGGTCTCCAGCTCTCCATAACACTCCTCTCCTTCTCGGCCCTTCACCTGGAAAAGGCAGGCACCGTGGGATAGAAATGAGCACTAGACTGAGGGTCAGGAGACCTGGGTTCCAGGCTGTCTCTGCCACTGATCTTGGGCCTTCCTCACTCCCATTTCTCACACAACTTTCTTTTTCTTGGGGGGGGTGTCTTTTTTTTTTTTCTTTTTTTTTTTGTCTTTGCCTTTTCTAGGGCCGCACCCGCAGCATATGGAGGTTCCCAGGCTAGGGGTCTAACAGGAGCTGTAGCCGCCGGCCTTCGCCACAGCCACAGCAACGCAGGATCCGAGCTGCGTTTGCAACATGCACCACAGCTCACGGCAACGCCGGATCCTTAACCCACTGAGCGAGGCCAGGGATCAAATCCGCAACCTCATGGTTCCTAGTCGGATTCGTTAACCACTGAGCCACGACGGGAACTCCTCTCACACAACTTTCAGGTCTCCTTCACCATTGGTGTCCCCTCTAAACCTGATGAAGTCCTATGTCCCCATCTTCAGACATCAACAACTCCTAGATTGTTGCCCTATCTCTTTACTTCTCTCCACAGTCAAGCTCGTTGAACCAAAGGCCTACCACACCTGTCTCTTCCTTTTTTTTTTCATTCCCATTGCTCACCTGTTCTCCTAGAGCTTGCCGGTGTTGTCCGAACAGCCACACCCATTTTTTCAGCATTCATCTATCTGGCTTGGCCTTTGGTTACTCTTTTTTTTAAGGGCCCCAGGTATGGCATATGGAGGTTCCCAGGCTAGGGGTCAAATCAGAGCTGCAGCTGCCAGCCTACACCACAGCCACAGCAATGCCAGATCTGAGCCACATCTGCGACCTACACCACAGCAAGAGCAATGCCAGATCCTTAACCCACTGAGCAGGGCCAGGGACGAATCCACATCCTTATGGATACTAGTCGGGTTCTTTTCTGCTGCACCACAATGGGAACTCCTGATTACTCTTCCTATTTAAGCTCTGTTTTTCTTTCATGTTGGTATCTTCCTTCTGGACTTCTCTTCTTTGCTCCACACTATTCCCCACCATTCAGAGTTTTGTCCTTTTCTTTATCTGCCTTCTCCCTCTTCTGGGACGCTGTCCTCCACAGCCAGTCCTCAGCCTTCACCTCTGCAAGCAACAGTCAAAACTCTCTCTGGTTCAGATCTCCAGTATGGGATTTCCAGACTGTCAGACATCCTTGCCTGGCTGGCCCTAGGCATTTTGCACACACACAGTAGGTTCATCTCCTAGGCCACTTACTTAATCCTCTTCTGCATTTTCCTTTTTTTTTTAGGGCCGCACCTGCGGCATATGGAAGTTCCCAGGCCAAGGGTTGAATCGGAGCTGCAGCACCGGTCTGTACCACAGCCACAGCAACGCTGAATCCGAGCCATGTCTTCGACCTACACCACAGCTCACAGCAGCGCCAGATCCTTAACCCACTGAGGGAGGCCAGGGATCAAACCCACAACCACATGGATCCTAGTCGGGTTCGTTAACTGATGAGCCACAAAGGGAACTCCCTGCATTCTCTCTTGATCAACCCAGTTGCCCAAACCAGAAACTGGGAGTCATGTAGACCTCCTTTCTCTCGCTCCCACACAATAAATGGAGTCCTGTCTTTTTATTTTAATGTCATTGTCAAATTCACATCCTTTTCACACCCAGCACTGCCACCTGAATGTACTCTCTTCATGTCCTCCCTAGATTGCCAGTAGTCCCACCTCATCCTCCTGCCTCTGCTCTCCTCCCTGAAGCCAGAGAACTCCTCCCCAAATGCTGACCTGCTCCTGGCAGCAGGTCAGGACTGCAGTAGTTCAGCTCTGG
The DNA here is from genome assembly GCA_004024745.2 of Catagonus wagneri. Classification (NCBI taxonomy): domain Eukaryota; kingdom Metazoa; phylum Chordata; class Mammalia; order Artiodactyla; family Tayassuidae; genus Catagonus; species Catagonus wagneri. The sequence goes on along the minus strand of PVHT021183524.1, from coordinate 12,207,483 downwards.
GCCTATGGGCCTCAGCCTTGGGTTCAACCTACTCTCCAGGTTTCTCTCTGTCACTCAGTGTATAGAACATGACAACGTATAGAAATTCTCCCCAGCCCCCGAACATGCCTATGCCCGGTGCAATTCTTTCTTCTTGGATTACCCTTTCTTTGCCGCCTCCTATTTGCCTGGCTAATTCTTATTTATCTTCAAGACTCAGCTCAAGTGTAGACTTTTCTGGGAGGCTGTTCCTGTCCCTCTTTGTCCACCCCTGCATAAACTCTGATGCCCGAGGGAGCCCCCCTATTTCTCTCATAGCAATAGCCTCCTGTGAATTGTTCCATTACAACCTGTATTTCAACTGCTGATGGATTTTCATGTACCGTGAGTTCCCTGATGTCAGGAAACTGACCCTTTGTTTATCACTGCTGAGCCTCAGTAAATGAGTGAACATGAAGATTGCTCGAAATGTCATTTCCTCCTATCAGCTAGGGATGGGGCTGTTAATTCCCGGTCTCTGAATCATCTGACATTTAGATAAATTCAGTGAGTGATTCACCCATACTTTCTCTTTGCTGCCCTGGACATTGCTCCCCATCATGGAAATTCTGCCCTGTCCATCTTGCACCCAAGCACCAATGACAGGGCAGGGCAATGAGTCAGTGAGTGCCGAGTGAGGGTCTGATGAATGAAAAAGGTCTCCTTCCCACCACTGACCCCAGCCTCAGGTTTCAGCCCTGCCCTGGCCCTCTGCCCCAGAAAGACGCCAGTTACAGCCCAGTCTAAAAGGTCAGTTCTAGTTTATTAGTTCTTGGGGAGAAGAGTCACTCAGTGGCCTCTATCCTTTGGCTGACACTATGCCCTCCCCCGATCTTGGGGCCCTCTCCCCGCTACTAACTCCATCTAACCCTCCTTCCCCTTCTACTCCTACACCGCCCTACCCCTGGCCAGCCAGGACCCCAAGGCCAGGCTCTCAGCTGTGGGGGCGAGTGCTGAGCACCAGGCAGAGGGAGCTGAGCCCAGCGCCCACCTTCTCCAGTTCCGAGCAGGACACAGGTACCAGGGTGACGTCGGAGAGCTTCTGCAGTGCCTGCAGGGACAGCGTGTGGGGAGAAGGGAATAAGACCCCAGGGCCCACAGCCAAGACCCCTTTCCAGCCAGTTCAGAGTGGCCCCACCCAGCGTTCTAGAGAAGGCACCCCTTCTCCCTCCCACTAGGAAGGCCTGAGCCTCAATTCTTTGGTTGTTGTTTTTGATGGTGGTGGAGTAGCTCCTGCCTTCTCTCACCTCCTGGCTGTTGGGCAGGTCCCCGCCTCCGCGGTGCAGGAGGAACGGGGGCACACCGGGCAGCCCGGGACGCAGAAAGAGACAGTCAGCCGCTGCATCATCTGGGAGGGTCAGGGAGGCATAGGGGTGATCTGTCAACACTGCCATTGCCTGGGAGAGAGGAGAGAGGACGCGTGCAAGGCTCAGATCCTCTCCACAACTGAGTCTGGCTGCCCTATCACCGCTAAGGGCTGGGGACAGAGTTCCATTATTGTGGAATAATAATGAGAGCAAACACATAGCACTTACTGTGTGTCAGGCAGTAAGTGCTGTCATTAACTTTGCTAATATCCATCTCTGACTCACTTGCAGTTCTTTCCACCTGCTATGCCATCCTCTTCTCCACTAATCCAGGCTCCACCTATTGGTTCTATCCATCCTTCAAGTCACAACTTAGGTGCCCTTTACGGAGTTTTTGTTTGTTTTTAGGGCTGCACCCGAGGCATATGGAAGTTCCAGGGCTAGGGGTCAAATCAGAGCCACAGCCACAGCAACACCAGATCCAAGCTGCATCTGCGACCTACAGCACAGCTCACGGCAACACCAGATCCTTAACCCACTGAGTGAGGCCAGGGATCAAACCTGCATCCTCATGGATACTAGTTGGATTTTTAACCCGCTGAGCCACAAGGGGTTTAGGGAGTCTTGAAACTAGGCAAGATGATGTTACTTGTCCCTGTTCCTCAATCTTCCAGCTCCCTGTCCTGCTTAGAGTAACTTCCTGTTTTCTCAGGTGTTTGCACACTAGATGGACAGCACTGTCAGGGAAGGGGCTGGAGTGAATTTTCAAGGCCTCCTAGATCCCGCCTCCCCGACCGGCCCGGAGCCCCGCCCCAACCTGCCACACCCCAGCCCCGCCTCTTCTCACCCTGACAGCTTTTTGGGCAGCCTCGCTGCTACCAGCCACCACAGTGCGGGGTCCCCCCATGCCACAGAGGCCACGCAGGTGGGAGGGGCCCGAGACCGGCACCGTGGAGACGGCAAAGTCCTAGGGGGAACAAGGGAATGTATTCAGGGATACCCTCAAACCAGGCTGCTCTCAGCCTCTTTCTGCTCCGCGCTCTCCCCTTCCCACCGCCCAGGGTCCCCAGACCCGGTCCACTCCCTGCTCCCCTCAGCCCAAGGCTGGACCCGCTCCTCACCCGGAACGTGTCCGCCACGATCTCAGCTCCTCGGTGATTGGTCCACTTGGAGAGGCCTACGAAGAACTCGCGGCCTGAGCCCCGGGGAGGCCGTCGAGGTATGAGGCGGGCGTGAGTTGGAAACAAGGCCCGAGATGGACCAGCCTCCCAAAGGCCGCTGCCCTGTGCCAAGCCCTAGGGTACGGGGCGCCCCAGCCTCACCGGTGAAGAGAACATCGGTGCCATCCAGCGTCGCGTTCTCGTCCGCCATCTCCACGATTCGGAGCCCCAGGTCCTGGAGGGCTTTGCGGACTCCATCGACCTAAGAGAAGAGGGGTGAGGCGGAGACACTGCCACCCCTCTTCTTCGCTAGAGTCTCAGACGTCCAGGTCTTCCTTTGCCACCACCCCAACCCTCGCCCGGGCGCTCACCTCCGGCCTGCGGGCGGGGCTCCAGGGCCGCGTGATTAGGGCCGTATCCCCTTGGATCACCGCGGTGTCACCGAGCAGCGGTCCCAGCGGCAGCGACTCTTCAGGAGGCAGTTCTAACAGCTGCAGCCCCAATCGCTGTCTCAGTTTGCCACCCAGCACCCCGTGCTCCCTCTGAGCTTTGGCCAGGTCCAGGGCCGGGAGGCCAGCCCCCGCACCCTCCACCGACGCCAGGCTCTCGGGGACCCCCCGGATCAGGGCATGGGAGCAGCGGCCCAGCCCCTCCCCTGGCGTCCCCATCCCATCCACACAGACGCCCCCTCCGGCCACGCTGATTTCTTAGTTTTGTCCTTTTACTTCACCGGTCTGGGAGAAGAAACAAAAAGGAGAGACATGCAGAGAAGGGCATAGTGGGGGTGGTTAAGAGCGCCCGGGTCTTCCTCCTGCCATCTCAGGGCGCCCCTCCCACTCCGCCCCACCCCCTCCAAACCTTCCTCTCCTGCAGACCCCACTCCACCCAGAATCCTCGCGTTTCTCCTGCTTTAGGGGGAGTCCGAGGAACGAGATCGGAATCCCTAATCTCCCAAACACCTGTTGCCCCAGCTCGGGGGCTCGGAGAGGTCCCGGCCGGGCGCCCCTCTTGGCAGCCGCTAGGATGCGCTCATTCCCCAAAAATGCAGCGGCCCCGCCCCCTTAACCCTCAGCTGCTCGCTGCCTTAGGGACCCGAAGTGCGGCGAGGGACCCAGAGGGGTTATGGGACAGAAGACAGCTGGGAGAGAGTCGGGGCCTGGGGGAGGGAAGTTCTGGATGTCCGAACGAGAAAGGGAAAGAGGGACGAGGGAGCAATTAGATCTTAAGGAGTTAACCATCCTCTCTCCACCCCAGCCGATCACCTCGTCCCTAGAGCTACCCAGTGTAAACCAGACCGAGTCCCGGAGGACTGGGAGAGGTCTAAAAACGAAATCCGAGGGGCGGAGGGGCTGGGGGGCGTGGTTCTGGGGAGCAGGCGCCACACAGGGAGCCAGGATCCGGTCCCCTAGTCACGAGATCTATCTTCCCCAAAGTCCACCCCGACTCAGCTCTACACCCAAAGACCGACCCTCCGCACTTTCTGGTGCAAGCAGGGGCCCAGCACCCCCAAACTCCGGCTCACACAAGAGGCACCTCCCACCCCAGACTCACCTCCAGCGGCCACCCCAACTCCCGCAGCTCTGTGATCTTGGCTGGGGCCCCACCCCCCTGAGGACAGAGTTGGTGAAGAAGAGAGTCCTAGCCTTCAAGCCTCGGGGACTGGAGCTTTGGCTTTGAGGGGTCCCCCGGTAGGCGAGCTCAAGTACCACAGTGGGGCGGGGGCGCAACGGTCTGGCGGCTCCGGGGCATTGTCTAAGCGGGACGGGGAAGGGCTCACCGAGGCCACGCCCATTCCGCCCAGCTATGCCGCGCCCACTCTACCAGGACGGCGCCCCCCTTCCCCCCATCTTCGAACTCAGCCCCGCCCCATGATCGCAGCCCAGGCCCACCCAGATTTGGCCGGCCCTGGCGGCTAGGCTGCAAACGCGACATGGAGCACAAGACAGCGCTGCGGTGGAGCGGCAGTAAAAATGGCAGCCCCATCACAAACATCCTTCTAAATTGCTGGCTTCTGCCAGGAGCCCAAGGTCACCGATCCACCCTTCATTCTGTGTCACTCCCACTTCAAGCTCCCTTTGTGTAAAAACACTAGATTTTCATTCCATATTTTATTACTGAAATAACGTCGTCCTACCCACCCCATCCCACAATAAAAATCTCACCCAGATCTCCCATCCTTTCTCCTCACGCCCACCCCCTACCCCCAGCAAGCCCTGCGCAAGTGCTCCTGGATTCTCTGCCCACTGCCCATTTTGGAGTGTGTCCATTGCGTAGCCACGTGGAAAACACCCAGGGCCTTTGTGGAGGAAATGGAAGGGGGGAGAAGGAGCCCTAGGAGAGGCTTATTTGAGGGCCTTGGCCACTTGCTCGTAGGCCAGCTCGATCTCCTCATCGTCTGGACAGGTGGAGGCAAACTCCTCCCGAGCATAGGCGTTGCGCAGGTATCGATGCACTCCACGAAACACATCCGGAATGGAGAATCCCCGGTATTTCTTACATACCACCTGGGCGTGGAGAGGGCAGAAGGACAAATAGGTTAGCCTTAGGGAAGTCACAAGGGCTGCCACGCTTGAGGTCTTTCCCTTCTTTCAAGGTCTACAGGATAAAATCTAGCCTTCTGGTCCAGGTATTCAAGTAAGTCCACTATCTGGTTTCTCTTCCTCTGATTATTATCTCTCACGTGAATCATCTTCAATCAGCTTTCTTAACTCCTTACTGTCTTGGAAGGTCTTCACCCTTCTTCTCCACTTACTGAAGTCCTGGCCATTTATATCCAGCCCCATTCGGATCACCCCAATCCATGGTGCTAGTTTTCTCCTCTTGATTTTGAGATATATTGCACAAACCATAAAATTCTCCTCTAGAATTTCCACAGCGACTTTTGTCTACTTTTCATTTGGTTTTTAATCATGTATTATTATTTAACTTTCATGTGAATGTTTTATCTTCTCAGCTAGATTTCAAATCCTTTGAGGCCAATACCACACGTCTTCACATCTTTTAGTGCCTAGTACACAGATTTTCAGGAGACAGTTCTGCAGCAGACTGACATTGGGCTGCAATGTCAGTTTCACCTTGGGTCCACATTTCACAAACAAAACTACAGCTTTTTTGTTGTTGTCTTTTTGCCTTTTCTAGGGCCACACTCCCAGCATATGGAGGTTCCCAGGCTAGGGGTCCAATCGGAGCTGTTGCTGCCGGCCTACGCCAGAGCCACAGCAATGCCAGATCTGAGCCGCGCCTGCAAAGTACACCACAGCTCACAGAAATGCCGGATCGTTAACCCATTGAGCGGTGCCAGGGATCGAACCTGCAATCTCATTGTTACTAGTCTGGTGCGGTTCTGCTGTGCCATGATGAGAACTCCTAAACCACAGATTTGAGCTCTGACAAAAACATGGGAACCAGCAGGCTTCATTTTCCACAAAAGGAAGTGGAGATTGAAGCTGGAGACTTAAAGCTTAGATTTTACGAAAAGCCTGCTCTGTCTCATCCGGGGATTTGGCAAGAATAGAGATGGGAAGTACATTCTTGAAAGCAGTACTGGGATATATTAGTCGTGACCAGTTTGCACCTACACCTTGGATCATGGAATGGAATTCCCTCAAGCAGTGGTCCTGGCCAGCAAAGACTACCGAGAAGGGATAGGGTAGTGTCTGCTATGGGAAACCACCCTGAGAAAGAAACCACCTTTGCAGTGGTTGTCATGGGAAGCCTGTGTGGGAGCCCCTTAAAGAGCCATCTCAGTGACTATCCCCTCCTCCCACAGTGACCGCCCACCTGTACTATGTGGAGCTTTGGCAACAGGTTGCAGTCGGCCAGAGTGAGCTCATTGCCATCCAGAAACTTCCTCTGAGAGATGCCCTCATCCTCAGCACTGGTCGCATCCACTTCTTCTGGGAGGGGGGTTGTCAAGTAATTGTCTAAGACTTTCAGGGCTTTCAGGAGCCCCTTCTCCAGGTCTGTGCAAAAGAAAGGAGCTGGTAAGGACATCACAAGATTGACATAGTCCAAGAAGGCCCATGAGGCGCTGAATGCGAATGGTGAGGCCAGTCCAAAATAATAATAGCTAACACTGGAGTCCCCTTATGGCTCAGTGGGTTAAGGATCAGGAGTTGTCACTGCTGTGGCTCTGGTTACAGCTATGGTGCAGATTCTGTTCTTGTCCTGGGAAACTTCTGCATGCCGCAGGTGTGGCCAATAATAATAATAATAATACTAGCAATAGGTAACAGTAATGTAATTCATTTCCTTCCTTCCTTTCTTTCCTTTTTAGAGCCACACCCACAGCATATAGAAATTCCCAGGCTAAGGGTCAAATCAGAGCTACACCACAGCCACAGCAACATGGGACCCGAGCCATGTCTGCGACCCACACCACAGCTCACGGCAATGCCGGATCCTTAACTCACTGAGCGAGGCCAGAGATCGAACCCACATCCTCGTGGGTCCTAGTCAGGTTCATAACCCACTAAGCCACAATGGCAACCCTAGTTTGTTTTCTCTGTGCTACTGTAAGCACTTTACACACAAAAACTCATTTAATTCTCACATTAACCCATGAAGTGAGGATTATTATCCTTATTTTTATAGGTCTGGAAATGGATTTATAGAAGTTAAATGAATTGCCCCAAGTCACCCGGCCAGTGGGAATTGCACTTAGGTCACAGGAATCTAGGGTCACTGTTCTTAAGCACAATCCTCTTCTGCCAGAAAACAGGCCAGCAGTCAACCCAACTAATGTCCTCAGGAGGACAGGAGAGTCTAGGGAACAAATGAGAAAAGCTTGAAAGTCGTGGCCAGTGCGAATGCAAGGAAACATGGGGGTTAAACAAAAATAAGGCGGCGGGAGGGTGGTGGGGAAGGTTTGCTAACATGTGCTCCATCTCCCTGATATCTGAATGCTAGGGCGCCGCTCATCCCTGGATCTTTTCCATTCTTCCTAGGAACCAAGTCTCCGACCCAAAAGACTCACTGTCATTGAGGGCTGGGTTTGAATTCTTAATGTAGGCAGAAAATTTAGCAAATATGTCCAGCCCAGCTGTGTTGGATTCAGGGTTCAGAGCTGCCAGCTTGGGGTACCTGAAAGTCAGTGGAAGAAAAAGGATGAGATCTCTTCTGAGGCGGAGCCCCAGCTCCCACCCACCAACTTCATTTTCCATTTCTTCAACCTCCCTCTTTCCCAGAGTCTCCCAGCTCCCCTACCCCCCTTCGCAAGTTCCCCTCTACCTGGGAGGGCATAGCACTGCCTCCAGAAATTCCTCAATCTTGTTGGTATCTGTGTGTACTTCGGTGCCGTACAGCAGGAAAGGGAGCTGTCCCCCTGGGCACAGCTTCTGTACCGTCTCAGTCCGCCTGGACGAGAGACCAAGCATCAGGACAAGAAGAGGGAGTTAGGGAGAACCAGGAAGAGGAGAAGGAGGGATGCAGGAAAAGGGGCTCTGGATGGAGGGGAAAAAGGTTTGGCTTGGAAGGACTCAGGTGGGTGTGTACGTGTGCACGCGTGTGTGCACGTGGGGACATTTAGAGGAACAGAAGAGGGCCTACCTCTTGGTGTCAACAGTGGTGACATTGAAGGTGACTCCCTTGAGCCAAAGCACCATGAACAGTCTCTGGGAGAAGGGGCAGTTTCCGATCTTGGCCCCATCACTGCCAGCCTGGAAAGCAATCCCCACCCCAAAATTAGGCCTGGTGCACCCCACCCATCCCCAAGCCATTCTCAGCATCTCCTACTCGCAGACTGACTTGGTTTCTGTCTAGTTATGACACATGACTCAGTCTCACCGCTAAAAGCTCCACCCCCAGAACTGGGCTTTCCACCCAGTCAGACCTAAGCCAGATCATTGAGAACATCTTCTGCAAAGGCAGGCTTCTGGTTCCCGGAGAGTTGAGGACAGGTGGGAGGTAGGCAGAGGGAATGGATTTTGGAAAACCTAGAGGCTCTAGGCCCTGGAAAGGGAAGACTATCGGTGGTAGAGTTAGCTTTCCCTGTCTTAGTCTAAGCACTTTGCATACAAGAAAATCATTTAATTCTCACATCGACCCATGCCATAGTGTCCAGAGTGGTGAGGCCAGAGCTGCAGGCTAGAGAGGTCTGAGTGGAGTAGAGCCTGAGGACAGGAGAGGTGGGGCAAGGTTTGGAAGCCTTTCTGCTTCTCTTCACCTCTACTCAAGCTGTTTCTGGCAGCTGGTGGTAGGATTGGAGGGGCTCAGAAACTCACTGCAGGGAGATGTGAAGGGTCTTGCGGAGGAGGGTGCCCTCTAATGGGCAAGTGGTGACTTCATTCCTGCCCCCCTCCACCAAGGGACACCTCCCCCTAAGCGGAGGGTGATTCATCTCACTATGTCTCCGGTCTCAGCAGCTTCCTTCCTGGGAAGGATGGGGGCAGGGACCTGTGAGGCTGAGGCCTGAGCAGCGGAGGCCACCTCCCTCTTCCCTGGGCACTGTTGGGGTCTCCGGGGACAAGTCCCCTGGCTCCAGATAAGCCTCCTCACACGGGGACCGGGCTGGAATCTCTGCAGCGCAGCCTCACCCAGGAGTAAAAATAGCCCCCGAGGCAAGTGCCAGAGTGAGGTGGGGACCACACCTAAGGGGGCGGACCCTGGCTCCGCGGAGGGAGAGGGAATGGCTGCCCCAGAAGCTTCAGCCTAAAGCAGAGGGAGAAAGGGGCTGGGGCACACAAAGGCTAGGGGAACAAAAGAAGGGAAGTGAAGAGAGAGGAGGCAGGAAAGTGAAGGGTGGGGAGAATGCGCGACCCGGGAGACACAGAGGGAGGGTGGGAGGTCGCCAAAGGGAGGGAGGGGCACGGAGAGGAGGCCGAGAGCCAGCGGAGAACTCAGCGCGGGCGGGGAAGGGCGCGGGACAGACAGATGCGGGCAGCCGCCCGCAGTTTTGATGTGTTAATGCGTGGGACCGACCTCTCCTCCTCCACACCCGCAGAGAGTTGGGGCGACTTTTTCTGCAGTTTCTCTAACCCCGCAAACTCTAAACGCCGTAACCCAGCCCTCCTCTTCCTTCTGATCTCGCTCCTCATCCACCCTCGTGGTGGCCACAGCTCGACTCTCATCTCCTCGCCAGCACCTGTTCTCTTGCTTCCCCAAGCCCCCCGGACCCTGGATCTCGCCCGATCACCACCTCTGCAAGCCAGCTTCTGGAACTCTGCTGCCACTGTGGTGTCCCCTTCCACCCCACCAATTCTTCCCAAGTCACCTGGTCCTACTCCCAGGACTCCTACCACACCCATTTCCTTTAAACCGCCCCCGCCACACACACACAACACACACACGCTCGCGCTCGGGTGAGCGCGCGCGCACCCGCACACCCCTCCAAGTCTCCCCCACTACACCCCTCACCTTCTGATCTTGTTGGGCCCACATCCAGATGTTTCCCTCAATCTCACCCAAACCGTGTAGACTTCCCGCTGCTCCCTTCTCTCCGTCCTCCTAACAGCTTGCGGTCCCCCCCCACCCTTAACTCAGGTCAACCTTTTCCACTCCTGGGAACCCTCCCTTTTCTCCCTTTTCCTGTCCGGGCTGCTGGAAACTTGCACTTTTACAAACTTTTCAGGGTCGAGCTAAGATTTCTCATTACCAGCGCTCATGTCAATTGTCTTCCCCTCCCAAGCCACCCCCCCTCCCCGTCCCAACACACCCTAAAGATTGCACGTGGAGTTGGGGGTGGGGAGGGAAGGGATAGGGGAGTTAAGGCTGCAGCCGAGGAAAGGTAAGAGTTGCCTTCCAGGAACTTGGAGGGGGGCCTAGGAGGGAGAAGGTGATCTTACCTTTACGAACAGTTCGACCTGCGGTTGTTCTTCAGCCATGGTTGCGACCAAGAGCAGGAAGCGGCCGGCGCTGGGGGAACTGGGAGGGGCCGGGGCCAGGGAAGGCGGGTCTCACAGAAGAGATTCTCTCCCCTAGAACCAGGACTGGCCCTTCAGCGCCGCTCGAGCCCGATCAGACTCTTTCACTCCCGAGGCGGCCTCCCGACCAGTCCCGCGTACTCCACACCCAGCTTCTCCAGCTCTATCTCCTTCTGGACTGGATCAGGGAGCTGACTCACTGACCGCCCCGCCCCGAACCTGGGGAGGGGACAGGCCGGGGGCGGGACGATCTAGGGAGTGGGTCCGGAGGGGACATTCTCGGGTCACCCAGATGATGGGGAAAGGGGTGTTGAGGAATCCTGGGAAACTCCTTGTTTCTCTGCCAGTCTCCTTGAACACAGGACTTCTGCCTCAGTTTCTTTGCTTAGTGAATCAAAGGACACTCCCGCTCCACCCTCACAGCAGAAACGTGACACTAACTGCTTGAGCATGTCCCTGAGGCCCCAGAGAGGGAATTAGAGAAGGAAAAGGTGGTCTTTGATTCCTTTTCCCAGTGTTCCCTCAGGACTCCAGTCCAAATTTTGGGTTGCCAGGACTGTGGTCCAGGAGAGGGACTTGGAAGTGGAAGCTGGGGTTGGGGGAAGAGAATGGTGAAAGTTAGGGCACCGGTGGGGAAGCGAGGTAACCAGGCCTTGTGCTGGGGAAACAGGAAGCTGAACCCAAGGGCCTCATCACTGGGGGAGGTCCTCTCCCAGTCAGTAGCCTGGTCAGCTTTAATGCTGCCACTTCTCCCCGCCCCTCAGCCCCGGGGCCCCTTCTTGTGCCCCCTGCCCTTTTCTCATTGACAGGTTGCCTTGGAGATTGGGTGGAAGTGTGGGGTTACTGTGGCCCCAGGATAGAGCTGCACTGATCCCAGGAACTGGTGATAGCTGGTCCTATCATGACGGGGAAACGTCATGATCAGACAGAACAGGGTGAGTGGAGTCCTTAGGGACACAAAAAAAGAAGTAGGGAGGACAGAGGAAGAATAGCTCCTTTCTTCCCCAATAACCTTGATTCTGGCAGTTCTATTGAACTCTTTATGATCTGCTGAAAAATAGCCCAAGAGTATGTCCTCCAAACTGTACACATGCCGGCCTCCACATTTGAATCTCTCTCCTATTCAACCATCACTTTCTTCCTCATCATCCTCTGTCTAACAAGACACCTAAGGTTTCAGAAAAACATTTAGTGGAGTGCAAGGATATAGGAGCCCAACAGGGCCTGAAACTTAAAGAAAGAGAGAGAGTTAGGGGAGGAGATGGGTGGAGGGATGAGAGGAGTTGGAACCAGCAGTTAGTGGTTTCCTCTCATGCTTCCTCTTCTGTGAGTTTTCCCCTCCCTGGAGGAAGGGCTTTCTCTCTCCTCCTCAGAGAGGGGATATGTTTGGTGTTTGTTCCCTTGAACCGTAACATCCTATAAGGATGTAGAATGATACAATAAGTACATAGGGGTTTTTTGGGAGGTGTCTCCTCCTTGGGTGACTCAAAATCTGCACACAGGACCGCTTCCATCTGAGGAAGGGAGGTCAAAGCAGCGCTACTTCCCAGAGTCCTCTTCTGCTCCAGCTGGGCCATGTCCACCAGAGAATCTGCCCCTTTGGAGAAGCCTAGGGCAAATGGGGCCAGCCCTGAGCTCAAACAGGTTTGGCAGCTTCTCCCCTGCCTCTCTTTCTCTCCTACAGCTTTTATAGCCAGAGCTGCCTTTATCATCAATATTGACTTTGGCTAGCTGGTGTGGCTACCCACAAAATATTTTGCCTTAATTTCCCAGGTGACAGGTAATGCTGCCCTCTCCTGGTACCATCCATCAGTGCTTCAGGGGTTCAAAGCCTGGGGCTACAGCCCCAAATCCTGCATTAGAGAAGTTCCCTTCCCATCTCAGTCTCCTTGCCCCTGCTTTTCTCCTATCTCAGTTATCTCCCCTTTCCTTCCCCAGGCTTCTCTTTCAACTCCCTCCCCTTCCTCAGCTTGGTAAACCTGTCCCTAATCTCTTCCCACCCAGACTGCAAGGTGTGTCCCTCCCTGACACGCCTTAGAGCTGTCACCTGGCCTCCTCCAGGTTTCCATAGCTCCATTGCTCAACAGTTTGCAAGGGGTAACCATTAACCTAGCCCTTAACTCACTCCTCCACCTTTCTCACTAAAGAGGATTTTCCAATCATTGGTTAACAGGGCTGGGTTGCCCCACCATTTTTCCTAAGCTCTTGGTGGGACCTCTGCATTCAGAGTACCTGAAACAAAGCTGGGGGGAAGCATGTTTTTATTTTTTATTTATTTATTTTGCTTTTTAGGGCTGCACCCGCAGCATATGGAGGTTCCCAGCCTAGGGGTCGAATCAGAGCTGTAGCCACTGGCCTACGCCATGGCCACAGCAACAGCAGATCCGAGGCACGTCTGCGACCTACACCACAACTCACAGAAACGCAGGATCCTTAACCCACAGAGCAAGGCCAGGGATCGAACTCTCAACTTCATGGTTCCTAGTCGGATGGATCTGTTAACTGCTGCGCCACGACGGGAACTCCGGGGCGCCGAAATCATTAATTAGGCCCTGTGGGGCCCCTGTGGGAGTAATCATACTCAGCACCCAGGAAACAGGTAAAGGTGGGCTGAGATAGGAGCCCCGCTTCTTATTTCTGCGTATTTATTTAAAACACTCATGTGGCTCTTAATACGTTTGCCAGACACTGTTCTAAGCTCTTTATAAATATTAACTTAGAATTGTTGGCACAGGTTGAATTAATATTGCTTATCTCCACTCTTCAGAAAAAAAAAAAATTCAAAAAGCGGCCTCTCTGTTCCTTTAAGGTCGGCATCTTCTCCAGATTCCCCTGTACGGTTCCGGGGGGGCTAGACTCAAGCTCCGCTTGTATCTTCTCACAGGCTCCACCCCGCGTCAATCAAAGCCCAGTAATCCTGAGAGCCAGAGGCCTGGGTGCTAGGCAACTGCAGAGGGCGGGAAGTTTGAACGTTCTGGCCCTGCCCCATATGCGAATAGGCCAATCATCGTCCAGCTCTCTCTGCGGGCCTCTCCTCCCTCTCTCTCGGTTGGATGTCTATGCAGGATCCGGGTCTCTTCGACCAATAGTGGCTAAGGAGGCGGGGCATATGCGCGCGCACCCAGCCTTCGCGCGGGCACACCCCTACCTCCGGCTAGCGGCTATTAGTGACGCGGTCTTGCGCACGTCGCCACCCAGGTGACTGAAAAGGCGGGAAAACACCGCTAGCTGTCCGCATCTGAGCCGGGAAGTCTGGAGCTTGAGGCTGTGATCTCGGGGGCCTGGTTGGCTGGGGCGAAGAGAGGACGCGTGCACAGTTCGCCCCTTGGGGCCCTCAGGCTGTTTCCCAAATACAGCCTCTGCGTGACAGAAATGAGGGTGGAGGGGATGGAGTTTTCCACAGTCTGTGCTTTAGTGAAATACCCGGGAAGTCGCCTCTCCAAATGCCCTGCATCTGTGACCACAGCTCTCGAAGGCCCTCGCAGCCCTGCCCCTCAGCCTTTTCCCATTAATCCTCAGTAGATTTGTATTTCTGCCCGCCACCCAACCCCCTCCTTCTCGCGGGAGAGGTCTCGCTCCTGAACCGCCTTCATTTTCTGCATCCACAGGGCCTCCAAGGCCATGGCTTCCGTGGGAGCGACCTCAGGCAGGACGCCGCAGGGCCCGAGGCCCGGGGAGACCTCTGCCAGCCTCCCCAGCCTGGCCCCAGTGTCTGGCCCCAGGGCGGGGGAGGAGGAGGAGGAAGAGGAGGAACCGGCGGAGGTCTGGTCGGGGGTGATGTCCCTGGTCGGGGGTGGTGTCGGGGGTGGTGTCCGGGGTGATGTCAGGGGAGCAGGAGCTGGAATCTGGGGAAGGGGGAGTTAATTGGAACGTCTGATTGTTAGGATATAAAGCAGCTGGGAACTTGCCTCCACTGAGTTGTTTCGCATTTACTGAATGGTGGTGATGATGCCTATCTCAGAGGGGTTCTTTTGTGTTTGTTAGTTTTATTTGGGGGAGTTCCCGGACCAGGGATCCAACCCGCACTACAGCAGCTGCCCAAGCCACTGCAGGGACAAAGCCGCCAGATCCTTAACCCACTGAGCCACAAAAGAACCCCTATCTCAGAGTTGATAAGATGATTAAAATTAAATGAGGCATGGCCCAACCCTGTACTTGTGAGTGGTTCAAATCTTAGTTTCCTTCCTTGCCGGACAGATTCATCTGTGTGTGCTGTGGAATTCAGGACAGCTGGGCATTGCCTACTACGACACTGGTGACTCCACCATCCACTTCATGCCAGATGCCCCAGACCACGAGAGCCTCAAGCTGCTGCAGAGAGGTGAGGACAGAGCTATGCATTGCTCTTCTCTGGGACTGGAAGTGTATTTCCCACATATGTCCTTAGATGACTCAATCTGTTTTATTAATTGACTCCTAGAGGCTGCCATTGTTGTTTTTAGGAAGTCATCTTATTATCCACAAGTGTACCAGGTGCTGGAGATTTAATCTCCTGCCTGACTCCTCCTACCTCTGCTCCAGTGTGGGGGGGACTCCCTACTCTTGGAGGGAGGAAATAAGTTGTATGGGGTGAAGGGAGATAGCAAGGCGAGGGCTGCAGGTTTCCTCTTAGGCAAAAGATAAAGATCTTTGAACTTGTTTGTTCTCCATTCTCCTTCCAAGTTCTGGATGAAATCAGTCCCCGGTCTGTTGTTACCAGCGCCAAACAGGATGAGAATATGACTCGGTTTCTGGGAAAGCTTGGTAAGGACTAAGTCAGAGAAAGAGGGAAAGTGGGAAGGACTAAAGTATGGAATGTTCCAGGAGACTAAAGGATCTTGGAGTTAGAGCCAGGTGACCAGACTGGGTGAGAGGGAAGGTGGGACAGAGGCAGAGGACTGAGATGAACAGACTGATGACCCTTTCTTTTTTTTTTTTTAATTTATTTTAATTTATTTTTTTCTTTTTCGACCACACTCACGGCAGATGGAAGTTCCCAGGCCAGGGACTGAAACCTAGATGCATCTGCAGCTATGCCTAAGCTGCAGCAATGAGGGATTCTTAACCCACTGCACCGGGCTGGGGGATCTAACCTGTGCCACCGCAGAGACAATGCCAGATTATTAACCACTGTGCCACAGCAGGAACTCCTGATGGCCCTTTCTTTGCCTCTCTTACAGCCTCCCAGGATCACAGAGCACCTAAGAGACCCGAGATTGTATTTTTGCCAAGTGTGGATTTTGGTATCTCCTCCCTTTTACTTTGCTTAATCCCTCATCCCAGTTTTCTGACCCTTTTTTTTTCTTTCCTTTTTTCTTCTTTTTTTTATTTTTCCATTATAGCTTGTTTACCTGACCCTTTATCCTAACTCCCACCTCCATCATCAGAGGTCTCCCCTCAGCCCTATCTCATTCTAAACCTTTGTGTTCTTCAAGCCTAATCCCTACTCTTTAATAACTTACAGCTTAGGCTTGTCTAAGAATGAGGGCCTTCCCTGAGAAGGAGTGGTAACACTTTTTGGTCAGGTTTGATTTTCCCCTCTAAGCGTTTTCCCCTTTAAGGCAAAACCATTTGCCCCTTAAAAAAAAAAAGGTACTACCTCAGTGTCTTTGTTGATCCAGAAGGCACTTCCATAACCTTCCCAAGTTTGCAAGAAGTATGTAATGTTCTATCCTAAATTAGATGTTAAGTGTTATTTGTTCCTATGAATATGATTTTTTTGACCAAAAAAATCCCTATTTCCAGACAGATATCTTACTCTCCTGAGCCTTTTGTCTTTCTTAGGTTATGTTCCCAGCCATATGCCTTTATATTACATGTAGAGAGAGTTAGACTAAGAGTCTGAAAATTTGATTCTTCTCTCCCCTTTCCATTAACTGCCTGTGTGAGTTTGGCAAGCCACATCATGTCTCGCCCCCTCCATGATCTCTCTTGCTTCAGTTTTCTAATTCTTTTTCTTTTATTTTTTTGTCTTTTTAAGGCCCCATCTGTGGCATGTGGAGGTTCCCAGACTAGGAGTTGAATTGGAGCTGCAGCTGCCAGCCTACACCACAGCCACAGCAACTTGGGATCCAAGCTCTGTCTGTGACCTACACCACAGCTCATGGCAACGCCAGATCCTTAACCCACTCAGCGGAGCCAGGGATCGAACCCTTGTCCTTATGGGTACTAGTCGGGTTCGCTAACCACTGAGCCATGACAGAAACTCCATGTTTTCTCATTCTTAAACTAGGGTGAAAAATTGGACTACAAGTCCTTTCCCTCCCCTTCCTCCCTCAAAATAGGTCTAGAGATAAGCAAACAGCGCCTCCTTTCTGGAAATTACTCCTTCATCCCCGACTCCATGACCGCCACTGAGAAAATCCTCTTCCTCTCCTCCATCATCCCCTTTGACTGCCTTCTCACGGTGAGATGGTCCCTAGAGGTAAGGGCTGAGTTGCAGCGGGCTAGAGAAAGGCACAAGCTCCTGGGTACTAGAGTTGAGTCCTGGGTGGTGCTAACCCAGCCCTGGAAAATAATCATTTTCCCTGGTGTTGTCCAGCCTCCAAGACATTGCGATTTGCCACAGCTCCACTACTGATCCCCTCCTAGGTTCGAGCACTTGGAGGGCTGCTCAAGTTCCTGGGTCGAAGAAGAGTCGGGGTTGAACTGGAAGACTGTAACGTCAGCGTCCCCATCCTGGGCTTTAAGAAATTTGTGTTGTAGGTGATTTACTCTAACCTCAACCAAAGTAAGGTGGGATCGGGAAGCCTGGAAAGTAAGGCGGGAGGGGAGAGGCAGTGACCCATCTGGTAAGTTGCTCTGGGACACACAGGAGCTCCTGAGGGTGTGTGGAGCTCTGGGAAGAAAACTGAGAGCATCCGGGAAGAGGGGCTGTGGGGGTGGAACTTAAGAATGGGCTCAGGCCTCTCATATCCCAGCCACCTTTCCTTCTGCTTGTTTCCTTTTTTTGTCTTTTAGGGCCGCACCTGAGGCATATGGAGGTTCCCAGGCTAGGGGTCGAATCGAAGCTACAGCTGCTGGCCTACACCACAGCCACAGCAATGCCAGATCCTTAACCCACTGAGCGTGGCCAGGGATCGAACCTGCGGCTTCATGGATTCTAGTCAGATTCGTTTCCTCTGAGCCACTACGGGAACTCCCCCTTCTGCTTGTTTTCTGTCCTCAGGACCCATCTGGTGAGCATAGATCAAGACACTTACAGGTGAGGAGATGGAGGCAGGCTGTCGTCTCTGGGGAGGGAGAAGGATTAAGCTTAATGCTTTAATAATCCTACTGGGGCTCCAATTTCTTTAATCCCGGGGCTATTAAGATCTCTCTCCCTAAAGGACAGAGAAGGGGGTTTAGGGAGGAGAAGAAGGAAAGCACAACGGTGTCACTCTTCTTTTCTAAAGAGAGAAACTGAGGCAGAGAGCAGTGAGGGACAAACCTTACATCCAGACTGGATCTCAGGAGGTGTTTCCAATCCCCATTTCATTTTTCAATTCCCTTTAGAAATGCAAACTACCCCAATTTCTCCCTGACAGTGTTCTACAGATATTCAAGAGTGAGTCTCACCCCTCGGTGTACAAAGTGACCAGCGGACTCAAGGAGGGGCTTAGCCTGTTTGGTAGGAGAGCCCCATCCCTCATCCCTACACCAGAAAAGCAGTCTCCTCCAAAGCTGTGTCCCAGCCCCCGCCCCTTCCCACTTCGCCCCCATTGCCAGCCCTCTCTTCCACTCCAATCCAGCTTTATTATCCTCTTTGTACCTTCCCTGAGCTTGGGCATCTCCCCAAAGCCTTGTCTAGTCTAGTTGTCGAGTGCATTTGCATCTCTCTCTTACTTTACCAAGTTCATGTTTATTCCTTGGGTTCATTTCCATGTTTTACTAGTTGTGCACCATCTAGGGGCTGGGAGGCCCTATGTATAGAGGAGGGTCGTGTAACTCCCTAACTCCCATGTTTGATTTGTATAGTCTTTATCTCATAGTTATTTCAGCCTTTAGGGTGTATGGGGACATCAACCCAAAGTACCTACGTGGTTTCACTATGCATCTCAGCGGGTCGTGTCTCATGTATTTGTGTTGGGCTCTTTGTGAGTCTAACTGTGCCTGCTCTGCATATTTTTCTGGTGGAATGTTCCTGTGAGTGCCCATTCCCTCCCCCAAGCCCATGTAAGGTAATCCCAGCTCAGACTTGTGGCCAGACGCTGGCTTTGGCCACCTTTGTGTCCTGTATCAGAGGAACGCCCCTGCCCCCCAGGCCTGTCAGCCCAACGCCAGAACCTCTGGTCCTGATGCCTCAGCTTAGGCACATCTGTGCATTCCTTTCCCTGTCCCTGTTGGTAACAGGCTCACTCCCTACCCTCACCCAACAGGAATCCTCAACAGATGCCGCTGTAAGTGGGGAGAGAAGCTGCTCAGGTGAGTGAGTCTCACGCAAGTGCTACAGGTTAAGTGCAGTCTGTAGACTCAAACACAGCACCCTTTCCTGAACGCTGGCTAAATTCATTTAGTTCTCACAACGACCCCATGTGGTCGGTGGTGTTATTCTCATTTTACGTCATCAACACAAATCAACACATACTTGATAATAATGCATACTTGCCCATATACGTGCAGCAGAAACACAATCACAAGACACCAGTGTACACATGGAAATACCTTTAATTATTACAAACACTTTGAATTTGAGCTGTTCTCCGACGACTTTAAATTTGTTCCTCTAGTTCTGAGCTCCATTATGTGGATTGCTCTTTGCACATCATCACCGCCTGCACTTTCCACAGGCAGCTCAAACTCCCATCATCCAAATTGATGCACCCTGGCCCTGTTCCTCTGTCTGCATTGCCTTTTCTGGTTGATGGCATGACTGGCAATTAAGCTTCTCAAGCTCTGAATGTTGGATTGATGTTTCTCCCTCACCCGCTATATTCAATTATTCACCAAGGCTTATTGATTCTACCCTGAAATGTCTCTCTCAGCTATCCCTTCACTCTCTTACCCTCCTGTAATTCTGGTTATCTTCATTTCTTCACTGAGTACTGCAGTCACCTTCAGTTTGGTCTTTCTACCTTTAATGTCTTCTTTTTCTGATCTGTTCTTCATTCTGAAATAGCTATCATTCCAAAGAAAAGCAGAGATCTGAGCGTGTCAATCTACTTTTTTTAAACCTTAAGTAGAAACAAAACATAAATCTCAGGAGGCTTCCCCATTACCTGCGGGATGAAGATTCACACGTTTATCAGTATGATGCTCAGGATCTCTCCCCTTCACCTGAGTTTTGGTTTCCAGGTTTACCTTCCCAAGGCTCTGCTAACTCATTTCTTACTGGATCCACCTTATACTTCAGTCATTTAAGGCCACCTGCCATCATGGAAACATATTATGCTTGTGTTTATGGTGTTCCCTCTGGAAAGTCTTTCCCCTGTTAGCACCTGTCAAATCTTACATCCTCTTCAAGGTGTAACCCAACTATCACCTTTTTGGTGAAGCTTTCAGAGGCACTCTTGAGTAGATTGACACAGACCTTGCTGTGTGGTCACATGTTTTCTAATTGCACTTTCTTTCCTTTTTTTTTTTTTTGTCTTTTTTAAGGGCCACACCTACAGCATATGGAGATTCTCAGACTAGGGGTCGAATCGGAGCTATAGCCGCCAGCCTATGCCACAGCCATGCAGGATCCTTAACCCACTGAGTGCAGCTAGGGATCGAACATGCGTCCTCATGGATATTAGTCAGATTTGTTTCTGCTGAGCCATGATGGGAACGCCTAATTGCACTTTTCATGTCAGGTTGGAATTAGCAGTCAGTGAATCTACTTGCTCTCACAGCTGTGAGTGAACTCTGTGTAGTGGCCATTCCTGTAACCTCCGCGCCTGGCACATGGCCTTGTACACAGTAGCCCTCAGTGAGTGAACAGCGTACATAAATGCAAACACACTGCATTTAGAGATGTAAATCATCTCTAAAAACTCAGGAAATTTTGCTAGCCTGCAGGTGCACAATCCTTTCCCCAACCACCTGCCCTGCAATAAGTCTTTTGGAAGCTGATTTAGGACTATCTCTGAGGTCATCTCCAGGTAATTGGTGTGGTGATTTAATCACCTACACATTTTCTAGTCCTTCAGGTGCAGATCACTAATCTCAACCAGGGAGGAAAAGGAAGGAATTCTTGGCAAAGAGAACTCAGTTATAGGTGGGGGACGTGGCAGATTCCCCAGGTAACATCCGGCAGGGCATAGAATCATAACCTGATGGTCAACTAAGGGCCCAGCTGTCTAGAGCCAGGCAGGGAACCTGGAAGATGATTGAATGTTGCAGTGTGCTCTAAGGAGCGCCATCCTAGCAGCCTTTGACCTGAGTTAGAGACCCAGCTTGTCTGTCTTACAAGCTGTATGACCTTGGGCAATTCTAAGGGCCTCATCTCCTCAGCTGACTCGAGTCTGACTTAACTAAGGCCTCAGGGCATTGACACATGAGTCAGAAACACCCAGGTGTTTCATGAGAAAGTCTGCTTGGCGGGGCTCATGTGCTCTCCCAGTGGGGAGGACGCTGGCTTACACTGCCTCGGGCACCTCTTCTCCTCTGTGGCCAAGGAGCGAGGTGCCTGAAAGCCACCCTTGAATCCGGCTAAGTCCTCCACTTCATTCCACCCTGGAATGTACTAAGCTAGAGTAACTGGCCATAAACCACAGTGTGAGATGCGCATCTTTAGGCCCCAGCGTCTCTACAGTTTGGCTTATTAAAATGCTGGGCCTAATGGCTTGCTCTATTGTAGAAAAGGCTCTGTGGGCTCCCAGGTCCTACAGAGCCTCACACTTATTTTTTTTTTTTAATTTTAATTTTAATTTTTTATTTTTTTGTCTTTTTTGCCTTATCTAGGGCCGCACCCACGGCATATGGAGGTTCCCAGGCTAGGGGTCTAACAGGAGCTGTAGCTGCCGGCCTACACCATAGCCACAGCAATGCAGGATGTGAGCCACGTCTACAGCCTACACCACAGCTCACAGCAACGCCGGATCCTTAACCCACTGAGCAAGGCCAGAGATCGAACCCGCAACCTCATGGTTCTTAGTCGGATTTGTTAACCACTGAGCCACAACGGGAACTCCCAGAGCCTCACACTTAATCATGGCCATCGGGAGACAGAGATCCCCAGAATTAGACACGCAGATTAGACATTTCTTTTTTGCTTTTTAGGGTGGCACCCGTGGCATAGGTAGGTTCCCAGACTAGGGGTCTAATTGGAGCTATAGCTACCAGCCCACGCCACTGCCACCGGCCTATGCCACAGCCACAGAAGTGCCAGATCCGAGCTGCGTCTGCAATCTACACCACAGCTCAGGGCAATGCCAGGTGTTTAACCCACTGAGCAAGGCCAGGGATCGAACCTGCAACCTTATGGTTCCTAGTCAGATTTGTTTCTGCTGCGACACAATGAGAACTTCAGAGACATTTATTTCTGTATAATGATTTAATTTATTAGAAAAAACCTCAGACACATAAAAGATAACAAAATGATAATAATAGTAAAAACCTCTGTGTCTCCACTAGCCAATTTAAAAATAAGACACTATTACTGGAGCCCCTTAATTGTCTCTACCCAATACTTTTTTCTCCACAGGGATGACCAGTATCATAAATTGAGGACTTATCATTCAACATGGAATAGTTATATACTCTCACAGGAAGAACATGAAAAGACTGTGCTATTTCACAGCTAAATACGGATACACAAACTCATTCTGACTCATTCTCTCCTACTCAGCTGCAGAGAGAGCTAGAGTGTTGGCATACAAATGCCTCAACACACTGCTCTCCCTCTAAAATATTGACAAGCTTTATCACGTATCCACATGGAATAACACATGGTCATATCCATCTAAACTGAGATAATGCAGGCATTCCCTGTGGGACAGTGGGTTAAGGACCCAGCGTTGTCGCTGCTGTGGCACAGCTTCGATCTTTGGCTTAGGAACTTCTGCATGCTGCAGGTGTGGCCAAAAAGAAAGAAAAAAAAATCCTGAGATATACAGACAATCCTGCTTACATCCAAAGGCTTTCAGTAGATTCAAGTAAACATACCTGCATTAGATAGGACACTGTACTTGCCAATACAGACGCACGTGGCCACAATCCTCAGGGACCTCCAAATGCACATTTTCACAAATTGAGATCAAGACGGTGATGAGAACAGGTGTAATTTCTGGTCGCCCCCACTCCAACCCTCACTTCCAGGCTATGGTTCACGCGTCCAACTCAGGACCTGGGGGAGCTAAATTCTCGTCTGGACGTCATTCAGTTTTTCCTGTTACCCCAGAACCTGGACATGGCACAGATGCTGCATCGATTTCTGGGACACATCAAGAATGTGCCTGTGAGCCTGGGGTAGGGGGCAGGGAGGTGGGGAAGGAGGTTGAGGGACGGTGGGCATTTCGAGGGGCATTAGGCTGGGAGAGGGAAAATCGCCACTGTCCCCTTGTCAGACTTTAGCGGATCCTTTTTTTTTATATTGAAGTATAGTTGATCTACAATCTTGCATATGTACTTTTTCATAATCTTTTCCTTTATGGTTTATTATAAGATATTTAATATAGTTCCCGGTGCTATACAGTAGGACTTTGTTGTTTATTTAATATGTGTCATTTTGTATCTGCTAATCCCAAACTCCAAATTTATCCCTCTGCAACGCCATAGCTGATTCTTAAACGTATGAACTTGTCCCACACCAAGGTCAGTGACTGGCAGGTTCTCTACAAGGTAAGATCACCCTCCTTCAGTCTAGAAGTCCCGGTTAGAGCCCTCAGTGTGTGTTCCAGGCCCTCTGTACTCTGATTGCCCTGGCCAGCTTTATCTCCCAACACCTTATTAAGAGTCTTGCATTGTGGAAATTGTCAAAAGCAATTTTTAGAGAGAATAATATAATGAACCCCCATGATGGGAATTCCAACAAATTATTTTTTTGCTTTTTTTTTGGCCCGCACCCATGGCATATGGAGGTTCCCAGGCTAGGAGTTGAATCGGAGCTTCAGCTGCCAACCTACATCACAGCCACAGCAACGCCAGATCCCAGTCTCATCTGTGACCTACACCACAGCTCACAGCAACACCAGATCCTTAACCCACTGAGTGAGGCCAGGGATCGAACCCATGTCCTCATGGATCCTAGTTGGGTTCATTACCACTGAACCATGATGGAAACTCTATCCAACAATTTTTTTTTTTTTTTTGTCTTTTTGCGTTTTCTAGGGCTGCACTTGCAGCACATGGAGGTTTCCAGGCTGGGGGTCTAATCAGAGCTGTAGCTGCCGGCCCACACCACAGCCACAGCAACGCCAGATCTGACGCACATTTGTGACCCACGCCACAGCTCACAGCAACGCCGGATCCTTAACCCACTGAGCAATGCCAGGGATCAAACTTGCAACCTCATGATTCCTAGTTGGATTCGTTTCCGCTGCGTCATGATGGGAACTCCTTAAATGTAATTATTTTTTAAATTAGTTTGTTTAATTAGGATCCAATCCTGTTCAACATACAGCGATGGGATGATGTCTCTTGGTCTCCTTTATGGGTTTCTTCTTTACACTCCTGAAGTGTTTTTGACACATTTCTCTCTCTTCTAGAATTTCTGTAAATTAATAATTGAATCCAGAAGCTTGATCAGATTCAAGTTTGATTTTTGCAATACTGTTTCCTAAATAGAGGAACATAATGTCTGATGTGTCTGTCTCTCCTGTTGTAATGTTAGCATCCTTTGATGTTTAATATATAAGCTGATTAGTTCTTTAAGGATTGCAAAGCAGTGTAATTCTAATCCTGACATTCTTCCTTCGTTTATTAGAGAGAATGTTTCTGGAAAGAGAACCTTCCTCTTATCTGCTCTTTGGTTACCAATGATATCACAGAAAATCACTTGATTTTTTTTCTCCCCCTGCTTTAGTCAGCTATTGCCATACAGTAAGTTCCCTAATCCTCCGAGGCAGCCAGTGAAGTTGTTGTTTTGGAATCATTACAAATTCTTAGATTTATACGTCCTTCAGACCACTGCATTTTGAACCTTTAGACTCGTTCAAATTATTCCATCCTTGGCCAATGGGAGCCTCTTCGCATTGGCTTCTGAGTCCGTTAACGTGACCTCAGTAGACTTTGGTAGCTTCCTGACCCTCTGGTTTGAGGAAATGTACCAGATCTATCATTTTTATATCTACTCATTCTGTTTTTTTGTTTTAAGGCCACACTCACATCACGTGGAAGTTCCCAGGCTAGGGGTTGAATTGGAGCTGCAGCTGCTGGCCTACACTACAACCACAGAAACATCAGACCTGAGCGACATCTGCGACCAATGCCACAGCTTGTGGCGACACCGGATCCTTAACCCACTGAGTGAGGCCAGGGTAGAACCCTCAACCTCATGGATACCAGTCAGGTTCTTAACCTACTGAGCCACAACAGGAACTCCTACTCCTAGGAACTTTTTAAAAAGTAAAATACAGGGAGTTCCCTGGTGGTCTAGTGGTTAGGACTTGGCACTTTCACTGCTGTGGCCCAGGTTCAGTCCCTGGTCTGGGAACTGAGATCCCACATCAAGCTGCTGCATACCATGGCTGAATAGAGTAGAATAGAAATAGATAAATTGGTACTGATACCACCTATTAAATTCAGACCCACAAGGGGGTTCCCACTGTGGCTCAGAGGGTTAAGAACCTGACTAGTGTCCATGAGAGTGCAGGTTTGATCCCTGGCCTCACGCAGTGACTTAAGGATCTGGTGTCACCACAAGCTGCAGTGTGGGTCTAATTCGACCCCAGGCCATATTCCACAGAAGGGGCCATAAAAATAAAAAAATAAAATGAGTTAGTCTGGGGAGTTCCCCTTGTGGCTTAGTGGTAATGAGCCTGACTAGTATTCATAAGGAAGCAAGTTCAATCTCTGGCCTCACTCAGTGGGTTAAGGATCCAGCATTGCGGCGAGCTGTGGTATAGGTCGCAGACACGGCTCCTATCTGATGCTGCTGTGACTGTGGCTGTGGCTGGCAGCTATAGCTCTGATTCGACCTCTAGCCTGGGAACTTCCATATGCTGAGGGTGCAGCCCTAAAAAGATGGAAAAAAAAGGAATATACAAGGTAAAATCCTGTCTTTGTGAATTTATTTTTTTTATTTTTTAAAGACAGACTGTTTATTTTTTTGTCTTTTTAGGGCTGCACCCTTGGTATTCGGATGTTCCCAGTCTAGGGGTCGTATAGGAGCTGTGGCTGCTAGCCTACACCACAGCTCATGGCAACGCCGGATCCTTAACCCACTGAGTGAGGCCAGGGATCAAACCCACATCCTCACGGATGCTAGGTGCGTTCACTAACCACTGAGCCACGATGGGAACTCCTGTATCTTCCTTTGTTATCCTCTTCAGCATTCCCTTCTTCCACACTGGAAATTCTGTATCTCAATAACATTAGGAATAATGAGATCATTCATTTACTTTTTTCTGCATTATATCCACGGCAGTCTTAGAATAGCAACACACCCATTACTCCCGACTATATGATTATTGAAAACTATTTAAGATTTTTTAGGGTGAAGGATTGATTGTTTTGTTCCTGCTAAGGAAATATAGTCAAGTTTCTGTGTTTTAGTCACTATTTTAAGTGGTTATGTCACTGTCTGGATATACAGTTATGTTCATTTGTTTCAGTCTATTTTTTATTTTAGTAATTGCCTTTTTTTTTTTTTTTTTTTGCTTTTTAAGGCTGTAGAATATGGAAGTTCTGGGCTAGGGGTCGAGTCAGGAATTGCTTTTTAAAATTTATTTAATTTCTGGGAGTTCCCCTCGTGGCTCGGTGGAAATGAATCTGACTAGTAACCATGAGGACACAGGCCTTGCTCAGTGGGTTAAGGATGCAGCGTTGCCATGAGCTGTGGTGTAGCTCTCAGCAAAGTGGCTTGGATCTGGCTTTTTGCTGTGGCTGTGGTGTAGGCTGGCAGCTACAGCTCCGATTTGACCCCTAGCCTGGGAACTTCCATATGCCTCGGGTGCCCCCTAAAAAAAAGACCAAAAATTTTTTAAAATTTAATTTCTTCTTAAATTTTATTTATTTATTTTTGCTTTTTAGGGCTGCACCCGCAGCATATGGAGTTTCGCAGGCTAGGGATTGAATCAGAGCTACAGCTGCTGGCCTAGGCCACAGCCACAGCAACATCAGATCCAGGCAATGTCTGTGAACTACACCACAGCTCACAGCAACGCCAGATCCTTAACCCACTGAGCGAGGCCAGGGATTGAACTTGCAACCTCATGGTTCCTAGTCGGATTCGTTTCCGCTGCACCACGACGGGAACTTCCTGAACTTAGTAATTTTGGTCAGCTCCACAACGTGGTCAGTTTTTCTCGTGGATAGTCATTGTTTCTGCTGCTTCTTTACTTGTTTCCATCGTGGCTAGGTGATAAACCCTTTGATTAATACACTTTACATGTCCTCTGACACAGAGTGAGGCTTAGTAATGTCCTGTGGAATGGGTCTGTCCGCCAGTCTCATCCCTGGTTAGAGCAGCCACCTCAGGTCACCGGCCTTCACTCTGGGGAATTAACTCTCAGTGACTCTCACCGTCCTCTCTTCTTGCGTTTCTTAGCCCAGTGCTCTCATTGCCCCTACATTTACTTCTCTGCCTTTCACATCCCTGTTCCCCCTTCTTCCTCTGCACAGACGTCTTTCTTGGGGCAGTGTACACATTTCTATCAAAGCACCCACCACTTCATTTTCCAGTCTTCTGGGTGTATTTCTGTCTTCCTCGCTAGCCCTCACTTCCTCATCTAGGACAAGGGACCCAGTTGTCTTCGGAGCATCGGCATTTAGTGCGATGGCAAAGAGTTTTGCAGATGCCATTTTGTGTCTTTGTTACTGTGTTTTTCCCTGTTGACCTGTGTCCTTCTCAGTCCACCCCTGTCCCCTCTGCCTAGGCCTGGCCTGGGTATGGGCCGCCCTCCTCTGTCCTTTTCTCCTACAGACCGTGTACAGTGCCCTGGGCCTGAGGGACGCCTGCCGCTCCCTGCCCCAGTCCATTCAGCTCTTTCGGGAAATTGCCCACGAGTTCTCTGATGACCTACACCACATTGCCAGCCTCATCGGGAGAGTGGTGAGTGGAAGGAAAGAGGTGTAGGGGAGAGAGACGGGTTTGGATAATGGAGAGCTGGAGCTGGACTCCAGCCCCAGAGGCTGGACTCTGGGGAACGTGGTGTGGAAGGCGGGGGGATGCACGGGAGACCCTGAGGTCAGCTGGATGACCGGGGCCAGGGGTGGTGGGAGGAGACGGCAGGACATCTGGGGTGTGCCTGGAGGGTTAGGGTTAAAGCAGGGACTGCACAGGCCCAGGCCGAGGTGAGGAACAGGACGAGATGGTGCTGGATGGAAAGACCTGGACTTCTTGTCTCCTCAGGTGGACTTTGAGGGCAGTCTTGCTGAAAATCGCTTCACGGTCCTCCCCAACATAGATCCTGAAATTGATGAGAGTGAGTGTTAGGTGTGCGGATGGGCCCAGGAGCCCCGAAACCTGAGCCTGCCCGGCGATGGGGTGCTGTCCTCAGTCTGCGGCCACCACAACTGGGGATAATCGCCACAGCCAGGGCGGGAACCGTACCTGCGATATCCCTGTGTCTTCCACCCTCCTAGAAAAACGGAGGCTGATGGGACTTCCCAGTTTCCTCACTGAGGTTGCTC
The DNA here is from genome assembly GCA_004024745.2 of Catagonus wagneri. Lineage (NCBI taxonomy): Eukaryota > Metazoa > Chordata > Mammalia > Artiodactyla > Tayassuidae > Catagonus > Catagonus wagneri. Next base: position 12,179,466 of record PVHT021183524.1, on the reverse strand, counting down.
GGAAGGAGCTGGAGAATCTGGACTCGCGTATTCCCTCCTGCAGTGTCATCTACATCCCCCTGGTGAGAGCAGGAGGGCAGGCGAACTCCCTAGGGGGCTTTTAGGGCGACGTTAGGCTTACGAGGTACACATGGAGGATAAGAACACTCTCAGAGGAATCAAAGGAACATGAACACCTTTCAGTGGCCCTAGGCCCCCAAGGGAAGCAGTGGGGGTACAGGGGACTCGGGCTTCCTCCAAGGAAAGGTGCTCAGTGTATCACCCTCTGCTTTCTCTCTCCATCGCCCTCCCCAGATCGGCTTCCTTCTTTCTATTCCCCGACTGCCTTCCATGGTGGAGACCAGTGACTTTGAGATCGAGGGTCTGGACTTCATGGTGAGACCCTGATCTCTGTAGGGTGTGATAAGGAAAGTGAATCAGCAGCTGAGGGAGGGCCTTACCCCGGCGGCCCTGTCCAGAACAGGATCCCTCGTCTGTGGATTTACTTTACCTTTACCAGCTGTGAGGCAACGGAGAAAGAAATCAGGGTCAGGCCTGGAGGTGGGGCTTGGTGAGGATGAGGACCAAGAGACGCAAAGCCCATAGCTTTGAACCCTTGTGCCCAGTTCCTCTCCGAGGAAAAGCTGCACTATCGTAGTGCTCGAACCAAGGAGCTGGATGCATTGCTGGGGGACCTGCACTGTGACATCCGGGGTGAGAAGCGAATGGCTGAAGCGGAGGGC
>PVHT021183524.1:12133899-12177744 GCA_004024745.2 Catagonus wagneri | reverse complement strand
GGTCTCTCGCTGGCCTCTTTGTCTCTCCTTCGCTTTTCCCTGGAGCTGACCCCAAGCTCCCTCCCTCACTGGCCCCCAGACCAGGAGACCCTGCTGATGTACCAGCTGCAGTGTCAGGTGCTGGCACGGGCGGCTGTCTTGACTCGGGTGTTGGACCTTGCCTCCCGCCTGGATGTCCTCTTGGCTCTTGCCAGCGCTGCCCGGGACTACGGCTACTCAAGGCCCCGTTACTCTGCCCGGCTCCTTGGGGTACAAATCCGGAATGGCAGGTGAGAACGGAGAGGGTAGAGGTGTGGACACCAGGGTCCCAAAAGCCCCATCGTCTGGATCCACAGGCCACGTGCAAGGTACCTCTCCACCCACTGCAGGCATCCTCTGATGGAACTCTGTGCCCGAACCTTTGTGCCCAACTCTGCAGAATGCAGGGGGGACACAGGGAGGGTCAAAGTCATCACTGGACCCAACTCCTCAGGGAAGAGCATATACCTCAAACAGGTAGGTGGATCCCTACAACCTGGGCCTTCTCCATCCCCCACCCGCCAGACAACCCAGGTCCCCACAGCTCTTCTCCTGAGTTCTGACCCCAACTGTTATGAAAAGACCAGAACCCACACCCTCTACTGCTCTTCCTCCCATGCTGTCATTCTGCACCCGAGGGAGGGCCGAGCTCTAGTGGTCATCGTACGGCTTGAATTCTCCTCCCCTGCCTCCGAATATGTCCACACCACTCCTAAGTGTGCTTCTGCCCACTCTCTGCCCCTTTCTAATTCTACAGTGAGTACAAGGGGCTATGATCTTCTGTTAAACTGTGCCCACCTCTTGGGAGCTATCATTTTCCCCTTGGTTTAGCTTCACCTTCCCCACAGCCCAGGCCCCAGGCCCGTGTTCTCCCCTCCTCAGGTAGGCCTGATCACATTCATGGCCCTGGTGGGCAGCTTTGTGCCAGCAGAGGAAGCCGAAATCGGGGCAGTAGATGCCATCTTCACGCGGATTCATAGCTGCGAATCCATCTCCCTCGGGCTCTCCACCTTCATGATTGACCTCAACCAGGTCAAAGGGGCAAAGGGAGAGGGGGCTGGGGGGGGGACCGTAGCCCTGAAACACAGTCAGAACAGGAAATCATGCCCTCTGCTGCCTGCTTTGTGCACTGGGGGCAGCGAGCATGAACCCGGTGCTAATGAAACGCTCCCTTGTCCACCTGGTGCCCAGCAGGTGGCGAAAGCAGTGAACAACGCCACGGAGCGGTCTCTGGTCCTCATTGATGAATTCGGAAAAGGAACCAACACGGTGAGGGAAGAAACTGATGAAGAACTAAGGAGGGAGAAGTGGGGGAGGAAGGAGGGGCAGGAGGGCGAGGCTGGGCCTGGGGGAAGAGTGGGGGCAGAAAAGAAATGGCAGGAGGTGGGAAAGGCCCAGCAGGGGCAAGCGGCCCATGGGGCACCCGGGGTGGCACACCCTCACCCTGCCCTCTGCCCAGGTGGATGGGCTCGCACTTCTGGCCGCTGTGATCCGATACTGGCTGGCGCTTGGACCCACGTGTCCCCATATCTTTGTGGCCACCAACTTTCTGAGCCTCGTTCAGCTGCAGTTGCTGCCGCAGGGGCCCCTTGTGCAGTATTTGGTAAGGAAACCAATCTAGCCCCCTAAGAGCCCCGAGGCCAAGCATTTCCCAGAGCTGTGAACTGGCTCCTCCATCAGAACAGGGGCTCCTGAGCACAGGGACCACGTCCCTGCCGGTTTCTCACTCACCACAGCGACTGACCAAGGGTTGTGGGGCAGGAAGCAGAATGACTATGACACACTGTCCCGTTTTATGACACACTGTTCCGTTTTATTCTCTTTTAAGACCATGGAGACCTGTGAGGATGGGGACGACCTTGTGTTCTTCTATCAGGTTTGTGAAGGTGTTGCCAGCGCCAGCCATGCCTCCCACACAGCTGCCCAGGCCGGGCTTCCTGACAGGCTCATCGCTCGTGGCAAGGAGGTGAGGCCCACACAGCTACCACCTCCATCGGGGCTCCTTTCCACTTCCCTTGCTTCTCTCAGGGCCTTGGTTTCTGGGCCCATGAAAATTTCTGACCCTTATTTTCCTTTCTTTTACTCAACTGCCCCACCACCATCCTTCCTCCTTGGTCCTAGGTCTCGGACTTGATCCGCAGCGGAAAACCCATCAAGCCTGTCAAGGAGCTGCTAAAGGAGAAGCAAATGGAAAAGTGAGTGTGGGCCCAGCGTCCTTGTTCTCTCTAGCACCTTCTGCAAATTTTCTCCCCTTTTTGGAGGCCAAGACAGCCTCTTTGCCCTTCAAAGACTAACAGTTTCATCCTGAAATTCCTTTTCTTTTTAATTTTTTTACTTTTTTGAAGGGGTGCCTACACCCACAACAGCATATGGAGGTTCCCAGGTTAGGGGTCCAATCGGAGCTGTAGCCACCGGCCTACACCACAGCCACAGCCATGCAGGGTCCGAGCTGTGTCTGCAACCTACACCACAGCTCATGGCAACGCTGGATCCTTAACCCTCTGAGCAGCGAGGCCAGGGATCGAACCCACAACCTCATGTATGGTTCCTAGTCAGATTCATTTCCTATGCGCCATGACAGGAACTCCATTTTTTTTTTTTTTTTCATCCTGAAATTCCTAAATTCTCAAGGTCCCATCTTTCCTGTGCCGCCTCCTCTCCTCTCTCTCAGGGCTTCTGCTACCCCTCCTCCCATAAATGTCGCTGTCCTCTCTCCCCAGCTGTCAGACATTAGTAGATAAGTTTCTGAAATTGGATTTGGAAGATCCCAGTCTGGACCTGGAAGCATTCATGAGTCAGGAAGTGCTGCCGGCTGCCACCGCCATCCTCTGAGTCCTTCCTGGGCCCCTGGGGGGCGCCAGAGCCTCTTTGTTCCCTTACTTCACACCCAGAGTTCTGTTTCCCTGGAAATTTGTTTCATGTGAGTAATAAAGTTTATTTTGGAGAAAGTTATTGTATTCATAGACCAGTCAAACAAGAGAAAAGAGATGAACACAAAGCAGCGGTCCACGGAGGGAACTGCCTCGCCTCATTAACAGTACGGGATCCAGGGGCTCCGGCGTCGTCACTGCTGAGGCTTGAGTTGGCTGCTGTGGGTCAGGTTTAATCCCCGGCCTGTGAACGTCTACATGCTTCATGGGCAGCCAAAAAAAACAAAATCCCTGCTGGAGGGAGACCCTTGGGTTCCACACAGAAGGACTCCATGAAAACCGTCCCCTTCAACAGACCCCACGAAAACAGATGAGAGGGAAGACAGGAGCCCAAGGGAGGTGTTCCTTCCCTCCCAAAGTGGGAACAGCTCAGCCTCAGACACAGCAGGAAGGGCTCTGTGAGGCTGAAAGCCTAGGTAGGATGATGGAGGCCGGGGGAAGGGGCGGGACCAGCCCTGCACTAGTGGGCGGGGCTCCACCTTCCGCCACCTCAGAGCCATGGGGAGCCGGGGGCCTGGCCGGCTGCCCCTGGTGCAGGTCCCCTACACTGTTCTGCTGCTGCCTCTGGAGACGAGCCGCCAAGACCCAGGAGCCAGGAGCTTCTTCCTCTGGGTGAGTATCGCCCGGCAAGGTCCCAGGAAAGCCCCTCTCCCTGGATCAGGGTCCTGCATTTCCACCCAATTTTGAGGACTCATAAAGTACCCCCTGCTTCCTCTTGCCCTTCGGGTCCTCGGTGGCCAGTCCGCGGCTCACACTCAGTGACCAGTGACGCGAACCAGGAGTTAGAGGAAGGGCCCTGCGTGGTCCAGAGCCCTGCTGTAGGGTAAGTCAGCCTCTGCTTCTTGCCTTTTTCAGCTACAGAGGATGCAAGCTCTGGAGCGGGAGCAGGATGCCCTGTGGCAGGGGCTGGAGCTGCTGGAGCATAGCCAGGCCTGGTATGAGGGCCGTCTGAGGGAGACCCAGCAACAGCAGCTGCATCTGGGCGCCCTTGGTGAGGTACGGGGCTGACCCATGGTGTGCAGCAGGGAGCAGGGGCTTGTGGGTGCAGCCCGACACCATCCTGGAAAGGCAAGAGTTAATGGACAGGGATCATGAACTGGAAGCAGCATTGGAATGACAGGATGCCACCAAGGGTTAGGTTGGGGGTCACTGTTGGGCCTAGAGGAGACTGGTCTGCATTCCATTCAGAGGGACCCGCCTGGGATCACTCCATGGAGATGGGGGAGTGGCCTGGATTGTTCCAATGAGTCAGGGATGGACAGGGAGGATCCATAAAGAACAGAGAAAGAGGGTGCTGTGCTCTTTGAGGGGGATGGAGGAACCGAACTATTAAAGAGACGGAGTGGAGAGTATTGAAATTTCCCACCTGCCCCGGGGGGGAGCTGGGATGAGGGGACCCAGATGGAGGAGAGGAATGGCCTGCGGTGACAGAAGAGGGCAGATGGAACTCCGGCTTTCACCACGTTGTCTGCCTCCAACGCCTCCTTTAGAATTTTCTAACAGATTTACAGTCAGAGGCTGGTGGCCCCCAGTTAGCCCAGATTCAAAAGGTGAACATCTGTTTGCAGAATCTGATTCAGGGGAAGGTGAGTTGATTGTTTTCAGTTTAGACTTTTGGGGAGCGGGGGCAGCATTGCACTGGCCTAACAAAACAGCGGATTCTCCCCAGTTCTCGCCACATCCCTTGAACAGAGCTAGTTCCTGTGACACCCAGGACCGGGAGGAAAGGCCAAGGAAGCAGAACTTGTGGCAGCAACAGGTAAGCTGTAGCCGAGCAGAGGGAGGGTGGAAGCCTGGAGAGCGGAGCACAGACACTCAGGCTCTCTCTCTCCTCCAGGAGGGGTCAAGGCAGCAGAAAGAAGTCATTGGGCCAAAGGGAGCGATGGCTCAGCCAGGCTTCCCCAGTGGACGGAGGGATCCTACCCATGTCTAAGGTCTCCTCTGGTTCCCTTCGTTGTGCCAGGGAGACCGAGTCAGAATCCCCAAACATCTTGGTGTAAAGGCTCTTCTCTGCTCCTGAAAACTTCTGCTTTGTCTTGTTGGTACCGAACGCGCCCACTCCTCCCTAGATGATGTGCGTAAGTGACCTTTCTTTGAACTCCCTCTGAGGAGAAGACATGTTTATTGACATTGTCCTTCTTCGACTTTAAATACAAAAATAAAATAGAAGTGTCTCCGGAATTTCAGTTAAAAAATTCTATAAATAGTACTTTCTGGTAGGAAGTGGGGTACCCTCCTCCCCACTCCGTCTCGGCCTCTGCCCCGCGTCTCTTCCCCTCTACCTGAGCTTGAGGGAGCACGAATAAGTAGTGGAACAAGGATGCTACAGAGAGATAGTTAGCAACTCTCTCCAAAAAATGAGTTTGGTTTCGTTCCCACAAGGGTTAGGGAAAGTGCATTGTGGGAAAATCCACTGCCCTTTATCCCAGTCTTGGTGAGAAAAAGAGGGACAAGTGCCTGAAAAGGAAAACCTCCACCCCCCCGGGGAGAACAGGGTCCTTGAGGCCCGTGTTATCTTCTTCCCAGTGGGGCGAGATGGGAAATCGTGCAGGAGACACTGCCCTCGGGGGACCGCTGTGTCACCAGGAGGCCAGGCCTAGCAGGAGTAGCACCCCTCCAACTGGGCCCCACCAGGGGCTGCCCACCAACCCTCCTCCAGCCCGGCCCGGAGTCACCAAAATGGAAGGATGAAAGGCAGGGCTGGCGGTGGTGAGGACAAGGCCAGTCGAGTGGCCAGGGGCAGGGAGCTGGTCCTGGAGAGGAGAGGGAGAGGCCGTCAGGGTGGCGGCTGCACCGCCCGCCCTTACTGTGCCTATCTTGCAGCAGAAAGTGGGGGCACCTGACCTGTGGAGCCGGGGCCAGCACCAGCAGCCGGAGGAAGGCATGGGTCGGGGGCACTGTGCTCGCTTCTCCATCCGTCGCCGTCACAGTCACCACCACCACGGAGTCCGGGGCGGCAGAGTCCGGGACCTCCAGCCACAGGTTCCCCCAGGCCGACTCATTCTGTTCCAGGTGAACCCTGGAAAGGATCCGGCCGAAGCCTCAGGCTCTGGCTAGCCGAGCAAGGGCCAGAGCCAAGTGCAGGCGTGGCGGGAGCGAGGAGTCTGAGCGCCAGTCCCAAAGGGCAGGCCAGAAGCTTAAGGAGCAGCCCGTATCCCATGCCTGGGGAATGGGAAGATGGGGCCAGAAAGGAGCAGGAGGGTTCAGGGACTTCACCTGGAGATGTTGGAGGTGAGAGCGAAGCTGGGGTTGACAGATGTCCTAAGATCGAGGTCCTGAGGGCCTGAGAAGCTGGCGATACGAAGTGTGAGTGGGGCCTTGGTGCCTGGCGCCAGGAAACCCGGGGGACCACCGAGCTGCGGAGGAGGGCGGGTCAGGGGAGGAGCAGGGCCTGTTCTCGCCAGCCCCAGCCTTGCCCTCCGCAGGCGGCTCACCTCCAGAAGGACGGGAACTACAGCACAGGGCTGGGGGGCTGCCCGGCGCAGGCCCTGCCCCGCTCCATCCTGGCCAGTCAGCTCCAGAGAGAAGGGTCCCGAGGCGGACAGGAGCGTGGGTGGCAGCGAAGCAGTGAAGAGACCTCGCTCCTGGGGTCCCATGGGTTCCAAAGGCACCCGGCCCAGCTCCGCACCCCGTGGGACCCCTCGAAGGACGACGTGGGAAAAGCGCAGGAGAGGATCTCCAGGGTTCCCTCTGGAGCGCAGCCCTGTCACTTCTACCAGCAGCTGGGTCTGGAGACCTGGGACGGGGCAGGGAGGAGGGAACAGAGACCCGCCTGAGATTTGGAGACAGAAGAAAAGAACGAACAGCTTGGAACAGGGGCTAGCTCTGGGGAGCATGGAGTGGGGAAGGGACTAGCCTTAGGGGCGGTGATGGGGAGGCCAGGCGCGAGTTCTGGGAGCCTAGACATGTTCTAGAGCCCAACCGAGTGAGGCTACATGAGTGCGTTCTGTGAAGTTTAGTTTAGCACCTTCTTAAATACTTGTTATGACTCAATAAAAAGTCAAGTACATACATAATGAACAAGTTAGGGGCAGGGATAAACGCACCTGCAACAGGTTGAGTCAGGGGGTAGAGGCCAGGGTGGGGCCCGTCCTCAGCGGGGATCCCAAAGTGGAAGAGGAAGTCCAGGGAGCTCTGGGCTGCGGGACGGTCAAGGCGGTCAGGACCCTCCCAAGAGGAAAGTGACTGAATTGCTCTCTGGGCGCTGCAGTCTCCTCTCCTTTCCCACGACGAGCTCCCTCCTTACCTTGCACTCTTTTGTTTTTCCTTTTTAGAGCCACATCTGCGCCCTATGGAAGTTCCCAGGCTAGGGGTCGAATCGGAGCTGCAGCTGCTGGCCGACACCACAGCCACAGCAAAAACCGGATCTCTAACCCATGGAGTGAAGCCAGGGATCGAACCCACATCCTCATGGATACTAGCTGGGTCCGAAACCGCTGAGCCACAACGGGAACTCCCTTACCTTGCACTCTTACCCGAGGGGTGCCCTTGGCTGTGACCTGGATCTCCCAGGTTCCTGTGTGCAGAGGGTCATTCATGGTCACTATCCAGAACTGCCCAAAGCGGTGAGTGTGACCTAGGGGCCCCTCGCCTTCCTCCTGGCCCTGGGACACTCCTGGGTGGGTGTTGGGAACAAGAGATTGTCACATGAGAATTTCACTACCCCTCAGCCTCCAGTCTCCACTTTTCCTCCACCTTGAGACGCACACATGGAGCTACCTGCAGGGTTTCTGATCCAGAAGCTGCTGACCTCGCCGTGGATCCGGACTGTGACCCTCTGGAGCAGCCTATCCACAGTGAACACCAGTGGCCTCTCAGGCAGCACGACGGGAGGCTCCAGGGGAAGGGTCACCTTGAGGGGCAGGAGCAAAAAGTGGGGGAGACATAGGGTATGAAATGAGGTAGGAAGAAAGGCAGAGACAGGATAAAACTAACACATGGAGAAGGGAACCCCATGCGAGAGGAAGCACCGGGGACGAAACTAGAGTCAACAACAAAGTTGGAGGCCAGGGAGTCGCTGGGGTGAGGCAACTACTTCTTTGCCCCCTTAAAGGATGGCAGGACTTCCTGGGGTAGCCACAGGGACAGAACACTGGAGGCCAAGGCCGGGGAGAGGGCGGTAATAACATGGAAGGAGCAGTGTAGAAGGTGGGTGGCCTTGGATCTCAGAGGGAGAGAAACGTCCTCTCCAGCCCTGCAGCCTAGAACGGCAACCCAGCGAGAAAGAGATGCGGTGTCACCCATGCCCTCAGTTCCGAGTTGAGCGCAGTGGTCCCTCTGGCCCCCACACTTACCAGGTCAGCTCTGCTGTCCCCAACAACGGCCGCCACATCCCTGATGTACTGGTCTTTGGTGAAAATCACTTCTCCTCCCGAGGCCAGGGCCACTGCTTCGTATGGCTCAAAACGCAGAGGGGACAAGACCTCACGTCGAGCTCGGCCCCGAACCCTAGATGGATCTTCAGTCACCAGGAATGTGACCTGTGCCCAAAGGAGAGGCCAGTAGTTGAGGCCAACGGTGCCATCTACGGCTGTAAGTGAGGACCTCCCGTGCTCAAGCTTTCTGCAGAGCTGGAGACTGGTGATAAATGCTGACCACCCTCTGGCTGCTACAGCGGGGTTTCCCAGTGACACGACCCCCAGCCTTCAGTTAGACGTTGCCACCCCCGTAACTGTCACCAGAGGTCCTCCACATAGGGGACAGTTGGCCACCAGATCTCCAGTTCTTCAAATGGTTCAGTGGGTGTAGGTTCAAACATGAACTCAGCGCCATTAAGGGTGGGGCCTCCCTTCCTGAGTATTGTTAAAGGGCCCGGAAATGCTTTACTCATGGTCCACCTCCCGCCAAGCCAAGGCTGGTTTAACCACTGCAGTGTGGGTGTGACCCTTGTTATGAGAGTGGTGGTTATCCTAGGGTTTCTTGCATCCTAAGTGGCTAACATTGAGTCTCCCACCAGCTCTGCTTACTCTGCAACGCCGCTCTCGAGTCAGGGATTCCACTCGGCTCGTGAGATGGGCATCCTTGGGGGAGGCATCGGTGAAGACAAAGATGTCTGAGAGCGGAGGTGTGTGCAGCAGGGCCAGCTGTCAGGGAGGAAAAGGCTGGTTTTAAAAAGTGGCAAGGGGAGTTCCCATTGTGGCTCAGCAGAAACGAATCTGACTAGCATCCATGAGGATGCAGTTTCGACCCCTGGCCTTGCTCAGTGGGTCAAGGATCTGGAGTTGCCATGAGCTGTGGTGTAGGTCACAGATGAAGCTCAGATCTGGCGTTGCTGTGGCTGTGGCATAGGCTGGCGGCTGTAGCTCCGATTAGACCCCTAGCCTGAGAACTTCCATATGACATGGGTGTGGACCTAAAAAGACAAAAAGAAAAAAAAAAGGCAAGGGAGAGAGTTTCCAGTGTGGCACAGTGGAAACAAACCTAACTAGTATCCATGAGGATGTGGGTTCAAGCCACAGCCTCACTCAGTGGGTCAAGGATCTGGCGTTGACCTGAGCTGCGATGCAGGTCGCAGACGTGGCCCAGATCTGGTGTTGCTGTGGCTGTGGTGTAGGCTGGCAGCTGCAGCTCCAGTTCAACCACCAGCCTGGGAACTTCCATATGCCTCGGGTGTGGCCCTAAAAAGCAAAAAGAAAAAAAAATTTAAAAATAAAAATAAAAAATGCAAGGGAGTTCTCATTGTGGCTCGACAGCTTATGAACCCAACTAGTATCCATAAAAATGCGGGTTTGATCCCTGGCCTTGCTCAGTAGATTAAGGATGTGGCATTGCCATAAACTGTGGTGTAGGTCATAGATTCAGCTCAAATCTGGCATTGCTGGGGCTGTGGCATAGGCTAGCAGCTGCAGCTCTGATTCAACCCCTAGCCTGGGAACTTCCATATGGCACAGTGCAGCCCTAAAAAGAAAAAGGAAAAAAAATGGCAGCACAGAGTTCTCTTCTGGTGCAGCGGGTTAAGGATCAGGCACTGTCACTGCAGCGGCTCAGGTTGCTGCTGTGACGTGGGTTCAAATCTTGGCCCAGGAACTTCTACTTGCCATAGGTGAAGCCAAAAAATACCCCCCAAAAACAAACAAAAAAGCAGCAGCAGGAAAATGGGTAGAACCAGGGAGGGCAGAATAGAAGACAATATGGCCCTGGAACCTGGAGTGAAGCTAGTGGGACTAGGCTCTGAAATGGGACGAGGGGTGGGGTCCCAGGGAAGCTCTGGTTCCCTTGATTGTGGGGCCTGGAAAGGGGAGGAGAAGAAGGGAAGGGGTGAAGAGGGTGGACCTCCAGGGCTGACAGGCACATCTCGGGCTCGTCTCCACCTCCCAAGGCGTGAAGCTCATTGAGTTGTTGCCAGAAGCTGTCAGGGTCACTGGTTATAAACACAGGGCCAAACCCTGGGGAAGAAAAAAGGAAGGTGAATGAGTGAGGAAAAGGCTCTGCCCATTCCCACCCAGGGCCGGCTCCCCAGTCAAGAGGCCCGCTGTGCGCCTTGGGTGTTCAAGTGTTGCGATAACAGTACTCCCTTATGTTTATACGGACAGGGCAAGACAAGGCAGGGACGAGGTACCTCTGAGGAGAAAGCGGACCTCACTTCCTCACAAGCTGGTGGCACTTCCTATGGTCCTGAGTGGCTTTTCTGGGTATATGCGTAAACATCAAAAACAGCTTAGGGGGAGTTCCTGTCGTGGCGCAGTGGTTAACGAATCCGACTAGGAACCATGAGGTTGCGGGTTCGATCCCTGCCCTTGCTCAGTGGGTTAAGGATCCGGCGTTGCCGTGAGCTGTGGTGTAGGTTGCAGACGCGGCCCGGATCCTGCATTGCTGTGGCTGCGGCGCAGGCCAGTGGCTACAGCTCCGATTAGAACCCTAGCCTGGGAACCTCCACATGCCGCAGGTGCGGCCATAAAATGACAAAAGGCAAAAAAAAAAAAAAAAAACCCAGCTTAGGGGAGTTCCCTTGTGGTGCAGCGGTTGAGGACTTGGTATTATCACTGTAGTGGCTTGGGTTGCTGCTGTGGTGGGGGTTCGATCCCTGGCCTGGGAACTTCCACATGCCATGCCATGGCCAAATAAATAAATAAATAAATAAATAATACAAATGAACTTATTAGACAGAAATAGACTCACCGACAGAGAAAACACACCTGGACTTACCAAAGGGGAAAGGGGCAGGGACGGATAAATTAGGAGACTGGGATTAACCGATACACATTAGTACTTATAAAATAGATAAACAACAGGGAACTACTGTTTAGCATAGGGAACTATAGTCAATCTGTTATAATAAACCTATAATGAGAATCGGAAAAAAATGTGTTTGTGTGTGTGTGTGTGTGTGTGTGTGTGTATATAATATATATATATATGTAATACATATATATACACATACATACATATATGTATACACACATACATATAACTGAATCACTTTGCTGTACATCTGAAACATTGTAAACAACTATACTTCAATTGAACAAAAACAAAAAACATTGGCATTCCCATCGTGGCTCAGCGACAACAAATCTGACTAGTATCCATGAGGATGCAGGTTCGATCCCTGGCCCCACTCAACAGGTTAAGGATCCAGTGTTGCCAAAAGTGGTGGTGTAGGTCACAGACACAGCTCAGATCCAGCATTGCTGTGGCGAGGGTGTAGGCTGGAAGCTATAGTTCTGATTCAGCCCCTAGCTTGGGAACTTCTATATGCTGACAAAAAGACAACTATACATATGTATGTACAAATACACATACATATGTGTATGTATCATATACATACACAGGTAGACATACACATACAGGCAGATCAGACTCACATACATACACATACAGGCAGATCAGACTCAAACTCTGCTCTTGGGCAATTCTCAGTCCACATTTTTTTTTGCCTTTTTGTCATTTTAGGGCCGCACTCGCAGCACGTGGAGGTTCCCAGGCTAGGGGTCGAATTGAAGCTGTAGCCACTGGCCTACACTACAGCCACAGCAACACAGGATCCGAGCCAGGTCTGCGACCTACACCACAGCTCACGGCAATGCCGGATCGTTAACCCACTGAGCAAGGCCAGGGATCGAACCCGCATTCTCATGGTTCCTAGTGGGATTATTCATTAACCACTGCACCACGACGGGAACTCCTCAGTCCACATTTTATTTGATGATCATTTCAACCTTGGAAGATAGACAGGGTAAGGCAAGTACTGACCCATTTTATGGACGGTGAAATGAGGAAAGAGAAGTTAATCAGCCTAAGGACACACAGTAAGACTGGTGGTCTGACTTTAATTCAACAGGGAAAGGAATGTGATGTAAGCAGCTGTCTTAGACAGAGGCCTGGACACACCCACTCCTCCATCTTCATTCCAACTCTACAGGAAAAGGATAATTGAAAATGAATTATTACAGGGAGTTCCCATCATGGCTCAGTGGTTAACGAACCCAACTAGTATCCAAGAGGATGAGGGTTCGATCCCTGGCCTCGCTCTCAGTGGGTTAAGGATCCAGTGTTGCCGTGAGCTGTGGTGTAGGTTGCAGACACAGCTCGGATCCCCTGTTGCTGTGGCTGTGGTGTAGGCTGGCAGCTGCAGCTCTGATTTGACCACTAACCTGGGAACCTCCACATGCCATGGGTGCAGCCCTAAAAAGACAAAAAAAAAAAAAAAAGAAAAATGACTTATTAGAATGGAAGTCTAAGAAAGCAGAGATGACCTGCCTAGGCACATATCATCGTTAATATGGGAAATGCTGTCATTTAGGAAACAGTGGAAGATGTGGCTGATTATTCCCTATAGGCACATGGGTACCAGTAAAGCTCCACTCAGGACCACAGAAGTGCCTCCATTTTATTACGGAAGAAAAGCCACGAGGCTCACTCCTCTTCCGGTGGCATTTACCCTTGCCCTGGACTTCCCTGCGTTACGCCGGCCAGACCACAGTTACCTGGGTCGTGGAAAGGCACGAGGACGTAGTGAGTGGGCTCCATGGGGCCGCCCCGCCGCTGCTCCACGATGCGGCGGGCCTGGATTTTGGCAGCGTTGATCTCCTCACCCATGCTGCCCGTGGTATCCAGGACGAAGCTCAGGCTGGAGGCTGGGGTGATGTCCAGCAGCCTGGGAAGCGGGCCAGGGATACGGTGAAGGGTCTGCACACTGTCCCCAGCCCCTGGTTTCTCAGCTCTGGGGCACCTACCTATTAAAGGGCCCGTCTCCAGGGGGTCACTCACCTGGAGAAACCCCTGTCTCCCAGGCGGTTTCGTAGGAGGTTGAAGGCCTGGATGGAGGCCAGAAGGGCCAGTTTTGCAGCCTGCAGGTGCAGCATGTGGTGCGGGGAGAAGCCTGGGGATCTGCTGTCCTTGTTGATGCCTCCCCGGGGTGGCTGGGAGCGGCTCTGGTCAAAATGGCCCCCGTGGCTACACTTCCCTGGGGTGGGGAAAGGGGTCTGGAGGGTGGAGGTGAAAAACCCCCCGCCGGAGTTTCCATTGTGGCTCAGCAGGTTAAGAACCCGCCTAGCATCCATGAGGATACGGGTTTGATCCTTGACCGCGCTCAGTGGGTTAAGGATCCAGCATTGCCGTGAGCGGCAGCGTAGGTCGCAGATGCGGCTAGGATCTGGCGTTGCTGTGGCTGTGGTGCAGGCCGGCAGCTGCAGCTCTGATTGGATCCCTAGCCTGGGAACCTCCATCTGCTACAGGTGCAGCCTTTTTTTTTTTTTCCATTAAAAAAAAAAACCCCAAAAACAAAAACCATTGCCTCCTAAGAAAATGAGGCCCTTTCTGACCAGGCCTGACCCTCTCACTCCTTAGCAGATGATCAGCAGGAAACTATGCCACATTTTTGCCACATTTTACAGAGGGCAGCTCGAGTGAATCTGGAGTGATTCGTCACCGCAGCACACAGTGGATCCCCGATCCCTCCGGTGAGTCCCTCACGGCTGCCCCCTGCGCAGTGGACGAGTCTTATTAGCTGAGTAAGAAGCTGCTCCCCAACCCCAACAATCACGGCCGCCCCCGTGGGCCTTCATCCATCCACCCAGCCACATCCCCACACCCTCTCCTTGCCAGATGAAATAGGACAAGGGCCTCCAGGACTGAAGTCTGTGGGGAGAGGGTTGGAGAAAGGCAGTGACTCTCCCCTTCCAGCTGGGGGCTTTCCTGTCTGGTACCTGGCGGTTTGGGGGGGTGAGTTCCGAAGTAGCCAGAGGTGAGGAGTGTGACGCCCAGCAAGTTCCCAGGGCAGCTCAACTCCTCGCAGTCGGCGCAGGTCGGATCGTCCGCTGGGAAGAGAGGGCGGGGGGCTGGGACCCAAGATTCTGCTGCCCCTCACCTTTATCCCCGTCCACCCCAAACTTCTGCAGCTTTTCTGCCCAACTGGAGCAAGGAGAAAGCCCTCAGGTACCCCTCATAAGTGCCGTGCTAGGCTCTGAACTAAAACCTGGAGTTCACGGGCTGGTCATGAGACTCAACACTTGAGACCAAGACTGTGCTGGAAAACCCAGAAGTGTGGGGACCAATCCTACCAGGAGAGCGCCCTCTGTGAGCTGCGGGCTGGGAGTGAACTCCAAACACACACGAGAGGCAGCTTCCAGGACATGGTTCAGTCTGAAGGATGAGGGGACCCGGAGGGAGCGCCGTGTGACCCAGCCGGGGGAGGAAGCTCCGTGAAAGCCAGAGACCTCCCTGAGGCCTGCAGACCCGGTCCTGGCTCTGTGCTCCCCTGGGTGCCCTCGCGGGAGTCGGCTCACTAACGGGCCTTTGGCTGATCGGAGGGACCTCACAGGTTGTTCCAGAGATGCAGCGATGTCACCTCCTATGCGACCTCAGGATGTGACACTGGCTGGTGGGCCTGAGAGGAAGTGGCTGTGCGGAGCTCCCCCTGCGACCAACAGGGTCAGGGCTGTACCTTGTGCCAGGCTGCGGAGCTCCTGCCTTGGCCAGAGGAGGTGAGGGTGTGGCTGCTGCCTCCCCAGTTCCACCCAGTTGCTGTGACTGTAGAAATCCTAGACCCAAGGGAAAGGGGCAGAAGGAGCGCCAGCCGACTATCCTCACAATCTCCAGGCCCGACTCCTCACTCCCCGCAAAGCCTCCTCCCACCCACTGCTCCTTCAGACACCCCCAGTCCCTCCACTGCCTCCCCCTGGCCCCGAGCGGTTTTCCCGGGTGGGAGAATTTCTCCCCAGCTCAGCGGAGCAGAGCGGGCCCACCTCTCATCCTCGGCACCGCCCGCTCCTACCCTCGCTTGGCTCCAGCCGCAAAGGCCTCCCGGCTGCCCCCACAACGAGCCCCGGGTTTGGAGCTGGGGACTAGGGAACAGCCCCGGATCTGGAGTAGGGGAGGCAAGACTGAGCAGGCGCCATTGGGAGACAGGAAGGCTGGAAGCGAAGACCCCCCGCTAGCTGGCCCGCCACCGCCCGCCTCTGTGCCCACCTGCAAGGCGTGAAGCGCGGCCCCAAGGCGCTGGCGGGCCAGGGTGTGGTCAAGGGCTCTGGCCGCCACCACGCTCTCCCGCAGAGCCCCCACCAGGCGTGTGCGCCCCCGGCCCAGGCGCTCGGCGTCGAAGTGCAGTTCGGGGTCGTTCCTGGAAGTCGGCAGGAAGTCCTGGGCGGCATTGGCCCGGGACACCTCGCCTAAGGCTGCCCGGAAGCGCCGGGAAGGAGACCCAGGGCCAAAGTAGGCGGCAAAGAGGTCGTCGGCAAGGAGGGTGCGGCCCTGGGAGAGAAGTGGGGGCCGGGGGTAACAGGGAAGCGCTTTGCGTTGGCCCGTTGCCCGCATGGGCCCGGCTCTGGCTTGAGGCTGCGTGCGGGGGGGTGGGCGGGGACCCAGGGTGCTGGCCCTGCGAGGGAGGGCGACGCTGGGCTTTTCTGAGAGAGGAGACACCTGATTTTAGGACCAGGACCCTGGGCACTGTTGCTGTGGTGAGGAGAGGAGGGGGTGTGGGGAGGCGGGGTTCCCCCTCGTGGCAAGCAGGGCCCTCAAGGAGTAGGGTCCCTGGGAATGGGGGAACCTGGCTGGGATGTGACCAGACCCAAGGGTGCTCACCAGGAAGTCCTCAAGACGAAGCGGGGGCCGGCCTGGGGGCGGCCGGTCCAGGAAGAGCTGCAGGGTGGCGTTGAGGGCAGCCTCCTCGGTCAGGTCCTGGTGGGTGATGGAGCCGGGGGCAGCCAGGAGGCTCCAGATGTTGGGGAAGAAGGCAGCCGTCGGGGGCAGCAGCAGCTGCAGCAACAGCAGCGCCGGGAGGCCCAGGTGGGATAGGGGTGCGTCGGCGGGGAGCATGGCGGAGACATGGACCTGGTGGGGGAGCGGGCAGAGGGCTGTTGAGGGAGGAGGGAGCAGCGGCGTCTCCAGGGGAGGGTTTCCTGTTTTGTCTCCATGGGCACCTGCTTCGGCCCTTTATCTGCTCCAGCTGGCCTCCCCGCCCTCTCCCCTCATTCAGAAAACCTGAGGGCCCATCAGACCAATAGGGACTTACACCTGCGCGGGAGGGGGCTGAGGCGCCTCCCCCAGGCCGCCCCGCTCCACCCCAGGCCGACACCCCCTTGCACAGGGAGCCTCCTCTCCGGGCCTCTCCCCTACCTGGTTGCTGGGTCTCCCGGCAGGGCCGCTGGGGCGTGGCGTCACAGGGCACTTAGGTCAGAGTTATAATTAACCTAGGCCGCACTCGGTGGAGGGGGAGGGAGGCCCCGGCGCGGCGGGGGCTGGACAGGCAGGCCTTGGACCCTCCACCCAAGGCCACAAGCAGCAGCCGACAAGCACCAGGGCGGTCCCTCCTCCGCTGGCTGCAGTGCAGTGCGGAGGTGAGTGGGGAAGCGGCGGCGGAGGAGGGAGCCCGCAGGGTGACTCAGGCCTGGCTCAGGGCCAGGGCCAGGCCCAGACAGACGCACCTCTGCCCACCAGGAGCCAGCGCCTCATGCCCAGCCTGCTGCCCTACTGTTCACACGTCGATGCCTGAGGATTCCGGAACCCGGCCCCACCACACAAACAGCCAAGAGATGGTCAAAAGTATTTTATTGCTGCCATCCCCAAGGTGGACCACTGGGGGTCGGGAGGGCTGGGGCTGGGTGTGTCACAGCATCTTCTGAAACAGGGCGATGGCCTCGTCCACCTTCCTGAGCTCTGCTTCCGTCTGCTGGAGCTGAGGGTGGAACAAGGGGGTGCTGGGTAGCGAGGGCCCAGGCCCAAGAGAGGGGAGCCCCAAATGGGGAGGGCAGAGGGGTCAGAGCTGGAGAAACGGGTGAGGACCACGGGCGGGAAGCAGTTCGGGGACCTGTGTGCTTGGCTGGCCGGTCTCCCCACCAGCATCCCCTTTCTCTTCCACCATCACTGGTCTCCTGGGTCCTGCCTTTTCCCAGAGTGGTCAGTTCCCAAGGACAAAGGGGCCTCTGAGCTCATGTGTCTCCCAGTGGCCTGGCCCTAATACCTGACTGGGGAGGTGGAACAGAGGTTAGGAAGGCAGCCTCTGAAGCTGGCCCTCGGCCTTCAGCTGGAAAAGGGTGACAGTGGTTTTGCAGCCCCCGGGCCTGAGAGGGCCCCTTGGGACAATTAAGTGAGAAATTAACTCCACTCAGTCCCTATAACTATCTGCCTCCACCCATGTTCTCTTCTCGTGCCTGTGGTTTTCCCCACGGCTCCTCCATGGAGGGGCCCCAGGTGATCGGCTGAGCTCCCCGACTCCACCTGGTCGGCCCCGAGCCCGGCGCCCTGCACGCGGACGCCATGTTTGAGGCCCCGGGTGGGGGACGAGGGGTCTGGCTGGGAGGCAGGACGCCCGGTTCGAGGCCTACCTCCCCCATCAACCTGCTACGTGCCCCTGCCCGCGCAGTTCTGCACGTGTAACCGGGCGAATGACACGGTCCCACCTGCTCCCCAGGGACTGCCGGGGGTGGGCGGAGTGGTCACGGGGGCTCTGATGGTGGAGGGAGCACTGGCGAGGGCCACGGGGAAGGAAACGCCCACCCAAACCACACACCTTGGCTTCATCTGCCTCCTGGACTTTGAGAGGCACCTTGACAGAGTAGCCGGAGGCGGCGCGGCGCTCCCGCAGACGCTGGGCCTGCCGCTGCGCCTCGTCACGCTTGGCCTGCAGTTTGCTCAGCTCCCGGGCCGGGTCTACCAGCCCCTGCAGCTGCAGGTGGACGGAGCAGCGGTCAGAGGCCAGGGCCACAGCACAGCCCTGGGGGGCAGAGGCCCCCAGCGCCAGGACAGCCACCACACCGGCGCTGGCCAGCGTCTGCACGTAGCCGGACACCGCCGACGCCAGGGCGCCCGTGGTCTCATCAGCCACTTCCAGGAAACCTGAAGGGGGAGGGAGAAAGGTGAGCAGACAGGAGACGAGGCAGCCACCCTGATACGGGTCCCAGTGCGCTGCGGGGACAGGGGGACGCGGGGGCCTGAGGCTCACAGTCGGGCCGGATCCGGGTGAGGTTGTAGTCGGCTCGCAGGGAGCGCACGGCTCGAGTGGCGCTCAGGGCCAGCTCGAAGGCGGCCTCTGCCTCAGGGTCCTTCCAGGAGCACTGTGGGGCGCAGGGCGGGTCAGGGAAGCCGCGAGGCCGCTCCACGGAGCCCCCCAAGCTCTCCTCCCGGCCACAGCCGTACCTCCGAGGGCTCCGGGTAGGAGGTAACGCAGAGGCTGGGGGCGGCCTGCGGCGTCCGCCGGGGCAGCCTCTGGAACAGCTCCTCAGTCACGAAGGGCATGAAAGGAGAGAGCAGCCGCAGGCCGACGTCCAGGCAGGTGTAGAGGGTCTGGCGGGCGCACTCGGCCGCGCCCTGGTCCACCCCGCTCAGCACAGGCTTCAGGCACTCCTAGGGGACCGGGAGGCACCGGGCTCAGGGCTGGGGAAGGGATAGCTTCCGGCCCCCGCGAATCCGCGAGGACTGGGAGGGGGACAGGAGGGCCCGGCCCCTCCTCACCAGGTAGACATCACAGAGCTCGTAGAGCCAGAAGCTGTACTGGGCGGTGGTGACGGCTGGGAAGTCGTAGGCCTGGAAGCCCTGGTTGCTGAGCCTCACGGCCTCAGTCAGCCGGCTACGGATCCAGCGGTCCGCCAGGCTCTCTCGGCCTCCAAGCTTGAGGGGAAGGAGTGTATCAGCCACGGGGCCACCATCTGCCCCGGAGGGAGGGAGCCTGAACCTCACAGGAACGGGGACCACGGGGCAAATCTGCCCTCCAGGGGCCTGATGGGTCCGAAGCAACCACCACGTGCCCAGTGTCTGGGGGGAAGGACCGGACACCCACCCCACCCCCGGCACCTTGTGGAGGACCCCCGTGCCCGAAGCTCTCCCTATGACAGGCTGTCCCTGAATCCATCTGTCACCCCAGCTACACGGAGGCACCCTGGGCGCAGGGCCTGGGCCTCATACTCCGTGGCTACAAT
Organism: Catagonus wagneri; assembly: GCA_004024745.2. Lineage (NCBI taxonomy): Eukaryota > Metazoa > Chordata > Mammalia > Artiodactyla > Tayassuidae > Catagonus > Catagonus wagneri. The sequence continues at coordinate 12,158,444 of PVHT021183524.1, read as the reverse complement.
CCTGACACGGCACAGGCCCTGCTTGACGCTGGGATGGCAGGGGTGCAACCCGTGCGGGAGCTGCCCACCAGGCCCTCACCTCGGAGGTGGGTGAGGGGACGAAATCCTTCCCAAGGCCACGGAGGGCAAACTTGGTGGCGTTCCAGAGCTTGTTGCAGAAATGCCGGTAGCCCAGTATCCGGTTCACATCCAGGTTGATATCACGGCCTGGGGAGGGTGGGGGGTGAACGTGCGCGCTCAGCATCCCCGCTGGGGCCACACCCGGGGAGGGGGGGGGCCTTGGGGAAGGGGGCGGCGGCCGAGGCCCGGGGAGCCGTACCCTGAGACGTGTAGGCACACAGTCCGAACCGGAGAGCGTCGGTGCCGCACTCGGGGATCCCCGCCGGGAAATCCGCCTTCTGTGGGGGGAGGGGGCGCGTCCTGAGCCTGCCTCAGCCACTCCTCACCTCCCGCCGCTCCAGCCCCCGTGCCCACCCTCTGTACCTGCCCCTCTTTGGCCTTCTGCATCTCGCTGGGATCCAGGTTGCTGTTCACCAGCTGGTCGTGGAGGCCCTGCGGGGAGGGGGAGCGGTCAGGGGGCCGTGGCCTCAGCCCCGCAGCCCCTCCCGGCCTGACCCGGCGCCCAGCCCCACCTGCAGGGAGATGCCGTGGATAACGTCCAGGGGGTCGATGACGTTGCCCAGAGACTTGCTCATCTTCCGGCCGTGGGCGTCCCGCACGATGGCGTGGAGGTAGACCTGAGGGGCGGGGGGCGGGGAGGCCGTGAAGACGTGGCGCCCCCTCCCCTACATCCGGTCTGCCCCCTACTCCCGACCTCAGGCCCCTCAGCCTCCCCCGGCCCCTTCACGTCAACTAGGGGTGTTCCCTCCTCGGGGAAGCCAAGGTACCGTCACCTAGCAGTCTCAGCCCCCATAAGGCCCCCCTGGCCAGGCCCTGCCCCGGGTCCCCGTCCACGCTGAGCCCGAGCTGTGGCACAGGAGGGCGGGTGAGGGACGGGACCACGGGAGGGGTCTCGGCTGTCTCCACACCTCTCTGAAGGGCAGCTTGCCGGTGAGCTTCAGGCCGAGCATGACCATCCTGGCCACCCAGAAAAAGAGGATGTCGTGGCCCGTCTCCAGTAGTGTCCCCGGGTAGAACACACTCAGATCTTCTGACTGGGGGCGGAGCAGGGTGTGAGCGAAGGGGAGCCAAGGCCCCCCAACCAAGACCACCCCCCGCCCCCGGCCCCGGGCTGGCCCTGGGAACACACCTGGCTGGGCCAGCCCAGGATGGAGAAGGGGAAGAGGCCAGAGGAGAACCAAGTATCCAGTACGTCTTCATCTGAGGGAGGCCAAAGGTCAGAGGTCAGAGGGGGCAGAAGCGAGGATCAGAACCCCCCAGGCTCTGCCCGCCACCCCAAGGCCCCGCCTTGCCTTGCTGGAGACTGATCTTGTCTGGAGACACCCCAAACTCCCTGGCCGCCTTCTCTCGAGCCTCGGCCTCGGTGCGCCCACTGACCCAGTATCGCCCGTCAGGGTCCTGCCACGGGTGGAGTGAGTACCCCAGGGGGTGGCTCTGCTTTCTGCCACCAAAGACCCCGCAAACCCAGAGACCCCACAGGTGGGCCAGTCCTCACCTCCCCTGGGGGGACAGCTGGGTCACTGATGGTGACAAAGTAGGCCGGGATGCGGTGGCCCCACCACAGCTGCCGGGAGATGCACCAGTCCCTGCGGGCGGCCGGGGAGTGCGGGCGTCAGCGAGGGTGGAAGGCGCCCGGCCTGTGCCCCGCTGGCCCTCCCCCAGTCACCTCCCGCACCGGGGGCCAGACGCACCGGATGCCGTCCATCCAGGCGCGCCACGTCCGCTGGTGGGTCTCGGGCAGGATTCGGAGGTCGCCCCGCGTCACGGCAGCGCTGGCGGCCCGGGCCATCTCCCCGCAGCGAACGTACCACTGCGGCCGCAGCAGGGGCTCTACCACATCCTTGGAGCGGCTGCAGGGACGCGGGGGTGAGGGGGCCGCGTGGCGAGCACCCTGAGGAGCCCGACCCCCCACCCACCCAGGGTTCCCACCCTCACTTGCAAAGCGGCACCACCATGGGGTTGTCCTCAACGCCGCGGAAGAGTCCCCGCTCCTTCAGGGCCGCCAGCACTGCCTTTCTGGCCTCAAACCTGGGCAGGCCCTGGCCGGGGGAGACGGGCTCTGTCACGGCCATGCCAGGAACCCCGCTGTCTCCTGGCCCAGCCACCGCGCCCCGACAGGCTCACCAGGAAAGGCGGCGGCACGTTCACAAGGGCCCCTCGGGCGTCCATGATGCTGACGGCCTCCAGCCCGTGCCGCTGGCCAACCTCGTAGTCGTTCTGGTCGTGCGCGGGGGTGATCTTGACTGCACCTGGGGTGCACGTGGCGGGGGGGGCAGGAGGGACCCAGTGGAGTCCCCGCCCACACGCGCCCCCTTCTGTGGTGGACGCGGCTCCCAGACCGCCCTGCCCCCCGTTCCCCCAGCACCGTCCCCACAGAACCAGCCCAAGTCCCGCCTGTTCAAGTGAAGCTTATTCGCTTTTTCTTTGGGAAGGAAGGTGACCAGCGGGAGCACGGCTGGCGGCTCCTTCCTCGCCCACAGGACAGCCCCTCGCTCACCTGTGCCAAACTCCATGTCCACAAAATCATCGAAGACGATGGGGAGGCTCCGGGACACGAACGGGTGGATCACGCTCTTACCCTTCAGGTGCTGGGGACGGAGGGAGACGCCGAAAATGTCCCAGGGGCTGGGCGGGCTCGCTGCTACGTGGGGCCCTGACTTCCCCACACCCCAATCGCTGAGGAAAGCAGCCAGAGGATGGGTCTCCGATTTCCCCTCCGCAGCCCGGTGGGGGCTCCGTGCCCCTCCCAGCACCACACAGAGCGTGGGGCCCCCTCCAGCCAGCACGCCTCCCCGAACAGAGGGCAGCACCCTGCCACACCTGGTATCTGGGGTCTTCGGGGTGCACAGCTATCGCCACATCCCCCAGCATTGTCTCGATCCGGGTCGTTGCCACCACCACCTCCTCGTCGCCATCTGGGGTGACAGGGGCCCTTGTGGTCTCAGGCCTGGGCCCCTCCCGCCCCGCCCCCAACCTTGCCCAGGATCCGGGCGCCCCCGGCTCCTACCTGAGCCTTGGACTTTGTAGGCAAAGGAGACGAGGACCCCAAACTCCACCTTCTCGCTGTAGCCGGGCACGGACAGCAACGTGCGGCCTGTCAGCTCCTTCTTATCCACCTGTGATGGAGGAGACGGAGACTCCGAGGCGGCCCCGGGCAGGGTGGGGGCTGGGGGTGACGGTGGGCTGGGGGTGCTGGGGGTGACGGTGGGCTGGCAGCGGAGATGGCGAGAGCCGGGGGAGGGGCACACCTCGATGTCGGAGATGGCAGAGTTGAGGGTGCAGGACCAGTTGACAAGGCGTGTACTGCGGTAGATGACACCTTCCTCGTGGAGCCGGACAAAGGCCTCAGTCACGGCTGCTGACAGTTTCTGTGGGGAGCGGGGGAGTCAGACACGGGCCTAGGTGCCAAGGCAGCAGGGCCACTGAGACCTGGCCGGCCCAGCACCCCACCTCCTGGCACAGAGACCCCTTCAGGGGCTGGAGGGGGAGGGGGGCCGTGGGAACTGCCTGGTGATGCCAGAGATGGCAGGGAAGGCTCTCGGCTAGTGCAGAGAACCCTGGCGTTCAGGCTCCTGGGGAGAGTGAGGCCCCATCATGTGCCTGAAGGAGTCTGAGCTCCGAGGGTGGACGACAGGGACCACGAAGGGCTGTGACGTGGGCAGAAAGTGGCATTGACAGCTGAGCCCGTAATGGTTTCCCATGATATGGCCGCCCCCTGGGGGAGCCTGCGCCCCTGCCCCAGCCCCGAGACCCCTGCACTCCCACTCACGGGATCCATGGTGAAACAGGCCCGATCCCAGTCCAAGGAGCTGCCAAGCTTCTTCAGCTGGTGGTAAATCCGGTCACCTTTCCTGGAAGCGGACACACGGGCCAGGATCGGGACTCAGGCCTTGGCTGGAGGGAGGCGTCAGGCGGCTCAAAGGGCCAGGGTGGGGCTCCCACATCCCCGTGGAACAGGCCCGGGCCCAGCACCCCCCAACTTCTGCAAGAGGGTCTGACCCTGCGGCCAGGGTCCCAGGGGACAGAGATCTTATCTGGACGAGGGACAGGGAGGCAGGGCCTCAAGGCCTGCGGGGCCAGCACTCACTCCTCCTTCCACTTCCAGACCTCCTGCAGAAAGGCCTCCCGGCCCAGCTGGTGCCGACTCAGCCCCTGCTCGCGCCAGAGCTTCTTCTCCACCACCACCTGGGTGGCGATGCCCGCGTGGTCGCAGCCCGGGTTCCACAGGGTGGTCTCCCCGCGCATGCGGTGCCTGCGGGAGGAACACGGGGACCAGCAGTGAGCGGGCGGGGGAGCTGCCCTGGAGGAGGAGGGGGCTCCGGGCAGGCAGACCATGGACTCGGGAAAGAAAGGGGCGGTGGGCGGGAAGCCCCCAACTCGGAACTCGCAGGCAGGCAGAGAGGCGGAGGACAGCCAAGGGAATCCGCCAGAACAAAGAGGAGGCTCTCGACAGACTTGAGAGCAAAACACGAGAGACTTACAATCATTAAAACAAACTTTCATAGAAACTAGGAACAAGGTTATAGATCAAGGAAACAGAACAGTGATTGGAAGCAGATCCAAGCCTGTTCAGTATTTGTTAGAGGTGGCATTTTGTATCCATGGAGAAAAGACAAACTGTTTAATAAATGTGTCTGGGACAATAGCTAATTGGCTGGAAAAGTTGCCTTATTTTCCTATATTCACAGAACTAATTTTTTTTTCTTTTTTTGTCTTTTGTCCTTTTAAGGCCACGCCCACGGCATATGGAGGTTCCCAGGCTAGGAGTCGAATCAGAGCTATAGCTGCCAGCCTAAGCCACAGCCACAGCAAGGTAAGATCCGAGCCGCATCTGGAACCTACACCACAGCTCATGGCAACGCCGTATCCTTAACCCACTGAGCAAGGCCAGGGATCGAACCCACAACATCATGGTTCCTAGTCGGATTCGTTTCCGCTGCACCACGATGGCAACTCCTAATTTTTAAAAATTTTAAATTAAAATTTTAAGGCCCTTCCAACTTAAGAAAACATTAGAGCATTAGAAAATGCTATCACTAAAAAAATTAAAATAACAGCTGATTATGTTTACAACTTTGAGGCAGAAGAGGCCTTTTTTCAGGGAAGTGGGGTGTACTCATAGCACGTGGGAGTTCCTGGGCCAGGGATCAAACCTGTGCCACAGCAGTGACAACGCTAGATCCTTAACCCACTGAGCCACCTGGGAATTCCAGGAGAGGCCTTCTTGAACAAGACAGTAAAGATAAAAGTAGAAAACTGGGATTCCTGTTGTGGCTCATGGGGTTAAGAACCCGACTCAGTGTCCAAGAGGATGTAGGTTAGATCCCTAGCCTCCCTCAGCAGGTTAAGGATCCGGTGTTGCCGTGAGCTACCGTGTGGGGCGCAGACACAGCTCCAATCTGGCATTGCTGCGGCTGTGGTATAGGCCGGCAGCTGCAGCTCTGATTTGACCCCTAGCCCAGGAACTTCCACATGCTGCAGGTGTGGCCCTAGAAAGAAAATAAATAAGTAAATAAAAACAAATAAATAAAGTAAAAAAAAAAAACACTGGCAAACTGTCTAGACTAAAACACAAAACCTCAGGACAATGAAACCTGAATTGAAAAGCAAAGATGAGACCATTGGGAGTTACCGCTGTGGCTCAGTGGTAACGAAACTTGACAACTATCCATGAAGACATGGGTTTGATCCCTGGCCCAGCTCAGTGGGTTAAGGATCCAGTGTTGCTGTGAGCTGTGGTGCAGGTTGCGAATTCAAGCTTGGATCCTGTGTTGCTGTGGCTATAGGCTGGCAGTTGCAGCTCTGATTTCACCTGTAGCCTGGAAACTTCCATATGCTGCAGGTATGGCACTAAGAAGACAAAAAGAAAAAAGGAAAAAATTGTTGCTACCTTAAGTGTTTTGTAAGAAGCGTCAATTCTTTTCTCATGCAAATAATTCGGCCCTTATGAATATCCAACACAACTAATTTTTCCAATCATCAGTTTCTCACAAAATGCTAAATCTGATGTTTCCCCAGTGCCCAGAGCAGAGCTGGCACAGTTACGTCCTGTAAATATACATATGCTTTTCTGCTTTTTAGGGCCGTACTTGCAGCATATGGAGGTTCCCAGGCTAGCAATCTAATTGGAGCTGTTGCTGCCAGCCTGCGCCACAGCCACAGCAGCGCCAGATCCAAGCCGCATCTGCAACCTACACCACAGCTCACATGGCAACGCCGGATCCTTAACCCACTGAGAGAGGCCAGGGATCGAACCTGTAACCTCATGGTTCTTAGTTAGATTCGTTTCTGCTGTGCCAGGATGGGAACTCCTCAAAATAATATTTCTGGTACCAAGAGGGGAGAGCTTGCAAGTACAAGTGCTGGTTATTTTACCAGAAGGGGATGCTAAGTGATGAGCAATAAAGACCCAGTGAGAAGTGTGCCACCACCAGGGGGCAGAGCTGAGGGCCCCAGGCAGCAAAGAGAAGGGAGGACGGCAGTGGGGAGCAGAGAAGGCAGAGGGAAGCAGCTGAAGGAGAGGACAGGAGCTCACCATCGGGTCAGGGAGTCCTGGATGGCGTTGGTGAGCGCGTGGCCCAGGTGCAGGGAGCCTGTCACGTTGGGGGGCGGGATGCACATCATGAAGACGCCCCGGGGGTTTGGGGCTGACACGCTGGACCGCTGGCAGGGAAGAAGGATGGGCGCTTGCTAAGCCTTCCTGTTAAGGCTCTGGCCCCCGCCTGGGCCTTGTATCTTTCAGCCCTGTCCGTCCCCACCCGCTTCCCCTCCAGGCCGGGGCAGCACTGCCCACTCACCCCATACTCAGGCTTGAAGAAGCCCTGCTGCTCCCACCAAGGGTACCAGGCAGCCTCCACGTACTGAGGGCTGTAGGAGTCAGGCATGGCGCCGCTGACGTCTGGGGAGAGGGAGGGAGGGGTCAGAGCCGAGGCTGGGAGCAGCGGGGAAGGGGACGAGGGGCCAGCAGAGAAGGACCGGCGCTCTGCAAATCCTCACTAAGCAAACTAGTGGGACCAAGGACGGAGCAGGAAGGGGGTGAAAAGAGAAAAGGAAGGTGGAGGTGAAGAGTGGGGGGGTCTCTTTTCCCCTCCTTGTACCTTTCTTTTCCCCAGGTGGGGTTGGGAGGTCATAGGTAATGACCCCAGGATCCCGTTTCTCCCTCTTCTCTGGTTTTGGCTTCTTCTGCTCAGGAGGGAAAGGATACAGGCCCAGGTGTCAGCCACCTGCCACGATACCACCTCCCATCCAGCTCCACCCTTAGCCTCTCACCTCCCCGGAGGGTGGCTGCTGCTGTTGGATCTTCTGCTTCTGTTGGAATTTCTCTAACTTCTCCCGCTTTTTTGCCTCTTTCTTGAGTTGAGCGGCTGTCTTCGTGGGTGCAGGGACCTCAGGGCCTGGAAGGAGGCACAGAAATTCAGACCTGCTGGGTACCCTCTGTGAACAGCACCACAACACCCCAGAAGGGCTATTTCAGCTGCCCAAAGGCTCCCCCACTGGAATGCCGGGGCGACTGCCCACCTACCCGCCCCCCCCACATTGCTAAGAAAAAAAAGAAAGAGAGCTACATGAAAGGCCCCAGAGGAAGTCACTGCCTCCTACCCTCTGCCCTTCCTCACCTGGCTGCTGGGAGGCAGGCCTGGCCCCTGAGAACAGAACCACCTCTCCCAGCACGGCCCGGAATTCTGGCTGCTGGACACAGGTGATAAACCAGCGAGTCACATTACCCCAGATCCGCCGGGCAGAGGGGTCCAGGACCTGGGTTGGGGAAAAGAAATGCACTATCATTAGTCACCCTATAGTGAGGTCCGAGGGAACCCACCCTCATTCTCCCCCAGGTCCCAGTGACTCACATAACGGAAAGGCAGCAACAAGGCTGTGACAGCCGCCAGGTCAGCCAGAGTCGGGGCCTCCCCAGCCAGGTAGGTGTGCAGCCGAAGCCATTCCTCCAAGGGGCTCAGAGCCCTGCCCAGGGCCCCCAGCGCAGCCTAGCAGGAAGGCAACGGGGTATGAGAAAGGGACTGGACTGCCTCAATCCCCAGCCCCGCTCAACCCATGTGGCCCCCTTCCATTCCCACAAATCACCACCTCCGAGACCAGGTTTTCTTCATGGAAACGATCATAGTAAAAATACTTCCCATTCATTCAATAAATTCCTACTGAACACTCACTATATGTCAGATGCAACATACTAAGCACAGGAAGTTAAAGATTACAGGGTTGCTTCAACAAATATTTATCAAGTATATACTGTACGCCAGGCCCTTCTCTAACAAATGAGACAGCTGAACAGATAGAACCCTGACCTGTTGGCCTTTACATTCTAGTAGGGAAAATAATAAGTGTGCAACTATATAACATATTACCTATTTTTCTCCTTAAATGCTATGAAGACAAATAAATTATGTTGAGGGGGACATAGAATTCCAGAGAAGGGGCCTCTAATCAGATAGGGAAGTCAGGATGTGAGGGAGCAATCCAGGATCTAAGTCATTTCCGTCATTTCATTTCATTCATTCATTTACCCATTCATTCAAACAGTACTTAGCATCCAAACCTGTCTGTGCTCAATATTCTGTGAGGAGATGGTATTATAAAGACGATAAAGCACAGCCCTACTCTGAAAAATTTTACGGCTATAATCTTGCGTGATGATCTCTCCTTTCCCTTACTTTCCTTCCTCCACCTTTCACTTCTCCTTGTCTCCCCAGCAACTGTCACCAGTCCAGGCCTGGTGCCTCTCCTCAGTCTCCTTCCCCTAGTTTTTTCCTGTAATTCACAGTAACGTCAAACCTCATCAGTTTCAGAGCCATCAAACCCTCACTCAGAGACTGTAAAGCATCTGGCGCTAGATTATGTGCTCTGACACATCTTTTAATCTTCTCAACGCGTCCTCAATTTTCGTCTTCATAGGCATAGGAAGACCAAGGCCCCCAGAGTTCAAGAAAGCTGCCCAAGTGTACCATACCAGGTGGCAAACTGGGATATGATCGGTCTTTTTCTGACACACTATCTTTCTGGCTCACTGACTCTAATTCTTTCTTCCTTCTTCGAAATTCCCACCCCTCTCCCCCTCTTGGCTTCTCCTCACCTGGGGGTCCTGGGCAGAGCTTCGGAGTCCCAAGGCTGGCAGCGTTGCCCCACAGGCAGCTGGAATTAGCTCCGTGTCTGCATAACTGACCCACTGTTGGACAAGGACAGCGGCCCGACTACCTCCAGGGCCCCCCAGGCCTGCTGGCCACAGCAGCTGGGCCACGGCCGTGGCTCCCCACACCCAGAGCCCACCGGGCCCCTGCTCCAGGGCGGGCAGGCGGGGTGGGGGAAAGGGAGTCCTGCTGGCCGGGGGCGGCTGGAGACAGACGCGGGGGTGGGCTCCTCCCCATCCTGGACCCTCCCCAGCCTCGCCGTAGCGGGCAGCTATGAGGGCTCGGAGGCTGGGGAAGGCATCGGGGTGAGGAGAGACGTAGAGGATGGACATGGTTGTGCAGGAAGTCCGAACAAGGTGGAAAAACCCTAAGGGAAAAGGGAAAGAGTAAGACCGAGGGATCCAGGGGGCTCCTGAGTGGCTCCTCTACCTCAAGCGCCCGAGGCCCCCAGAACTAAGGGTCTGATCGGACCCCAAGAACCGAGGACTCTGCTCTCGAAGTGGCAATGACAGTGGGTAATTAACTCCCCAAGACCGCGAGCCCTTACGGGTGCGTGGGAAACTCGAAGGAGCCTCTCGGCTGCCGGTAAGACGCGGGTTCGGCCCGCATGTACGTACTGGAGGGAGGTGGTCACACTGAGCCGGGCATCCACCTCATAGCCGGGCACCGGCCGAAGTTGGACTCGCCCGGCGGCCGGGGCCTACGAGTCCGGCAGGCGGGGATGGTGGGCGGTCCTCCCGGCGACCCTAGCTCCCTGCGACAGCCGCCCGGGCAGTCGGCGCCCACGTGTTCCCCCCTTTGTGACTACGAGCGTTTCCGGGCCCGGGGTCTTGGCGCGGGCGCCCGTGTCCTGCCTGCGTGTACGGGCGCTGCCTGCCAGACCTTGGCCCAAGGAGTGTGCCGCCCGCCGCAGACCGCGCTCCCGAGGAACCGTGCGGGGCGCGGGAATGGGAGAAGGGCGCGGGGAGGATGTGCCGGGAACCGCGCTCCCGTCAGGCGTCGCCGCGGGCACCCCGCCCGGGTCCTCGGGCGGGACGGGGAGGGGCGGGGCGAGCCGGGCGGGAGGGCGGTGCCAGCTGACAGCCCAGGACGCGGCCGAGGAGGGCGCCACCTGATGCAACCGCGGATGGGGGTCTGTTTGGCCCATGCCCTGGCGTACAGCTTCTCCTTGGGCCTCGTTTCCTTCTAAGTGGGAGGAGGGAGTCACGCTGGATGGCTTCCAAGGTCCCTTCGTGCTGAGGACCCTCATCTGGGGCGGGAACTCTTGCTAAATGAGTTTACAGTTAATTCCGTCACAAACTCTCCACAGTGAAAGTTGACACTTGTATTTATATGCAATGGATATTGGGAAAGGACTAGATCCAGCATCATGCATCTTGGTGTCTCATTAGCTTTCACCTTAGGGGTCCAGCAAACACTTGCCAGGTACAGTATAAGAAAAAGGCTGTGGTAGGTAGGCCACATAGGTAGGGGCATGTAGTCCAACCGAGATCTTGTAGGGTTTGTATCAGGGAGAGGAGTGGCCGATGACAGGACGAGTGGGGTCCCTAACAGGGCTCGGTGAATTCAGTGCCCCTTTCTCACTCTCCAGCCCAGTTCCCAAAACACAAAACCAGAACTCGAATTTGCATCATAAATTTTATTCCCGATGCGGGACAGATTCCTTCCATCCCCAAAACGAATCATATGCTACCCTGGAAAGACCTGGGAGATTCTCCCACCTCCAAGGAAGTGAGAAAGGCAGGTGCTGGGGACCGGGAAGGCTTCGCAGTTCTGCGGCTTACTTTTCCTCCCCTTTTCAACACAGGATAGCAGCTCCCCATCATTACTCCTCTCATCCATTAATCCCTTAAAAAAAAAACCTTTGCTGTGAAAGAAACAACGCCTCAAGTATGGGAGGGAGGCATCCTGGGCTGGGACATGAGGCTCAGTCACCAATGGAAGGAGGGAACGGGAGGAGCAGCCATCACTGCTTCTGCTGCAGGGCCTCCTTCCTTGCTGCGTCCTGTAGCAACTGTGTGTCAACCTCATCTGCTGGCAACTGCACATAGCGAACCACTGAGCCTCGGATGAAGCAGTTCTTCACTGATAACTGGACAAAGATAGACAAATGTTAAAAAAAAAAAAAAAAACCCTTTAGAAATGTCCTCTATCCAGCCAGGGAGCTCCTGGTTTAAGAGGTGTTTCCTCATCTCTGCCATCTACAACTCACCATGTGAGGGTATTTCTCAGGGTCTGTGACACTGATGTCAGTCAGTTTGATGTTGAGATACTAAAAAAAGATGAACACCATCATTAGACCTAGAGACAAAAAGCAAGTTCCCAGACCTTAAGCCCGCCCCTCTCCTTCCCCAAGACTCCATCAGGGCCCTTGTTATAATCTCACCTGATCCACAGAATGGAGGGTTCCACAGATGCTGTCAGAGATAGAGAAAGGAAAAATCAAAATAGTTTATACCTAAGTCAACACAGAGGTGACTTTACAGCAAGGAAAAGAACTTGCGGGATGTAAAGGACTTGAAGAAACCAAAAAAGGTAGAACCAGAGTTCCTATTGTGGCACAGCAGAAACGAATCCAACTAGTATCCATGAGGATGTGGGTTCGATCCCTGGCCTTGCTCCGTGGGTCAGGGATGTGGCATTGCCATGAGCTGTGGTGTAGGTTGCAGAGAGACTCAGAGACCAAGTTGCTGTGGCTGTGGCTGTGGCGTAGGCCGGCAGCTGCAGCTCTGATTTGACCCCCTAGCCTGGGAACTTCCATATGCCGCGGGTGTGGCCCTAAAAAAGCAAAGAAGGAAAAAAAAAGAACCAAAAAGGGGCATGCCTCAGCTGTGGAGTAGGAGAGAAAAGTGCTTCTAGAGCAGTGTTATTTCAGACCTCACATCTCCTCTCCTTAAACTCACTCTTAGCAGCTACTGTCAAAAAAAGTTATGTGCTAGACCTTTATTCTGCATATTTGTAATCTTTACAGCCACTTCATAAGATAGCTATTAACCATTCAGGGGCTCAGAAATGTATATCTTGCCAAGTTTAGAACAAACAGAGACTTTGGTTCAGGCCTGTCCCCCAGAACCATTACCTATGTTCAAATACTGGCTTTGGAATCAGAGCCCCATGTGTAAAGCTGGTAAAGGAGTTAGCTAGCGATGTTCTTTTTCTTTTTGGCTTTTTAGGGCCACACCCTCAGCATATGGAGGTTCCCAGGCTAGGGGTCCCATTGGAGCTGTAGGCACCAGAGCTGCAGCAACACGGGGTCCAATCCGCGTCTGAAACCTACACCACGGCTCACGGCAACACCAGATCTTTAACCCACTGAGCAAGGCCAGGGATCAAACCCGCGTCCTCATGGATGCAAGTCGGGTTTGTTAACCACCGAGCCGCGGTAGGAACTCCTAGCTACCAATGTTCCTGATGATACAGGCATAAGGGATGTCCTGTCCCCTCCTCAATCCTTGAGCCCCCTGAAGTGTACACAAGGAAGACTGAACACCAGTGCTCCAAACCGTGTCACCTCTCCCCCAATTCTTTAATTCTGCCAGTGGTTTCAACACTTAAGTCTCAAAATCTCAACTCCCGTAAGTTGTACTTCTCCATTCTCCATGTACATGAACCCCCATTGTTTGATGTCTCACATTTCTATTATTCTCTTTCTACAAACCAAGGTCTTAAACCTTTACAGCTTAATCCAGTTCAGCCTCCATCGTCGCTGCCCTCATCCTAACCATCCTGCACATCATTGCCAGATTCTAAGTTCCTTAGAATCCTGGTTCTCGGGAGTTCCCTTTGTGGTTCAGTGGTTAATGAACCTGACTAAGATCCACAAGGATGCAGGTTCAATCCCTGGCCTTGCCCAGCGGGTTAAGAATCCGGCGTTGCTGTGAGCTGTGGTGTAGGTTGCAGACACAGCTTGGATCTGGCATTGCTGTGGCTGTGGCTGCGGCTGGCAGCTGTAGCTCCGATTAGAGCCCCAGCCTGGGAACCTCCATATGCCTCAGGTATGGCCCTAAAAAGGAAAAAAAAAAAGAATCCAACTGCAGGAGTTCCCACTATGTTGAAACAGGATCAGTAGCATCTCTGCAGCATCACGATGTGGGTTCGATCCCCAGCCCAGCACAGTGGGTTAAAGGATCCAGTACTGCCGTAGCTGCAGGGTGGGTTGCAAATGCGGCTCAGATCTGATCCCTGACCCAGAAACTTCATATGTCTCGGGGTAGCCAAAACAGAATCCAATTATTGCAGCTTGGGTCACTGAAGAGTTTCGGGTTCAGTGCACTTGGTTAAAGGATCTGGCATTGCCAAGGCTGTAGCATAGGTGGCAGTTGCAGCTTAGATTCAGTTCCTGGTCTGGGAACCTCCCTATGCTGCAGGTGCAGCCATTAAAAAAAAATTATGAGAAATTCCTTAGTGGCTCAACAGGTTAAGGATCTGGCTCCAGTTGCTGCTGTGCTGAGAGTTCAATACCTGGCCTGGAAACTTTTGCATGCCATGGGCACAGCCACAAAAAAATATTTATGAAATAACTGTAATAAATGGTTATTTAAAAAATATCCTTATCTTGCCAAAACTAGAGTTGTCAGTTCTCTTTTGGGCCCTAATTTTCGTAAAATTCTAAGTGTTTGAAATCCAATGTCTGAGGCCAACTGCCTTAGTGGTGGTTTCACCTTATCCTGGGCTGCTAAAAAAATCTCTGACAGTGCCCTGTCACCAACTGCAGCAGCAAATAACTTTTAGGAATTGCATGAGATGGTGACATTTCACTCATTCCCTTAGGACAAAATGTTAGCTGTTGCCGTTGTGGCTCAGCAAAAATGAATCAGACTAGCATGCACGAGTGATGCAGGTTCCATCCCTGACCCTGCTCGGTGGGTTAAAGATCCCATGTGGTGTAGGTCGAAGACGCAGCTCAAATCTGGTGTTGCTGCAGCTGTGGCACAGGCCAGTAGCCATAGCTCGATTTGACCCCTAGCCTGGGAACTTCCATATGCCGAATCTGCGGCCCTAAAAAGACAAAAAAAGAAGGAAATATTAGGCACAAAAGTGCTCTGACACAGGACTTCCCACTGTGCTGTGATGGGATCAGTGGTGACTCTGCAGCACTAGGACGAAGGTTTGATCCCTAGCCTGGCACAGTGGGTTAAAAGGTTTGAGCCCTGGCCTGGCACAGTGGGTTAAAGGATCCAGCACTGCCATAGCTTCAGGGTAGATCAAAACAGTGGCTCGGATCCCATCCCTAGCCCAGGAACTCTATATGCCTAGGAGTGGCCAAAAAGGGAAAAAAAAGGGGGGGGAGATCTGACACAATCATGAGAGAAAGAGCTCTTCTCCCAACCCAATGCATCACCTTCAGTTCTTCTAAGTTCTTGCTTTAGAGTCTGGGGCTAAAACATAACAGTTCTTCTTGCCGTGTAGAAGATCCAGGAAGAAAAGAGGAAAATAAAAAACAAATCGTCTCAGAGAATTGCTGAGGGTGCTTGTGGTTTCCACATTTTTCTCTTTCTATAAGGACCCAGTCTATATGCCACCAATACCACATGCGTTGCCAGGGCCATAAATGGAAATCTATAATCTAATAGGCAAATCCCTTGCCTCATCCTTTCCCGCCATGTTACTGTCTCTGCCACTAAGAAACTATCTCATATAGAAACGTAGAAGAAACTACTGGGGAGAGAACACATTGATCTAAACTTACTAAAGGACCATCAGGTAATATATACCAATGTTTTATTTTTTGTCCTTTTGTCTTTTTAGGGTTGCACCCTTGACATATGGAGGTTTCCAGGCTAGGAGTCGAATTGGAGCTACAGCTGCTGGCCTACAGCCACAGCAATGTGGGATCTGAGCTGCATCTGCGACCTACAATGCCAGATCCTTAACCCACTGAGTGAGGCCAGGGACAGAACCTGCGTCCTCATGGATGCTAGTCATATTCGTTCCTGCTGAGCCACGACAGGAACTCCTGTATCAATATTTTAAATGTACATTTTATTTAAAGGACTTTTTTTCTACTGAAATAAGATGTATAAAAACGTGTATGCGTGAAAATATTCAGGTCAGCATAATTGGTAAAAGCAAAGAATTGGAAATAGCCTAAGTGTCCAATAGTTCTACCCAGCTAATAAAAACGCCACGCAGGAGTTACTGCCATGGCTTAGTGGGTTAAGAATCCGACTGCAGGGAGTTCCCACTGTAGCCCAGCAGAACCTGACCAGTATGCATGAGGATGCGGGTTTGATCCCAGGCCTTCCTCAGTGGGTTAAGTATCTAGCACATGAGCTGTGGCATAGGTCACAGACGAGGCTCGGATCTGGTATTGCTGTGGCTGTGGTGTAGGCCGGGAGCTGTAGTTCCAATTTGACCCCTAGCTTGGGAACCTCCATATGCTGCACATGTGGCCCTAAAAAGAAAAAAAAAATCCCACTGCAGCAGCTAGGGTAGTCACAGAAGTGTGGTTTTGATTCCTGACCCTGCACTGTTGATTAAAGGATCTGGTTCAGATTCAATCCCTGGCCTGGGAACTTCTATTTGTGCAGGTGCAGCCATTAAAAAAAAAAAAAAAAAAAGCACCTTTCAGACATTAAGAACACTAAAGATCAACTTTATTGACATGGAAAATATCCACAACATAGAGTTAGGTGAAAAGCAAGTTTCACAATTGCACAGAGACTATGACCCTGTTTTTAATTTAAAAAAAAAAAGAAAAAAGAAAAAAAGAAGGATGAGAGGCAGGCAGAAAGGGATTTAAGTTTTGGCTTTGTGCTTTACTAGTTGTATGGACTTAATCTGGTTGTATAAATTTCTTAACCTATTCAAGCTTCAGTTTCCTCATGTAAAACAGTAACAACCGTTATGTCAGGTAGAGGTGTTCTGAGAATTAAATGAGTTAATGAGTATTCAGAGCAGGGCTTAGTCTACAGAAGAGTCTCAAATGTTTGCTATTGTTTTTCCCTTCAGAACAGTTATTAAGCACCTACTATATACCAGATCTGTGCTAGACACAGGTACACAGTGGGAGCTTAAACAAGTCTTGGCCCTATAGAAGACAAGCCCTAAACAGTAAATACATTCCTATGAAATCACAATTTGAGAAGCACCCACTAGGAAGGAAATAGACTCTATGACAGAAGCATCTACTGGCTAGAAGAACCAGGAAAGTGCACGGATACAGCATTTAATCCAAGTCCTAAAAGATGATTAGAAGTTAATGATACAAGGGGACCGGGGATGTAAATGCAGTACAGACAGAGGGGACTACATTGGTCATCTGTTTATCTTTCATATTGTTTTCAACAAAAGTGAGATTATGCCACATGTACTATTCTGCAACAGCTTTCCATATTAATATAACTCATTTCCATACACAGCTGTATTTTATGGAAATACCAAAATCTAGCTCATTCCCTGTTTTTTATTTTTTTTGGCCGTCCCTGTGGCATATGAAAAGTCCCAGGCCAAGGATGGAACCCGTGCCACAGCAGTGACAATGCCAGATCCTCAACCTGCTATGCCACAAGGGAACTCCATATTGATGGCTTCCCCCCGCCTGCAATTTTTGGCTATTACAAAAAAAAAAAAAACACCTACCAACAATTTTGTACATAAATCTTTACTTGTGGAATCAATACTTACATTTTTAGAAGCTGGGTCAAAGAGTATGTTATTTAATCAGAAAAACAAAACTGTTTTATTAAAAAAAGTGTTATTGATGCTTCTGCCCTCTGACTTCTCTCTAGTACTTACTCCTTATATTTCTCATTGGATCATCCTCTTTCCATACAGATACAACCCCCCAGCTACGCTGTAAGCATAAGGCACAAATGATTTCCTTCTTTTCTATCTCTCCCATCTTGCCCAACCCTCAAACACTTGTCAAAGACTTGTCGGAACAGGTACCTACCTCAAGTCATTCTTGAGTTCCACGACCACATCCTTGCCCACGAGGGACTTGAAAAAGGAATAGAAGAGCTATGGGACGAGAGGGAGAGAAACATCATATGGGAAGGGACACAGGAAGAGGCGTGTTCTCCGGCCAGTATTATGAGATACTGGTACTGGGATCCCCGCCACATCTCTGGCAGTTCTCAAAACTTCAGAAGAAAGAACACTCGGAAGAACGGCTGGAGCCCAGGTGACTACTACTCGAGAGCCCAACCTAAAGCCCCAGAAAGAGGCTCTGCCCTGCACGCCTTGGGCTCGTCTCTCAGTGGACCACCTCTCCCGGGGTCTTGCCCTCACTTCCCCGTGAAGTGTCGGAAATGTAACACCCGCACCTTCCCGGAGTCTGGTCGGTCAGGGACATGCTCCTTGAGGTCTAGCTTTTCCCTCTCCTGCCGTTCCCGCCGACTCAAAAAAAATAAAACCCATTTGTTCCGAGGTCTCTCCCCAAAAAACCTGAAGTGCCGGAAGTAAAGATGGAGGAAAAAATCCCAGGGCCCAAGGCCAGCCCAAAGGAACAAAGCCCCCAGAGGGACCCGCAGATCCCGGCCCCAACCGTCCCCACGGTCGCGCTCCCCGAGGGCGCCCCCTTGTGACATCACGGTACCTACCATTGTGCTCGCGTCGCGGGCGGCCCGCCTGACCGGGACGGCGAAGGCCGGGTACCGCGGTCCGGAGGCCGGGCGGGAACCCGAGCACGAGGCTGCGCGTGGGGCGGGGCGGGTTTGCGCACGTCCAGGGGGAAAGGCCGCGGAAAGCTCAGGGTGATGGAGGAGAGCGGGCGGCGGGCTCCGGTTCGGGCAGAGCGGGCGAGTAGAACCGAGGGGGCCCGCAAGCCAGGGAAGGGGCGGGGCTTCCCGCCTTCCGACTTCCTCCCGGCGCGGCCGGCTCCCACTGCGCAGGCGCGGGCTCTGACTGCGCCCCCGGCTTTCAAGAAGTTTTCCTTTTAATGATACTGTGGTTCCAGCGTGATTTGCTCACACTCTGAAAACACTATTGAAAACTGTTGAGGGGTTTGTGAAAACCCACTATGATTTGTACACTTCTCTATGTCTGTTACACTTTGGTAAAAGTAAAGAAGTTCGAGTCCTCAAGCTCAGGAACCTGTACACAAATCGATTTTATCAAAGGTTCCCAATAAACATATTTCTCCTGAGAACCCAACCTCAGTCCCCATTTCTTTTACGCTTTTGCCAAGGGCTTTCCTGTAAGGGACTGAGTAAAGCAAAACAGACTGGTTCAGGGATAGAAATACCCATTCTGATATTTCACTTCCAGTTATGCGCTCTCAAACACAAACGCACAGTTACACGTACTTTATACACTCACGTCCCCAAAGCATTATCAGTATGCGATATTATGATGTAATAGATGAGGCTGTTTTGTTCAGGGAATAAGATCCCACTAAATTCTCCATTTCTTTTTTGTCTTTTTATTTGTTTGTTTTTTGTTTTAGGGTCACACCCGCAGCACACGGAGATTCCCAGACTAGCTCCGATTGGACCCCTAGCCTGGGAAATTCCATATGCCACAGGTGCAACCCTAAAAAGCAAAAACAAACAAAAAATAGCCATTTGTTAGGAATTTGTTGTAGAAATATTTTCAGCATGTAAAGGATGTAATAATGCACCCTGTGAGTGACAGACAATGGATCTCCTAGAACCGACTGATAAGTAACATCAGGACATCAAGCAGAAGTTTGTGTCTCTGAACCCTAAGCACCTAAATCAGTCTATCCCTGAATATAAGCAGTAACTATTCTAACTCTACTAAAAACTATTCTGAGGCTAAATGTTCCTAATGATCAAAAGTTGCTTTCCTGCTTGAAATGATTAGCTCATGAAAATTCAAAGACTTTGCCCACACCAGCTTAATCATTCACAATTAGCTCACAACGTGCTCTCCCCACAAACTCTCCTTTTCCCTACTTTTCAAGAGACACTCAACTCACAGTCTAGAGATACCAGAAGTAATTTGCTTTAGGAACAAATTTATTGAGGGACAAATAACCATCCACACAGGAAGAAGAAATCTGGAAAGCTGGAAATAAATAACAGACATTCAAATTCTTCAAATGGTTCAGTGAGGGGCCTAGTTTTCCTAAGATCCTCATTCCAGAATCAGAAACAGGATGTTAGAGTGTGGAAAGATGGTATTTGCGACTCCTCTGTCAGAATCCAAAAGGGATGGTAACACAGGTGCAGGAACAGTCAATTCAAGAATCATAACCACGTTTGAAGAGGAGGGGAACAAAATCATCTTAGAGGCACCCTAGAACCCTCCGGCTCCAGATAAAATTAATCTACCTCTTCAATGGTAGGGCCTGTGGAGGCCTGTCCAGGTGTATACCCTGTTCCACAGGAAGGCCCAGTGCATCCTGCTTGGTAGAGTTTTGTGATGATTGGGTTGCACACCTGCTCCAATTCCCTTCTCTTATGATCGAACTCATCTTTCTCAGCCAGTTGATTGGCCTCCAGCCACGAAAGGACCTCACTGCATTTATTCAGTATTTTCTTTTTATCGGCATCACTAATCTTGTCCTTTACGCCTTCATCACTCACAGCACTCTTCATGTTAAAGGCATAGGATTCTAAGGCATTTTTTGCAGCAATTTTCTCTCTCTGGACCTTATCCTCAGCTTTATACTTCTCAGCATCCAGAACCATGTGCTCGATCTCCTCCTTGCTCAGCCGGCCCTTGTCGTTGGTGATGGTGATCTTGTTGGCCTTGCCCGTGCTCTTGTCCGTGGCTGTTACATTGAGGATACCATTGGCGTCGATATCAAAGGTCACCTCGATCTGAGGAACTGCCCTGGGTGCCGGAGGGATTCCAGTTAGGTCAAAGCGCCCCAGCAGGTTGTTGTCCCGCGTCATGGCCCGCTCGCCCTCGTACACCTGGATCAGCACGCCCGGCTGGTTGTCCGAGTACGTGGTGAAGATCTGCGTCTGCTTGGTGGGGATGGTGGAGTTGCGCTTGATCAAGACGGTCATCACGCCGCCGGCCGTCTCCAGCCCCAAGGAGAGGGGGGCCACGTCCAACAAAAGCAGGTCCTGAACCTTTTCAGACTTATCCCCCATCAGGATGGCTGCCTGTACTGCAGCCCCATAGGCCACCGCCTCATCGGGGTTGATGCTCTTGTTGAGATCACGACCATTAAAGTAGTCCTGCAACAGTCTCTGAACCTTAGGGATGCGGGTGGAGCCCCCTACTAAGACAATGTCATGGATTTTAGCCTTATCCATCTTGGCGTCCCGGAGAGCCTTCTCCACAGGCTCCAGGGTGCCCCTAAACAGGTCTGCACACAGCTCTTCAAACCGGGCTCTGGTGATGGACGTGTAGAAGTCGATGCCTTCATAAAGCGAATCAATTTCCAAGTTGGCCTGCGTGCTGGACGACAGGGTCCTCTTGGCCCTCTCGCAGGCCGTGCGCAGCCGCCTCACCGCCCGCTTGTTCTGGCTGATGTCCTTCTTGTGCTTCCTCTTGAACTCCTCCACGAAGTGGCTCACAAGCCTGTTGTCAAAATCCTCTCCACCCAAGTGGGTGTCCCCAGCTGTGGCCTTGACCTCAAAAATCCCATCATCTATGGTCAGGATGGACACATCAAACGTGCCTCCACCCAGATCAAAGATCAGGACATGTCGCTCTCCCTGACCTGCCTTATCTAAGCCATAGGCAATGGCAGCAGCTGTGGGTTCATTGATAATTCTTAGCACATTGAGACCTGCAATCACGCCTGCATCCTTGGTGGCCTGACGTTGAGAGTCATTGAAGTAGGCTGGCACGGTGATCACAGCATTGGTGACAGTATAGCCCAAAAAAGCCTCAGCAGTCTCCTTCATCTTAGTCAGTACCATAGAAGAGATTTCCTCAGGGTAGAAAGCTTTTTTCTCCCCTTTGTAGGAAACCATTACCTTGGGCTTGCCTCCTTCATTAATTACTTGAAAAGGCCAAAGTTTCATATCTGATTGCACTACAGGATCATTAAATTTCCTGCCGATCAGACGTTTGGCATCAAAGACAGTGTTTTGGGGATTCATGGCTACCTGGTTCTTGGCCGCATCGCCGATGAGCCGCTCGGTGTCCGTGAAGGCCACGTAGCTGGGGGTGGTGCGGTTGCCCTGGTCGTTGGCGATGATCTCCACCTTGCCGTGCTGGAACACCCCCACGCACGAGTAGGTGGTGCCCAAGTCGATGCCAATGGCTGTTCCCTTAGCAGCAGCCATAGTTTTCCTAGGCCTGTGGAAAAAAGAATAACAAAAGGTGGCAGAGATATTTTTGTTTGTTTTTGTCTTTTTAAGGCTGCACCCATGGCGTGTGGAAGTTCCCAGGCTAGGGGTCAAATCAGAGTTGTAGCTGCCGGCCTACAGCCACAGTAATGCAGGATCCCAGCTGCGTCTGCAACCTACATCATAGTTCACAGCAACACCAGTTCCTTAACCCACTGGGCGAGGCCAGGGATTGAAGCTGTGTCCTCATGGATACTAGTCAGGTTCATTTCCACTGCGCCATGATGAGAACTCCAGCAGAGAGCTTTTAAATCTTATTTTTGTGGTAAGTTACACATAATATGAAATTTACCACCTTAACCTTATTTTTTTTTTGGCAGTAAGTTCATTCACATTGCTGTCCAACCAATCTCCAGACTTTATCTCACAAACCTGAAATTCTTTTTTCTTTTTAGGGCCGCAACTGTGGCATATGGTAGCCCCCAGGCTAGGGGTCGAACAGGAGCTGCAGCTGCCCAGCCTATGCCACAAACACAGCAACTTGAGATCCAAGCCGCGTCTGCAACACAGCAATGCCAGATCCGCCAGATGTGAGCCACATCTGCGACCTACACTGCAGCTCTTGGCAACACTGCATCCTTTAACCCACTGAGTGAGGCCAGGGATCAAACTCACATCTTCATGGATACCAGTAGGGTTCGTAACTGTAACTCCACAAAACTGAAATTCTATACCCATTAAACAATTTCCATTCCCCCTCCCCGATAGCCACTGGCAACCATTAGTCTACTCTTTGCCTCTCAGAATTTGGCTACTCTAGGTACCTCATACTGTGGAATTACACACTTTCATTTTGTGACCAGCTTATTTCACTTACCATAATATCCTACAAGTTTGTCTCTATTACAGCACGTGTCAGAAGTTTCTTCCTTTTCTGGAGTTCCCATTGTGGCTCAGTGGTTAACGAATCCGACTAGGAACCATGAGGTTGTGGGTTCGATCCCTGGCATCGCTAAGTGGGTTAAGGATCTGGCGTTGCCATGAGCTGTGGTGTAGGTTGCAGACGTGGCTCAGATCCCACGTTGCTGTGGCTGTGGCAAAGGCCGGCGGCTACATCTCCTGTTAGACCCCTAGCCTGGGAACCTCCATATGTTGCGGGTGCGGCTCTTGATAAAAGCAAAAAGACAAAAAAAAAAAATAAAAGAAGTTCCTTCCTTTTCAAAGCTGAATAATTTTCATCGCATGTAACTACCATAGTCTGTTTATTCGTTCTTTCCTGTGGCACTTGGGCTACTTCCACATTATGACTATTGAGAACAACTCTGCCCTATATGCTGTGTACAACTACCCTTTTGCAGGAGTTCCTGTGGTGGCTCAATCGGAAGTGAATCCGACTAGTAACCATGAGGTTGTGGGTTTGATCCCTGGCCTTGCTCAGTGGGTTAAGGATGGGGTGTTGCCGTGAGCTGTGGTGTAGGTCACAGATGCGACTTGGAGCTGATGTTGCTGTGTAGGTCACAGATGCGACTTGGAGCTGATGTTGCTGTACCTGTGATGTAGGCCAGCAGTTGTAGCTCTGATTCGACCCCTAGCCTGGGAATCTCCATATGCCGCAGGTGCAGCCCTAAAAAGCAAAAAAAAAAAAAAAAAAAAAACTATATATACATCCTTTTGCTGTACAGTTATCTCGTTCAGACTGTGCTTTCATGGCACGTGCTTGTGGGACAAGGCAGACAAAAGTACTCCCAGCCAAATGGGAGTGGGAGGGCAGTGGCATCTGTTGTTTTCAATTTCAAACAGGGCCTGACTCAACTGTCCTGGTCCTCTGTGACATATTTTACTCTGAGATTGTATTCTTCTCCTGCTGAACTCAGATTACTTGAAGTGCTAGTCTTCTGAAAAGACATCAGTGTCCCTACTTGGGCTTAGCTACCCTCTTGACGCCTTTCACGCTCTATTATACGGGTTGATGGGACTATATTTGGCCAGTCTGAAGAAGGCTGCTAGGAACCCAATCAGGCCCTCAGGAGTTTTCGCAGAAGAGGTGCCCCTCTCTAAGGCAGTCTCATTTTTCTGCTCTTCTCACAAATAAAACTGGTTACTGGAGACAATAACAAACCGGCTCCTCCACCTCTTTGGGGCAGCTCTGACCAACCCCAGCCACCTCACTCACTAGTCCTGATAGGATTCCCCTCCGCTGCGACGCCCACACACTTTAGACTTAAACAAAGGAGAGAATTTTTCAGCACCTCAAACGAGGACTTGCTGGTCTTGCCTATTTCCCAGCCCATGCCAATCAGAGTCCTCCTGGCTCACCTAGTGTCCCGCCGCCTTCGATCCAGTTTGACAAGGTTCCGATTGCAGAGCCCCGGGCGCTGGGGGCTCTCTCAATAACCAAACTGCGCAGCCGGAGTCCCCCCCACCCCCCCACCCGCCCGACCCAACAACTTTGAGTGGGGTCCTGACTTATCCTGATTCCCTACTAGCCCGTGAGGTCAGAGGCAGCACAACCATTGTAACGCGACTGGAGCGGGACGTGTCAGCACCCACGCCCCCGCCCCGAACGCTGACCTCCCGGCCCCCGCCTCCGCCCCCGCCTCCCCCGCTCCTCCAGGGCTCCCCCTCTCCAGAGACAGTGCCAACCAGCAAACCCCAGAAGAGTCTGGAGAGTTCTGGGAGGGGCGGTACCCAGGGCGCTGATTGGTCTCAGAAAGCCAGGGGGCAGGACGTGAGGCGAAACCTCTGGAATATTCCCGACCTGGCAGCCCCGCCGAGCCCGCTGATTGGCTGAGGAGGGAAAAGGAGGGGCTCGATGAAAAACTATAAACACAGAGCCTGCCCAAGGCAAACAGCAACCCGCGGGGAAGAGCCCAGAAGAGGACTTTTGCGGTCTGTGAGCGCAGCGTTCGCGGATCTCTGCCTCCGACGATCACCCCGAGCGGAACCCGCGCGATCAGTCTCCGGCTTCAGAGACCTCGTCAGGGATCCCGGTTTCGGGTCTAGAAGCTGTCTGCGGAGCCGAGAGAGCAGGCCGGCGACATGGCGAAAAGCATGGCCATCGGCATCGACCTGGGCACCACCTACTCGTGCGTGGGGGTGTTCCAGCACGGCAAGGTGGAGATCA
>PVHT021183524.1:12058048-12119769 GCA_004024745.2 Catagonus wagneri | reverse complement strand
GTCAGGAGGTGATCTCGTGGCTGGACGCCAACACGCTGGCGGAGAAGGACGAGTTTGAGCACAAGAGGAAGGAGCTGGAGCAGGTGTGTAACCCCATCATCAGCGGACTGTACCAGGGGGCGGGTGGCCCCGGGGCTGGCGGCTTTGGGGCTCAGGCCCCCAAAGGAGGCTCTGGGTCTGGCCCCACCATTGAGGAGGTGGATTAGAGGCCTTCCTTTCTCTCTATTCCTCTTTGAGACCCAAGGACCTTGCCCTGTATTTTAGTTCTGTACTGTATCGTTTCATTCTAAGATAAGGTTGTAGTCGCATAATTGACTTGCTTGTCTGTGTTATATCTTTGTATTATAACCAGTGTGTTTTCCAGAATTATTTGCCTTTCATTAAGTTAGTACTGTTAGGGTGGCTTTTGGTCGTTCACCTCAAGCGAATCAACACTGCCACCTTCTGTCCTATTTTTTTGCTTTGTTAAACACACCAAAAACTTAAGGAATTAAAAACATTTTTTTGTATACTTAAGGAATAAATATAAAATGTTAAATATGTGTCTGTTTTTATTTGTGGAGGGATAATAGATTCTTCTCTGAGTGCTTGAATTCCATAGACCATGAAAGGGCAGTACTTCTGAAGATACTATTATACATGTTAGGAGCTGTAGCTATGACTTTTTGTTGAGACTTTATTGTAGGTGGTAAATTACATCCCAAGATAGAAACCAAATTCTAAGTGTGCATTTCCTTTAGGGTGGAAAAGAGGGATGGGAACTGCATTAGGCTTTTGGGGAGGAGAGGTTGGTTTGGGTTTAAAGGTAGTGTTGAGAGGGATTCATATTTATTTTTTTGCTCACCCTGTGTAGAGCCCATTACTTCTCACTTGACCTGTTGATCAGTCTTTTAATGAATTAACATAGGGATAGAACACTAAATATTAGAGATAGGGTTATAATTGGTTTCATAAAGCCCATGTGGGTGACCAAGTGCAAATTATTTGTCCTCTTCATTTTGATTGCTTCCTTTTAAAATAAAAAATTTGAATGGCCTCACTTCCAAAGTTCTAGATCCTTTTCAGTAGAAATGTGCTGTAGGCAAGCGACATCTGCAGCCATGGTCACTGCAGCTACAGTTATGCAAGTCAGAGCCTTAGAGGAGTGAGATACCTAGAGTTTGGGGCCATGGCAATGAAGAAAGATGGTCCGGATACTCTTGATTCTTTGAGTCACTCCAGTAATTCTCATCACACCACCCTCTGCCCCAGGTAATTAAGCTTTTTAAAAATTATCATTTTTGTTTTTTTAGGGCTGTGGGTGTGGCATATGGAGGTTTCCTAGCTGGGAGTCTAATCAGAGCTGCAGCTGCTGACCCGTGCCACAGCAGCGCCTAAAGCTTTTTTCATACGTTAGCATGTGGAGGTGGTTACTTAAGCTACAGCTAGGGCAAGTTTAGAGAAAAGGCGATAGTTTGGGGGCCAGGGTTTTTCCACACTGCCTGAATACCGGGGATGGTGTTGGGTGGTTCCTATATGGCTCTAACTGGTAGTTCTACCCCAGTTTTAACAATCAGTAGACAAATGTCACAATAATGGCAAGTAATAATAGCATGTTTAATTGTGAAAAAAGGAAATAAAAGCCCTTCTCCAGAGGGTTTTTCTTACTGGAGCAGTCAAATGTCCTTAACACTTTCTCTAGCCTAACAGAACCTAAACCTCGTTTTCCTTCCTTCCAAAAACAGTCTGGGACAGTGTGGTAAGACAACTATACGTTAATAAATAAGCTGAGCTTGGGACTATCTACTCCAAAATCAAACACATCAAAGTTCCATGTGTTATATACTGCAATAAGTGCCTAACCCCAGTGGCTGGTGCTTAGGATTCAGGGCTTTGACTGAACTTCCTCACTCCTGTGGCTGGGTGAGATCCCACATCAAGCTGCTGCACACCACTGCCCAAAAAAAAAGTCCTTCCCCTCTGGGAAATTCAAACATTTTTGGAAAAAGTGTCATTTTGGTTCCTGGGTCAATTCTCAAAGGCTGATTTTACTTACAAGATACACGAACTATAGTATTCTATGCTCTGACCATAGAACATACTATGCAGCGGCAGAAATTGGGGGCTTGCTTAATTTTTAAAAAATGTAACCAGCCAGGCAATGGAGGAAATAAATCTTTAACTTCAAGTCATTGGAGCCATGGTTCTCTAAGCTGGTGGTGTACTGAAATCATTTGAGGAGGCTAAAGAAATACTGATACCAAGGCTCCCAAGAGTCAGCATGTCTGGGAGTGGGCCAAGGTATTGTATAGAATTAAAGCCATCTGGGTGTTTCAAGTGAGCAGTGGAAGTTGTGGAAAAACCACTGCACCAGAGGCCACTCTTGGTGGTTTTTACAGGGATGGAGGCATGGGACAGGGAGGACAGGAAGGTGTCAGTGCTTCCAGGAGCAGCAGCTGGTGGCAGGGGGCTTTCTGCTGTGTCCTGGAGCTAGAAGGCTTGAAAGGCCTTAAAGTGTTGATTCATTGGCAGCGGCAATGATAAAAAGTTAAGAAAATTGCCATCAACAGCTTAATGCGCTGAAAAAGAATTTCTGAGGCTGGGGCAATTAACTTAATGAGTCCTCATTAGGGAAATGGTTCATAACAAAGTAACATCTGAATATGAGAAGTCGTGGCCTATCTGTACATATACGCTTGTTTGAACTTAAAATCACTTTGCAACATCAACCGCAGGTGGAACTCAACCACTGGGACCTGAGGAATGTTCAAATAGGTGAATACTATGGGATTCTTGGAGAGATGTTTTTTCTTTTTTGTCTTTTTAGGGCCGCACCAGTTGCATATGGAAGTTCCCAGGCTAGGGGTTGAATCGGAGTTACAGCTGCCAGCCTATACCACAGCTTGCAGCAATGCTGGATCCTTAACCCACTGAGTGAGGCCAGGGATCAAAACTAAATCCTCACGTACACGGTGTGGGGTTCTTAACTTGCTGAGCCACAATGGGAATTTCAGCAATTGCTTTTTAAAATTTACTTAGGAGTTCCCACTGTGGCTCAGTGGTAATGAACCCAACTAGTATCCACGAGGACCCAGGTTAGATCCCTAGCCCCACTCTGGGTTAAGGATCTGGAGTTGCTGTGAGCTGTGGTGCAGTTCACAGACACAGCTCGGATCCTGCGTTGCTGTGGCTGTGGTATAGGTGTGCAGCTGCAATTCCTAATGGACCCCTAGCCTGGGAACTTCCACATGCCACAGGCTTTGCCTTAAAAAAACAAAAAATTGTAATTTTACAATCACGTGGAATTACACAATTCCAAGGTCAAGTCTCTCCAACAAGGTGTAGTGAACTAATTCTAGCTTCTATACCTTGTTTTCTTCACCTATAGATGGACTTTTCATTCCTCCCCCCCCAACCCCATTAACCCACTGAAGGAGGCCAAGGATCAAACCCACATCCTCATGGATACTAGTCAGGTTCCTTTCCGCTGAGCCACAACTGGAACTCAAATGTGAATATATTAAAACTACTAAACCATAAGCTTTGAAAGATTAGAATTGCTTTTAAAAAACATATCAAATTGTATTATTTTAAGTACCCACTTATCTTACATTAATTATGCCTTAACACAGCAATTAAAAAAAAAAAAAACTTCAAGGTTAACGTGCCCAACAGGTCTGCAGGATGCAGTGCGCTTGAGAATTCAGATTACACTGGCTGGAGAGAGCGAGGTGACAGTCCCTTGGAGTGACTCGGACCCCAAGCTAGGACAGGCGAGAAAGAAAGGTCCACAGCGGACAGAAGATGGGTGACTGGACTACAGCGAAAGCCACCCAGGAGGAACGCCCAGTTGCGCGCGCATCTGGCAGCGCTGGAGACTTTCTTCGGCTTGGCCAGTCAGGTCACCTGTTATTTGTTTTTTAAAATTCAGAAAACCTCTTAGAATATTTGCCCAGAAGAGCGTGAAACATTCACTCACGGCCGCTCTCTCATTCTGTTTTAGGCTTGTTTGACCAAGTGATGAGGAAAACGCTGCGAGTCGAGACAGGCACCTAAGAAGACAGCTATGTCCGTTAGGTCCCGACGCCACGCCGGCGTACATAAAGGGCCCGGCCCCGCCTCTGCAGTTCTCTTTGTGCGGTAAACGCGTGGCTGGTGAGGATGGAGCAGTCGGAGTTCGCCTGGCGGCTGCTGGTCAACCTTCCCTTGCGGACTTGCAGGTACCTGGGGGCCCTGTTCGGTGGAGGGAGCACAGTCTCGGGCTGAGCGGGATGAACTACCATTACAGACTAGAGTTTCTGATGTCTCTGTGACGCCACTACTTTTGGAACTGACCCAGCTCCGGGCAGGGCGGGGACTCGTTTATAGTCGCCCGGGTCTCTGCTGATTCACTTGTTTCTTCCCAGGCCTCTGGTGCTCAAAGGAGGGTCCGCAGCGCGACGAGGGTGAGTGGATTGTGGGAGATGGAGTGGGGGAGGACGGAGGTAATGATGACTCCAGGTGATTCTGAGTGTCTCGCTGACGCCATCACCGCAGCGCGCTGACCGCCTCCATCCCCCGGGCCAGGATCCCTAGTATTTGGGCTCTGGGAAAAGATGATGTCCATAGGCACTTACTAATCACTTATTCTTATGTTTCATGTTTTTTATTAGGGGTGTAAGATACATACATCTTAAATGGCCTCTTTCGCCGCTTATGTAAATCCCGGGTCAGGGATCGAATCCCAGCCGCAGAAGCGCGGAATCGTTTAACCTGCATCAGCCGCTGCAGTCGCATTCTTAACACACTGCGTAGGAGCGGGAACTCTTCGTTGTCTTTGAATAAGGGTGAGTGTTAAGTGTGCGTGTACTCTCCGTGCGTCTCACAAATCGTTTTTTTCTTTTTTTTAAATTCTCCAAACTGGTCTTGCTAAAACTGATTTTCCTGTCCTTCCTACTGTAAGCTCACCTCCATGCTGGGCTTCCCTCTTGGAGTTTTTCTCTGCAGTTTTGAATTTGTTTCCTGCTGTTTTCCTCCCTGAGCTCTTAATTTGCTGGATTCTTACACTGGGACTGTTGTCTTTGAATATTCTCTCTTCCTTGCCGTGATGGCTTCCCTTGATCCAGGTCTCCCCAAATTGGGAATGATGATTTCTCAGACTAGAGTCTCTGATGCTGGTCCTGATGTCAAAATTACTTTCTGACTCATTTGGGGAACTGGATACTAAGATTTCTGAGAAGGACCAATGAGAGGGCTGTAAGTCTCTGCTTGTCTTCCTCATCAATTTCCTGTTTTCATCTTTTCTAGCATGAGAGCTCTGGAAGCCCAGCCAGGGGCTGCCCTTTCAGAGATTCCGCGCTAGCCTGGAGAGATTCTGGAAGGCCTAAGGTTTGGAATTCTCTTGGAGAAGAGTTGATGGGATGGCTGTGGTGCCCACGTAGTGGTTCCTGCCACTTGTACAGGCTGTGAGAAGTGGAGAAGATGAACACGCTTTCTGCTTGGATTCCTTGGTAAGTCTTTTCTGGTTTGTTGGTTTTTTGTCCAGCCCCAGAGTGGTAATGATGACCTGGTTGGACTAGAGTCTCTGAGCATTTCTCTGAGGATCTTTGAAACCACCTGATCCACTCAGTCTCCTTTCCACCTTGTGTGGCAGCTCCCTTACCCCCACTCCAGTTTTTCTCTTTTTCGCCTTTTTTAAGGCTGCGCTTGCGGCATATGGAGGTTCCTAGGCTAGGAGTCTAATCACAGCTGTAGCCACCAGCCTACACCACAGCCCCAGCAACGCCGGATCCGAGCCTCATCTGCGACCTACACACACAACTCACGGCAACGCCGGATACTGAACCCACTGAGCGAGACCAGGGATTGAACCTGCAACTTCATGGTTCCTAGTCGGATTCATTAACCACTGAGCCACGATAGGAACTCCACCCCCAGTTTTCTTAAGGCAAAATTGGTGTGTAAGTAATTTCAGGTGTACAGCATAATAGCGGGATCTGTCCTCTATTGTGTGTGATAGATTCATACTTTAATGCCAGCTTCTTGTTTCTAATATGTGTTGGTTTTGTGAAATTTCAGAACTTTGCAGCACAAAGGATGTCCTCTCCAGTAAAGGACAGATCTTGGGAACTTCACATCTTTCCTGCATTTACACGTGTGAGCAGCTATCAACTTCTGGGGGGGGGGGGGGCGAACTGCCTAGAAATTTGGGGACCCTTAAATATTAATTAGGTGGTCTTCACTTCTTTATTTGATCTTAACAAAAGAATTCCGATAAAAATTTTAAAAGTAAATAAAAAGATTGTTCTCAAGCCAGTTTGCCTTTTGATGCGTTTATAGATTGTTCAGATACATTTTGAAAGAATTCTATTCCTGGTGGTTGCAAGGGCCTGGGGAGGAGGAAATGAGGTTTTTAACGGTTGTAGAGTTTCAGTTTTACAGCATGAAAAGAATGCGTGGGGGTGGAAGGTGGTATTTACACAGTGTTATGAATGTGTCATCAGTGAACTGTATGCTTAAAAGTGGTAAAGATGGTGTATTTCACCCCAATAAAAAAATGAGGGAAAGATCTGTTCCTTTTTTGTCACAAAGGTGGTTCTAAAAATGGAATTTCTGGAGTTCCTGTCGTGGTGCAGCGGTTAACGAATTCGACTAGGAACCATGAGGTTGCGGGTTCGATCCCTGGCCTTGCTCAGTGGGTTAAGGATCAGGCGTTGTCGTGAGCTGTGGTGTAGGTTGCAGACGCAGCTCGGATCCCGCGTTGCTGTGGCTCTGTCGTAGGCCGGCGGCTACAGCTCCGATTAGACCCCTAGCCAGGGAACCTCCACATGCTGCGGGCACGGTCCTAAAAAATACAAAATGGAAAAAAAGACAAAACAAAATGATTTGTGTCATGTGCTCTATAAATTGGTCCCAGTTTACACTTGAATGGCAGTCTCTTCAGGGCACTTGTTTCCCTATACCTGCCATCACTGCTCCAGGTGGTAATATTTTTTTTTTGGCACCAGTTTGTGTAATCACTTTTTTTTTTTGTCTGCTTTTTCTGGGGGTGGCATGTGGAGGTTCCCAGGTTCGGGGTGGAATTGGAGCTGTAGCTGTCGACCTACGCCACAGCCACAGCAACGCGGGCGAGCCGCGTCTGCGACCTACACCACAGCTCATGGCAACGCCGGATCCTTAACCCGCTGAGCGAGGCTAGGAATCGAACCCACAACCTCATGGTTCTAGTTGGATTCGCTAACCACTGAGCCACGACCGGAACTCCCATCACTCAGCTTTTAAAAATTGTATATCTTCTGTGTCTACTTTCCCACAGAACATTTCCAGCTTGGTCCCCATTCCTCAGCAAAGATTTTTTTCCAACTTTTGTTTTCCTGAATCACTTGCCAGGGTTGTGCCTTTTTTTTTCTCTTTCCCCCTTGCCGTATTTGGTATTCCTACAGGACGAGGTCACCTGCCCTGTGGCTATATAATCTGTATAATCTTAGCTGCCACCATGTATTTAGTGCTTTGACCTGTGCTAAGATTTTTATGTGTTTCACTTCACTGAATCCTTAAAACTTTGCAAAGCAGATACTATCTGTCCTACTTTGCAAGAATGGAAAGCTCAGGGATGTTAATTTGCTTAAGGTCATAGAGATAAGGAGGCATCAGTCTGGATTCAAAGTCAGCCTAGTTTTAAAACGTTATCAGTAACTGAAGCAGACCTGCCTTTGATTCGATTTTTCTTTTTCTCCCACTCAGGAAACCACCCAGCTGAAATGTGACTTATATTCTGATTTTTCTTTATACCTGAATGAGTCCCTAAATTTATTTGATTTTGTATCATTTTGAGCTTCATAGGTAGGGATTAATTTTCTATGTAGTTATGTTGCAACTTGAGTTTGGTTTGCCTTTTATGGCCACACCTGAGGCATGTGGAAGCTCCCAGGCCAGGGGTCCAAGCCACCACAACACCTGATGAGAGCCGCATCTGCAACCTACGCCACAGCTTGTGAGGAGGCCAGGAATCAAACCTGCATCCTCAGGGTGTTTGGTCCTTAATCCACTGAGCCACAACAGGAACTCCACGACTTGGGTTTTTTTTTTTTTGCCTTTTGTCATTTTATGGCTGCACCTGCGGCATGTGGAGGTTCCCAGGCTAGGGTTCTAATCGGAGCTGTAGCCACTGGCCTGCACCGCAGCCACAGCAACGCAGGATCCGAGCCGCGTCTGCAACCTACACCACAGCTCACGGCAATGCCGGATCGTTAACCCACTGAGCAAGGGCAGGGATCGAACCCGCAACCTCATGGTTCCTAGTCGGATTCGTTAACCACTGTGCCACGACGGGAACTCCCACGACTTGGTTTTTTGGTTCACATTTTCCTGTAGTTAATTTTTTAGTCTTTTTAGGGCCGCACCCATAGTATATGGAGATTACCAGGCTAGGGGGCGAATTGGAGCTATAGCCACTGGCCTATGTCACAGCTACAGCAACGCCAGATTTGACCGTCTTTGACCACCACAGCTCAGGCCAACGCCAGATCCTTAACCCACTGAGCAAGGCCAGGGATCAAACCTTCATCCTCCTGATTACTAGTCAGATTCGTTTCTGCGGAGCCACAACGGCAACTCCCTTCTGTAGTTAATTTAGATTCCACCCTTGCACACATAATTCTGTCCTTTTTTATTTTGGAAAAACCTTAGGTTGATTGGATATCTTTGGGTAGTATATATGAGGACTTGTAAGTGCATTTTTCTAGAATGACAGTATCATATAGGAAGTATAGAGGACCGGTCAAGATAAAAGAAGCTAGACTGAGTGCTTCTAGCTGTTCAGCTTCAGCTATGTTATTTAGCCACTCTATCACAATTTCTCATTTGTTTTTGTTTGTTTGGTTTTTGCATATGGAAGTTCCGAGGCTGGGTCCTTAACCCACCAAGTGGGGTCAGGGGAACCCGCAAATCCACATCTTCATGGATATACTGTTGGGTGGTTTCTGCTGAACCACAACAGGAACTCTCATAGTTCCTCCTCTGTTTATCTGTAAATGGATTAAAGTACTTACTCTCTCTTTTTTTTTTTAGGGCCACATCCGCAGCATATGGAGGTTCCCAGGCTAGGGGTCGAATTGGAGCTGTTAGATGCTGGTCACAGCCTGAGAACTTCCGTAAGCTGCAAGTGTGGCTCAAAAAAAAGGATTGGGTAGGGAGAGTGATATAGTCAAGGAAGTGTACATGGAGGCTCTGTGGGAGCTTACTGTCATTCTTCATATTTTTGTATGTCTATACTATATCTTCTATTCTTTTTTTTTTTTTTTTTTTTTGAAGTTCCTGGGCCAGGGATCAAACCCTTGCCCCAGCAGTGACCCTAGCCACAGCAGTGACAACACCAGATACTTTGTTTTTTTTGCTGCCCCTATTCCCACCCCCTGCATTTGGAGGTCCCAGGCCAGG
Source organism: Catagonus wagneri (assembly GCA_004024745.2). NCBI lineage: Eukaryota > Metazoa > Chordata > Mammalia > Artiodactyla > Tayassuidae > Catagonus > Catagonus wagneri. The sequence continues at coordinate 12,110,373 of PVHT021183524.1, read as the reverse complement.
GATCAGATCCTAGCCACAGTTGCAACTATACCGCAGCTGGGAACTCTTGACACAGGATCCTTAACTTACTGTGCCACCAGGGAACTCCTTGAACTACTTCTTAATACTTAAAAAACAACAAGGTTTGGGGCCTGTGAATCCCGAGGGGCTGAGCAGAGACGAAAACTTAAAGTAACCCCCAGGGACGCCTCCAGACTCTGGAGCTCATGCACGGAGCTCCTGTGGAAGACATTCCCAAGACAAGCCAGAATAAAAACCAACCCCCCAGGAGAACAAGTCAGCAAGCACAATAACAGGTGACTTTACAGCTAAGAAACTCAGAAGACAGTGCGCTTGCAGACTGAAGAAATTCCCAGAGATAAAAGCAAGAATTCAATCCATTGTGCACAGACAGGGCATTACAAAGAAAGAGCAGATGGGTTTGAAAAGGAAACAAGTAGGAATTCTAGAGTTGAAATAAATAAATTCATGGAGTTCCCATCATGGCTCAGTGGTTAGCAAACCTGATGAATCCATGAGGACGCAGGTTTGATCCCTGGCCTCGCTCAGTGGGTTAAGGATCCAGCATTGCCATGAGCTGTGTTGTATTGCTGTGGCTGTGGAGTAGGCAGGTAGCTACAGCTCTGATTGGACCCCTAGCCTGGGAACCTCCATATGCCATGGGTGCGGTCCTAAAATGACAAAGACAATAAATAAATAAACAAACTCGTTAAGAAGCACAACTAACAGGTTAAATAACAGATCAACTGGATAGAGAAGTGATGCATAGAAAGAAGAAATCATAACATGGAGCAAAGAAAACATGAATATAATGAAAAGGAGTTGATTGGATGGAATGAGCCTCTCCCACATTTAGCTTGTTTGCTTAGCACCGCTCCCGTACCTTGCTGGTTTGTTACAATGCTGCCACCAGTACAGCTGCCAGTGCCATCATTAGCTCTGCCCAGTGGCATCAATGGGCATCTGGCTTTAAGCAGCTCAGGGCTCACTTTATGTATTGTAGTGCTTTCTGGTCCATTAACATCCTACTTTTCCTAGTTTTTCTTTTTTTTTTTAAGGGCTGCATCCACCGCATACAGAAGTTCCCAGGCTAGGGGTCGAATCGGAGCTGCAGCTGCCAGCCTACACCACGGCCACAGCAACGCCAGATCTGGGCCGCGTCTGTAGCCTACACTGCCGCTCATGGCAACACCAGATCCTTGACACACTGAGCGAGGCCAGGGATCGAACCTGTGTCCTCATGGTTATTAGTCAGGTTCCTTACTACTGAGCCACAACGGGAACTCCAAAATGTTCACTTTTATTGCCCCAATCAGATGAACCTCAGGTGGAAATGGCTCACATTCCAGGCTGGCTATTGCCTGTCATTAAACCATTACATTCTAAATATAGCAAAGACAGAGATAATCAAACCCAGTTACATGCTGATAGGTAGCAAACTGGGAGGGAGAGCTGTCTTTAAGGGGCCTTGCAACAGTGGCAGGCACCACCCTGTTTCAGGAGCCTCCAGTTTTCCAGCAGCACACGGGGAGAGGCTATGTGCCACGCTGGGTTGATTTATTCTACAGGAGGCTGAGCAACTGTTACAAAATATTGTCTTTTAAAACTTTGTATTATGAAACTTTAGTTTTTATTTATCTATTTTTTGGCTGTGGCTGCGGCATTTGGAAGTTCCCGGATCGGGGATCAAACCCACACCACAGAAGCAGCCCAAGCCTCTCAGTGACAATGCCAGGTCCTTAACCTCCTGCACCACAAGTAATTCCCTATTATGAAAGTTTTCAACAGTAGGCAGACTACAAACACCCATATACCCACCACCTAATCCAACAATTGTCAACATTTTTCCATGTTTGAAAATGACAAAAAATTAAATTATGTATGTGCATATATACGTATACACACATATAGATATAAAAATATATATTTAGCATACTCATTTCATTGTGAATTATCGGTATCATGGCATTTTATGCTTAAATGTTTCAACATGCATATCCGCATTCTAAGGACATTCACCTGCATATCCATCATAACACTATTATCATTAACAATGATTCCGGGGAGTTCCCATCGTGGCTCGGTGGTTAACGAACCCAACTAGCATCTATAAGGATTTGGGTTCGATCCCAGCCTTGCCCATTGGTTTAAGGATCAGGTGTTGCCGTGAGCAGTGTGTAGGTTGCAGACTCGGCTCAGATCCCGCCTTGCTGTGGCTGTGGTGTAGGCCGGCAGCTACAGCTCTGATTCGACCCCTAGTTTGGGAACCTCCATATGCTACAAATGTGACCCTAAAAAGCAATAATAAAAAAGAAGCCCTGAATTTTGCTGTTCTGTCTCATTAGTTTTTGTTTCTAGAAGAGTCCCCTCCTTTCCTTCTTTCTGTGACAATGATCCTTTGAAGAGATGAGGCCACTTGTAGAATATTCCACATGTTGGCTTCATCACACCGTGCTCTCTCGGTGTTTTTAACTTGTTCTTCAACTTTCTGCATTTTCTTTAACCTTTAAGTTATACCTAAAGGCCTAATTAGATTCTGATTACCGGGTTTGAGCAAGAACACTTCATGAATGACACCATGTATTAGCTTCCTGTGGCTGCTGTAACAAGTTACTACAAACTTGGTGGTTTATGGAGTTCCTGCAGTGGTTCAGTGGTAACGGACCCGACTAGTATTCATGAGGATGCAGGTTCAATACCTGGCCTCGTTCAGTGGGTTAAGGATCTGGTGTTGCCATGAGCTGTGGTATAGGTCACAGATGTGGCTCAGATCCTGCATTGCTGTGGCTGTGACTGGGAATTGCAGCTTTGATTCGACCCCTAGCCTGGGAACTTCCATATATTGTGCGTGTGGCCCTAAAAAGAAAAAAAAATGGTGGTTTAAAACAACAGGTATGTATTCCTTTACAAGTCTGGAGGCCAGAAGTTCAAGACAGTTTCACTGGGCAAAAATCAAGGTGTCCACAGTGCCTGGCCCCTTCCAGAGACACTAAAGGAAAATATGTTCCTAATTTTTTCCAGCTTCTGGTGCCGCAGCCTAATGTGACTTGGAGCCAAATCACTCCATTCTCTGCCTCTGTGTCACACGGCCTCCTCCCCTTCACTTGGGTCGAATCTTCCTCTGCCTCCCTCTTATAATGCTATATGTGACTGTGCTTAGGGCCCTCCCAGATAATCCAGGATAATCCCCCTCATCTCAAGATCCTTGATTTAATTGCATTTGCAAAGACCCTCTGTCTCTATATAAAAATAACATTCACAGGCAGGGATAGCTTTCAGGGGATCATTTTTTCAGTCTACTATATGCTATGTACTTCACAGAGCCTCGTGTCAGGAGGATTATAATGTCTCCTGTCCCATTCTTATTTTTGGCTGCACCTGCAGCATGTGGAAGTTCCCAGGCCAAAGATCAACCTTGTACCGCAACTGTGACGATGCTGGATCCTTAATCTTTTGTACCACAAGGAAACTTCCTGAACCATTATTCTTTTTTTTTTCCCCTGCTGTACCACAATGAGAACACCCAGCTCAATCTGACAAAGACAGATTAATAGGAAAAACGCATACACATTTAATATAAGTTCTAACGACACAAGCCTTCATAAATGAACATCCAAAGATGTGGGAAAATGTACTTGCTTTTATGTCAGGTTGGATGAAAGAGGCAATTGTGGAAAAGTGTCTATGGGGGGAAAGCTAAAGGAAAACAATTATTTGAACAAATTCCTTTTTTTTTCTTAATGGATTTTATTTCAATTATAGGTGTACATAAATCATCACAAGTCAATTTTACAGATTTTGTATCCCAAACCCACAGTGCGTAGAATTCTCTTGGTCTCAGTTTCGCATTCTCCTGGTTTTGTTACCACTTTACATTTCAAATTCATTTTCTTAGTTAAGTTCAATCTTAGCCAATCCCGACCACGCACAAAACTCCCAGGGTTTTTCCTCCACAAACCTTCCACAAGTCTCCATATCCACATTAATCTGTCCACCACTTTCTTTCCCCTTCAGAAACCACCATTCAGAAGCAACCAGCTCCAGGACAGAACCACCTTCTCCCTTTAACAAAACACATTTTCATTTCTCCTACTCTCTCTGCCAAAAACACACATTCTCCATCTTGGCATAATGAAGTGTTTCTCCTATAATTCTTAACCATAAACCCTTAACCTCTAGTGAAAAACCAAGAAGCAAGCAATTATAAACTGTCATACTAGCATTTCCTGGTAGACAAATTTCTGCTTTAGTCTTCCTCTCCTAAGAAGGCAAAAGTAGGTATACATTTTTTCTTTTTATCTTTTTGCCTTTTCTAGGGCCGCACCCAAGGCATATGGAGGTTCCCAGGCTAGGGGTCTAATTGGAGCTGTAGCCGCCGGCCTATGCCACAGCCACAGCCACGCGGGATCCGAGCCGCGTCTGCAACCTTCACCACAGCTCACGGCAACGCCAGATCCTTAACCCACTGAGCAAGGCCAGGGATCAAACCCGCAACTTCATAGTTCCTAGTCGGGTTTGTTAACCACTGAGCCATGACGGGAACTCCAAAAGCAGGTATACTTAGACCTGCCCAGCAATTACTGTTCTAATAGTTTATCCTATTTGAAATGACCCAGATGGGCTATGAATTCTCTTCATTCAAAGTTACAAAAATCTGGAGACTATTTTTTTCTAGTCTTTTTTTTAGGGCCACACCCTCGGCATATAGAGGTTCCCAGGCTAGGGGTCCAATCAGAGCTCTTGCTGCCAGCCTACACCACAGCCACAGCAATGCAGGATCCGAGCCACACCTGCGACCTACACCACGGTTCATGGCAACACAGGATTGTTAACCCACTGAGTGAGGCCAGGGATCGAACCCGCAACCTCATGGTTCCTAGTCGGATTTGTTTCCGCTGTGCCACAACAGGAACTCCTGGAGACTATTTTTTTTATTTTAACATTTTTTTTTTTCCAGCCGTGTGCACAGCATGTAGATGTTCCCCAGGCCAGGAATCAAATAACATGTGCCATAGCAGAGACCTGAGCCACTGCAGTAACACTGAATCCTTAACCCTCTGAAGGTGGAAATTCAAGACAAACAAAACACAACACACTAATGCCAGCATCCAAAAAAGCAAATGAACCAGCTCACATATCTGGTAAAAGTCCAACAACTCTTTCCTCTAACAAGGTACTCAGACAAACTTGCTTTTTCCAGAGAAAAAGCCCAAAACGGAGAGAGGAACCAAAGCTTCCAGCAGTAAACACCAGGAGACTTACCCTACTGCGTAGAGCCTCTTGGTTCCCGAATGTCAATTCCTTGTTTCCTCTGCCAAGTGCTGGGCAGCTGATGCCTCCCTGGTGAATTCTGAAGCGCAGATCCTTAGAACAAGTGGTCCTCGCAGCTTCCACAGCCTTCTCTGAAAATTCCCCAACAGGGTCGGCCAGCCACAAGCAGCAAGCCTTCCGGCTAGCTGGGCTAAAATTTGTTACAAGCTCATACCGCTCACCGGGACAGGACGATTAAACTGAGAGATGAGCTGCTGGGACGAGGGACAGCGACCTTATTCGGAAAGCCAGCAGATGGAGAAGAGCACAGACCAAGGTCTCAAAAAACCATCCTGCCTGAGTTAGAATTCAGGCTTCTTTTATGCTAAGAGGGGAGGGAGTGAAGCCAAGCATTTCCTGGCTCTGGGCAGCCTCCAGAGAAGACGTGTTCTTTTCATCCTTCCTGAAGTTATTCGCAGCTGGGCCCGGTCAGGATGTTGCCTATGAGCTAAATAAGGTGTTTCAGCTTAATGCTCGTTACCTGGGCGGGAGGATTCCCAGAAGGAGCTGTTATGTACAATTTAAGCTTACAGGCAACATCGCTTTGGTGCAAGAGAATAAAGTTTCTTCCCTAGTCCTCAGCGCCAAGGGCGCCTGAACACCTCCGGGGTTTCCAAGATACTAAAACCAAGCTCGGCGGAGGTTAAACAACACCCGTCCCTTAAATTGATCGACAGGAACATCACAAGGTTAGTTCGGTTTAAGACGCTGAAGCAAAAAGCTGGTTATACATTGTCACGCAGCCCTCCGACTTCACCCTCTCTTTTTTTGTGGGGGGGTCACCGCTTCGGGTGGGCGGGCCAGGGATGGAACCCTCACCACAGCTGTGACCCAAGCCACAGCAGCGACAACACTGGGTCCTTAACCCACTGTGCCACGAGGAAACTCCCAAACCTCAAACCTCACCCTCACTCGATGCACTTTGGGATCAGTCACTCCGAGGGCAACTTTGTGGAGATTTTTCTTTTTTTTTAGGGCCTCAGGTCTGGCATATGGAAGTTCCCAGGCTAGGGTTTGAATAGGAGCACACAGCTGCCGGCCTTTGCCATAGGTTTATTTTTTCTCTTTTACCTTTGTGGTTTTTTTTTTTTTTTGCCAAATTACCCAGAAGTTTCTATTTGTCTTTTACCTTCTATTTATTTATTCCTTTTATTTCTTTTCTTCATTTTGTTTTCCTTCCATTTATTATTATATACAAAAGTACACATAATAATTACAATTAATTATCTCTTTAGGACCACACCCGCGGCATGTGGAGGTTCCCAGGCTAGGGGTTGAATTGGAGCTGCAGCTGCCGGCCTACACCACAGCCACAGCAACTCGGGATCTGAGCTGCATCTGTGACCTACACCACAGCTCACGGCAATACTGGATCCTTAACCCGCTGAGGGAGGCCAGGGATTGAACCCGGGTCCTCATGGATACCAGTTGGATTCGTTATCACTGAGCCACAACTGGAACTCCCTGGAGCCTCTCTCTTATCTGAAGGCTCTTGATCAAAAAAGAATTTGATCACTTCCAAACCAGCCCTCTGCCATGTCTGCTTCTTGAGGCGGTAGCTCGTAGGTCAGACATTCATGGAATTGTTTCCTCTCCTTCCTCCATCATTTCCTTTTTTTTCCGGCAGCCCCGAGGCATATGGAGTCCCAGGCCAGGGATCAGATCCAACCGCATCTGCGACCTGGGAACACTGCTGTGGCAGTGCCGGATCCTTAACCCGCCGTGCTGGGCCGGGGATCACCACGTCACGGTGCTCCCAAGACGCTGTGGATCCTGGTGCGCCACAGCAGGAACTCCTTCTCCATTATTTTTTTACTTTTTATTTTTTTGTCATTTTAGGGTCACACCCGTGGCATGTGGAAATTCCCAGGCTAGGAGTCGAATAGGAGCTGCAGCCACCGGCCTACACCACAGCCACAGCCATGCCAGATCCAAGCCATGTCTGAAGTACACCACAGCTCAAGGCAATGCCAGATCCTTAACCCACTGAGCAAGGCCTGGAATTGAACCACGTCCTCGTGGATACTAGTTGGGTTCGTTACCGCTGAGCCACAACGGGAGTTCCCGTTACTTCTGATAAATAGAATTGTCGGTGAGACTTGCTCAGATGTGCAATTTTTAGCCGTATTAGAGGGCAGATGTCCCAATTGTTGCAGGAGCCACCCGTGCTATGCTTCCTTGGGTCATATCTGTTTCTCCAGCTATTTTAGAAAAGCAGACTGCCCCCTCCAACGACCACGCTACCCGTGCTTCTCGCTGCATGTTTCTTCCCTCAGATGCCCCCCTGCTTCTTCCGCAGGCTCATAGATTCTGCCTCTGTGTGTGTGCTCTGTGTGCCAACAATGCGGTTTACCGGCCAAGGAAAAGTATTACATCAGTTTACTCTGAGAACTGGCAAAAGGGGAGAAATTCAGTATTTATCCTGCCTTCCCTATACAAGCTATGCTTCAGGCTAACCCAACAGCCTTGATGAGGGACAGTTCTTTATTCTTTCTTTCTTTTTTCGCCGCACCCATGGCATACACAAGTTCCCAGGCCAGGGATTGAACCCCAGCCACAATGGTGACAACACCAGATCCTTAGCCCCTAAGCCACCAGGGAGCTCCTGGGGCAGTTTTTTGTTTTTGTTTTTCTTTTTACGGCAGCAGTGCAGCATATGGAGGTTCCCAGGCTAGGAGTCAAAACAGCTGTAGCTGAGGCCCATACCATAGCAACAGCAAAGCCAGAGCTGAGCCACATCTGCGACCTATGCCACAGCTTGTGGCATTGCTGGATCCTTAACCCACTGAATGAGGCCGGGGATCAAACTTGCATCCTCACAGACACTATGTCATGTTCTTAATCCACTGAGCCACAGTGGTAACTCTCCCCCCCGGCTTTTTTTCTTTCTTTTTAGGGCCACAGCTGTGGCATATGGAAGTTCCTAGCCTGGGGTTGAATTGGAGCTGCAGCTGGCGGCCTATGCCCCAGCCACGGCAACGCCAGATCCTCAGTGGACACTAGTCAGATCCACTGAGCCATAGCAGAAACTCCTGTTTTTGTTTTTCAATTAAAGTATAGTTGATCTACAATGTTGTGCCAAGGGGCAGTTATTTTTACTTTTATTTTTTTACTGAAAAATTCCAGCTAATAAATGAGAACAAAAATAACAGAATTTAAAACCAGTATTTCACAACCCCCCATGAAATAATCGATCCAGGGAAAACTCATCTGGGGATGGCATAGGAAAGGTGATGGGGAAAACTTACAAAGGAGAAGTCAGGCTACGGCCAACTGAACCCATCACTCAGTCTCAGACTTAGAGGCACAAGCAGACATAACTTGCTTCCTGAGGAAGCACAACAGGAAACACATTAACACTTGTGCAAAATCTCATTCCCTGCCCCCTCCGCCCTGCCTCAAATGGAATCTGAATCTAATCAAAGCTTCAGGTTTGATAACTGGAAATATAAGGGATGGAGGAAGAAATTAAATGACATTCTGAGGAAGAAACTGACAAATTCAGAGTGGGAACATTCTACAGAACCTATTCTGGGTAGATGATATAAAAAAAAAGAGGAGTTCTCGTCGTGGCTCAGTGGTTAACGAATCCGACTAGGAACATGAGGTTGCAGGTTCGATCCCTGACCTTGCTCAGTGGGTTAAAGATCCGGCGTTGCCGTGAGCTGTGGTGTAGGTTGCAGATGCGGCTCGGATCCCATGTTGCTGTGGCTGTGGCGTCGGCCGGCGGCTAGAGCTCCTGTTAGACCTCTAGCCTGGGAACCTCCACATGCCGCGGGTGCGGCCCTAGATAAAGCAAAAAGACAAAAAAAAAAAAAAAAAAAAGAGAGAGAGAGAGTGAGGGAGAGATAAAGAAAAGAGAGGAGAGGGAGTTCCCATTGTGGTGCAGCAGAAAAGAACCCAACTAGGACCCAGGAAGACTTGTGTTTGATCCCTGGCCTCAATCAGTGGGTCGAGTATCCGGTGTCGCCATGAGCTGTGGTGTAGGTTGCAGAGCCAGCTCAGATCCCACATGGCTGTGGCTGTGGCGAAGGCCGGCAGCTGTAACTCCAATTAGACCCCTAGCCTGGGAACCTCCATATGCCAAGGGTGCGGCCCTAAAAACTTAAAAAAAAAAACAGAGAGGAGATGGAACTACTATAGATGATTAAAAGAGATTTAAGAGACACCAAGGACAGACCTAGAGATTATCATACTGAGTGAAAAGTCAGAGAAAGACAAATATCATATGATATCACTTATATGTGGAATCTAATAAAAAATGATATAAGGGAACTTGTTAATAGAACAGAAACAAGCCCACAGATTTCAAAACCAATCTTACGGTTACCATAGAGGAAACGGCGGAGGGGGGATTGGGAGGATGCGAGCAGCGCACACACACTACTGTATAGAGTAGATGATTAAAGAACCTACCTTGAAGTTCTGTTGTGGCACAACGGAAACGAATCCGATTAGGAACCATGAGGCTGTGGGTCTGATCACTGTCCTTGCTCAGTGGGTTAAGGATCCGGCGTTGCCATGAGCTGTGGTGTAGGTTGCAGATGTGGCTCAGATCCTGCATTGCGGTGGCTGTGGCGAAGGCCAGCAGCTGTAGCTCCGACTGGACCCCTAGCCTGGGGACTTCCATATGTCACGGGTGTGGCCCTAAAATGACAAAAGCCCCCCCCCCAAAAAAAAGAACCTACCTTATGGCACAGGGAAGTCTCCTCAATAGTTTGTAATAACCTACATGGGAAAAAAGAATGGATACATATATACGTATAACTGATTCACTGTGCTGTACACCTGAAACTAATACAACATTTAAGTCAACTATACTCCAGTAAAGTTTTTAAAAAAGAGAGACATCAATATGCTAATATAAGGAGTTCCCTCTGTGGCTCAGCGGTTAACAAACCTTACTAGGATCCATGAGGATGCAGGTTCGAACCCTGGTCTTGCTCAGTGGGTTAAGGTTCCAGCATTGCCGTGAGCTGTGGTGTAGGTTGCAGACGTGGCTCGGATCCCGAGTTGCTGCTATGGCTCCGATTTGACCCCTAGCCTGGGAAGCTCCATATGCCGTGGGTACGGCCCTAAAAAGCAAAAAAAAAAATCTAATGTGTAAAATCAAGCACACTTCAATACAATTAAAAAAAATTTAGGAGTTCCTACTATGGCACAACGGAACTGGCAGTGTCTTGGGAGCACTGGGACGCAGGTTTGATCCCCGGCCTGGCACAGTGGGTTAAGGATCCAGTGTTGCCACAGCTGCAGCTTAGGTGGCAACTGCGGCTTGGATTCAATCCGTGGCCCAGGAACTTCCATATGCCACGGGTGTGGCCAAAGAAAAAGAAAAAAAGAATGAGATGCATCCTAAAGAATGAAGGGGTCAATGTTGTGAGGTCTTGAATTTGCCTTAAAATATTTTAGCAAAGGAAACAGGAAAAAGGATCAGAAGCAGCAACGTGGTAACATCTTAATTAACTGTTGAAACTGGATGTGACGGTACATGGGGGTCCTTAAGCTATTTTCTCCACTTCGCTGTTTTTGAAAATGTCTATAGTAGTTCCCATCGTGGCTCAGTGGTTAATGAAATCGACTAGGAACCATGAGGTTGCAGGTTCGATCCCTGGCCTTGCTCAGTGGGTTAAGTAAGGATTCGGCGTTGCCGTGAGCTGTGGTGTAGGTCATAGACGCGGCTCGGATCTGGCGTTGCTGTGGCTGTGGTGAAGGCCAGCAGCTACGGCTCCTGTTAGACCTCTAGCCTGGGAACCCCCATATGCCGCAGGTGCGGCCCTAGATAAGGCAAAAAAAAAAAAGAAATGTCTATAAATGAAAACATTCAAGTATTATGTTGTTGACCACAAATTCCAGATAGAATATAACAAAATGACACCACGTCTTTACATGCAGTGGGATTTATTCCACTTCTTCCATCAGACAGAATAAATTATCCTAACAAATTCTTAGAGGAGGAGCTGGAAGTAAAACAAATCTATAACTGGGAATGCACGTGGCCTTCCTCCCCTTATGACAAAGACCAGAGAATGTCTTGAACGTCCCTCCCCTCACCAGGCATTGCTTGACTGTCCCACTTGGCTTCAGGCAGCCCAGGTTCTTTTCACAGTATCTGCTTTAGGATGAAAATGCTGTTTTCTCCCATAACTGCCCCAGTGCTTATTTCCCTGCCAGGCCAGCCTGGGAGAGGCTTCCTGTTTGCATTCTACACACCTGCTCCCTGCTTCATGGAGGACCGTACCCCACCTTATAAACAGAAAACAGCAGTTTGAAATATTTGATGGGGGCGCCTCCTCCTCATTACACCTGTGAAGAGAATTGTTTTTTTCTGTGATTAAAGAGGCATTGATTGGCCAGAGTCAGACTGTCACGGCAAATAAACACTCCAGCTTCCTCCTCTAAACTCACGCCTCGTCTCCACAACGCGCCCGAGGAAACAGACCTGAGGATGTGCGTTGACAGAAACACAGAGATTCTGCAAATATTCACTTTTTTCATTAAAAATGTTAAGTTAGAAACATTTTGATTCAAAGAGAGTCAAGTAGGTGGGTGCACCTCGTCCCTTACCCGGAAACCAAATATCCTGCCCTCCCGGGACTCTGAGCGACCCTCTCCAAAGCTAGTATCTTACCTCAAAAGAGGTAAGCCTTCTCCATTTCCCTGAGTTCACATTTATTGAATGCTACAGGCCCGCCTGGCCCTGCCCAAAAAAGGACCAATCACTGTCCTGGGAGGGCTGAGAGGGCAAGGGGCCCGGACTCAGCAATGCAGAAGGGAAGTGCTGCCAGGTGTGGGAAGCCCTTCCTGTGGGGCATTTCAGTCCTAATGTAGTGACTTCCCTGTCCAAGAAGTTATTTTGCAAAAGGCTACAGTCTAAAGGAAGGTGGAACTCTCTCCCAGGCTCCTCCAGCAGTCCCTCTACAGGCCCACGGTCCTGAGGCTGAGTCCAGGGCCCGTCTACCCCCGTGGCTTGCGGACAGCTCAGAGTGTCCCGTAGACGCTGACTTTGGCCAGGGAGATGCTCTCCGTGTACTGGCTCCGGCCTTTCTCATACAGGATGAAGAGCTGCGGGGCCTGGTCCTCCCGGCCCACACCACCCTCCAGGGTTGCCAGTGAGGAGTAGCCGCTGGGTCCCGGCCAGATCTGGACCGTCTCCTTCCGCCAGGAGGTGCCGTTGCTGAAGCTCCAGCGCAGGGTCAAGTTCACTCCTGGGGGACAGCAGCGGGAGTCAGGGGAAGGCGGGGCTCTCCCCAGGCCTTGTCTGGGTAACAGGGGGTCCCCCGCCGACCCCACCCGGCAGGGCAGACACTCACGGAACTCTGGATGGGCCGGGTTGGAGAAGAAGACGATGCCGGAGCTGGTGGCAACGGCCCCCGCCGCTACCACAGGATCCACGAGCTCGGGATCAAAGGTCACGTCACGGGGCCTCAGGGTATCACAGGCGTCGTAGCTGCGGAGGACGATGCGGCAGCGGCAGTGGTAGTTGTTCTGGTTCCGGGCATTAATGACGACGGAGCCGTCTGGGAGCTCGTAGGGCTGAGGAGAGAGAGAGAGAGAAGAGGGCTTGGGGAGGACCCCGGGGCAGGGTCCTGAGGGAGCAGAGCTTCTGGGAACACAGAGCTGGCAGCCAGCCCCTGGGGCCAGCGAGTGAGGCCAGAGCGGGCTGGGCAGGCGGGGGCAGCCCAGGGACTCCCCACCTGGCACTCGTCCGGGTTGAAATCGTTTTCCCGCTTGCGCTGGCCGTAGGGGATGCCGCTGACCCCGCTCCCATAGCGCCACGAGGCGCCGTGGTCGTCGCTGAGGAGGCAGAAGACCCCGTCCCGCTCCAGCGTCCCATGGCCGCACACAATGAGCCGGCCCTTCTGAGGCTCCCGCTGTTTCTGTGGGACAAGAGACAACGAGGGGGCTCAGACGCAGGGAAGGAGAACCCAACACCGCCTCAGTGTGAGGACACACCCGGGTTCCCTTCGGTCCTGTCCTTGCTTGCTGTGGGCCCCGCAAGTATTACAAACACCCACTGTCAGAATTCAGACGCTCTAGGAGTTCCCATCGTGGCGCAGCGGAAACGAATCCGACTAGGAACCATGAGGTTGGGGTTAGAGCCTTGGACCCGCTCGCTCAGCGGGTTAAGGTCCGGCTTGGTGTGCACACTGGCAGCTGTAGCTCCGATTCGACGCTTAGCCTGGGAATGTCCATATGCCGCAAGCGCAACCCTAAAAGGCAAAAAAAAAAAAAAAAAGGAAGAAGAAGCTCTTTGGGGAGTTCCCACTGTGGTGCAGTGGGTTAAGGACCTGGTGTAGGTCATGGGTGTGGCATGAATTCCATCCCTGGCCCCAGGAATTTTTCCATATATCTCAGGTACAGCCATAAAATTAAAAGGGAGGGGGAGGAGAAGCAGAAGCAGAAGCAGCCCTTTGGCAGAATGCACTCCTTCAGGATCCAGGGTGTACTCTGGACAAGCTGTGCACAGGACACGGGGGCCGAGCTCAACCCAACCACTGCTCCTGGACCAAGCTGTGGACCATGGCACAGGCTTGTGTCTTGCCCAAAGACAGGAAGGTTTTTGTCTAATCTGCACGGGATTTTCTAATATCTTTAGCGCTTAATCTTCATATGGATCGCCAATCCCCAAATGGGAAGCCAATGGTAAAATTCCACCTTCCTTTGGAAGGGTGCTCCTCCCAGGATGTCCCTTTCTTCCAAGGAATCCCACCTAAGACAGAAAAACTGACTTTACAGGACCTTCTCTTTGCAAAGGAGCCCACTGTGGGGCCGACTCTCTACAGGGCAACTCCCTCCACCCTCTCAGGACAGAGACCTGAATGCCAGATCCGGGTCCGGGGGCAAACATCTCGGTGCCTATATCCAAGGAGAGGTTCCGGGGCAAGCTCCAGGAAATACCGTCATCCTTGCTCCACACCAACATGGTGGAGGCCACCTGGCAGCCAGCCTTGTGAGCACAGAGGGAGTAGAAAAGGAAGACCACTCCTGTCGTTGTATCGCTCACCACTGCCCCCAAATTCAGCCCATCCGGGGTCTCCCCATCGTCCACAATGAAAGCTGTCGGAGACCATGTGCTGCCTAAAGGAAAAAGGGAAGAAACCCGGGGTGAACACTCTGGAGGGGCTCTTTCCACCACTCCCTGCAATTTTCACCCCCTGCCAGGGACCCAAAGCCTTAAGATGGCCCAGAGGGCCTATGAGCCCTGCACCTTCGTATCTCTCTGACCCCACCTATTCCACCCTTGCTCACTCCACCCAGCCACACAGACTCCTTCCCATTTCTCAAATACTTTCCTCCTCTTAGCTTAGGTCTCCGCCTGAGCTTGTTACACCTGCCTGGGGCATTTTTTCCTCCGGGCTCACTTATCTCCTTTGAGTCTTTGTCAAATGTCATCTATTGAAAATTGCGGTCAAACTCTTGGCCCTCTCCATACCTCTTGCCCTGTTCTATTTTTCTCCGTTGCACTTAATCACCTTCCAACATAAATACATTATTTACTTATTTATTATGCTTACTGTCCGTCTCCTCCCAATAGAATATAAGCCCTGCAAAGGCAAGGATTTTTGCTTTGTTTTGTTCCTAACTGTAGTCACAGAACTTGGAACAGTGCCAGGTATATAGCAAGTGCTCAATAAACGTTTGGATGAATGTTCAACTCCTTGGTGATCCCAATTTCCAGATTACTGCCCTGGACACCTTCCCTTCTTAGGTTCTCTCTACTCTTTAGGGACCCAGCAGCTCTAGGGCCCTAAGGCAGGTCAGGCTCGCCACCCATCCAACATCTTGCCACGCAGCCTTTTTTTTTTTTAAGGGCCACACCCGCGGCATATGGAAGCTCCCAGGCTAGGGGTCAAACTGGAGCTGCAGCCTCCAGCGTACACCACAGCAACGAGGAATCTGAGCCGGGTTTGCAACCTACACCACGGATCATGGCACCACTGGATCCTTTAACCCACTGAGCAAGGCCAGGGACTGAACCCGCGTCCTCATGCATACTAGTCGGGTTCATTACCGCTAAACCACGGTGGGAACTCCCAGGCATATTTATACCCTGGTCCATGGATCTCCGCAGAGCAATGAATTTAGCGCCTTTATCTGATGCTGACATTTTCCTGGCCTCAGCGAAGGCAAGGAGGGTGCCTCGAGGAGTGGTGGTGATGAGTGGGATGCGGAAGGTGTCCACAGAACCGATCTGCTTTCCACTCACCCACAGCAGTTGCTCCATGGTCACCAGCGGATGCACCTATAAAGGGAGAGGAGGGCCGGTCACCTGAACAAACGTGACTTGGGCTTTAAAATGAATGAATAGCAGCTCCGAGTCAGGTTCCCCTGGGAAAGGCAGGGTGGTGGTGATCCCAAGTGAGAGCAGGGTTCCCAGAACAAGGACGGGGAACCCCGAGGAGAGTCTGTAGCGAAACGGGGCTCCGGGCGGGGTAAGGGACTACGAGGGGAGAAGAAGCCCTCAAGGACAGGGAAACTTCAAGAGGGTAAGGATCTCGAATGAAGAGACTCAGAAGAAAAGAGGACGAGGGACCCAGAGAGGGGCAGGCATTGGGAAAGGAGAGGGGGACTCAGCAGCCCAAGTCCCGGCGTACAACCTGACGCAGACCGCCTGCGTGGTCGGGGATGCGGCTATGCGAGTGTTAACTCACCAGACTGAAGTCGTTCTTTGCCCTGGCCCCGACTCCTGCGGGAGACAACAGCAGCAGGAAGATCGAGAGAAATACCTGAGCCCTACAGGCTCCCCCTAATCCCAGCATTGGCGATCTCCCCGGTCTGGCCGCAATCATCTCTCCCTCGCTGCGGCGGCCGCGACCCTGGGCTCCAGAATTAGACGCGGGTTGGAGTCGCTCAGTTGACCCCAGCCCTTTAGCTACAAAGCCGAGTAGTTATATTGTGGACCACACGGGAAGTCCCCCAGCCCTTTAAATGCTCAGATGTCACCCTCAAGTCTACAGCAAGGCCAGGCCCGCAGCCGCGCTTCCGCGGCTTTAATTGGCCCTCGCGTGACTCCTCACGTGACCTTCAGCACCTCCTCGCTGCGTTGTCCAATGGGCCTTCTTTGAAGTCCCGGAGCGCGTGACCCGGGCGGGAAGACTATTGGTTGGATTGAGTAAGGGGCGGGCATTACTCCACAGAAGCCTTTTGATTGGTCGCGATACGGTGTTAGGGCGTCACAGGGGCCGGGCCAACTTTAAAGAGCCAGATGAGCGACGCGGCGGGTGGGAAAAAGGGTAGCAGCTTGTGGTTATGGAGGAAATAGAAGTCCCAGATTTTTTTGAGGAAACAAAATATCAATGTTTTAATAAAATCTTTTTACTGCAAAATCGAGATCTGGAAGGCGGGATGAGGCTGGGTGGCTGTACAGGCGGGGTGCTGTTTTGGATCAGGGCTGCGTCTCTCACTTCTTCCTCTTCTTGTCTCCGGAGGGCACCTCGTTCTTCTTGCCCAGAATCTTCAGAAGGGCCTTGGACATGTAGTAGGGCCGGGCCGCCGAGCCGTCGTTCCTCTCCAGGTCTTCCACTGAGGCGCGACAGAGGCCCATAAGAACGGACCACTGGAGGCTAACCCCACTCCCGGGAGAAAATCAAGGACCTGGGAGACAGCTGCCTGGTTTCCAGGCTGCATCCCCACTAGCTGATTTTTGGGGCAATTTTTGTAAACCGCTAAACAGGTTATGTAAATAGGTCCTCTGTAAAGTGGAATCAATAATACTATATTTTGGAGTTCCCTTCATGGCTCAGTGGTTAACGAATCCGACTAAGAACCATGAAGTTGTGGGTTCGATCCCTGGCCTTGCTCAGTGGGTTAAGGATCCGGCGTTGCCGTGAGCTGTGGTGTAGGTTGCAGACGTGCCTCGGATCCCGCGTTGCTGTGGCTGTGGTGAAGGCCGGCAGCTACAGCTCCCGTTAGACCCCTAGCCTGGGAACCTCCATATGTCGCGGGTGCGGCTCTACATAAAGGCAAAAAGACAAAAAAAAAAAAAAAACCCAAAAAAACAAAAACTATGTTTCATAGAATGATAATGATAGGGATTAATGGAAAAAATACACGATATGTGTCAGTTGCTTAACGGAGAGCCTGACACTTATGATATCGCGAATGAATGCATACAGTAGGGGAAGAAAATCCGCACTCTCTACAGCCACCTGCTGGGAAGTCTCTTGTAGCTAACATCTCCTTTTTTTTTTTTTTTTTTTTGCCTCTTGTGGTTTTAGGGCCGCAGTGGCATATGGAGTTTCCCAGGCTAGGGGTCTAATCGGAGCTGTAGCCACTGCCCTACACCAGAGCCACAGCAACACAGGATTCGAGCCGCATCTGCGACCTACAACCACAGCTCACGGCAACACCGGATCATTAACCCACTGAGCAAGGCCAGGGATCAAACCCGCAACCTCATAGTTCCTAGTCGGATTCATTACTGCGTCATGAAGGGAACTCCTAGATTTTTTTTTTTTTTCTTCCTTCCTTCCTTCCTCTTTCTCTCTGTCTCTGTTTCTTCCTTCCTTCCTTTCTTTCTTTCCTTCTTTCTTTCTTTCCCTCTCTCTCCCCCCGTTCCTTCTTCCTTCCTTTTCCTTCCTTCCCCTTCCTTCCTTCCTTCTTTCTTTTCCTTTCTTTCTTTCTCGGCTGCACTCAGGGACCTAGGGAAGAGCTGCATAATGCTGGGTCTTTAACCCACTGTGCAGGGCCAGGGTTGGAACCTGCACTGCCATGGAGACACCAGATCTTTGGCCTGCTGCACCAGTGGGAACTCTCTTCCCTAGATTTTCTGCAGAAAGATGCCAGAGGCCTCTCCCTTGGAATGCTCCTTCTGGGCAGAGCCCAGGAGACTGGGGGTGCACTCTATTATGTCTTCCCAAACACCTGGCCTGAGGATGTTAGAAGAGGCTCCCACAGGCTCTGGCTTCTCTAACTCACAAAATTGCTGTTTCGAGAAACACCAAGTCTCTGAAAGAGTCTGAATGATCTGGTACCTTTCCGCTGGGGAGAGGTGGGGGGGGGATGTTACTCACAGAAACACAGGAAGAGGGTATCCACACACATGCCAAAAACGCTGAAGAAGCCACTGGCAATGACATAGGCTCCCAGGATGGAGGTCTGGAAGACACAAAGCCAGTTAGGGTTCCCCTAGACAGCTGGAGGGTGAGGCAGAGGGGCAAAGGTCACTCACCATGATGGGAAGCCAGTAATAGTTGAGGTTGGGACTGTCAAAGCCTTTACCCAGTCCCTGGATGCGACCGGTGAAAAAAAAGAAGGACAGGACCCCTAAGGGAGAAATCTGGAGGTCAATGTCATTCCTCTAAGGTCACCTCTTAAACTGCCCGGCTACCTGTCTTCTGTCCCTGTAACTCCCCGTCTTTTATTTATTTACTTATTTATTTATTTTTGCTTTTTAGGGCTGCAACTGTGGCATATGGAGGTTCCCAGGCTAGGGGTCGAATCGGAGCTGTATTCACTGACCTACACCACAGCCACAGCAACACTGGATCGATAACCCACTAAGCAAGGCCAGGGATTGAACCCGCAACCTCATGGTTCTTAGTCGGATTTGTTAACCGCTGTGCCATGACGGGAACTCCACCCTGTAACTCCCTGTCTTGGTCCTTACCGACACCTCCAACCACGAGCAGTTTCCCAAAGAACAGCAGCAGGTCTGTGACCTTGTCCAGGACGACCACCCTGTACGGGGAGATGGGGTAGGTTGGGGGTGAGAGGCTGGCAGGGCTGGGAACAGCATTGGCTGTGGAATTTGCTGTTACCGATGAAAAATGAAAATTGGTCACATTTCAAGATGGAGGAAGCAGAGATTAAATCAAGCTCAAGGCCCTTCTGAGCACAGCATGCCCACGAAGCTGGCCTTGGGGGGAGATCACAGGGGGTGGGGTGACAGCCTGACCTGACAATGTTCCGCATGAGCAGCGAGAAGGCGTTTTTGGCTGAGACACAGAAATTCTTCCCGTAGATGGCAATCTGAGTGAGATGGAGTGTCCACAGTTACCTGTGGTGAGGTTATCTGGGAGAATGCGAGGCCTGGGTCAAAGGCCCCAGAGCAGGAGGTTGTGCACGTGCAGGGGCTCACCATGATGTATGCATTACGGTTCAGGAACTTGATAAACTTCTCCAAACACCAGAGGCAGCACTTGAAGCAGCATATGATACAGCGGGCCACGGGGTTCTGGGCTCCTGGAGGTCAGGAGCGCTCACGTTTGGTCACTGGCCCCTGACAGCCCCTGCCCAAGGATCCAGCTGATCAGCCTAGCCTTGCCCAGCCTCGGCTCACCTCTCAGTTTGTGGTCAATGTACTCGAGGACGGCCCGCGCTATCTGCACCAGGGTCAGGATGAGAGCTCCGAAGGCTAACGACCCGGTGTGATACCTGCACAGGGGTTAGGCAATCAGAGGCAGCCCGGGCCCCTGGGACTCCTAGGTTCAGGTTCACGATTCTCAGCCCCCTGCCCCGGCCTTACCGGAGTGTGCGGATGAAGGCAGAGCTCAGGGGAAAGGTGGGGATGTCCCGGGGCTTGTGGAAGGCCCAGTAGAAGGAGGCGAAGGCCCCAGCCAGGACGCACTGGCCCAGGGCCAGGACCCAGTTGATGGTCCAGAATAGCCCCAGGACCCCGTAGATTTGCAAGTTGAAGAGAGAACGCTGTACCAGGCCTGTGGACAGGTAGCCTTGGAAGACGCACATCAGCCCTGGGCAGGTGGAATTCACCGGCTGGTTCTGGGGAGGAGGCCAGAGGAGGCTCGTTCTCAACCAGTTCCTGCCCCTCCCAGAGCAGAGAGAAGGAACAGCCTCCTCAGAACTGGGGAAGCCTGTTCTTGCCAGGAGATCCATCTCCGGGTTCAGACAGGGTTCAGCTGCCTACTGTGTGAATATAATTAGTTTCCTTTAGTCTCCAGTCTCTGAATGGGCACAAGAGCTTCCGGGCCACGTGGTCCAGGCCTTAACGGGGTGAAGGCAGTGTGACTAACGCCCAGCTCTCCCTTGCACTCGATCAGCAGTCCCCTCCCACAGCAGACTTTGCAACCTCCAGCCAAAACGCTTTCCAGTAAAACTGAACAGACTGGGTATCAGATGATACTAAGGAACTGTTAATTTTGTTCCCTGTGATAATGGGGTGGTGGTTAGGCTTCTCAAAAGTCCGTATCTGTTGAGATTTATCCTGATATATTTCTAGGTAAAAAAAACACAATGTCCAGAATTTGCCTTTTAAAATTCCAGAAAGGGAGCTCATTGGTGGAGTAGTGAGTTAAGGATCTAGCATTTTCACTGCAGTGGCTTGGGGTCAGGGCTGTGGCACAGGTTCAATCCCTGGCCCGGGAAAGTCCACCTGCCACGAGTGCAGCCAGAAAAAAAAATTGCAGGTAGAGTAGTGGTGGTGGATGGGTAGGGTGATAGATGAAACAAGAAGAGAAAGTTGAAGGTTATGGAATCTGGGTACAGGGACTCTCCACATTTGTGTGTGTGTGTCTGTGTGTGTGTGTGTGTGAGAGAGAGAGAGAGGGAGGGAGAGAGAGAGAGAGAGAGAGGGAGGGAGGGAGAGAGAATGTCCCTAGGGAGTTCCCTATTAGCTCAGTTAGCTCAGAGGGTTAAGGATCCAGCATCCAGCATTGTCACTGCTTGGCTGGGGCCTTTGCTATGGTATGGGTTTGATCCTTGGCCTGGGAACTTCTACCTACTTTGGGTGTGACCAAAAAAAAATTTTTTTTCCTAATAAAAAGTAAAAACCACAGGAGTTCCCATTGTGGCTCAGTGGGTTAAGAACCTGACTGGTATCCATGAGGATGTGTTTGATCCCTGGCCTTGCTCAGTGGGTTAAGAATCCTGTGTTGCTGCAAGCTGCCATATAGGTCTCAGATGCAGCTCAGATCTGGCATTGCTGTGGCTGTGGGGTAGGCCAACATCTGCACCTTGGATTTGACCCCTAGCCTGGGACCTTCCACATGCCTCATGTACCACCTTAAAAGAAGAAAAAAAAACCCAAAAAACGTATATATTTGTATAACTGAATCACTTTGCTGTATGGCAGAAATTCATAGAACATTGTAATAAACAATACTTCCATTTTAAAAAAACAGGAGTTCCTGTTGTGGCTCAGCAGAAACAAACCTGATTAGTATCCATGAGGATGCAGTTTCCATCCCTGGCCCTGCTCATTGGTTTAAGGATCTGGCATTGCATGAGCTGTGGCACAGGTCACAGATGTGGCTCAGGTCTGGCGTTGCTGTGGCTGTGGTGTAGGCCAGCAGCTTTAGCTCCATTTCGACCCCTAGCCTAGGAACTTCCATATGCCGCACCTGCAGCCCTAAAAAAGAAAGAAAGAGAGAGGAAGAAAGAATGAGACACCACTTCACACCTGTCAGAATGCCTATCATCAAAAAGAACACAAATAATAAATGTTGTGGAGAAAAGGAAACCCTTGTACACTGTTGGTGGGAATGTAAATTGGTGCAGTCACTGTGGAAAAGAGTATGGGTGGTTTTTCAAAAAACTAAAAACAGAACTACCATATGACCCAGCAATTCCACTTCTGGATAAACATCCAGAAAACAAAAAAAATCCCAACCAACCAAACAAACAAAAAAAACCCCAACCAAACAACAACCACTGATTGGAAAAAATACCGCAATGTTTGTGCCAGCATTTTTTCCAATTGCCAAGATATGGAAGCAACCTAAAGGTCCAGAAGATGTAGATTACAACTGAACCACTTTGCTGTACACTTGAAACCAACACAATATTGCAAATTAACTATACCTTAGAAGAAAGGAAATTAAAAAAAAGAAGGTACCACCTTACACCAGCCAGAAAGGCCATCATCAGAAAATCTACAAATAACAAATGCTGGAGAAGGTGCGGAGAAAAGGGAACCTCATACACTGTTGGTAGGGACATAAATTGGTACAACCATTAGGGAAAATAGTATGGAGTTTCCTTAAAGAACTAAAAATAGAACTACAGTATGATCCAGCAATCCTACTCCTGGGCACCTATCCAGAGAAAGCCCTAACTTGAAAAGATATAGGCAGTGTTCGCTGCAGCACTATGTACAATAGCCAAGACATGGAAGCAACGTAAATGTCTACCAACAGAGGAATGGGTAAGATATGGTATATTCCACATGGTATACTCCATGTGTGTACGTTTCGTATATACGATGGAATATTTCTCAGCCATAAAAAGAATGAAATAATGGCATTTGCAGCAACATGGATGGACCTAGGAATTATGCTGCTAATTGAAGTTAGACAGTGAAAGACAGATATCATATCACTTACATGTGGAATCTAAAACAAGGATACAAATGAACTTATTTGCAGAACAGAAACAAATTCACAGACTTTGGAAAACTAATGGTTACAAAGGGGACAGGTTGTGGTGCAGGGGAAGGGACGGGCTAGGGGGTTGGGGCTGGCATGTGCACACTGAGGTATGTGGAATGACTGGCCAACGTGGACCTGCTGAATAGCTCAGAGAACTCTACCCAGTGTTCTGTGATAATCTATGTGGGAAAAGAATCTGAAAGAGAATGGATGTGTGTCATGTACATCTGAATCACTTTATTGTACAGCAGAGAGTATCACAACCTTATAAATTAACTGTACTTCAATAGAACTTAAAAAAATAAAAACCAAAAAATTTTTTAAAAAGATGTGATATATATAATGCAATACTATTTAGTCATAAAAAGGAATGAAATTTTGCTATTTGGAAGTTCCCGTTGTGGCTCACTGGGGTAAGGACCTGAAGTTGCCTCCGTGAGGATGCAGGCTGGATCTCTGGCCTTGCTCAGTGGGTTAAGGATCCCATGTTGCTGCAAGCTGTGGGACAGGTCACAGACACAGCTCTGATCTGGTGTTGCCATGGCTGAGGCCGCAACTGCAACTCTGATTCAACCCCTAGCCTGGGAATTTCCATATGCCACAGGTGCGGCTTTAAAAAGAAAAATTTTTTTTTTGCTATTTGCAGCAGAGTGGATGGAGTCGAAGGGCATTTTGCTAAGTGAGATAAATCAGACGGAGAAAGACAAATAGTGTATGATATGACATATATGGAATCTAAAATATACCCAGGCAGAGCTTCCTTGCCTGCCCGCTTGCATCTCTCACAAGCGTCCTATCCTAATAAATCTATTTCTTGCCTATCAACAAACTAGTGAATATAACAACAAAGAGCCAGATATAGAGAAGAAACTAGTGGTTAACAATGAGGAGAGGGAAGATGGAAGGGGCAATATAGGGGCAGGGGATTAAGAGGTACAAACTATTGGTTATAAAATAAACTACAAGGATATATTGTACAACACAGAGAATACTGCCAATATTTTATAATAACTATAAATGGAATATAATCTTTAAAAACTGTGAATCACTACATTGTATATCTATAACATATAATCTTGTACATCAAACATATTTCAATTAAAAAAAAACCCTTTCTAGTGAATGTGACAAAAATTTTTTTTCCGTTTTTTTTTGGCTTGCCTGCTGCATGAACCTGCACCACAGCAGTAACCAGAGCCATAGTAGCGGAAATGCCAGATCCTTAACCTGCTGAACCACCACGGAACTCTACGAAACTCTTGATAATTGCTGAAACTGAGTGTATGCTGGAATTTCTTTTCCTTTTTTTTTTTTTTTTTAGGGCTGCACCCACAGCATATAGAGGTTCCCAGGCTAGTGGTCAAATCAGAGCTGTACCCGCTGGCCTACACCACAGCCATAGCAACATCAGATCCGAGCCGCATCTGTGACCTACACCACAGCTCATGGCAACGCTGGATCCTTGACCCACTGAGTGAGGCCAGGGATCAAACCTATGTCTCATGGATACTAGTCAGATTCGTTTATTGCAAGAGGGTAAAACACTTTCCAGTTTGTGTGCCATTGTGGGTTTGTGTCAGTCCCCAACACTAGATCCTGAGCAAATTGAGAGCAAGAACTAGTTCCTTTGGAACTTTGTATACCCAGGGCCTGGCACATAGTGGGTCTCCTTTCTTTATTTCTTTATTTATTTTCTTGCCTTTCCCTTTTTTTTTTTTAGGGCTGCACCTGTGGCATATGGAGGTTCCCAGGCTAGGGGTCTAATAGGAGCTGTGATGGCCTACGCCACAGCCACAGCAAGACCAGATCTGAGCCGCACCTGCGACCTACACCACAGCCCACGGCAACACTGGATCGTTAACCCACTGAGTGATGCCAGCGATTGAACCTGAAACCTCATGGTTCCTAGTCAGATTCATTTCCGCTGCTCCCCGAGGATGGGAACTCCAGTGGGACTTTTTTAAATGTAAATGACCCGGCGGAGCTTCCGTGCCTGCCCGCTTGCACCTCTCACAAGCATCCTATCTTAATAAATCTTGCTTCTTGCCTATCAAAAATAAATGAATAAATGTAAATGGCCCATTTATAACTTTGTATACCTCGGCCCAGCACTCCTCCTCTGCCTGCACAATGGGTGGCTTAGGGAGATCTGGAGTCCGGGGACTGGCTGCCTTTCTGGCTCTGCGAGGGGCCTGCTGTGTGACCTCAAGTGAGCCCTGTGCCTTCTCTGGTCCTCAGTCTCCTCTGCACGATGAGAGCTTTGGACTAGTTGGCCTCTAAGGCCCCTTCTGCCTAACTGGTGCCCCCGCTCTGGGTCCACCCGGAAACCTCACCATGGGGTCACACGATGTATTCATTGGCACTTTCTCACAGTCCGGCAGGCTGGCGTTGGGTGCCCAGAGCACGTACTGGGGTTGCCCCGAGGTGGCCAGGTACCCAGAGGGGAGTTGAGGAAAGCATGGTCACATGTGGGTCTCCCCAGGTCCCCTCCTCAGCCACCCATCCCAGGTTGTTCACTGCACAGACGGGTGGAAATTCAGCCTGTGGTCGTGCTCTCAGGGCAGGGCTGTGTCTGCTGGGAGGAAGGGGGGCCTTTTTCCAACCACCACGAGGCGCTGAGACCCTAGTGCTGCCCTGCCCCCCACCCCCGAGGGCTCCAGGAGGACCCAGCTGTGTGCGCAAAGGATACAGAGCGGTCATGGCCCAGTAGGCAATGCAGACGAGCAGGAGGACAAAGGTGACCAGCGGGTAGAGCAAGGTGGACATCATCTGTCCCACGGCCCTGCAGGGAGAGGAAAGCCGTCCATCGGCGAGGCTGGCCCCCAGCCCCACGCGTCCTCTCACAGGGCTGACCCCAGGCCACACCTGACCCCAGGCCACACCTCTGCCCTCTCTAGGGCCCTGCGCCATCCCCCCAGGCTGGGCGCACCAGAGGTGCTCACTGAATGAACTGAACTGAGTAAATCAGCCTTCAGAGACCTTTAGAGGAAACCAGGATCACAGAGGAGCCACTGGGGGGGCAGCTTCAGTGAGAGTGAGGGCCTGATTCTCATTCTAGGCTCTTGGTGAGACACTAATCAATTTAATCCTTGTGTCAATCCTGCAGGGTGGGAACTATCACCACACCCATTTTATAGATGGTAAAGGGAGGGGCGGAAAGGCTAAGCCACTCAGCGGTGTTAATCACGCTACACTGCCCTCCTCCTCCAGTGCTCCCTGCCACCTTGCCAGCTCCCATCCCCGGGCCCACACGCCCCTGCTCCTTCCCAGACAGGCCCTGACCTGCTGGCTTCCTCCAGGAGGGCGATGGCGATGCGAATCCGCTGCCGCAGGAAGATGAGCATCAGCAGCAGGATGCCTTCAAGCACGGCCAGCAGGATCACTGAGGGTGGACGGGGGCAGAGGGGCCTGGGTCAGGGCCAGGGCAGCCCTCGGACAGCCGGTGGTTCATGGCTGGGCAGGGCACTCACAGGCTGCTAGCCAGGTTTCCTGGACGCTGCTGTAGGCGCTGAGGTTGGTGGTGAAGCCCAGCTGGGAGATGGAGGCCCCCTTGTCCCGCAGCAGACGGTATTCCTTCCAGCAGTGGTAGATGCCATAGGCCAGCACGCCCAGCACTCCTATGATCAGCACGAACACCAGGGGCCCGGCCACCAGGCGCAGAAGCAGGATAAACAGCAGACTCAGGATCAGAGCCACGCCTAGGGCGCTGTGGGCAGGGAAACATACGCAGGTGAGGGTCCCTCCACATCCGCCAAAACCTTCCCCTCTCGGAGGCCCCGCAGCTTATGGAGGTTCCCAGGCTATGGCTTGAATCAGAGCTGCAGCTGCCGGCCTACACCACAGCCACAGCAATGCCAGATCCTTAACCCACTGAACAAGGTTGGGGATCGAACCCGCATCCTCACGGATCCTAGTTGGGTTCATGAGCCATGAAGGGAACTCCTCTTTTATAAATCTTGTTGGTCTTGGGATCCACTCTGAACTCTGGCTCGTCCTCTGCCGTCCAAAGCCTCTGTCTCAGAAGGCGGGCTAGGGGACAGAGGGTCAGGGCAGGGAGCCAGGAAGGACAAGAGAGCAGGGGAATCTGGGGACTCACGCAAGAATCCAGTACCAGGACTGGGCAAAGTCTTCAAAGATCTTGACACTGATGTCGCGGGCATTGAGGCTGTCAAGGAGACCGCTGTCGGGGAGAGACAGAGTCAGATGGAGCGTGGCTGGGAAGGGGTGGGGGTGGAGATGTGGGGCAGGGGGTGCCCACCTGATGCCCTGGGTGACGGACATGTTGGAGATCTCCGGGAACGGGGGCACGGTACTATTGGGCCATGGAAAACAACGCCCCAGAGCTGGAGAGAAAGAACCGCACTGGGTGGAAGGGCCTAGAGCCTTGCCTTGAAGGTCTCTGGCCCCTCCCCCAACCCCCTAGGGCCCTGAGGGAGGGCGTTGAGAAGGGCTCTGCCCCCCTCAGAGGCTGCACTTGATTCTACAGCTGAAAGGGAGCCCCTGACCCGATAGGCCCAGTCCAGCTTCCTTCACTGTCTTTCCCTCTCTTTTTTTTTCCCCTGCTTTTCAGGGCTGCACATGTGGCATATGGAAGGCTAGGAGTCCAACTGGAGCTGCAGCTGCCGGCCTACACCATAGCCACAGCAATGCCAGATCATTAACCCACTGAGCGAGGCCAGGGATCGAACCTGCATCCTCACGGGTACTAGCTGGATTCATTACTGCTGAGCCACGACGGGAACTCCCCTTCACTCTCTCTTAATGCCCCTTCCTTCCTTCCCTGCCAATTCCTGGGTTTAGCCCCTTGCCCTCTGGCCTGCCTCTTACAAGGCCTCCACCCCCAACGCTGCCACTTCTCAATCCAGCCTCTGCCGAAGTGACAGGGAGACCACGGCACAGCTGGGACCTCAGCATTCCAGGTCACAGGTCACTCTGCTGCCCAGGCACCTCCTGGAGCCCTGCCCAGAGGAGCACTCATGCTCCCAGTCAGGCTGTAAGGCCCCCTGGTCTAAGCCCAGCCACTTTCTCCTCCCCTCTGTGCCTGTGCTCTCCCTCCTCCAGCAACCCCATGCTCCCTCTCCATCTCACCTCCTCCAGGAAGCCTTCTCACCTCATCCCTATGTCCTCTGGCACCTATTATTTGGTAGTTATCAGGAGCCATTTATCACCAGTCTCACAAACAGCTTTGCCAGACAGGCTTGCTTTGGCATTTATGTTCTAAAGATGAGGCAAAAAGACTCAGAGATGTTGAGTCATTTCCCTAAGACCACACAGCTGGAAAGTGCTGGAATTTAAACCCAGATCCGTCTGGCTCTGGAGCACACTCATTGTACTTCCTACTGCACATGCATGTTTGAGAGCTGGGTATCTTTTCTCATGCTATAATTATAACTTTTTCTATTCAAAATAACGTTTGTAATTGGCAAGAAGAGCATACAGAAAAAAAAAAAAAGGCAAACTGCGATCCCACCGCCGAGCCACAGTCACTGGGGTGAACATCCCTCCAGTCTGTTCCTGTATCTGCACGTCAATGCGCACGTGTTCACGCACCCACGTACTCTCGTGGGAATCTGGTGGAAATCTCGCGGGAACGCTCTCGTGGGAACGCAGTCTCTTGGGAACAGCCCTGATCTCACCACCTAGGATGTGGCGGAGTTTTCACCCTCCCTTGGCGGGTCCGCGACGCCCGGCACCCAGGCAGTGTGTGCGTAATGAGCACTACGATCTGGCTGCACGACGACCAGGCAGCAGAGAGAAAAAGGAAACCTGTGCTCATTCTGACTTTGTCACAGAAGTGCTGTGTGACTTGAGTCTGTCTGAGCCTGGTTTCCTGGATTTAAGGAATACAAATCCAGGGCTGGATGATGTCTGAGGAGAGAGTGTGGCTTCTCACCTGGACTGGAAGGAAGGAGGAAACTGGGGCAGAGCTCCCGGCTCAGGCTTTGGTACACTTGCTGGAGTGGGGACAGACAGACACACGGACACACAGACAGAGCAGCATGATCATCTACCATCCACCCGACTCCCCCTCCCACCCCCACTCATTACGGACCCTCCTTGGCGACAGCAGTGAGGTGACATGGGGGGCAGTGCTCACCATGTCCGCAGGCACCCCTGGCAGACAAAAGTTCCCATTCCCAGAGTAGAAGACCTGCCCGACCGTCTGTGAGAGCTGGTTCGAGTTCACGGTCCATGACACCTCTGGGCAGGAAGACACACACACCTGGAGGCAAAGAGTGTGCTGAGATGCTGGTACCCAGTCCCCCAGGTTGGGGGGCGATACGGGGGCAGAGGCAGGTCCCAGACTCTGACCTGGGGCGTGGGGCACTCCAGGCCATTCTGGGCAACAGCGATGACGTTAGTGGTTAGGATGCAGCTGAAGATGTTGAAGTATAGGAGATACGGTTTATCTCTGCAGGAGAGAGGAAAGTGTATGCATCAGGGCTTGGTCAAGCTCTGGGGAAAAGAGAGGGACGGCCAGGGCTGCGCCTCAAAAGTGCAGCGGGCCCGGCATGGCCGAGACATGCATCACCCAGCTCCTGACCTCAGGAAGCTCAGCCCAACTGGGGAGGCACAGGAGACACCTGAAAGACTTCCCTGTGGAACCCAGCATCTCAGCATCACCACTTCTTCTTCTTCTTCTTTTTTTTGTTCATTTAGGGCCACACCCAAGGTATATGGAGGTTCCTAGGCTAGGGGTCCAATTGGACCTACAGGTGCCGACCTACGCCATGGCCACAGCAATGCCAGATCTGAGCCGTGTCTGCGACCTGCACCACAGCTCATGGCAACACCAGATCCTTAACCCACTGAGTGAGGCCAGGAATCGAAACCGCAACCGCATGGTTCCCAGTCAGATTCTTTAACCGCTGAGCCACGACGGGAACTCCAGCATTGCCACTTCTGACAAATGGTTAAGAGCTTGAACTCTGGAGCCAAATCATCACCCAGCTTTATGACCTTGATCAAGTCACTTCATCACTCACTGCCTTGGTTCTATCACCTGTAAAATAATAGTAGCTACCTCATAGGATTTAAATGAAGTTTGGGTGTGTAAAGTGCACTGCCTGTCTGGAATGCAATAAACGTCATGGAAATGTTCAAGGTTTTGCTGTTTATTGAACGTTTCTTGCATGCCAGGACTGAAAGCTTTGTTCCTGGAATCATCCTTGTGTTTCAGATGAGGAAATCCAGTTCAGAGAAGCCAATCACCTTGTCCAAGGTCTCAAACCAGGACTTGGTTCCTATGGGGATTCAAATGCCCACTCTAAAATCTCTGCACTTAATCATGACTCTACACTGCCTTCCGATTCTGGGGGGCGCTCAGAAGCCAGCAGTCGAAGTTGCTCGGCGTGGCCTGAAGTGGTGAGATTTGGGGAGACTGGAGGGGAGTGTCCCCTGCCCCTCTGCCTCCTGACCCTTCTTCCTGCCTTTACTCACTTGTTTTCCCCGATCCCGCAGTACGCCCCCGTAGAGTTCCGGGGGTAGAGCACTTGCTGGGGGTCTCCATAGACCCAGGCTGGAGACAAAGGCGCACAGTTAAATCACCGGAGAGGGAGGGCAGGGGCTTCAGAGGGAACGGCCACAGGTATGGTCCCTCCCCGGGGCAGTAATGTCCCCCAGCCACTGGCCCAGGTTTGCACAGTCAGAAACTCACCCACAAGCCCCACAGCAATGTAACCCAGAATGAAGACAAAGAAGAGGAGACAGCAGATGATGTCCGTGCAGCTCCTGGGAGAGAAATGGGGGAAAACTTTGGAGAGGATGCTGGGGGGAGCATGGTCTGGAGGAGCCAAGGTTTGCAGAGTTGGGGAACGCTGGAGAGTAGGCAGAGGTATTATTGTATTATATTTTATTTTATTGGGCCGCACCTGCGGCATATGGAAGTTCCCGAGCTAGGGGTCAAATTGGAGCTGCAGCCATGGCAACATCGGATCCTTAACCCACTGAGCGAGGCCAGGGATTGAACCAGTATCCTCACACAGACAACGTCGGGTCCTTAACTCACTGAGCCACAACAGGAACTCCCCATTTTATTTTTTCAACTTTTTGTGTTTTGAGCACTGCACCCGCAGCATAAGGAAGTTCCCAGGCTAGGGACTGAATGAGAACTGCAGCTGCCACAGCCACAGCAACGCCATTCGAGCAGCATCGATGACCTACAAGGCAGCTCATGGCCATGCCGGATCCTTAACCCACTGAGTGAAACCAGGGATGGAACCCGCATCCTCACGGATCCTAGTTGGGTTTGTCACCGCTGAGCCACAACGGGAGCTCCGTTATTTCATTTTTTAAGAAAAAAATTTGCTGGATGGGTAAACTTTCTTCTGAAGTTCAACACAGGAAAAGGCCCAATTCGTAAGTGCTCAGCTGGATGAAGTTTTCCCCGAGGGCGTAGGCCTGTACGCCAGCTCCCAGGTCAAGACACAGAACATAGAGAACATTGCCAGCTCCCCGAAGCCCCTTTGCGCCCCCTCTAGACACGACAGTTTCCCCAGGGCCACCACTCTCTTGTGCAAAAGCGTCTCCCCCACAGACTTCTTACCAATATTTCAGCAAATATGAAGCAAAACCCAGCCGCTTGCCCCTTCCGCCTCTGCCCCCACGAGCGCAGTGCCCAGAACTCACCTGTTCCTGATGGGGCCTCGGAAGGAGGGGTCATACTTGGCTGGTTTCCCTGAAGGGCGTGGGGAGGAGTGTGGAGAGTGAGGCATTGAGAGGGCTCTCGCTCCCCCCATTTCCAGCCCCTCCGGCCCCTTCCCCACACGGGATCTCCCCTGCTCCAGGGTCCTCCCCGGCCCCCTGGAGTTTGCGGGGAAGAGGGACTGGGGCAGGGCTGGCTGGAGGGGAAATAGGAGAACAAGGCTCTCAGCAGCTTCACCGCTCACTGTGAACTCCGGCTGCCTTGGAGGGACGGGAAAGGGTGGCCTTTATGGGTCATTAACAGCTCACACCTCCAGGCCGCCAGGCAACTAGCCTTCGCCTCCTTCCCCCACCCAGCTGGGGTGTGGGCTCTGTGTTCAGCCTTCTCGGTGGCTCTCACACCCCGGTCTGGAGCGCTTCCGGGAGGTCACAGCCCCTCCTGCAGCAACCCCAGCCCCTCCTTCTACCCCTGGCCCCAGGCTATGGGGAAAGACGCTGGGGCCCGAAGGCATCAACTCCCACAGGGCGGGGGGAGGCAAGGGCCCCCTGCAGACCCCCGCCCCGAAGGGACCTTGGTCTCCAGGCTACTGCCAGTCTCTGGGAGGGCAGTCCCGGTGACACCTGAGCCTGGCGGTTGAGATTGGGGCCACGTCCTGTTCCTGGTCCTCCCTGAGTACACACGGGAGGGGGTGGAGCCAGGCAGCCAGGGTCCCCTGTGGGCACCGAGGAGGGAGGACAGAGGGCTGGGCGAGAGAGTGGGAAGGGGTGCGGTCGGTCCACTGTTCCAGGGGCCCTGGACTCTGTCCCTCCATGGTTCTCGGACATGATGTCAATGATTGACCCAAAGCCGCTCCGGGAAGCTTACGGGGAGCCCTCTCCTCCCAAGGCTGCCTTCTGGGAGGCCCCTCCTTTGGGTTGCCTTCTTTCCAGAAGTTCAGAACCCCAGATCCCAAGGGGCCTCTGCAGGCAGGTCCCCTAGCCTTCGCTGCTCAAGGGGGTTCCAGAGGTGGGCCCCCGTTCCCTCTTCCTTCGGACTCCCGCCTCCCAACCCCAGCCCTGGGGACTCCTGGGGCAGCCTCCCAGCCTTTGTTCCTCACAGAGGCTGGGGTCAGGCTCCCTGCTCCTTTTTCTCAGGTCTCACCCTTCACAGGAACCCTGGCAGGCCCTGCCCCCACATGCCTCCGTGTACTCCCTCCTGACAGAGACCCTCGAAGCAGGCCCCCCCACCCCAGTCCCCTCTCCACCAAGATCTGCAGCTCCAGTTCCCCACAGGCACCCCCAGCAGAACCCACTCCCCCTGCCACTGCTCGCGGACACTGGCAGGCAGACCCCCAGCACCGTGTCCCCTCGGAGACCCAGAGTCCAGGCTGCGACTCCTCCGCCTCTTAGGAACCCCAGCTGCTTCTGACAGCTGCCCAGACCCCAGCTCACCCCTCCCAGGCTCTGCAGCCCCTGACACCCCCAGCCCGAGCCCCTTCCCCTCCTCAGGACTCTGCCTCTGCCTCCTTCCGTTCAGGCTCTGCTTCCCAGGGCCCGCCTCAAAGGAATCAGAGTCCAGGGCTGACATCGCCCCCTCCTCCCAGGGACCTCAGATGCACTCCCCGAAGGCTCCCCAGCCCCAGAACCCCATCCTCCTCCCAGGACCTTCTTCCATCAGCTCATTTCCTGGGCCCTCCCCTCTGGGACCAGGACTCTGCTCAGTCCACTCCTCGGGGCGGCCCCAGCCCCCCTTTCTGGGGTGCAGGTCTCATCTTACCTCACTGGGTCCTGAGCCCCCACCCCAGCCTCGCCCCGGGCCCCGGGCCTCACCGTAGGCCTTGTCCGGGTCCTGTTTTTCCCCCATGGCTCAGTCTCCGGAGTGATTGGAGCCTGGGAGACCTGGCAGCTCACCTGCCACCTGCCCCGCCCTCCCGCTGGCACGTCACAGCCCCACCCCTGCCTGTGGTCCCCGACACACTCTAGTTCCTCCTTCTAGACTCTGAGCTGGAAAGCGAGCCTGGGAGGGGGTGAGGTCAAGACTATCTGCTCAGGCCTCAAGGACCACGGCCTGGAGGACTCCGCAAGCTCTAAGAAAATCCTCCACAATTTTGCCAACTACCTCCATGCTCGTACACTCGTGCCCACACCCTCCCGCAAAAGATTAAGTGTCCAGGTGAGATTTGGCCTTGACCAGACAGATCCTGCACCCGGCAATCCACCTCCCACCCCTCCCCCGGGGGGGCTGTCCACACCAGCTGCACCTGCCCAGCCTGCTTCCATCCTCACCTGCCCTCGCACCCGCATCCCCTCCGGCTGCGCGCGCTTCCCGCCAACAACCCCTCGGCTTACTATTATAAACCCAACATTTATTGAGAACCAAGGAAACCAGTTAGCATAGAGCCCCAATTTCAATTCATCAAACTTCAGCTGAGGATGGGGAACAGGGGGGCGGCCAGCCCTGAAGTCACCCCCCAGGGAGGAGCCAGCTCTGGGAGAGAGGGGCTGTCAGACCTCCAGGGCCTGGCCGGGAGCTCCGGCTGAGGAATGTGTGGAGGGGTGCGGGGACAGGAGACCGTGGCACCCCCAGGCGTGGGCTGTGGGCAGCAAGAGGCAGAGGTGGCTGCTGAGCTGGTGGCCGTCCTGGGCTGGGGAGGGGTGTGTGTGGTCCGCTCTTAGGGGTTGACGGGGGGCAGGGAGCCGAGCTCGGGCAGCAGCTCGGGGTGGGGGTCCAGGCGGGCCAGGCGGCTCTGCTCCAGGGCGATGGCCTCGGCTGAGTGCTTGCACTTCTCAGAGCCACACTGGCAGGTGAAATATTTGCTTTTGATGTCCCAGAAGCGGTCACCATAGTCAAACCTGCCGGAGAGGGGAGGGCACAGGCCTTCTGTGGGACCCAGACCCACTCTAAAGCACCCGCCCCCATCTTCTGCTGGGCTCTTAAGCCCTCCTACGCTCTCTGCACCTACAGCACCAGCACTGCCCGGGAACTCGTTAGGGATGAGGACTCTCGGGCCTCATCCCAAACCCACTGACTCAAAACCTGTGAGGCTCGGGACTCTGTTCAGGGCGCACTTCGGAGAAGCTCTGCTCTGATCCACGCCCGGAGAGCGGGCGCCCTCCAGCCTTCCGCTCCTGGTCCCGGGCCTGCGCCCCCCACCGCCCGGCAGAGTCCCAGGATGCCTCACCCCAGCTCCTCCCCGGTCCGGATGTCTCGCGAACTGAAGAAGGCGATGCGCGGAAATCGCAGGTCTTGGTGGAGCATGAAGACCCGGACGGGGATGATGTTGGGGTCACACAAGTGGTTGATGAAGCGGCTGATGTTGCCGTAGTAACGGGCATCAATGCAGTAGACTTCTCCGTCCTGAGGGGAGGGTGGCACTCAGCACACGGACCGCCCGCCACCCTGCGTGCCCACTGACGGCCCAGCGCCCCCTCCAGGTTTCCACCTGCTGGCCGAGAGAAGGCGACACGGGGGTCTCCTCTGCCCACCTTGTTGTCCAAGTCGAAGAGATATGAATCGTCCTCTCTCACGTCCGCCTCGGCATCCGAGATCAGCTCTCCCACATACCTGCGGGCAGGAGGTGGTGGTGCTGGGGGTGAGTGGGGGTTCCTGGGAACAGGCTCCGGGCCATCTCGCCTCACGACCTCACGACCCCACAACTCCTCTCCTGCTGTCAGCTGCCCCAGTCACTGTCTGCCAACCTCAGATCAACACGGCTGGGGCTGGGGTGGGCGACCTAAGGCACAGGGGATTCCGAGGACAGGCACAAGGTGTTTGGGGGGGAGGCCCCCACCCAGAGGGGGGATCAGGAGGAGGAACAGAGGGACGCAGGCATGTGAGGGTACACCCAGGACACACTCCTGCCAGCTGGGGTCCCCACCAGACAGCTAGGACAACAGGCAGGACGACCGCCTGGGGCCAGGGCCGAGCTGGGGAGGCAGCGGTGGGTGTCAGAGGGGAGGGCTCCAGCCGCTGCGGTGAAGGGATCAGTGTCTGCGCGGGGTTGGCCTGGGTGGGGAAATCCGTTCAGGTGGCGACGCCGGAGGTGTGTGGACTAGGAGTCACCCCGCAGTGCCGGGCCGAGGGCTGCTGGAAGGGACGGGGTCACAGGAGCTGTGAGGACCTGGGGCAGGGGGTGAGCAGGTGAGGAAAGCAGAGAGAAGAGGAAGGATGGATGCGTGCCAGGTGAGCCGGAGCTAAAGGGATGGCAGGAGGAGGCCTGAGACACACGGTCAGCGTGGGGGCCGCGGAGGGGTAGCATCAGCAGCGGGTGAGGATAAAGGCAGCTGTGGGCAGGGGTGGAGTCAAAATGAAGGCTAACATAGGAGTCCCTGGTGGCCTAGTGGTTAAGGATCTGGTGTTGTCACTGCGGCGGCTGGGGTGACTGCTGTGCTGTGGGTTTGATCCCTGGTCTGGGAACTTCCACAGCTGTGGGCACGGCAAAAAAACAAAACAAGACAAGACAAAAAGCTGTAACGCAGGGTATAAATAAACGGTCTCTTAAACAGGCAAATGGGGCTGAATTGTTTTTAAAGGCCAAAGAGGATCTAGATTAAATCTGGAGGCCATGGACTAGAAGTCAGGGGGAAAGGGGGAGGTTACAGATGCTGAGAAGAGAAAGAACTGATGGACGGAGAGGCCTGAGGCCCCTGAGGAGGCAGACGGAATGGGAGCTGTGACCACTTCCATTCTGCAGACAAGCAAAGTTAAGGCTCAGAGAGGTTGAGTAACTTTGCCAAGGACACCCAGTGGCAGAATGGGGCTTAAACCTAAGTCTGTCCCCAGTTGGGAAGGGTAGGGGAGAGGGAGTGTGAGGCTTGGAAACACACCAAAGGAGAAGGTACAGCAGGGGAGGGAAGACGCAGGCACTGTGGTTGGGGCAGAGTGGAGGCGTGGGGATGGGGCAGCAAGAAGTGGGACCTGCAAGGAGGAGGGCAGGGAGTTCCCGCTGTGGTGCAGTCAGTTAAGAATCCAGCTGCAGTGGTTAGGATGGCAGCAGAGGCTTGGGCTCAATTCTTGGCCAGGTGCACAGGGTTAAAGAATCCAGCACAGCCTCAGCTGCATAGGTCATAGCTGGGGCTCAGATTCAATCCCTGGCCCGAGAACTTCCATCTGCAGCAAGTGCGGCCATAAAATTAAAAAAAAGAAAAGGAGGTAGGGGCAGAGAGGGGGGCCCTGAACCCAGCCCCACCCCCAGGAGCCAAGCACCCCCTCCCCACCACTCACTCGCATATGAAGGTCCCCTGGGGAATGGTCTGCAGGGCGCGGACCCCCCAGCCCATCTTGGCTGTTCGGTAGAGCTGCAGTCGCACCCTGGGGATGGAAGAGAGGGTGACAGTGGGTCGACTGACCTGGAGGCACCCCGAGGAAGGGAAAGGAGAAAGGGGTACGGGCGGGGGCTGCAGGGGGGCCCTCACTTGATGCCGCTCTGCACTACCCGGTTCTTGCAGTTTCTCCAGCAGGAGCACGCCTGGTTACACTCAAATATCAGCGGGGGCTCGATCTTGTTAAACTCCTGCAGCAGCCGCCCATCCTGGGGCCGAGGGAGGAGAGAACAGGGGTCTCTGTGTGGTGCCCACCTCCTAAGATTTCACAGGAAACCCCACCACTCTGGGTGCAGGTAGGCGGGGCGGGGCCAGGGAAGCACATGCGCTCTGGGTTTGCTGAACAGGAAACACACAACCACTGCCCTGGATTTGCATACACCTGGGCCAGGCCCCTGTCCCGGCAGCATCCTGGAAATCCCAGGTCGCGTCCCCTACAGGTCAGGGGATGAGGGTAAAGGTCCCTGGGAGTTGGTAGTGGGAGTTGGTGGCGGGGGCAGCTCCTCCGAAGGAGGAGAGGAGCCGGGCGAGGGCAGGTACCTTGTCATACCAGCAGCGGATGCTGAGCTGGCCGCACAGGCAGTTGGAGCTGGAGCAGTCGTCCACACACGTGCAGTGCTGGGGCGGGAGGCAGGGTGAGCTCACCCCCAGAATCGGCCTGCACCCCTCAGCTTCCCTGCCTCCCAAATGCTGTGCCCCCTCTAGGGTCCACACTGCAGAACAGTGACGGTGGTGGTCCCAGGGTGAGGGGGGATCAAGGTGTTGCTGATAGGGGTGTCTCTAGACTACCATGTGCCCCGTGACCCCTTTCCTCAGGAGGGTGCGAGCCCTGGGTGGAGCTCCCTTTCAGGCCCAGCATCTTGGCCAGGAGCCCCCGGTGGCCCACGCCCTGCCCAGCTGTACTTGGCGGCTCTGTGCCCCTCGGGGAGGGCCCAGGCCCCGCGCGCACCTGCAGGTGGGTGATGTTGCGGTCGATGTTCATGGTGGACGTCTCGCAGTTCTCCGAGATGTACTTGTAATCCTCGGGGCACGGCTCGCTGTCCACCCCATTGACACAGGGGATGGGGACATTCTCGTAGCCCCGAGCCACGTCCCTGGCGGGAGGGGAGACAGAGCTGGGTGGCTAGAGCGTGGGGTGAGGGCTTTCCCGGGTGCCAGCAGAGGGCTGGGGGAGGGAAGAGCGTGGTTCTAGGGGTTCAACAGGGTATGGGGAATAAGTTTCCCAGATAAAAAATGCAGGACACTCAGTTAAATTTGAATTTCAGGTAAAGAAATAACTTTTTTTGGTATAGCTATGTCTCAAATACCACATGGGACACTTTTCTCTTTAAGGCCACAGCTGCTGCATATGGAGGTTCCCGGGCTAGGGGTCAAACTGTAACAGCAGCTGCCGGCCTATATCACAGCCATGCTGGATCCGAGGCACATCTGCAACCTACGCCGCTGCTCAAGGCAACACTGGACTCTTAACCCACCGAGTGAGGCTGGGGATGGAACCCGGATCCTCACAGACACTATGTTGGGTTCTTACCCACTGAGCCACAACGGGAATTCCTACATGGGACACTTTTAAACTAAAAAACTATGTGTTTTTCATCTGAAAAAAAAAAAAAAAATTTTTTTTTTTGTCTTTTTAGGGCTGCACCCGCAGCATATGGAGGTTCCCAGGCTAGGGGTGGAATTGGAGCTGTAGCCGCCGGCCTTTGCCACAGCCACAGCCACTCCGGATCTGAGCTGCATCTGTGACCTACACCACAGCTCACGGCAACACCGGATCCTTAACCTACTGAGCAAGGCCAGGGATCGAACCTGCATCCTCATGGATACTAGTTGGTTTCGTTAACCACTGAGCCACAACGGGAACTCCTCATCTGAAATTCTGATTTAACTGGACATTCTTTTATTTGCCGTATCTGGTAGCTGTATGTGTGCGTGTGTGTGTGAGATGTTTCTGGGGACTCAGTGGGGCCTGGGGAGTGGGTGGAGGTGGCTCTGGGTGCAGAGAGCACAGGCTCACCGGCAGATGATCTTCTCAGTGCGGATGGCCCGATTTCCCACCCCAAGCCGAAGCTTGCGGTTGAGCTGGAGCGCAAACCACACGTCGGAGCGCTCAGGGGTCAGGTCCCACGCCGTGTCCCCCTCCTTGTTCCGCAGCTCGGGGTTGGCCCCTCGAGACAGGAACAACCTGGAAGTGGGCAGGAGGCCCGTGGGGTCGGGACCGTGAGAGGTGGCAGGGGGTGTCCAGGGGTGTGTGTGTGGGGGGAGGGGGACCTCACAGCACGCAGTCGTGGTAGCTCTCCCGGGCTGCAATGTGCAGGGGCGTGTCCCCGTGGTAGTTGACAGCGTGGAGGTCGCAGCGGGCGTTCAGGAGCACCTCCGCGATGGCGGCGCTGCCCGTGAAGGAGGCCCAGTGCAGGCAGATGTTCTCCTCCTGCAGGGGCGGGCGGGGGGAGGCAGTGAGCCCTTGAACCCAGCCCACACCCTGCCCCCCACCCCGACCGGCCTCTCACTCACGTTGTCTGTGAGGGTGACGTCGGCGCCCCGCGTCAGCAGCATGCGGATCACCTCGATGTGCTTGTGCTCCGCGGCCCAGATGATGGGCGTCCAGCCCCCACTGTCCTGTGGGCGCAGATGTGGGGGAGGAGGAGGGTGGAGAGGCAGCCCCAGCCCTGCCCATCCGAGCAGCGTGCGGTCGAGAGCACGGGCTCCGGAGCTAGACTCAGGCTCAGAGTCCCACTTCCACCAATCATACCCTGGGCAAGTCCTTTAATATCCCTGGATCTGTTTCCTCATTTACACCTTTTTTTTTTTTAAGGACCGCACCCGCGGCATATGGAGGTTCCCAGGCAAGGGGTCCAATTGGAGCTGTAGCCGCCGGCCTACGCCACAGCCACAGCAACGCCAGATCCGAGCCACGTCTGTGACCTACACCACCGGTCACAGCAACACCGGATCCTTAACCCACTGAGCAAGGCCAGGGATCGAACCCACAACCTCGTGGTTCCTAGTCGGATTTGTTATCTGCTGCGCCATGATGGGAACTCCTGTTTCCTCATTTATAAAATGGGACTAACAGTGTCTACCACTCAGGGCTGTGAAGTAATTTTTCTCTTTCTAAAAAAAGTACATCTTTCCTAGGTCTGCCCACTCAGAAGTCCTGAAAGCAGGGCCCCAATGGCAATGACCGTCCCTAGGTACACAGATCATAGTCTCTAAAACATATTTCCATTTACTTATTTATTTGCTCCTTAGGGCTGCACCCAGGACATAATTGAAGTTCCCAGGCTAGGAGTCCAATCGGAGCTACAGCTGCCGGCCTGCGCCACAGCCACAGCAACATGGGATCCAAGCCATGTCTGTGACCTACACCACAGCTCCCGGCAATGCTGGACCCTTAACCTACTGAGCGAGGCCGGGGATTGCTCATGGATACCAGTCGGATTCACTTCCGCTGCGCCACAACAAGAGCTCCTCCTATTTATTTTTAATTAGGCATGCAGAAATTCCAGGATTGAACCCACACCACGGCAGCGACAACATTGGATCCTTAACCCCTAGGCCACTCCAAAATACTTCCCATTTAAAGGAACCAGAGTTTCTTAGAGAAAGGGTAGATTCTGAATCTAGGGCAGAAGAGGAGCTGAAGAGGATGCTCTCCAAGGCTATTGGGTCATATTCAAAAGTCACAGGTGCCTACTTCAGGGGGCTTCTCCTGGACAGAGAATGGAACAATTCAAAGAGCAGAAAAAGGACATAAGAATTGCACGGTGGCCTAGCAGATCTGGTGTTGCCACTGCTGTGGCTCTGGTTACTGCTGCACCACAGGTTCGATCCCTGGCCCCAGGAACTTCTGCATGCCATGGGCGTGGCCAAAAGAAAAAAAGAAGGAAGAACAATAAAACACATCCAACAAGTGGAAAACAAGAGTCAATAGTAAAGAATCTCACTGGACAGTCCCAGAGATGAAAGCAGCAACTCATTTTGAAAATGGATAAAGAGAAAGAAAAAACAGAAAAGAGTGATGAGAAATACAAATGCAGGGGGAGAAGAGGTGGGGACAGACTGGAGCAGTGTGAAAAGCAGGGGAAGGGCCAGAGGTCAGACCCGGGAGAAAGGGGGTCCTGGCCCACGGCTGAGCCAAGAACTGTGGGAGGCTCAGCTGGAAGCCAGGCCGCTAACCTGGGCGTTGACGTCCACCTGACCCGTGCTGAGCAGCAGGCTGACCATCTCCAGATTCCCAATTTTGGCTGCGTGGTGGAGGCAGGTGGAGCCGTCTTCCTCCTGAGGGAGATGTGGGCAGGTGAGCCCTCTGGCTGGCATCTCAAACCTGGTCCCCGAGCCGGGCCCCAGCCGGCTGGGCCGCGCACCTTGCTGTAGACGCAGCCGCCGCGCTGCACCATGTAGCGAGCCACCTCCAGGTGGTTGTTCACCACGGCCTCCATCAGCGGCGTCCGCTGCTGCTTGTCCACGGCATTGATGTTGGCTCCGGCCTACAAGGAGGGGGCATGCGGGCTGGCACCAGGGAGGGGCTGGGCAGGGGAGGGGGCCAGGACGCGGTCAATGGGGCGGAGGGCCCGGCTGCGCTGACCTGCAGCAGCACGTGGCAGATCTCCACAGAGCCCTTCTGGGCGGCCGCGTGCAGGGGCGTGCGTTTGCTCTGCTGGTCACTCTGGAAGTTGGGGTCCAGGTTGTCCACTGCAGGGAGAGCCCCCAACACCGGGAGAGGGAGGGACAAGCGGTAAGCAAGCTAGGGGCGGGTGGCTCCTCCTCCAGGAAGGCTTCGCAGGGCCCCAGCCTGGGTGGGGCCCCTCCTGGGCCACCCTGGTGCTTGACTCCACCTCGGCCCTTAGCGGAGAGGAGAGATTGAGTG
Source organism: Catagonus wagneri (assembly GCA_004024745.2). Taxonomy (NCBI): domain Eukaryota; kingdom Metazoa; phylum Chordata; class Mammalia; order Artiodactyla; family Tayassuidae; genus Catagonus; species Catagonus wagneri. The sequence goes on along the minus strand of PVHT021183524.1, from coordinate 12,068,922 downwards.
CACCAGCTCTGCCCGAGTTCAAAGAGCCCTGCCCCTGGCCCTTAGTGCCGCTGTGCACCGGGCGAGGCAGTTAACCTCTCTGGGCCTCCGGTGGGAAGACTGAACTAAGTGAACCTGCACAAGCACTCGGAAAAGTGCCTAGAGCCTCTGCGTCCATCGCCACCGCAGTCCCCACCACCACGGGTCATCTGTGTGTCTGTGTCCCCCACCACACTGAGTCCCTCAGGGCTAGGACGACGTATGTCACTGCTGCACGCCTGGCCCCGAGCCCAGTGTCTGATAGATAACTGGTGCTCGAGCAAGGTTTGCTTGAAGGAATGAGCAAAATACTCACGCAGCATGAGGATCACCTTTTGCAGCTCCCCCTGCTTCACTGACAGGTACAGCTGCCGGGGGTGGAATCGGAGTTTCTTCCGCCTGCCAAGGTTGGAGGGGTGGGCTCCTCAGACTCCAGCATCAGCCCCAGCGCCTGCGGATCCACCTTCCAGCCCGGTCCCAGCTGCTGCGCCCGAGAGTGACCCCTACTCACCTCTCCGACTCCTGGATGACCAGGGCCTTTTCCAGGGCCTCCCGGCCTGGCCCAGGTGGCAGCCCCACAGCTGACAGGCAGCCCCCACTGGGCAGGGTTAGGGAGGGCCCGGAGCTGTCGATGGTGTCAGCCAGGGGGTCGCAGGGCGGCCGCCGGGGCTCCCCGTGCCCTCGCATCCGGGCGCTGTGGGCGAGGGCGCGGATGTCTAGGGGGGCGGGGGCGGGGCGGGGCACGGGAACAAGGGCTGGACGAGGCTAGTACCTGGGCTGGGAAGTGTCTGCTCTCCCGGGGGCATCCTGGGCCAAGGGCGGGGGGGCGGGGGCTGCAGTGCCGGCCGGCGGGGCCACCCCATCCCCCCGGGGGATGGTCACCTCTTGGGCCTCGGATGCGTCCTCCCCGCAGTGGGGACAGAAGACCATCCCGTTGAGCTGGGACACACAGGCCCTGTGGAAGCGGTGGGCCACGCGGAAGTCGGGGTGGCACTCCAGGAAGGTGCCCTGGGAGCAGGGGAACAACGCGGTCACGGCCCGGGAGCGCCACTCCCCCCTGGCCCCCGGGCGGGCACGCCGCCCGCCCGCCCCACGGCTGACTCACCGCCGTACAGAAGTAGCCACAGCCCGGGCAGCAGTGGTGTTTGACCATGCGGGCGCGGTGGGTCTCACAGAGCACCATCAGGGCCACGCGGCTCGACGGTCTCATGGTCTCCCGCTTGAGGATTGCAGCGTTGCAGCCCGACAGCTGTGGGCAGCGAGGCCGGGCGAGAAGAGGTGAGGCTGGGGGCCGGGGCCGGACCCCTGGCATCTCGCCCAGCAGCCCACAGGCCCACCTCTCCATCCACGCTCTCCGTGGCCATGCACTTGTGGCCCGCTCTCTCACTGATGCGGTCTATCTTGGGTGCCTCCATGCGGCAGCTGCAGAGGGGCAGCTCCTCAAACCCGCGCTCTGTCTCCAGTGAGGATGTGTCATTGGACACGCCTTGGATGGAGGAAAAAAGTAGCTGAGGGAGGCCTGGCCCCCTCACCCGCCGGGACCCCTCACGAGGCCTCTTAATTACCCCTGCCCTGACTTTCCCTCCATGCTCCAGAACCCCCGAAGTCTGGCCGTGGACACCCCGGCTCCAGCGGGGTTCCCCTCCTCCCCGTTCCCTCCGGCCCTGAGGGCGCCCCCTAGTGGCTCCCTATCCCGGCAATTGGCAATTACCAGCGTGGTTGGGAGAGAGGGTCCCCTCGCTGGGCAGCTCCAGGGACCCCAGAGGGACCTCCATGTACTCACTGGGGCCTGAGGAGCCCACACCATTCACTCCTGACACAGAGACAGAGAGAGTGAGAGTGCGAGCTCACAGGTGCCTGGACGCGTGGGTACATGCGGGCGTGCATGCTGAGCGCGTGTGTGCATGCACGCTCTCTGGGGGCCGGGAGGGGGCTGGCGGAGGGGACCCCAAAGCAGAGGAGCCTCCTCACCTCGTGGCTCCTTGGCCCTCGGAGGCTCCCGCTTCCGCCGTTTCCGCGACGGCTTCACCCACGGACTGTCCTTCCGCCATTTCTTCTTGGCTTTGCGCCGGCCACTGGAACCGCTCTGGGGAGGAGGGAGAGCGTTAGCGAGCCGGCCCCCAGCCCGCAAGCCCGTCCGCTGAGGACTCTGACCCGCCGCCACCAGCAGCCCCTACTCCTCCCCAGACGCAGACCTCTGGCTCCTACCCTGTCAGACTGATTCCCCGACTCTTCGTCTTCCTCCTCTTCCTCTTCCTCCTCCTCCTCCTCTTCTTCCTCCTCTTCCTCCTCCTCCTCTTCCTCCTCCTCGCTCAGCTGTTCAGCCAGAGCTTCAGCCTCAGACTGGAAGAGAGGCACAGCGGGGCTGAGCAGACAGTGACCCCCAGGCCACAGCTCTCTCCTGGGGGGAGCCTGGGACAGAGGCAGAGCAGGCCTCACCCGGCCCCCAGGCCTCAGAATGAGGGGGATTCGAGAAAATGACTCCCCAAGGATGGCTCCCTGGAGGAGGCGAGTGTGGGCAGGAAAGGGAGGAAAGGGCTGGATAAAGAGAGGGGGTGTGAAATACTATACAGTAGCGACAAATAAGGTACCGTGGTGACATGCAACACATATCTTAGCAACACAACCTTAAGCAGAAAAAAGACGGTACGGTTCAAACAACAAGCGGATACTATGACCCTCTTTCTAAAAAAGTTCATATACAGCCAACACTGAAAATGCTAGATGAGAATCCAACTAGAAGCCCTATAAATCAGGTCAGACATCACCTGAATTCAGATTGATCTTAATGTCGCTAATCAAAAATCCAGTGTTAGGAGTTCCCGTCGTGGCGCAGTGGTTAATGAATCCGACTAGGAACCAAGAGGTTGCGGGTTCGATCCCTGGCCTCGCTCAGTGGGTTAACGATCTGGCGTTGTCGTGAGCTGTGGTGTAGGTTGCAGACACGGCTTGGATCTGGCATTGCTGTGGTTCTGGCGTAGGCTGGCAGCAACAGCTCCGATTAGACCCCTAGCCTGGGAACCTCCATATGCCACGGGTACAGCCATAAAATGACAAATGCCAAAAAAAAAAAAAAAATCCAATGTTCCACACCTGGTGTGATGCAACAGGAGGCACCTGCACCAGCTAGCAAGTCCTATCAAATTAAAAAAAAAAAAGCCTCTGAAGCTACTCATAGGTCTAGATCTGTAGAAAATAGTCAACAGAATCACGTGTCAACCCCCACCCAATCAGCCAACTCCGAAATGTGAAGAACTGACTTGGTTTCTTCAACAAATGAACAGCAAAAAAATTTTTTTAGAAAGAAAGGAACCTATACATCAAGAGGGACCTAAGACAAAGTGTGGACCTCATCTGAATCTTGACAAACAAAATGCCCATTCATAAAACAACTGAGAAAATGTGAAGACTGGCTGGTAGCGAGGTATTAAGGCACCATTTGCAAATTTTTTCGGTGTGAAAAGGGTAATGCAGCGATGTTAAAAAAAAAAAAAAAGCTCTAATGTTTAGAGATATATATGCAAGTATTTCTAGATAAAATGAAATACTGTCTTGGATCTGCTCTGAAGCAACCCAGTAGGCGTGTATGCTGGAAGAGGAATGGACGGTTCAGGATCGGCTGTGGAGGGGTTCCCGTGGCTCAGTGGAAACAAATCTGACCAGCATCTGAGATTGGCTGCATATGGATAATCCTTGAAGCTGGGTGATGGCTACTGGCGCAGGGTGGGCTCACTATTCTAGCCTTTTGTGTGTATCTGCGAGTTTCCACGATCAAGCAAACAAAAAGCAAAACAGGCCAGATGAGCATTCTACTGCATAGCCAAACACACGTGACATAAAACCAAATAAGGAACAAAGGAATAAACAAGCAAACAAAGGACGAGTAAACCATAAAATGGGATGTTAAACCCAAAGGCCAGGGTGCTGATTTTCACTGGAGAGGAACAGGGGATGGACAGTACATGGATGGTACAGTGTAGAGCAGGCATTGGAAGTAACTTCTAGATAGTTTGGGGGTGTTCAGAAAAGGAAAGAGAGGGAAAAAAAAGGGGCAGGAAAGATTGAAGAGAAGGCCCTGGATGCGGGGGAGCGTTGGCAGGAGGGCAGTCGGCTCCCTCACCTTGCTGTCGGAGTCCACTCGCTCATCCACAGAGTAGGAATCATAGAAGAGGCTGAAGTCATCCCCTACCACCGTCTCCCACTCCTCCAGGGACCCGGGGTCGCCCTTCTCCAGGGTCACTTCTCCTGAACCCCGTGTGGAACCCAACTCCTCCGACTGGAAGAAGGTTTAAAAAAAAAAAAAAACTGAAGCTGCTGGCACTTCCTCGCCAACCCCCGCCCCCCATTTTCCTCAAGGGTGAGATGGAGCCTCAGCACCCCCACCAGATGGAGAGACCCTGGTCCCTGCCTGTCCTGGCTCACCAGGCCACCTCCCGAGTTCAGCTTCCTCCTTTTGGCTGCGTCTGGAAGGAGAGGGGGAAAGGAGTGAGGCCCGTACTCAAAACCCTTAGGACTCAAAACCCTTAGGACGGGCCAAAGCAAGCTGCAGGTAGGTGGGAGGCGGGGGTGGCACTGACCTGAGGTCACCTTTCCCAGCGAGTGCACGTCATCACTCATGCGGAAATGCTGCACTTCTGGGGGCCGCTTCTCTGGGACTGGGGGCTGGGGACCAAGAGGGAGGACACTTAGGGTCAGAGAACACCTACGGTTCCCTCTGGATTAGCACAGCGCCCAGGTTTGGGGGGGGTGTGGGGCGGCGAGTGGTGGTGAGCCACCCCTTCAAAAGTGCCACCCAAAGCTCCAGTGGCAAGAAGAAGAACTGTCAAGCACATCCCACTGGAACACTCAGTTAACCCTTCAGGCACTCAGAGGCAGGCCCTTTCTCCCCACTTTCCAGATGAGAAAACAAAAGTTAAGGCCTTGACCAAAGCTACCTAGACCATGCCCAGAACAACATGATACCAACAGCCCTAAAAGCACTGCCGTAAAGTTTCTGAGATTCTGGGGCCCTTGTCACTTCTCTCCTCTCTCACTCACGTCTGTGGTCCTCAGCTCCCTCCCTGTAGAGTAAAACCTTTAAAACAGCAGGGACAGTTTAAAAAAGATGAAGAAGTTCCCTTGGCACTTGCTCTGACGTAGAAAGGAAAAGTGACTTGAAGTTTCTTTAGATGGTCATTACCATAACAGTAATTAAGACGTTAACTACCTAATTAACTCTTTAACATCTGCAACTTCCACCCGCACCCCCTACCCCAAGAATGTCAGCCTCAGGAAGACAGAACCCTGCCTGTCTGCTCACAGATTAAGCCTTAGTCCAGAATTTGACACACAGTAGCCCCTTGGTAAACACATGCAGCAATGATGGGATAAGAAAAGGCCTGGAGCCAAACTGTAAAAACACAGCTCACAGGGGTTTTAACGCTCATTACCCAGTCGCTCCCAGCCCACCCCTGCCCCTCCTCCTAAGCCTCACCTGTCCATTTCCGGGTTTGGACATAGTCTTCCTGGCTCGATGGACCTTGGGCTGCCCCTCTGGGCTGGCTGTGGCTGGAGGGGGTTCGGGCCCTGCTGCCGCTGCCCCCTGGGCCCCTGGCATACTCAGCAGCCTCATAGCCAAACTCTGGACCGATGGGGGGGATTTCCCAGCCCCTGTCATTGACATTTTGGCTCTGCTGGGACAGGCACCCCCCTTGCTGGGGGAAGACGGGAATGACTTTGTGGCATGGCCTGGAAAACAGGCAGGCAGGCAGGAAGCAAAGTAAGAGGGAAAGCAGAGTCTGAGGATACCCCACCTCAGCCCCCAGACTCCCTGGCCTCTCACCCAGCAGGATGCGTCCCCCATGGAGGTCCCCATCTCCCTCGAGAGTCTCAGGTTCATCCCCAATGAGAGGTGTGGCCCCTACAGGAGTGTCAGCTCCTTCATCTCCGACGGTGACTGTGACAGAGGCTGGGGATGAGGGGCCAGCAGGTTCCAGGGAGTCGGGGTTGGTCTTGGGGAGGGTCTCCTCACTACGAGGGGTGTCCCCCAAAGAGCCATGAACTGTAAAGGAAAAGAAAAAGTTCAGGGCCAAGGGCTAAAGAGATCCCGTGTTGTGGGAGGTGAAGGTCCAGCTGGGCCCGTTTCTGCCATACTCACCTCTCTCGGTGGCTCCCCTGGGCTCCTTCTCCAGCACCAGCGCCCCCATCTCTGCGGGGGCCTCCCCCTGGGAGGGGACACAAGGGATAGGAGGACCGGTCAGTCCGGTAGGAAGTTGGGGGGCCCAGGATGCTTGGGCCCTGGAAAGAGAGAGTAGGCTCCGGGGCCTACCTCTTCCTCTATGGGGCCCCCCCCTTCCGCGGCTTCGGCTGCCCGGAGGGGCCGCACGACCCCTCCCCCGGGCCCTCATCAGCCCCCTCCCTCTGGGTAGACCCCGCATCTCAGGGGCCGAGAAGAGAGGAGGGGGAGGGGGCGGGGCCTCCGCGCCCCGGCCCCGCCCCCTCCTCCCGGCTGCACGCGCCGCTCCCCCTTTGTCCCCCAGGCCGCGGGGACCCCGGGCACCAACCCCTCCTGCGCCCGCTGCCCCCCAGCCCGGTGGACGGCCCCTCGTGCCCCTCGCGCGTGCTCCCGGGGCCCCGGCGCCCGCTGCCCACTCGGGGGCAGCCGGCGGCTGCATGCGCGCCTCCGTGCCCACTCCCCCCACCTCCCACCCCCTGGTCCCCTCATCCGCCCCCGGTGCTGGCCCTCCGGATTGCTGCAAGTCCCGCCCGGGCCCCCCGGCCCCGTTGCACCCCCGGAGCATTGCACGGGCGCGCGCTTCCCCCGGGCGCGCGCGCGGGCATGCACCCGCCTCTCCCCCTCCCCTTCCGCACCTCGGCGGCCGCCGCCGCTGCAGCTCCCGCCGCCGCCGCCATCGCCGCTTGCGCTGGGGGCCGAGCCGGCGCGCGGCCGCCCCGGGTCACGTGGGCAGGGGAGGGAGGGCTCGGAGGAGCCTTAAAGGAGCCACTACGCGCTTTCTGGCCATTTTCCCCCGAGAGCGGCCTCTGAAATGGCAGTGGCTGACCTAAGCTGGGGGCTGCCGGGGACAATTCTTGCCATTCCTGGCCTCGGCTCAGCGGGGAACCGAAGGCGAGACACGCCTGGGTCCAGGTGTGGCTTCTCCATCCCCGACCTGGTCTTAGGTAACTAACAGAGCATCTGAGTCTCCCGGCTCCTGGCAGTGGCAGTATTTCCAATCCTACCCGCGTGTGCTTCTCCCGCTTCTGGTTGCTTTCTAGTTTCTCGGTCACTAGATAGAAGGCTCGGCCTCAGTTTTGGCCTCGATTCTCTAACAAGCAAGAAGGGGGCGATGGGGACGCGCGAATGACACCTGAAGGTGTCCTCTTGGCTGGTTCTGGCATACTGCTTTAATGTCCCCTGGACATTAAAGGACCCCCTTTTGAAAACCTGGGGCTAAATGTCTCCTCTGTTTATGCCAGACATGTTAGGCCACCTCATGCCCTAGGGATTCAGAGGTGCCCGAATCATTGCTGTCTAGTGACACTCTAGTAACATTTAACAAGCAGCGTGGGTCATAGCCCAGTCAACAGTTCTAAGACATACAACTGTGATGGGCGTATTTAGGATACCATCTCTTTAGGTATTACATTCCGGTCAAATTTTGGAAAATATCTGTATTTCACATGCAGTATTTGACTCAGGTAGGTGGTTGGGACATAGGGCACCTGAGGCCAATACAAGGCCTTCTGGGAACTGTAGTCCTCTTTGGTTAAGAACTGTTCCAGAGCTTTCTGGGAATTGTAGTCTTCTCCATAGCCTAATCCAACCATAGTGATTTTTTTGCTTTTCAGGGGACATGAACCCTTTCCCCAGACCCAAGATGCCCAAACTTAGGTTCCTGCTTACAGTTTTGGCTGGGCATAGCAATCACACCCAGCACCCTTCCCTAGCCCTGATAGCAGACTCAACTACAGGGGCAGGTCATGTGTTGACACCTCTGCCAATCACGGAAGGAACATTTGTGACATGAGGTATCCGGCAGGTATTGAGGATGCAGAACTGGGAGGGTCCCAATGGCTGGAGGAGCCCGCTTGTCACACTCCCCCTTCCCCTGTCAAGGTAGCTTCAGGCATGAGACCTGGATGAGTTGTGACCTCCAGGTACTTAGTAAATGGCATCAGAGGGTGAGGCAGTCTAGGGCGGGAGAGTCATTTACACACAGTTGCCAGACAGAGTATAAGAAAAAAAAAATTTATTTTGTGGAAAACAAAAAGCAGAAAAACTAAAACCCCAAACTCCAGAAAAAATCCTAAAAAATACGTTTTTTCTTAAAAAATACTGTATAAGTCTCTACTCCTCTCCCTCCCCCCCCAAACAGCCCTTCTTGTGTCCTCATCTAAGTGCCCTACCCCCCACCCCCACCACTATTCGTCGTTCTTGCTACTGTACCCCACTTCCCAATATCTACCCAGGAGGCCCACCCCCATATTCTCTTACCTGCCACCTTTTGTTCTCCCTACAATTTTGGTGAGCCCTGTACCCACAGACCCATTCCCCTAGCATGCAAGAACTTCCTCTTCTGGGATTCAATAATCCTTTCCCCCTACCGCTCCCTCTCCCAAGGTTCTATTCTAAGCAGGAGCACGGAAGCTGCCTCCTGCCAAATTCCCTCCCAATTCCCACCCTCCCACCCCCTACCTCAAGAAATGTCAGAACTTCTTCCTGGGCAGACTTGGCCAGGAATAAAACATTTTCCAGTCTTTTCCCCTTCTCATTCCATAAGACCTCTCCCCTCCCTCCACATTATCTATGCACCTCTAAGAGAAGAAAATCTGTCTCTGGGACCCCCTTACTATTCCCTTGGCCTTCTCCAAGCACCCTCTCCCTCTCCATCCTTTTCTTCTGAAGAGGCACGTTCTCTCCGAGGAATCTTTGGCCCCTCCCTCAGGGTGCGTGTCTGTTCAGGTTCCCCACCGTACCTGCCTGCCCTCGAACCCCCACCCCCCCTATTCTCCCGGGCCGGGGGGCCCCCCTTTCCTACCCAGCCCAGGGACCCAGCGCCTGCCCTGCTAGCGCTAGCGGATGAGGACGTTGATCTCGGCCACGCTGGCCTCCAGCACGTTCTCGGCAGTGGTCTTGCCGTGCTGCTCCTTGAGATGCCGCCTAATGGCAGGCTTGTGAGCGAAGCGCACATCACAGTAGGAGCAGCGATAGGGCCTCGCTCCGGAGTGGAGGTTGAGGTGGTCGTGCAGTGTGGACTTCTGTGTGAAGCACTTGCCGCAGATGCCACACGAGTGCGACTTGACGCCGCGGTGGACGTTCATGTGCCGGTTGAGGTTGCTGCTGTGGTTGAACTGCTTGCCGCAGCGCGGGCACATGAAGATGAAGTGCTGAGCCCGCATATGGAAGACCAGCTTCTCCACGCCCTGGAACACTTCCGGGCACTTAGTGCACTTGATGTTCTTCAGAGGATTTCCACTGGAAAAGCCTCCGGGGAGGGGTCCCCGGCTGCCCCCCGCCCCCAGGCTGCCCCCCGCCCCCCGGGCAGCCATGGCCACCGCTGCTGCCTCCACCAGGCCTGAGGTGGCCCCCACACTGGCCCTGCCTCCGGGGATCAACAGCAGGCCCTCCCCTTCCGCGTCCTCGGACAGGCTGTAGCAGGCTTTCACCACGCCCTGCGGCGGGGCCACAGTGCTGGGGGGCACGCTGCTCTGGGCCAGCTCTCCAAGGTGGCTGCCCACAGAGCCTCCGATGCCCAGACCTCCTCCCAGGCCCCCGGGGGGTTTGAGCCGGTGTGCCACCTCCAGGGCCGACTCCACCTTGACGATGCAGATGTCAGACACGTCCTCATCCTCATCCTCATCCTCTTCCTCGGCCTTCAGTTCCAGGTCCTCATCCAGCGGGAACTCCAGCTTCACGGGCCGCAGGAGTGGAGGGGGGAGAGGGGGTGGGGGTGGGGGTTTGGGGGCTGGCTTTGGGGTCCTGGCAGGAGGGAGAAGGGATTTGGTGGCACTGACACTGCTCACAAGGCTGGCGTCGCTGACCCCATCCTCTTTGAGGCCTATTTTGGGCTCGATGAACTGGCTGAGGGCATTCCGGCATTTCTCCACCACGTGTTCCATCTGCAGGTAGGAGGCGGCCGTCAGGTAGTTAACGATGTCCCTGACGGCGAATTCCAGGGCGCCAGTGTAGCAAGAGAGGAGCAGATCAGCCACTATGCGTGCACTGTGCATCAGCGAGACCTGTAGCTCAGAGCTGGGGTTCAGCAGGAACTGGTCCCGCAAGAACGGCGAGCAGGCAGCCAGGATGACCTTGTGGCCGCGGAACTTGAGGCTGTCGGCCACAATGGTCACGTCGCAGAACCGCTCCTCTGCGCGGAGCTGGTTCATGTTCCGCAGCGTAGCGGCCTCGTGGCCAGGCAGCTGGAAGCGCAGGACTTCCACCCCAGAGGCCATTGTGGCGAGGGTGGGCAACCCTGGTCGGGAAGGAAACCGGTCAGAGACAAAGGTCTCTGGCTTTCCTAAGCCAAGGCTCCAGGCCTCGCACCCCCATTCCTGCCTGGCCCCCCAGCATCAGATCACCCAGTCTCCAAGCCTCTTCCTCAGTTTCCCCAGCCCCCGGGGAGGCGCTGGCCCTCGGAGAAGAGGGAGGCGTGGTTCCCGGGGGCGGGGCAGCGGCGTCCACACCCCCCAGCCCGACCGCCCGCGATGATGGGGCGAGTCCGCGCACCCACGGGAGAAGGTCGGCAGAAGGGGGAGCAGAGGCCTGGCGCTCTGGGGTGGCCCCGGCTGCAGCCTCTTTTCACCCCGCCTCCTTTACCCGCCGCCTCATTCCTCCGCCCCCCCTTGCACGTTTGCACGCGCTTTTCACGTCCTCCCCC
>PVHT021183524.1:11949729-12057048 GCA_004024745.2 Catagonus wagneri | reverse complement strand
AGTCTGCGCGTGCGTGCCAAATGCCGCGCGGAGGCCCGCTCGCTCGGGCCCGCCCCCCGCTCCCGGCCGGCCGCTCGCCCGCCCGCCCGCGGCGCAGCCCGCTCCTCGCCCCCTAGCGCGCGCCCCCGCCCCCTGCGTTCCCCGCCTGCCTGGCTTGCCGCGGGTGGCGCTGCCACCTGCTCCTGCGGCCGGTGCTGCTCTGGCCCAGCTGTGCCGAGCGGGGGGTCTGGCTTTAAGCCCCGGCCCCCCGCCGGGGTCCCAGACCACCTCATGGCTATCAGAAGATGTTGGTTGCTGTTGCCCTGTTGAGAATCTTCACAGTTCCTCCAGCCACACTGTCAGACTTTTCCAACCCCTCCGAAGCTTAGTAACCACCCCAGCACTCCTGGCCTAAAAGGTATTTTAACTTCCTACAAGGCCAGGCAATCCAGTATCCTCAACTTCCTCTCCTCGGTCTCAAAATCTCAGGAGAATCACACCTATCGTCCCCTTCCCTCCATTCTCAGAATCGATCCCAATTTCTTGCCAAGGTGAATGCCCTCGCAGTATCCATACCTTGTCCCTTTCACCCCTACTATATAATCAGCCCTAGTAGTAATTCTTCTCATTATGTGAACATTTATATTAGTACATTTTAGCTATCTTTTATCATTCCAGCTGCAGGCGTCCTCACCCCTGCCCCTCCACACCAGTGACCAAGTCAGAGCTCCACTGCCCTACGCAAGACCTTCCCTCAGCTCTGCACTGTTGCCTTCTCTTTCTCTGTCACTCCCAAACTAAGCTACATTCTCTACGGCTTCACCACTGACATTTCTTAGCGCCTGGAAGACCGACTCCCTTCCCTCCCGCTTCCTTGCATCTCTCGTACCTACCACCTACCATACCAACCTTACCTGCCTTCCCCACCCATCGGAGTCCAGGTGAAGAAACCTCCGTTTCCTGCCTACTGGATTTGTTTATTGTATTCTCCAGGAGACTGCAGCATTGTTCTTACACATCCATGTTGGTGGAACTGCTAGTGTTATAATGTATTCAATATCTGGATTCCCCATTAGATTGTAAACTTGATTGCATGAATTATGTCCTGTTTTGCAAATAAAAGTCCTACAATAAACGACTGACTATTGAAGTCATTCCTCTTCAGTTCAGCTAGCATCCACCCATAAAATGTTTGTTCCTGACTTAAGCCGATGCCCTTTGGAGGGGGACTGGAAGTGGGATTCAGATGGTGCCTCTACTCTTTGCCTTTCGCTTTTAAATTCTCTGACTTTTGTGCCTTCACCCAGGGCTCTCTATTCTAAAATCCCTCTTTGTAGAAATATCTTTGTTGTCAGGCCACGTGGATTCCCTTGGCTTTTGTGTCACACACACCTAGGCTCAGAGACATGTTCCACTGCTTTTGAAAAGAGGGCCCTAAGGCAAGTTACTTAATTCTCTGAATCACAGCGTCTTTATCTCTGAATTGGAGGCCCAGAGTCCTCACAGGGCCAACGTGAAGTTTAAGTGAGCCTGGCATGTCGTAGGTGCTGAATCAGTGAAAGCTCCCTTCTCCTTTGTCTAATTGGGGAATAAACTGATGTTTTCAAAAGAACTTCTACTAAAAGTTCTGCTTCCTTAACGTTACGTCTTCTTTCCCTCATTGCCAACCTTCTTGAAAGCATAGTTCATAAAGTTCCCTGGTGGCTCAGCGGGTTAAGGAAGGATCCAGCGTCGTCACTGCTGCGGCAGGGGTTCGATCCTTGGAAACCTCTGCATGCTGAGAGCTCGGCAGAAAAAAAAAAGAAAAAAAGTATAGTTCACACTCCAGTGAGAACAGAAATTTCAAAAACTGTCAAAGTAAGAATTTAAGTTTGTAAAGTTTTGTGTCCTATTTCTTTCTTGCTACTTCTTTCTGGGAGTATGAATGGGACGGTGGGCCTAATCTCAACTTAGAGTTTAAGTGGTCCTAGGTGGCAGGTAGAGTTGAGAGCTCAACTCTCAACCCTTCAAGTGCCAGCCCACCCAGGATATATGTATATACACACACACATATATTTTTTTGTCTTTTCTAGGGCCGCACCTGCGGCATATGGAGGTTCCCAGGCTAGCGGTCCAACTGGAGCTGTAGCCGCCGGCCTACACCACAGCCACAGCAACGTCAGATCCAAGTCGCATCTGCGACCTACACCACAGCTCACAGCAACGCTGGATCCTTAATCCACTGAGCAATGCCAGGGATCGAACCCACAACCTCATGGTTCCTAGTCGGATTCGTTAACCACTGAGCCACCATGGGAACTCCTGTTGTTGTTTTTTGTTTGTTTGCTTTGCCACATTCATGGCCTATGAAAGTTCCTGGGCCAGCAGGCCAGGGATCGAACCCGTGCCACGGCAGTGACAATGCCGGATCCTTCACGGGGTACCCTCACCAGGGGAAGTTCCTTTTTTTCCCCCCAGCCTGGATTTTTTTAATACATGGGCTGGTGAGACTTTCTTGTATTACAACAAAATCACCAATTTCTCCCCCTTTTTCCTTTGTCCACACTCAGCTCTGCGCTTCCTGTAGGTTTCTGGTGAAAACTGCAGCCTGTTCAGGTGATGGTGACAGGGACTCACAGCTGGAGAAAGCTAACCCTGTGAAAAATGAAGGCCACACCACTCCCATCTTTAAAGCCCCTTTGCTGTTGTTATACACCTATAAATGCAATAAAATTCATTAAGTAATTTAAAAAAACCAAACACAACCCCTTTCCTAAACTCCCATCCATCTCCTGCAATGTAATCCACTCCCCGACCTTTGCTCAGTGCTGACACCTTCTCCTACTGACCCATTGCCTCCAGCTCTTTGGATCACAGCCTCTGCCTCCTGACCTACTCTTCCCTCGGCCTCCTGCTTTGGAGGGTATTTAGTTCTCCCTGCAGCCCTTGACCTTGCCCTCTTCCAAGTCCCCCCTCCCCCTGCCCCCTGAATCCCCTTGCTCAGTGCTAGGTCTAGGTCTGCTCTAGGTCAGGTTCTCCTAGTTTCTTGTCGATCCCAGGAACTGGACTCTTCTACTTCATGTCACACACCCTTTCCTCCCAGCCTCAAGAGCCCTACTCTGCTACTCCCCGCTTCGCTCCTTGTTGCCAGGAGCAGCCGACTTCCAAGCCTGCTGGTGTCCATGCAAATGACCTAGTCCACAGCCCGATTAGATTTTCTTTTTGTTAACAGTTTCATAGAATCACCAGTCTGCTTCCATATTCAAAAGTGTACACAGTGTAAATCCTCCCCGCGCCCTCCATCTGCTTCCCTTCTCCAGCCTATATTATGGGTTTCTTCAAAGCTTTTTTTTTTTAGGTCTTTTTTTTGCCTTAGGAGTCCAATTGGAGCTGTAGCACCAGCCTTCGCCACAGCCACAGCAACGTGGGTTCCGGAGCCGCATCTGCGACCTACACCACAGCTCATGGCAACACTGGCTACTTAATCCACTGAGCAAGGTCAGGGGTCGAACCCGCAACCTCATGGTTCCTAGTCTGATTCGTTAACCACTGAGCCACGACGGAAACTCCTCTTCCAAGCTTCTTGATCTCCTTCCAACACCTGCTATCTTGACTCCATCTCATCTACTTTCGTCCAGGAAGCAGATAATCTGGTGATTATCAGCATCTGGAATTAGGTCCTCTCTGAAATTTAGCATAACAGCCTACCATTCTCGGAGGAGCCCTCAGATTGCTCCCTCCTCCACCTGCTATGTTCCCCCAGGGGAACCTCCAGTCACCTGGTCTTTCCTTTCCTGTCAGGCCTCCCTCCCTCTCTCCGTCCCTGTACCGCCAAGGTACCACTCACAACGCATCATTCAACTGCTCCCTTCAGCTGGGCTCTGGGTGCCACTTTGTGCAGCTGGAAGAGCCACCCCCCCACAGCTCTCTTGCAACCTTGTCCGCTCCCCTGAGTCCCCTGCCCCAGCCAGATCCCCCTCTCAGCACGGGCGAAGCCCTGTCTCTTCACTGACGCTCTTCTTTGTTCAACTTGGACCCACTCCAGTTTCCTCCCCTCTTCCCAGCACAGCCAGAGCTCTGGGTTCCTCACTCACCCACTTCACTGTCTGTTCACACTCACCTTCTCTCCTAAAAATATTTATCGTGACTATATTGTACACGCGACACGTGTATAAGATGAACATGTGTAGTTAAAGATGGATGTCACAGGAGTTTCCGTCCTAGCACAGAGAAACAAATCCGACTAGGAACCATGAAGTTGCAGGTTCGATCCCTGGCCTCGCTCAGTGGGTTAACGATTCAGCATTGCCCGGAGCTGTGATGTAGGTCGCAGATGTGGTTCAGATCTAGTGTTGCTGTGTCTGTGGCGTAGGCGGGAGGGTACAGCTCCGATTAGACCCCTCGCCTGGGAACCTCCATGTTCCATGGTTGCGGTCCTAAAAAAAGACAAAAGACAAAAAAAAAAATGGATGTCACAGAATCCCTGGGTACCTGACTGCAGCTTAAGAAATAAATTCCTGGGACATCAGTTGTCCTACATCCCTCTCCCTCCTTGAAGAGTGAACTCGACCCTGAATTCCTTAGGTTCACTTCCTTTGCTTCTCTTCATAGCTGCCGTATCTATGCATATTTGTACGTGTTCCTAAACAGGATACTCTTGAGCATTGTCTGTTTGATCTTCACAGGGACAGAATCACAGGGCTCATGCTGCAAGTTTTTTCCTGGGGCTGGCTTTTTTACTCAGCGTTATGATTTTGTTGACTGTGTAGCTCTAATTCGTGCATCTTCTGTTGCCTGCTTACCCTGCAGTTTGTAAATCCTTTGTCCTGTGGATGGACATTTGCTTTGTTTAAATTGGTGCTTATCACCACAGTGCTGCTGGGAGCTCTCCCGGACTCTTCTCCGGGTAGATTTCTCCGGGGCAGCGGTCTTCAAACCAGGGCATGTGTATCTCTTGGTAACTTGCTGCTATGGCTCAAGTGCCATCCCTGGCCCAGGAATTGCCACATGCTGCGAGTATGGCCGAAACCAAAAACAAACCAAAAAACCCTCCTTCTATGCCCATCTATAAATTTATGGGAACAAAATTTTCAGTTCTTACATCTACAAAAATGGAAAATAAGAATCAGTTCATGCTGGGAGTTCCTTTTGTGGCTCAGCGGAAACGAATCCAGCTAGGAACCATGAGGTTGCGGGTTCAATCCCTGGCCTTGCTCAGTGGGTTAAGGATCCAGTGTTGCTGTGAGCTGTGTAGGTCGCAGACGCGACTTGAATCTGATGTTGCTGTGGCTGTGGCTGGTGGCTGTAGCTCCCATTCGACCACTAGCCTGGGAACCTCTGTATGCCGTGGGTGTGGACCTAAAAAGCAAAAAAAAAAACAAAACAAAACAATCCATGCTGAATTATAATTCTATAATAGTATTTTTCATACATACATGAATTGATTAAAAAGAAGGTGGTCTGTCTTATTTATTTGTTTATTTATTTATTTATTTATTTATTTATCTTCTTTTTAGGGCTGCACCTATGGCATATGAAAGTTCATGGGCTAGGGGGTCTAATCAGATCTGCAGCTGCCAGCCTATGCCACAGCCACAGCCACAGCAATGCTGGATCCGAGCCTCATCTGCAATCTACACTATAGCTCAAAGCAACACTGGAGTGTTAACCCACTGAGTGAAGCCAGGGATTGAACCTGCGTCCTCATGGATACTAGTCAGGTTTAACCTGCTGAGCCACACCAGGCTGTTGACTTTAATGAAAGGGGATAACCCATGACAATGTGGGTGGACATCCTCCGATCAATGCAAGGCTTTTAGAGCGAAAATGGAGCTTTCCAGAGAAGGAATTCTGCCTCCAAACCACAGCATAGAAATCCTGCCTCGGTTTCCAGGCTGAGTTTCCAGTCTGCAACCAGCCCTCACAATTGCATGAGCCAATCCCTTAAATAATACATCTCTCTCTCTGTCTCTCTCTCTTTTTTTTTTTTTTTGTCTTTTGTCCTTTTAGGGCCGCACCTGAGGCATATGGAGGTTCCCAGGCTAGGGGTCGAATAGGAGCTACAGCTGCCGGCCTACACCACCAGCCACAGCCACGCCAGATCCAAGCCGCGTCTGCGACCTACACCACAGCTCACGGCAATGCCGGCAATGCCTTAACCCACTGAGCGAGGCCAGGGATCGAACCTGCAACCTCATGGTTCCTAGTCAGATTCGTTTCCACTGTGCCACGGTGGGAACTCTATACAGCTCTTTGAATATGTCCTTTCAGTTCTGCTTCTCTGGAGAACCCTGACTGATACAGACAGATGTCCACATTTCTTTCACCAGACCTGCCTCGTGTTTCCAGTCTAGACCATTCGCCTCCTCCTGAGTGTTCTAATGGTGCTAAAGTCACCCAGTGTCCTGGACAGAATCTGTTCTCTTTCTCCTCAAACCTTTTTCTCATCCTGCGGCCACAGGCTGTGGAGCCACCATCCATGCCCTCACTTAAGCTGAAAAGCTGGGATTCGGTATGGACTTCTCTTTACTCCTTCGCTTCTCATATACACCGAGCCACCAATCCTTTAGCCATCTATTTGATAAATATGTAAGTTCTTACAATGTGCCGATCCTGAGCTAGGTGAAAGGAGTGTGAGACTTTTCTTAAGAGTGTGGAGAAATCGAGACCTTTGCATACCGTTGGTGGGAATATAAAATAGTACCGCTTCGGAGTTCCCCTGGTGGCTCAGCGGGTTTAAGGATCTGGTATTTTCACCGCTGTGGCGGGGTTTTGATCCTTGGCCCGGGAACTTCCACACGCTGCAGGTGAGGCCAAAAAATAAATAAAGTAGCACAGTTGCTATGGAAAACAGTGTGGTGTTTTCCAAAAAAAAGTACATTTATCATATGACCCAGAAAATTCACTTCTGGGTGTAGACACAGAAGAATTGAAAGCAGGGTGTCAGAGATATTTGTACACCCAGCGAATTCACAGCAGTGAAAACATGGAAGCAACCAACCCAAGCGTCCATTGACAGATGAATGAAAAGATAAGCAAAATGTGGATACACATACAAGGGAATATTATTCAGCCTTAAAAAGGAAGGAGATTCTGCCATATGCCACAACATGGATGAAACTTGAGGCCACCATGCTAAGGGAACTAAGCCATGCATAAAGGACAAACACTGTGTAATTCCATTTATATGCGATAGAGCAGTCAGAATCATAAAACGCAAAAGTGGAATGGTGGGGCTGGAGGGAGGAAGGAATGAGGCATTATTGCTTAATGGGTATAGAGTTTCAGTTTTACAAGAGGAAAAGTTATAGAGGTGGCTGCTAGCGATGGTTGCACCATATTATATATGTATTTATTACCACTGAACTGTACACCTAAATGTGATTAATATGGTTGGTTTTATGTTACATGTATTTCACCACAATAAAACATTTTTTTTAAAAAAAAAGAATTGAGCCATAAATTCATTTAATAGTGAACAATCATTTTCATATAGAAAATTGTCCTGTCGAATACAACTCTTGACAAAGAAACCTATCTCTTTCAGAAGCTAAAAAAAATTTTTTTTTGGTCTTTTTTTTTTCTTCAGTCTCCGCACCCGCAACGTTTGGAAGTTACTAGGCTAGGAGTCGAATCGGAGCTGCAGCTGCCGGTCTATGCCTCAGATCCAAGGTGTGTTTGCGACCTACACCACAGCTCACGGCAACTCTGGATCCTTGACCCACTGAGCGAGGCCAGGGACTGAAGCCACATCCGCATGGATACTAGTTGGATTCGTTTCTGCTGAGCCACAAGGGGAACTCCAACCATATCTCTTTTATCGGACACATTTTGCTTTTCTTTTTCAAGTTTGTTTCCCAGGATGCTAAAACTGCTCTCACATTTCACTAGTTTTTAAACTGAATAATGAAATGCTAATTTTTTAAAAGACATATTTCCTAATAAACAGGCAATCACAGCACACTGGGAGACTAAAGCAACCTGAGTGTTATGAGAGCCCGGGCGAGACCACAGAGGGGCCTCGGAGGTGGGCGCCTCAACATTCACTCCGGCTCCCCTTCCCCTCTTCTCTGCTCGCTTTTGGCCCCTGGTCTCTGGCCAGAGCTATAAATGTCTCCTAACTGGTTTTCCAGCTCTTGCGATTCACCTTCCACACTGATTCCCTAAAAAAGGGCTGCACCCGTGGCATATGGAGGTTCCCAGGCTAGGGGTCAAATCGGAGCTGTAGCCACCTGCCTACACCACAGCCATAGCAAAGCCAGATCCAAGCCATGTCTGTGACATACACCATAGCTCACGGCAACACTGGATCCCCAACCCACTGAGCGATGCCAGACATCGAAACCTGCGTCCTCATGGATGCTAGTCAGATTTGTTTCCACTAAGCCACGATGGGAACTCCTTTTAAAAAAAAAATACTATTATTTTGTTGTTTTGTTTTGGCCATGCCCACCACGTAATGAAGTTCGTGGAATAGAACTTGTGCAGGGACCCGAGCCACAGCAGTGACAATGCCAGGTTCTTAACCCACTGAGCCATCAGGGAACTCCCTACTCTGTCTTTTAAGAACACCTGTCCTTTTTTTTTTCTTTTTAGGGCCACACCCATAGCATATGGTTCCCAGACTAGGAGTTGAATAAGGGCTGCAGCTGCCGACCTCCACCACATCCACAGCAACTCAGGATCCGAGCCGCATCTGCAACCTACACCACAGCTCATGGCAACACCAGAGCCTTAACCCACTGAGCGAGGTCAGGGATCGAACCCACATCCCTAAGGACACTAGTCGGATTTGTTTCCACTGCGCCACAAGGGGAACTCCAAGAACACTCATTCTGTAAGGCTTCTCTCCAGTTCTACTAGGAAGCTTTTCTGAACTATCTCTGAGTCCCTGCGAACTTTATATGCATTCCTATCTCAGCTCGCATCAGTCCGAATGGCTAAGTAACACTGGAAAAACAAATCACCTGGCAGTCTCAGCTTAACACAAGTCTTATTTCTCACTAAAGCTACCTGTTGGGTCAGCGGGGTGTTGCTGGGGACCTCTGATCCACGTGGTCACTCTGGGTCCAGATTAAAAGAGACTCGGTCAGAAGAGGGCGCTGCAGTGTCTCATATTGCGTTACCAGTAACTGCTATTGCCCTGGGAGGAGGGGGAACAAAGATCTATGGGGCTTGTGCTCGCGCTGGGTTGGTGAAAGCAAGCTCTGGGGATAGCCCAACTTCAAGAGCACTGAGAAATTCTGTCTTACCATGTGCCCGGAAGGCAGAAAATGGCAAGATCGGTGAACAGCCTCTCTGATTGCCAAAGCTGAGTGCAAGGCTGCTAGCAAACCGATGGATCCTAATTCTCTGTGTTAATGTTACAGTCCAGGCATAACTGGGGTGTTTGGTGGTGGAGCTCAGGAAAGAAGAATAATGGAAGAGAGATAGAAGGATGGGAAAGGGACTGTTTTAGTTTGAGTGTCGCTGAAAGCAGAGCCTGCTGTAGAAGTACAGGCAGTCCATTTAGGTGATTCCAGAAAACAGAAGCGAGGGAGTGTGAGAGTGTGAAGGAGGACAGGCCCGCTTAGGCGTATGATAAGCAATTTGATTCCATTGGGAGCTACGGAACGTCTCCAGAAATTGTCCATCCAGAGGACCAGGAGGCAGGAGCGTCTGTCCCCGCCCCCCGTCCATTCTCCGGTGATTGAAGCTTGACCCTGGTTTAGTCTCCCTGCCTTTCCCACTTGAGCTTGCCCTTTGAGCACCAATGCACCAGGCTGGCATGATTCAGCCCAAGCAAAACTGAGCTGCAAAGAACTGCACACCTCAGCCCCTGCTGAGATCAGAGGTGGGTGGGGGGGTGCAGGGTCCCGGAAGTGGCTGCTCCAGGGGCCTGATGGTGATTGTGTGACCGCTTCCTGCCAGTGGCTGTGCTAGGTGCTAATTTAGTACCTCTTACCCTGCTTTAGTACAGAGGCCTTAAGAAGTAGGTTTGTTGTAGTTTATACAGAGATAGCAGCATGTCATCTGGGGAAGGGTAACAGGTGGCTCTGACAGGGTGGTTTTACATTTCTGTGGTCATTTTCCTAAAGGCTTTATGAACTCAGAAATGAGATTTGTTTGTTTGTTTGTTTGTTTGTTTTTTAGGGCTGCACCCTAGGCCTATGGAGGTTCCCAGGCTAAGGGTTGAATCGGAGCTGTAGCCACCGGCCTACACAACAGCCACAGCAGCTCGAGATCCGAGCCGCGTCTGTGACCTACACCACACCTCACGCCAACACTGGATCCTTAACCCACTGATCAAGGCCAGGCGTCGAACCCGAGTCCTCACGATGCTAGTCGGGTTCGTTAACCACTGAGCCATGACAGGAACTCCAGAAATGAGACTTTTTAAAATGCCCATAGAATGACTGGTCCCCAAGAAACTGACTCATGCTGGTAAAATTCATGAAAGACTAATATATAAATGGGTCATTTATTCGTTTCAACCACAGATGTAACTTGTAAGAGGATTCAATACTTATGTCCCCTGAGTTATGTTAAGCATCCATTCATTTGAGATTTTTGTCAATGTTTATCACGTGTCAGGGTCTTGTCGTTTTGTCTTTTTTTTTTTTTTTTTTTTTTTGCACCTGTGTGTGGTATGCAGAATTTCCTGGGCCCAGGCTTGAACCAGCGCCACAGCAGTGACAATGCCAGATCCTTAACCCACTGATCCACTAGGTAAATTCCTTGTCTGGTCTTTCCCTTTTTTTTGTCTTTTCAGGGTCCCACCCGCGGCATATGGAGGTTCCCAGGCTAGGGGTCTAATCAGAGCTGTAGCTGCCGGCCGATGCCACAGCCACAGCAATGTGGGATCCGAGCCGCTTTTGCGACCTACACCACAGCTCACAGCAACACCAGATCCTTAACCCACTGAGCGATGCCAGGGATCGAACCCACAACCTCATAGTTCCTAGTCGGATTCGTTTACCACTGAGCCACGAAGGGAACTCCCTGATCTTTTTATTAGTTTTTAACTTTTTATTATGGAAGATTTCAAACATACACAAAAGTAGGGAGAATAGTATACGGAACTTCCGTGTACAGATCACCCAGCTTCAACAATTTTCAACAGTTTGCCAGCCTTGTTTCACCTGGCCTCCCCCTCCCACTAGAGAATTTTATAGCAAATGCCAGACATCTATCCGTTATCTATAAATACCGCTGTTTACATACCCAACATCAAAAGACTTTTGAAATGCTAACACCATTAGGATGTAATATATGGCCTAAGGGCTATGATCAATAACATTGTGATAACTTTGTATGGGAACAGATGGTTACTAGACTTACGGTGGCAATTATATCGTGATGTATACAAATGTCAAATATTTACATGCGGTACACCTGAAACTAACATAACACTGTATGTCAACAATTTTTCTGTTAAAAAAAAAAAATCACAGGAGTTCCCATTGTGGCACAGCGGAAAAGAATCCCACTAGTATCCATGAAGATGTGGGCTCGATCCCTGGCCTTGTTCAGTGGGTCGGGGATCCAGCTTTGCCATGAGCTGTGGTGTAGGTCGCAGATGCGGATTGGATCCTGCGTTGCTGTGGCTGTGGCGGAGGCCAGCAGCTACAGCTCCGATTCGACCCCTAGCCTGGAAACTTCCATATGCCACAGGTGTGGCCCTAAAAAGAAAAAAAAGATATTGTGATTATACCAAAAAAATGTGAGACTTGTATTATGGTTGTGTTTTCAAAAAAGAGTCATTATCTTACAGAGGTACGTACTGGTGCATATTTACAGGTAAACTGTAATATGATGTCTTGGATTTGTTTAAAAATAATCCTGGAAGGAGTGGGTGGGTGTAAAAAATGAGCCGGGGTTGTGTGTGTATTGACAATGGTTGAAGCTCAGTGACAGGCACACGGAGCTTCACTGTACTATTTTCTCTACTTTTGCAGGTGTTTGTGTTTGAAGTTTTACAGAATAAGTCTTGATCAGCCCGCAAAGAGACTGCATCAGAATCCCTTGTTAGCAGCCCAGCAGGGGTGGTTCTTTCAGTGCTTGGTTACATGTAGGCAGCTGTCCAAGTGCCTTTTTCCTGTAAAAGGCTTTTGCAGGACTCCTACTGGAGACCCAGACTGAGGACACAAAGGAGGTGACAACTGCCTCGGAGAACTCCTGCCTGATTCCAGACCTTTCTCCGTGGCTCCTTGTGTTTCCCTCCGTCTGTTTGCATGGGAACCGTTCACACCCAACGCAAAGCTCAAAGAGCAATAAAGGGGATTCGATGAAAAGTATATCTCTCTCCTCGCCCCACACCCCACTTTCCAGCCCCCACTTCTCTCCAGAGGCAACTCTCCCATCCGCTGTCCTGTCTGCCCTTTCGAAGAAACTTCATGCAGACAAAGAGCGACGTGATTACATCCTCCCCGCCCACCTTCTTTGCATAAACGGTGGCATCTCATACACAGGGTTTTGAATGTCTACTTAGTTAAAAAGTATAGAAGTTCTGCTGTGGCACAAAGGGATGGGTAGCGTCTCTGGAGCGCTGCGGTGCAGGCTCGATCCCTGACCGGGTGCAGTGGGCTAAAGATCCCATGTTGCCACGGTTGCAGTGTAGCTTGGATCCGATCCTTGTCCTGGTATCTCCATATGCCACAGGTGGGGAAAAAAAAAAAAAAAAAAACATATATATATATATATATGTTGTATTATATATCCCATCTTTACTTTTTTTTACTTTTTTTTTGTCTTTTTGTCTTATCTAGGGCCTCACCAGCGGCATATGGAGGTTCCCAGGCTAGGGGTCTAACAGGAGCTATAGCCGCCGGCCTTCGCCACAGCCACAGCAACGCGGGATCCGAGCCGCGTCTGCAACCTACACCACAGCTCACGGCAACGCCGGCTCCTTAACCCACTGAGCAAGGCCAGGGATCGAACCCGCAACCTCATGGTTCCTAGTCGGATTCGCTTCCACTGAGCCACGATGGGAACTCCCTGTGTATCCCATCTTGAGACTTTCCACTTGGTACATACAGATAAGCTGTAAGCTTTCACAGGCTGCATAGTTTCCACTGTCCAAACCGCAAGGTACCGGATGTCAGTCCTCCACTAATGGACACGGGTTATTCCCAAACCTTTGCTCTTAGTCATGGTGAATGTTGCAATGGACATCTTTGTACAGTTCCCCCTTCCACGCCCGCAGGGGAGAGGATTGGCTCATTTTGTTAGTCCTAACTTAATTCTCAGGGGTACCCTTAACCGGAGTGTGTTGTGCTGCTGGCTCCATGTGCGCCAGGGGATGAAATAGGGTGAATAATGTTACGAAACAGCTAATAAATTTGTTAAGCCGAACGCAAGGTTCCAGGCTGCCTTCAGTCAAAGACTGAATTCCTTCCACCAGCCTGGGGCTGGGACTGAGGCCAGAGGTGGGGCAGGAAGAGTTCTGCCCCGGGTATGACGTTTCATTTGAGGCTGGCAGGAAAGCAAGGCACAGAGGCCCACCCCGTCTACACGGTGAAGTCCTTGGCAGCGTTGGGAGTGGGGAGAGGAGGCCTCCATCTTTGAACCCCAGGGCCCTCTTTTGGTGGGAGGGACCCGGTGACCAGAAGCAGGAAGAAGAGGGAATAAGATCGTTTCCCCCACCGGCTCTGGCTCCACATCCTTCTCAGGCCCCCCAGCCCCTGTTTCCCTCCACCCCCCATCCCCGCTCCCCAGGATGCAGAGGAAAATATCAGAGAGGTTTTTCTTTTTTTTGGCCTTGCCCGGACATGCAGAAGTTCCCGGGCCAGGGATTGAACCTGGGCTACAGTACTGACAATCTGGATCCTTAACCACTAGGCCACCAAGAAATTCCTAGAGAGGATTTTTTTTTTTTTTTTTTTTTGCTTTTTAAGGCCGTACCTGAGGCATATGGAGGTTCCCAGGCTAGGGGTCGAATTGGAGCTGCAGCCGCCGGCCTACACCACAGCCACAGAGACACAGGATCTGAGCCGCATCTGCGACCTCCACCACAGCTCTTGGCAGCCTCAGAGTCTTAACCCACTGAGTGAGGCCAGGGATCGAATCCGCAACCTCATGGTTCTTAGTCGGATTCATGACCCTCTGCGCTGCAACGGAAACTCCTAGAGAGGCATTTTGAATGAAAGGTCAGAGAGACTGCAGTTGGGTCTCCCTTCTCACCAAAGCTAAGTCAAGGGGAGCGGGGGCGGGGAGGGAGGAGCTAGGGGGATCACAGCCAGGGGCCGTCCCTCCCGCTGCCCTTTTCCAGCTGAGCCCTGAGTACCTGGGCCACCGTCACCACCCTCTCACCTGGGCTATGCAGGGCAGTCTCCCCATAGGTGGCAGGAAGTGAGGGAGGGGAGATGACACAGCCCTCCGGCCCCCCCAGGACGGGGAGACCCCAGAAGGTTGGGATGGACAGGGGCGAGGTCCGGTTGTCGTGGCGGCAGACAGACACACTGCCCCGGCCCAGGCCTGGCTGTTCTCAAAGGCTGAATTTCCATCCGAAGGAGTAGTGGCCCTTTATAGGAGGTCAAGGGCAGGACTTCTGCTTCGTGGGGGGTCCCCACTCCACCCTTGTCGAAATCTCAGGCATTGTTTGTGCAATGAATGGGTAAAAAGAGGAGGTTCAGAGTGGCCTCTGGCCTCTGGAGGAGTCCGGGAATGGGAGAGGGGCCAGAGGCTGGGCATAACCCTTTTCTGAAGCCCTAAGGATGATTTAGGTTCCTCAAGGTCACAGTTGGGCAACTGGTTCAAAGCAAGCGGGTCAGCGCGGGGCACGATGGGCAGGTTGTGTGCTGTGTGCTCTAACAGCAGCCTGTGTTAGAGGAAGGGGTGGGGTCTGACTCAAAGTAAATATTTTTATTTAAAAAGAAATGGAAGGAATAGAAACCAAAGATGTCTTTTTTTTTTTTTTAAATCTTTTTAGGAGTTCCCGCTGTGGCACAGGGGAAACAAATCCTACTAGGAACCATGAGGTTGTGGGTTCTATCTGTGGCCTTACTCAGTGGGTTAAGGATCTGGCGTTGCCGTGAGCTGTGGTGTAAGTTGCAGATGCGGCTCGGATTCCGCGTTGCTGTGGCTGTGGTGGAGGCTGGCAGCTGTAGCTCTGATTTGACCCCTAGCCTGGAAACTTCCACATACCATGCGTGTGGCCCTAAAAAGAAAAAAAAAAGAGATCCAGTGTCTTCAGCCCCAGAGTCTCTCAGGTCATGGTCCTTCCACGTTGCAGTCGGCCTCATGGAGACCTGGTCCAGTGGACCAACTCGAGTGACCACTTTTCCCTCAATTTGCTCCCGTGGAACCTGATGATCCCGTGGCCAGTTTCCCATCAAAGCTGACCTCCTCTTGCACATTCTTGCTGTCTCCCCAAATCCGTTCTCTCTCTCTTTTTTTTTTTTGGCCACACTCGTGGCATGCAGAAATTCCCGGGCCAGGGATTGAACCCTTGCCACAGCAGTGACAATGCCAGATCCTTAACCCACTGAGCCACCAGGGAACTCCAACAACTCCTTTCTTGAGGGCATACGCCATGGGCCCAGTAAAAAACTTGGGAGTTTTGCTACTTAAGAAAGAAGGGAGAGTGGATTCTGACACATGCTGCGGTTTATTTAACTCAACAAATATTAGGAGAGGCTCATGAAAGAATGGCCCTTTCTTCTAAAGGCAGCTATTAGATATGAGCTGGGTGGATGTATTACTCGACTTGGGCTGCCATAAAAAAATAGAAATGTATTTTCTGACAGTTCCAGGGGCTGGAAGAACGAGATAAAGGTGCTAGTGTGACCAGTTTCTTGCTCTCTTCCTGGCTTAATGTCTTTAATGTCCTCTGTGACGCATGGGGGCAGGCAGGATGTATTTGTGGGGAGAGAGGGAGGGAGGGGGGAAGAGAGAGAAAGGGAAGGGGTTGGGGAGAGGAAGGGAGAAAGGGAGAGAGTCTCTGGTGTCTTTTATGAGGTTCCCAGGCGAGGGGTCAAGTGGGAGCTACAGCTGCCAGCCACAGCCACAGCCACAGCCACAGCAACGACAGATCCGAGCCACGTCTGCGACCTACACCACAGCTCACGGCAACGCCAGATCCTTAACCCACTGAGCCAGGCCAGGGATCGAACCCGCAACCTCATGGTTCCTAGTCAGATTCATTTCTGCTGTACCACGATGGGAACTCCATTCTGGTATCTTTTATAAGCGCACTTATCCTTTCGGATCAGGGCCTTATGCTTATGATCTCATTTAACATTAATTACCTCCTTACAGGCCATATCACCTCCCAATGCATTTACACCAAGGATTAGGCCTTTAACATACAAATTTCGGGGAGATTGCGATTCCATCCATAGCAGCAGCTTAAAGAGGCACCCAAAATTCAGTGGTCTAAATATTCGTTTGGGTGAGAATTCGTTACGTCCCGATGACAAGCCAGCCCCCCAGTCTTGGCTACCATAACGGTCTGCAAAATATGGCCGTAAATCTCTCCTAGCCTGATATGCATGCTTCTTTGCAATTGGACTTTGCCATTCCTCGCATTAAGAAGTAAAATTTCCCCCACCTTAAATCTGGGTTGGCCCTGCGATCTCCTTTGGCCAGTAGTGACATCAAGTGACTTCTGAGGCTAGGCCTTAAGACACCTTGCGGTGAATGCTTTGGATCTGTTAGAACGCCAGCCTCAGACTGCCACATTATGAGGTGCTGGGGTGATAGACCACCAGGCCCACTGTTCCCACTGAACTGAGCCCTCTGCTGACGGCAGCTGCATGTGAGCCCATGGGCTAAGCCACAGAATCATGAGAAAGAATAAATCATTTTTTTAAGCTCTAATTTGTTTTTTTTTTTTTCCTTTTTAGGGCCACACCTGCGGCATGTGGAGGTTCCCAGGCTAGGGGGTCCAATCAGAGTTACAGCTTCCGGCCTACGCCACAGCCACAGCCACACCAGATCTGAGCTGCATCTGTGACCTACACCACAGTTCATGCAACGCCAAATCCTTAACCCATTGAGCGAGGCCAGGGATCGAACCCGCAACCTCACGGTTCCTAGTCGGATTCGTTTCCACTGCGCCACGGCGGTAACTCCTGATCTTATTTTCTTACATCGGCATTGTTGGACAAATATTAAAGAGACTTCTGAGGGGTGGGAAGGCTAACCTTCAAGCCTGGAGTTTCTTTGCTTCCTGTATTTCACACAAAATGCAAGCTGTCACTTAAAGGCACATTCCAAATCCAAAAGTAATTTCATTCCTCTGTTAAGTCCAGAGTTATTTATAAGTAGGGGATTTTTTTATCAGCTGGACTTTCCGTAAAAATATTCTCAACATTTTTCCAGTTTCTAAACTAAGTGTTGATTTCATTTTTTTTTTTTTTTGTCTTTTTGCCTTTATGTAGAGCCGTACCCGCGGCATATGGAGATTCCCAGGCTAGGGGTCTAACAGGAACTGTAGCCGCCGGCCTTTGCCACAGCCACCGCAACGCGGGATCCGAGCCGCGTCTGCGACCTACACCACAGCTCACGGCAACGCCGGATCCTTAACCCACTGAGCAAGGCCAGGGATCGAACCCGCCACCTCATCGTTCTTAGATTCGTTAACCACTGAGCCACGAAGGGAACTCCGCATTTTTATCCCTAGATTCTCTCTGGCGAAGGGTCGCAGGGAAGAAAAAGATGGTGAATCCTCCTAGGCATCAAGAATTTCAAAGAAAATTAGCAGAGCCTCCTTCCCTGCCCGCTTGTATCTCTCACAAGCGTCCTTTCCTAATAAATCTATTTCTTGCCTATCCAAAAAAATAATTTCAAAGAAAACGATTATTATTATCATTATTGTCTTTTTAGGGCTGCACCCATGACGCACGGAGGTTCCCAGGCTAGGGGTCGAATCAGAGCTGCAGCTGCTGGCCTACACCACAGCCACAGCAGCGTCAGATCCGAGCCGTGTCTGCGACCGACACCCCAGCTCACGGCAACGCTGAACCCTTAACCCACTGAGTGAGGCCAGGGATCAAACCTGCATCCTCAGGAATACTAGTCAGATTGGTTTCCACTGAGCCATAACAGGAACTCCTCAAAGAAAATTAATCTTGATCTCTTAGGAGTCTATGTTCAAGAAGACAATACTATCCTAGACTCTGAGGAAGTAAAAAGTGCATG
Organism: Catagonus wagneri; assembly: GCA_004024745.2. Taxonomy (NCBI): domain Eukaryota; kingdom Metazoa; phylum Chordata; class Mammalia; order Artiodactyla; family Tayassuidae; genus Catagonus; species Catagonus wagneri. Next base: position 12,038,970 of record PVHT021183524.1, on the reverse strand, counting down.
TGGCGAAACCCAAAAGAAAACTGAAACTTTAGTTAAATAAAATCTTTTGCAATATCTCGGATAGTTTGAGGGCTTGTGTGCTTTAGACTCCTCCGGCGAGAGCATGCGTGCATGTGCGTCTGCGTGGGGGTGGAAGTGGGAGCAAACCTGTGATGCAGATCAACTGACTGGATGTGCTGGGACTAGGGAGACGGGGCAAAATCCCCCGCCCCCAGCTCAGTCCCCGATCCCCGAATACTATTTTCCTAACCAGAGAGTGCTCCCCCTTGCCACTCCCTAGTTTTCTTTCCCTGGCAGCAGATGAAGCAGCTGTGAGCCAGCTCTGGTTTTCGGGAAGTCAGATGACCTTTTCCCTCGCCTGGCTTTCTGCCTTTCCCGGTCCCTAAGGTAGACACCATGGACCCACTGATGGCCGTCCTGTGCCTGCTGTCCCTGTACCCAGGTAGGAACGGGGGCGGGGGGTGTGCTGGGGTCCCATGGGTGAGGCCGTTGCCACCCAGACTGAGTTTCCACTTGTGAAGCCAGCCTCTTCTGCTTTCTTTTTCTCATCTGTGCCTTCCTTCTTTTTTCCATTTCTGTGTCGTGCCCCCACGCCCACAGGCTTGGCGACAGCCGCTCCCTCCTGCCCTCAGAACGTGAATATCTCAGGGGGCAGTTTCACCCTCAGCAACGGCTGGGCCCCTGGGAGTATCCTCACCTACTCCTGTCCCCTGGGCCATTATCCGTTTCCAGTGGCGTCAAGGCTGTGTAAGAGCAATGGACAGTGGCAGATCCCGAGATCCACCCGGCTGACAAAGGCAGTCTGCAAACGTGAGGCTCCCTGCCAGCGGCCACCCCGGGAATTTCTATTTAGGAATTGCTTGCGGTGGTTCTTAACCTGACCAGATGGGATCCAAAGCTGCTTTTCCATGGGGATTTTCAAAATAGTGGGACGCTGTCGACTGCCCATGGCAAGGCATCAGAGGCAGGCTCTGATAGCGACGGTGGGGTACAAAAGTCAGGATGATTTTTAAAATACTTACCAATCGACTGCACTCCATCTAGAATGGATGCTCAGTGGTCCTGCACCCTCTGTTGTGCCAGGCGTCACCCCTCTAGTTACCCATTCATGGGACATCTGGAGGCACCAGGGGAGGTGCTGGGGCGGCTATGGCTATCAGGGGGCTGAGAGAAGTGGCTTCTTATCAGTCTGTTAGGCTGAACTGTGTGAAATTGCCAAAATTCAACCAGTTGCCCAAAGCAGCAATTTCACAGGCATCGACCTCTCATTTTGGCAACTAGTTGGCAATTCCTAGGCATCCAAGCCGAAGGCCACCCACGTGGTGTCCAGCTCAGGTGTTATCCATCCATTCCTATATTCTTATGCCCCTCTCTCCCTCTAGCTGTTCGCTGTCCAGCCCCTGTTTCCTTTGAGAACGGCGTGTACACCCCGAGACTGGGGTCCCACCCCGTGGGTGGCAACCTGACCTTCGAGTGTGAGGACGGCTTCACGCTGCGGGGCTCAGCCGTGCGGCAGTGTCGCCCCAATGGCATGTGGGATGGTGAGACGGCTGTGTGTGATAACGGCGGTGAGTGTCCTGACAGGTGGCTGAGTAGCGATGGGGGTCTCCCGGGAGCTGGATGTGTGCCCACAGGGCCTCTGCGGGGACAGAGGGCTGGTGTTTCTGATGCCAAAATCGTATTCCTGGATTTGGGTAAATTCAGGTCTATAAATCACACATTTCTGGCTGGTGTGGATCCTGGCCCAAGGCAGCTGGTGCTAAGCTTCAGATCCAACATAAAGGGTCCACAGGCTCTGTACAGCTTGTCAAAAATGCCTCAAAGCCAGGCTGGTATTCAGGCCACCTGGGCTTTGAGTGCTGTGCTCGGGTGCCTTGTCCCTGGAGCCGGTTTGGGTTCCCAGCCCGGCTCTGACTCATTTGACAGCCTCTGGGCAGGTTATTTAACCTCTTGGTGCCTCAGTTTTCACATCTGTAACATGCAGATGGTGAGAGCCGTGTGGATCAAGTGAGTTGCATCTGAATGGCTCCTGGAGTCTGCTAAGTGCCACATATACTTTTGTCATGGTCCTTACTGCCCCTGTGAAAGACAGCGGGCTCTGCTTGACAGAATTGGGGTTCCCAGGATTCCCTGGTGCCACATTTGTCTGTGGGCTTGGGGAGCTTCCTGGATCACAGTTCTGAAGACTGAGTCCACGAGATGGCAGGACCACACCCACCCCTCGCCGGTCCCCACCTGTTGGCTCCCTATTCATGTCCTCGATTCTTTGACAGTAGCCATTTATTTAAACATAAATACAATTTATTTGAAAATTGGGATTTAATCTACTTAAAGTGTACGGATTTTTTGGCTGCACCTGTGGCTGCGGAAGTACCAGCCCTGGGAATGAACCTGTGAGCCACAGCCATGACCTGAGCCACAGAAGTGAAAATGCCGAATCTTTAACTGCTAGGCTACCGGGAAACTCCTAAAGTGTACAAATCTCAAGTATTTGGCCTGATGAACTTGTACTCGTGTATCTGCGCATGATTAATTACCACCCATGACCAAGCATCCATCATCCCAGGAGGCTCCCTTCTGTCCCCTCCCACAAGGCAGCCCCTCCTCTGACATCTGCCTCCATGGATTCTTTTTTTTTTTCTTTTCTAGAGCCGCATCTGCAGCATATGGAGGTTCCCAGGCTAGGGGTCAAATCGGAGCTCCAGCTGCCAGCCTACGCCACAGCCACAGCAACGTGGGATCCGAGCTGCGTCTGCGACCTACACCACAGCTCATGGCAACACCAGATCCTTAACCCACTGAGCAAGGCCAGTGATTGAACCCACAACCTCATGGTTCCTAGCCGGATTCGTTAACCGCTGCGCCACGACGGGAACTCCCTCTGTGGATTCTTTTAGCTCCTTCTTACACCTCCCACAAGCGGAATCAGACAGCTTGTGCTCTTTTGTATCTGACTTTATTCAACTGTCTGCTTGTGAGATGTGTCCATGTTTTGGTGAGTCTCAACAGCTGGGTATTTTTTTTTTTATTGCTGTGTAATTCCATTATATGAATATATTACAAATTATCTATGCGTTCTCCTATTGATGGGCATTTGGGCCAGTTCCAGTTCTTTATGATTATGAGTAAAGCTCTATGAGTGTCCTTGTACGTGACTCTGGGTGCACTTCTCTCGAGCGTATTATCTAGGAGTGGAATTACTGGGTCACAGGCTGGCACATGTTTTCTTTTAGTTGAGGCTGCAAAGTGTTTCTGGATTAACACTCCAGTACTGTAAAGCTCTGTGTGTCCCCCATCAACTCTGACACTTGGAATGACCCATGGTTTTATCTTTTTTAGTTTTAGCCATTCCGATGGGTGGGTAGTAATGTCTTATTGTTTGCAAATGTTCTCTATGGAGGGGTCTGGTCTTCAGCCAGCATCCTCCCTGAGGCTCTGGGACCCATGCAGACAGTCTCTGGGTAGGACTGGGATGCTTTAGCTGGCCCTGGAGGCCACTGAGTTCTAGACATTTCCCCTACTTCCGGTTTTCCATCCACACGCCTGAGAAGCACAGCTGTGGTGTCTCCAGAGGCTCTGGAGGGAGAGGCTGGTGAGCAGGGCACCCAGAAGCTGAGCAGGCCGGACCCTACTCACCTCCATCTTTCTTTGCTCCTCGCAGCCAGTCACTGCCCCGACCCTGGCGTTTCTGTGGGTGCCGTGCGGACGGGGTCTCGCTTCGGCCCTGGGGACAAGGTCAGGTACCGCTGCTCCTCGAATCTGGTGCTGACGGGGTCTGTGGAGCGAGAGTGCCAGGACAGCGGGGTCTGGAGTGGGACGGAGCCCATCTGCCGCCGTGAGTAGCCTGCCGGTCAGACCCTCCCGAGACTCCTGGGCCCGCATCCCGGGCCCCGCTGACCCCGGTGGCTCTTCCCACAGAGCCCTACTCTTATGACTTTCCTGAGGATGTGGCCCCCGCCCTGGGTACCTCCTTCTCCCACCTCCTTGGAGCCACCAATCCCACCCAGACTCAGAAGAAGGGTGAGAGCGGGAGCGGGAGCAGGGGGAGGGGCCAGGAGCCTGGTGGGTGGGGCTAAGTGGAGGGCGGGGCAGCAGAGGGCGGGGCGGCTGAGCTGAGCCTGATAGGCCCCACGGGAGACCCGGCAGGAGGTGGAGATCTGAATCTTTCCCCTTCCCATTTCTCCCAGAGGACGTGGGCCGAAAAATACAAATCCAGCGCTCCGGTCACCTGAACCTTTACCTGCTCCTGGACGCCTCTCAGAGTGTGTCGGAAGAGGACTTTGAAGTCTTCAAAAGGAGCGCCTCCCTCCTGGTGGACAGGGTCAGGAAATAGGAGAAGGCGCACAGAGGAGGCTTTTGGGCGCTCATTGGCTCTCTTTGTCTCCTTCCCTTCCTCAGAATCCCACTCTCAGCCCACCTCCTCCAGGAAGTCTCTCTAGATTATATGCATGCCACACAGGAATCACAGATCCAATTTTTTTTTTTTCCTTTTTAGGGCCACAGCCATAGCATATGGAGGTACCCAGGCTAGGGGGTCAAATTGGAGCTGTAGCTGCCGGCCTACTCCACAGCCACAGCAATGCTGGATCTGAACCGCGTTTGCAACCTACACAGCTCAGGGCAACAACAGATCTTTAACCCACTGAGCGAGGCCAGGGATTGAACCCACGTCCTCATGGATGCTAGTCAGATTCGTTTCTGCTGAGCCACGATGAGAACTCCACAACCAGCTATATTTTAAAGCAGGCAGCTTTTGTGCCCCTTAGAGTCTCTCTTAAGATGTACAAAGTTAAGTAACTCACTAAGCTGTGAGGCTGCAAATTGCAACAGAGAATTGCCCATAGGTTTAAATCCTACCTCTGCGTCTTACCAGTGGCGTGATCCGGGGCAAGGTACGAAGGCTCAGGTTCCTCATATATGAAATAGGGACCATCGCCGCGTTGATGTGAGGCTGAAATGAGGAGTGAGCTTGTCAGGAGAGGACCAGCAAATGTCAGTTTCCTGTCTTCTTCAAGCAGCTGTTTCCCAGGAAGAGAACCCCCCCCACCCAGCCACCCACCCACGGGCCCTGCATCTGTTCAGGCTCCCTGCCTCCTCCAGGGCCCTGTGCTGGCTCTCTTATCCTCTCCCCTTTGGTCTGGGGCCCTCACTCTACCTCTCACTTGCCCTTCACAGATCTTCAGCTTTGAGATCAATGTTAGCGTCGCCATCATCACCTTTGCATCAAAGCCCAAAGTCATCATGTCTGTCCTGAAGGACAAATCCCGGGATGTGACCGAAGTGGTCCACAGTCTGGAAAACATCAACTATAAAGGTATGATGTCATCAGTTGAAGGTGATGGGGGTGCGGGGGTGGGGGCGGGGGAGGGAGGGTGAGCTCTCTGTGGCTGACCGATTCTGGGCAAATTGAAGAGAGCGAGACCTCTTGGTGGTAGTCTGGGCTCTGGGACTAAGGTTCCTTAGGTGGGGGGTGGTGTCTAAGTCAGGTTCACGGTGGGGATTCCCAGCTCTTACCAGTGCCTGGCCTGCCGGGTTGTGCTACACGTCCAAATGCATTGGCAGGTCTTCAGCGCCTTCCTGTCACCAGAACCACCTAGTCTGGTTTTCACAGTCTCTTCATGTCATCACGAAACTACCTGGGGTGGAATAGCTGAAACAACCCAGGTTCTTTGGAAAGCCCACTTTGTGATGGTTGTTGTTTTTTTGGGGGGGTGTAAGGGGGGTCACAGCCACAGCATATGGAAGTTCCCAGGCTAGGGGTCGAATCAGAGCCACCGCTGCTGACCTACACCATAGCCACAGCAGAGGAGAATCTGAGCCGTGTCTGCAACCTACATCTTAGCTCACAGAAACGCCTGATCCCTGACTCACTGAGTGAGGCCAGGGATCCAATCTGCATCCTCATGGATACTAGTCAGATTCATTTCCGCTGCGCCACAATGGGAACTCCCCTAGAAACCCCACTTTGAATCTCGGGACTTTAGAGTGGCCTTTAGTGGGGTTATGCAATGAACATTACCCAAGAAAAAGGCTTTTAATGTTTGAACAGGTAATGATGCCAAATCCCTAACTGGATATCAAAGGTCTGAGTTAAACCGATTGATAAACGCATTTCCGGCGTTTGTGGGGAGCGGTGATTCCCTTCTCCCAGGTGGTAGGTGGGACGCTTACTAAGAGAGCTGTTCATCTTCACATATTCCCAGACCACGAAAACGGAACCGGGACCAACATCTACCAGGCCCTAAATAGCATCTATATCATGATGAATAATCAAATGCAAACTCTTGGTATGAACACAATGGCCTGGCAGGAAATCCGACATGCCATCATCCTTCTGACAGATGGTGAGTATCATCTCTGCGAGTGAGCCTGCGTGGGGTCAGAAGACCTGCATTCTGGTTCTGCCCCTGACACTTCCGGCCTCAGTTTCTTATTTAGAGGTAGAAGTACTGTTGATGATGGATGGTTATGACAATCACAATGATGCTGGTAATGGAAGCTGCCCTCCTTTTTCTACTTAGCTTGCTTTTTTTTTTTTTTTTTGGTCTTTTTAGGGCTGCACCCAAAGCATGTGGAAGTTCCTAGGCTAGGGGCTGAATCAGAGCTGCAACTGCTGGCCTACACCACAGCCACAGCAACTCGGGATCCAGTCCGTGTCTGCAACCTACGCTGCAGCTCACGGCAAAGCTGGACCTTAACCCACTGAGCGAGGCCAGGGATCGAACCCGCAGCCTCATGGATTCTAGTCTGGTTCGTTAACTACTGAGCCACAACGGGAACTCCCTGTCTCCCTCTCTATAAAATGAGGATACACACACTTACTGGAGTTTCATGAGAATTACATGAGATAAAGTATTTGAAGTTCCTGGCCCAGTGCTAAAGACTTTCAATAAATAATTTGGAGAAACTCGAGTAGGGAGGGTAGGTGTTGAGGGTCCCAGGATGAATGCCTCCCCACTTCTTCAGGGCTGTGGGGAGTTAGGCTACTTCCACTTAGATGGACAATTCTTTTCCTTCCTTGTTCTAGGAAAGTCCAACATGGGCGGCTCTCCCAAGCCAGCTGTTGACAGTATCAAAGAGATCTTGAACATCAATGAGAAGAGGAAAGACTATCTGGGTGAGCTTCTGCCGCTGCTCCACCTGCGCTGCCCTGCAGGGGGCACAAGGCTCGCAGTGGGGGTCGGGGGTCGGGGGGTGGTTCCAGCATCTTGGCTGCCTTTCTACTGAGACCTGGCTCTGTCCTTCTGTACGAGTGTCACACCGGAGTCTGTAATCCAACAGCCCGTGGTTTCAACCTTGGGTTCATCTTTGCTTTTTTTTTTTTATAACAATGAATTTTATTTCAATTATAGGTGTACAAAAATCATCACAAGTCAATGTGATAGATTTTGTGTCCCAAACCCACAGTGCATCCCCCCACCCCCCAGATTGTCTTATTTGAAAAACCAAGGTTTTCCAAAGTCTGTGAGTCATTGTCTGTTCTGCAAAAAAGTTCATTTTGTCTTTTTAGTTTCCATATGTAAGCGGTAGCATTGGGTGTTGCTGTCTAATTGTCTGACTGGTTTCACTTTGCATGATAATTTCTAGGTCCATCCATGTTGCTACAAATGTTGGTATTTCGTTCCTTTTAATGGCTGAGTAATATTCCATTGTGTGTATGTACCATATCTTCCCTATCCACTCCTCTGTCGATGGACATTTAGCTTGTTTCCATGACTTGGCTATTGTATAGAGTGCTGCAATGAACACTGGAGTACATGTGTCTTTTTGAGTCATGGTTTCCTCTGGATAGATGCCCAGGAGTGGGATTGCTGGATCAAATGGTAACCTTGGGTTCATCTTTGATGAGCTGCGGCCGTGGGTAGTTTCTTTACTTGTAAAAGGCGGGTAGTACAAGGAGCTACCCCGTAGGCCGGTAAAGGCAGATGCTCGAACTCTGCCTGGCACAGAGAGACACGTGTCCAGCCACCACCACCAGCACCACCACCACCACCATCCTCATCATTATTGTCATTTTCTTCCACCATCTTACGTTCCACAAACCTCTCCAGGAAGAAAAGTCCTGGACCATCCCCAGCCTTTCCTCTTTTACCAATGCAAATAACTAAGTAAGGCTTTGGCAATTGCAGTCTCTAAAAGAACAATCCTTCTAATTCAGACTGAACAAAAAACGGCACTGACCTTTGACCAGAAAAGAACTTCAAAGAGAAGTCCTCCAGATAAGGGAGGGCAACTGGTTTTGAGGCTCCAAGTTTTAATTTCCCCTTGGGTCCTCTCTTTTCCGTTCATGCCACCCACTCCACCCGCCCCTTGAGGGTAAAGGGGTAAGCGGCTTCCTCTTAAAAACCCTGGCCTAAGGAAGGCAAAACCCAAACTCCGTTCCCTAACTCCTTGGCATCACTGGACCAGAGTTCAATGCTTGAAAACATCTTATAAAAAAGAGGCAGGAGAGGAGTTCCCGTCGTGGCTCAGTGGTTAACGAATCCGACTAGGAACCATGAGGTTGCGGGTTCGATCCCTGGCCTTGCTCAGTGGGTTAAGGATCCGGCGTTGCCGTGAGCTGTGTTGTAAGTCATGGATGTGGATCGTATCCGACGTTGCTGGGGCTGTGGTGTAGGCTGGCAGCTGCAGCTCCAGTTCCACCCCTGGCCTGGGAACCTCCCTAAAAAGAAAAAATGAGAAAGTAAAAAGAGGCAGGAACTGCAGGGAAATGATCAGAGAAAAACCCATAGGGCATGATAATTGTCCAGTTCCCATGATAACTGAAAAAAAAGGACCATGAGGGAAACAAAGGGTGGGAGAAGACCAGACTCTGTGGGCCACCCCAGGGTGGTTCTGACGGGCCCTCCCGCTCACTCAGAGGCCTGTGTGGACCCAGGTTCTCCAGGCCCCTCTCCCAGAGCCTACCTTTCGGAGGGGAAGACCAGATGTGAAGTTTTCTTTTTTTAATCTTATTTATTTATTTTGCTTTTTATGGCCGCCCCCGCCTCATATGGAAGTACCCAGGCTAGGAGTCAAATCAGAGCTGCACCTGCCGGCCAACGCCACAGCTACAGCAACGCGGGATCCGAGCCACATCTGCAGCCTACACCACAGCTCATAGCAACGCCAGATCCTTCACACACTCAGTGAGAGCAGGGATGGAACCTGCGTCCTCATGGATACTGATTGGGCTTGTTACTGCTGAGCCACGGTGGAAACTCCCAGATGTGAAGTTTTGCCTCCATGCGACATCGTGAGTTCTTTTTATTCATTTAGTCCTTTAAAAGTACTCACTGGGAGCCTCTCCTGGGCCAGGCACCGCTAAGGGTACAGCTGTGAACAAAATAAGGAAAATGTCTGCTTGCATGGGATGTCATTCTGGGGCGGGCAATGCACTAGTTTCCTGGAGCTGTGGCAACAAATTCTACAAACTTGGGTGGCTTGAAACAACAGACATTTATTCTCGGAGTTCCCGTCGTGGCTCAGTGGGTTAAGGACCTGATGTTTTCTCTGTGAGGATGCAGGTTCGATCCCCGGCCCTGCTCAGTGGGTTTAGGATGGCCATTACTGGCGTTGCCGTAAGCTATGGTGTAGACCGCAGCTGCAGCTCCAACTCGACTCCTGGCCCGGGAACGTCCATATGCCACAGGTGTGGCTGTGAAAAGGGAAAAAAAAGAGAGAGAAAGAAAGAAATTCATTCTTTCACGTTTAGGAGGCCAGAAGTCCAAAGTCAAGGTACCAGCAGGGCCAGGCTCCCTCTGGAGGCTCTTGGGGAGAATCCATCCTTACCTCGTCCAGCTTCCGGTGGCCCCAGGCATTCTACCCAGTTTCTGCTTGTCTTCATGTCACCTTCTTCGCTGAGTGTATCTCTGTGTTGTCACACGGGTTTCTCTCCGTTTGCATCCAGATTCCTTTATTCTTATAAAGGCTTCAGATTATGGGCACCCCCCACCCCCGCACCATCTTTCACGACTTCATTTTAACTGATTTTATCTGCAAAGACACTGTTTCCTAATAAGGGACAGGTCCTGGAGGTTAGGACTTGAATGTATCTTTTTTTTGGGGAGGGACACAGTTCTACCCACTCTAGGCACTAAACAAAGTAAATAAACCATATGGCACGGTAGATCGTGACATGTGGTCAAGTATAAAATGAAGCGGGGGGAGGGGGATGGAAGTGTCTGGGGCAAGGCAGTTTTATACAAGGAGGCCAGGCAAGACCTCCCTGAGATGGTGACGTCTGAATAAAGACTTAAAAAGGTAAGAAAGTTGGAGTTCCCATTGTGGCTCAACGGTAATGAGCTCGACTAGTATCCGTGAGAATGTGGGTTCAATCCCTGGCCTTGCTCAGTGGGTTAAGGATCTGGCGTTGCTGTGAGCTGTGGTGTAGGTTGCAGACGCGGCTCAGATCCCGCGTTGCTGTGGCTGTGGTGTAGGCCGGCAGCTGCAGCTCCGATTTGACCCCTAGCCTGGGAACCTCCGTATGCTGTGGGTGCGGCCCTAAAAAGCAACAAAACAAAACAAAACAAAATAAAACAAAACAAAAAAAACATGGAACAAACAAAAAGGTAGGAAATCGAGGCATGTGGGGAGTCTGGGGGGGGAGAAGCAACCAGGCAGAGACGCAGCTCAGGCAAAGGCCCTGAGTGGGAGTGTGCCCGGCCGTTTGGGGAACTTCAAGGAGGCCACGTGGCGGGAAAAGAGGTAAGGGTGAGGAGGCAGGAGATGAGGGCAGGTAGGTACTGGGGGTGAGGGGGTCCCGCTCATGAAGGGCTCTGTGGGACACGGCGAGTTCCGAATTCCAGGCTCCTGTGTCACGGGGTAGCCCCTCAGCCACAAGAGCCTGGCGATTTCCTCCCCATCAGACATCTATGCCATCGGCGTGGGCAACCTGGATGTGGACTGGAGGGAACTGAACGAGCTGGGGTCCAAGAAAGACGGCGAGAGGCATGCGTTCATTCTGAGGGACACAGACGCTCTGAGCCAGGTCTTCGAGCACATGCTGGGTGAGTGTGCCCGCCCTCTGCCGGGCGGGGTGGCCAGCACAGAGCTGGCCAAGGGCACCTGCTCACAGCGCCCTCCTCCCCATCTGCTCTCCACACCCACAGATGTCTCCCAGCTCACGGACACCATCTGTGGGGTAGGAAACATGTCAGCCAACGCCTCTGCCCAGGAGAGGACACCCTGGCACGTCACTATTAAGGTACCGGGAAGGAGGGTGACAGTGGCCATAGGCCAGAGACCCAGCAGTCCCTGAAGGGCACCTGTTCTCCTGCAGCCCAAGAGTCATGACACCTGCCGGGGTGCCCTCATCTCCGACCAGTGGGTCCTGACAGCTGCTCACTGCTTCCGCCACGTCGAGGACCACTCCCTGTGGAGAGTCATTGTGGGTAAGGAATGGCTCCGTATCGGCTTCCCGACCCTGCGGCCAGAGCCCCTACCCCCGATCCCTGGCCTTGGGCCTTTTCAGGACCCCTGGTCCAGCCTAATCTGCGCTGTTGTTTCCAGGGGATCCCAGTTCCCAATGGGGCAAAGAATTTCAAATCGAGAAGGCGGTGATCTCCTCGGAGTTCAATGTCTTTGCCAAGAAGGATCAGGGGATCCCGGAGTTCTATGGCGATGACATCGCCCTGCTGAAGCTGGCCCAGAAAGTGAAAATGTCCACCCACGCCAGGTGCCTGAGTCTGGGATGCGAGGCCATCCTCCGGGGGAGGGTGATCTGGGGAGCCCTGGAGGAGGGGACGCCAAGGACGGGCCTCCGTGACCCTTGTCCTTCTGCTCAGGCCCATCTGCCTTCCCTGCACGGTGGGGGCCAACCTGGCCTTGCGGAGACCTCCAGGCAGCACCTGCCGAGACCACGGTGAGGGCGGGGCTTCGGGCGCAGGAGGGACTGGGGACTCGGGCTTGGGGGTGACGGCATGCACCATGCTGCAAGCCCCCAAGTCGGGAGTCTGGCTACTGGGTAAAGGGACCCACATCAACATCCTTTTCCTTGGCTGCAGAGAAGGAACTTCTGAACAAATTGAGCATTCCTGCGCATTTCGTGGCCTTGAACGGGAGCAAGCTGAACATTCATCTCAAGACGGGGTCGGAGGTGAGGGTCTTGGGCCCAGGATGCTGGGGGAGGGGGTGAGGCAACTCCCAGAACATCTCTCTTCATCCCCGGCTCCGGTTGCTTCCACTGTCTGAGCCCGTCACCCCTCCTCCCAGACCCCGCCGCAATGCTAGCTGTCCCCCCCGGGCCTGCCCATTCCGTCCTTCAGCCCTGACCCATCTCCTGCAGTGGACAAGCTGCATCCAGGCTGTCTCCCAAGACAAAGTCACGTTCCCCAACTTGACAGATGTCAGAGAGGTGGTGACAGACCAGTTCCTCTGCAGTGGGACCCAGGAGGATGACAATGCCTGCAAGGGTGAGCCCCTCCCACCCACTTCTCCACCCCCCACCCCCGCCAGCAGTCTGGATTCCAGAGAAGGAAGAAGGCCGAGTGCATTCTTGTGGCTGGCATGCGTGCTGGGACAGGGGATGCGGTGGGGAGAGTCAGGGTGACAGTCCCTTGTCCCTCCTTTCCGGCAGGAGAATCTGGGGGATCTGTTTTCCTTGTGCGGAGATTCAGGTTTTTCCAGGTGAGGGGAGAAGGCGGGAGGCTTGCAGGACTGGGGTTGCCGGATCCGGATCCGGACCTTGTGAGGGGTCGAGGCGGGCCTTCGAAGGGATCAGGGAGGTCGGGGTTTGGAGCTGGGGCTGTGGCAACCCCCCACCCCATCCTCTCCTTCGTCCAGGTGGGCCTGGTGAGCTGGGGTCTCTACAGCCCCTGCAGCAGCGCCGACAAAAACTTGCGCAAAAAGGCGCCCCGTGGCAGGATCCCCCCGCCACGAGATTTCCACATCAATCTCTTCCGCCTGCAGCCCTGGCTGAGGCAGCATTTGGAGGGCATCCTGAACTTTTTGCCCCTCTAATCTCGGCCGTCGAGCCCTCCACTGCCCCGCCAGGATCTGCCGTCTGTCTCTCCGGTCTCTGGCCCCTGAAGGTCCACCCTCGGCCTCCAGGACCCAGCCCCACTCCTGGCTCCGAGCAGAGGCCTGCCTCCAGCAACCCCACCCCAGGGCTGGGGAGTCTCCTGCGCTTTACTCCGCTCGCTCTCCTCACACTTTCACGTGGAATTTCCCAGTTATGAAATTAATAAAAATCAATGATTTCCACATCTGCTCGTGCCTCCGCCTGGGGGCTGGACTGTGGGGAGAAGAAAGGCCGGGGCTGATTCCAGGAACTGCAAGAAGGCAGGTCAGAGACCCTGCTGGACAAACAATGGCTGGACTCTGCTCCATAACAGAGTCAACACGGGAGCCCGCGGGGCCTTATATCTGATCCTCAAGGGGGAGGCCTGGCCGGGTTGGGGAGGAGCCGGGCTGGGAGGAGGTGTTACGGGAGAGTCCTGGACCTCGGGAAGCAAAAGGTGGGATTTTGCAGTTTCTGTTTCCTTGATTGGCAGCTCCGTGGGGCCCTCCCGCTCAGACATTCCGGAAAGTGATGTGATAGGGCAGGCGGGGCCAACAGCAGGTGCCAGAGCACAGACTGCATAAAAGGCTGGACCTTGCGGGGGGCAGGGGAAGGTAGCGTGACCGGGCCCAGGTCTGGAGTTTCACTGGGACATTAAGCCAAGCAGACACGCAACTGAAGCCAGGCTAGGCCCTCCTGCCCCCCCCCCCAGCCCCAGCTGCTCTCCGTCTTCCATCACCATGGGGAGCAATTGCTGCCCCCGACTTGGGCTGGTACCCTTGATCCTGGGCCTCTTTTCTGGAGGTGAGTGAGGGTCACAGCCCCCCTCCCGCTGCCCTTAGGATCTGACCTTGGACTTGTGAGGCTGGGCTTCACCTGCCTTTCTCTTTAGGTGTGAGCATGACGCCATTGCCTGGGGCCGGGCTCCAAAGACCCTGCTCTCTGGAGGGAGTAGAGATCAAAGGTGGCACCTTCCGGCTTCTCAAGGATGGCCAGGCACTGGAGTACGTGTGTCCTTCGGGCTTCTACCCGTATCCGGTGCAGATTCGCACCTGCCGATCCACGGGCTCCTGGAGCGCCCTGCAGACCCAAGACAGAAAGACTGTCAAGAGGGCCGAATGCAAAGGTTGGAGGGCAGTGAGGGTGGGCCTGGGCCAGCAGAGGGCCAGAGCTGGGTAAGATCGGAGTTATGCTGGGACCAGGCGGGCCAGCGCGTTGGGCTGAGCGAGGGTAGGAGCTGAGAGGGTGGGCTGGAGGGAGGAGGAAGGGGGGTTCGCCTTAAGTGTTTACTGGTGTCAGGTGGCTCCGGCAGTTCAAAGAACACCCAGGCACGGGGAGAGGGGAGCAGCAGGATTCCTCGTGGGTTCGGAACCCTCCGGGGTGAAGGGTAGCGGCGGATCCCGAGGGACTGAGTGACAGGTCCCTGGGACCAGGAGCGGTTTCACAAAGGGCAGCCCTTTCCTGTTGGTAACTTCTACTTGGTCCCCACCCCTCCCCAAGCGATCCACTGCCCCAGACCGCAGGACTTCGAGAACGGGGACTACTGGCCCCGGGCCGCCTACTACAACTTGAGTGATGAGATCTACTTCCGCTGCTATGACGGTTACACTCTCCGGGGCTCTGCCAACCGCACCTGCCAGGTGACTGGTCGGTGGGATGGGCAGACGGCCATCTGCGACGATGGAGGTGAGGAGCATCACCTCTCCCCACGACGGTACCCTCTTCCCGGCCTGAACCGGCGGCAGCGTGGCGCTTGCGCGCCCCCTCGCCCTTCCGGCCTCAGGCTTTGGCCCTCACCTCCATGTCTCCCGCTTCCGCAGCGGGGTACTGCCCGAACCCGGGCCTCCCCATTGGCACGAGGAAGGTGGGCAGCCGGTACCGCCTTGAAGACACCGTCACCTACCACTGCAGCCGGGGGCTCACCCTACGTGGCTCCCAGCAGCGGACGTGCCAGGAAGGTGGCTCTTGGAGCGGAACGGAGCCTTCCTGCCAAGGTGACCCTCGACTGGTGCCCTCACGTCAGCCCCTGCTCTCCCAGCCTCGCGGGCCCACACCAGGGCACCGCCTCCCCCGCTGCCCTGAGCACAGCCCGGCCCCTTCCTTACTTCTGAGCCTCCCTGTGGAACTTGCTCGCTTCTGAGCCCTTCCCACCCTAGAAGCCCACCGTCCCCTCTCTCCGGTCACTCTGCCCTGGACCCCCCCAGAAGTCTGACCTGCCTTCTGACCTCCCCCAGACTCCTTTATGTACGACACCCCCGCCGAGGTGGCCGAGGCCTTCCTGTCTTCCCTGACAGAGACCATAGAAGGCGTGGATGCCGAGGACGGGCACAGCCCAGGTTTGGAGGCGGAGAGGCGAGGCGGGGCAGGGAGCTGGGGGAGGCATGGGGAAGGGGGGCGGGAGAGCCAGGCTGGAGCCTGAGTCTCTCTGGTGGCATCCAGGGGACCAGCAGAAGAGGAAGATTGTCCTGGACCCTTCGGGCTCCATGAACATCTACTTGGTGTTGGACGGCTCAGACAGCATCGGGGCCCGCAACTTCACAGGGGCCAAGAACTGTCTCAAAGACTTCATCGAGAAGGTGGAGCCCCCCCCGAACGTGGGGACCCCGCACGGACCTCACCGCCCGGCCAGCCCCTCTGAGCCACCGGGTCCCAGAAAATCCCCAGGTCCCATTCTGCCCGCCTTCCCTCTTACCTGAGGAAGTTTCTTGACCTTTAACCCAGGCTCGTCCATGCACCCCTGGGTGACAAGTCAATCCTCGAGTCTCTTCCTGTGGCTTTCCCTGTCTGTCCCAACAAAGCTGCGGAATTCTCCCAGCTACAGACTCTACTTTCAATGTCGTGACACCACCCTCCTCTCACCCACAGGTGGCAAGTTATGGGGTGAAGCCGAAATATGGTCTAGTGACATATGCCACGGAGCCCAAAGTTTTGATCAGAGTGTCCAGCCCGAACAGCGGTGACGCAGACTGGGTCACAGAACAGCTCGACAAAATCAGCTATGACGGTCAGACATCAGGGAAGGGAATGGAGGGAGGCTCATTTGGGGATCAGAGAGGTCAGCAGGTTCGGGGTGTTGGGGTGGGGTAGTGAGAGGACGTGGCGGGGCGGGGAGGACTACTTTTTAATCCACGGTTGCATGGCGGGGTCACGGGGGAACGGGGGCTGGTGGGGACCTGCTGGAATCGAGAGGGTCACTCTGTTGTCAAAGCAAAGTCAAGGCGGAGGGAGGGGGTGACAGTTAACTCGGAAAGTTGCAAGATCTGGGATGTCAGTTGCTGAGAGGCCTCTGGGGTCAAGGACGGCTTGGAAGACCAGGTGAGGTGAGGATTTCTTCCCTTTCCACAGATCACAAGTTGAAGGCCGGGACTAACACCAAGAAGGCTCTCCTGGAAGTTTACAACATGATGAGCTGGGGAGTGAACAACTTCCCTGAAACCTGGAACCGCACCCGCCATGTCATCGTCCTCCTGACTGATGGTGCGGGCCCTCTCCCCTGCCTCTGAGTCCCCAAGCCCTCAGACCAGGGCGGGGCCCTCAGGTTCCATGTAACGCCGGACTCATGGTTGGGGCCCCCAGTGCTGCTCGGGGCCCCAACCTTGTCGACCTTTCCTGTGAACCTTTACAAGGAGAGACACATCTCCCCCCAAATCTGCTCACTCAGCCCTAGGTGTCACTCCTTCTAGCCATTTCGTCTTCCTTGAACCTCTTCCTTCCTCGTCTCCCACCTTCACGGTCCCTGCCTCTCCTGCAGGCTTGCACAACATGGGCGGGGACCCGGTCACGGTCATTCATGAGATTCGGGACTTGCTGAACATCGGTAGAAATCGCAAAAACCCAAGGGAGGACTATCTGGGTGAGTGTGACTGCCGGGACCCCGAAGCCTGCTCTCTCAGCTCCGACCCTGCCCCCCCGCCCCCAGGACCTGGACCCTCACTCCCCCCTTTTCTTCCTCAGACATCTATGTGTTCGGGGTCGGGCCTCTGGTGAACCAAGAGAACATCAATGCTTTGGCTTCCAAGAAGGATAGAGAGCAACACGTGTTCAAACTCAAGGACGTAGATAACCTGGAGGATGTTTTCATCCAAATGCTCGGTAGGAAGATATCGGGAGGGTACAAGGAGATGGTCAGGAAACTCAGCTGTCCCTGGGCCCCTCCAAGGCCACGCATTCCCCCACTGCTCCCGAAGCGCTGGCCGTCTGGAAGGCCCCTCTCGACCTCAGAGTTAATATTCTTGCTTCCTGGCACCGCCCACTCCCTGATCTTAGAATCACAGAGCTCTGAAAGATGCCTGAGATCTTTTTTCAAGTCCCTCGTTGCACAGATGTGGAAACTGGGGCCAAGAGAGGTCAGGGAATGGCAGGTCAGCAAGAGTTGGGCCTGAAAACAGCCATGTCTCTAATCTCAGCCCCCAGGCCTTCTCACACTACCCCAGCGGTTCCCTGCCCTCAGTAAGGAAACAAGGGCCCCCGCCTTCCTTTTCCTCCTGCGCGCCTGCTCCCCGTAGGCCTGCAGGTGTCTCTCCCCAAAAGGCTGCTGCCACTCGGAAATGAAGTGTCCCAGCTTTCAGCACATTGTCCTTTTTTGTCAGATGAAAGCCGGACTCTGGGTCTCTGTGGCATGGTTTGGGAGCACAAGGAGGGTACGGACTACCACAAGCAACCGTGGCACGCCAAGATCTCAGTCACTGTAAGTACAGTGCCCTGCTAGTTGGCACTTGTGGCCGGTGAGCTCAGGGTGAAAGGAAGGAGGAAGAGCAAACTGTTCATATTAGATTGCGGCGTTTGCTGCAAAAGCCGAGCTTCCCCCCCTCTGCCACTCTGTTCCCAGCGCCCTTTGAAGGGCCACGAGAGCTGTATGGGTGCTGTGGTGTCTGAGTACTTTGTGCTGACAGCCGCACACTGTTTCACTGTGGATGATGAGAAACACTCCATCAAGGTCAGCCTGGGTAAGGATGCAACCAACCAATCCTGAGCCTCAGCCACGCCCTCCGGGCAGCACCTCCCACTGCCTCGCAAGCCCACACTCCACCTGTCAGTGCGAGCAGTTAGGGGTGGGGGAGGCTTGAGGGAGGGGTGACGTGGAGGCTGCCTGCGGGGAAGTGTGTGGTCTAGAGGTACCCACTCTCGTACTTCAGGAGGGCAGAAGCAGGAGTGGGAGGTAGACCAAGTCCTATTTCACCCAAACTATGACCTCAACGCAAAGACTGCAAAAGGAATTCCTGAGTTCTATGACTACGACGTGGCCCTGGTCAAGCTCTCAAAGAAGCTGAAGTATGGCCAGACCGTCAGGTGAGCCATCTGGATCCCCAGGGAGAAAAGCCTGGGAGGGGTGGGGCCAAAAGACCGGGCCGGGGCCCGAGGTCACCATCCCTGAAATCCACCCCCTCCCCGCCCCCGTCCCTCCTCACCAGGCCCATCTGTCTCCCCTGCACCGAGGGATCCAATCAAGCTCTGAGACTTCCTCTGACAACCACTTGCCAGCAACAGAGTAAGATGCCTCTGGGGACAACAGCATGAGGGTGAGATTCCGAGAGACAGAGGAGGCAGGAGAGGGAGGGGCAGGAAGAGCAGGTGACGCCCAGTCCTCTCCAGCTGGCAGCCAGGGTTGAGGGACACCTGCTGAGTGACAAGGATAACGGACAGATGGTGGAGGGAGGGAGCGAGGTGAAATGACCCAGTCTGTCCGCCTGTCCAGTGCAAGAGGTCCTCCCTGCAAAGGATGTCAAAGCCCTGTTTGTGTCTGAGCTGACCAGGAACCAAAAGAAGATACTGATTCGGAAGGAGGTCTACATCAAGAACGGGGATAAGGTGAGCAATGCGGCTCCAGAGCACGTCCTTCAGGCCCCCGTGCCTCCCGAGCAAGCTTTGTTCATCACCCCTTCTCGTCCGTGCGTTCCCCACCTCACCTACAGAAAGCAGCCTGTGAGAGAGACGCTCTCCAAGCCCAAGGCTACGACAAGGTCAAGGTCGTCTCTGACGTAGTCACCCCCAGGTTCCTGTGCACCGGAGGGACGGCTCCCTACGCTGACCCCAACACTTGCAAAGGTGAGAGCAGGCTCTCTGGTTGTGCTCTAAGTTCCTGAGGCCCGAGAGTCTTTTCCCTACAGCTTCTCCTCCCCTGCAGGTGACTCGGGTGGCCCCCTGATTATTCACAAGAAGAGCCGCTTCATTCAAGTGAGTCTCCCCTTTCGTCTCTGTGGGGAGATACCAGGTGGTCAGCCTAGGCCCCAACCAGGACAGCTCACTGTGGCTGCAAAGGGGAGGGCGGAGCCTGCCTCACCTTCAGGCTCTTCCTTGAACTGGGCAACTCAGGGCCGCGTGTCTGGGCTGCTGCGCGCCAGTGGGTAGGACTGAGCTGGGCCCCTAGTCTAATCCTCCCGGGGGTCAGCTCGGATGCAAGGGGGAGGGGCTGTGCTTCCTGGGATTCGGAAGGAATCCCACCAGAGGATTCCTGGCACCCCCTCGCCCTCTCCAGGTTGGCGTCATCAGCTGGGGCGTCGTGGATACCTGCAGGCGGCAGGAGCAGGCACCTCCTTACGCCCGAGACTTTTACATCAACCTCTACCAAGTGCTGCCCTGGCTCAAGGAGAAACTCAAAGACGAGGATCTGGGTTTTCTCTAAGGGGTTTCCTGCGGGAAAGGGGCATGAGATCAAATTAAAACAGCTGCGACAACACCTGTGTTCAAGATCCTTTTGGGGTAAAGGAGCGGGGAGCGTGCACTGGCCATGTTGTTACAACTGAGATCAAATCTAACAGCCATTTTTAAAGGCTCGACCCCAATCCCAAGGGCTGAAAAACCAGAGGCTGAGGGAGATGTGTGAGCTTCCACCTCAGTGTTTCACTGAGACCGGCACTGGGGCAGGCGAGGCACACGGAATCCGGCTCCATTCCCTAGAAGCCATCCACAAGGTTTTCCTTGTAGACGTCATCGCTGTAGACAATCTGAGTCCTCTTGTCCCGGTGGCACCCCTTAGGGCTGTTCTGGACGGCTAGGGAGGGAGGAAAGGCGCATCAGGGTCTGAAGGAGGGCACCAAGGAGACCTGAGGTCCAGAGTGTGACCGCCTCCGCTCCGGGCCTCTGGCCCTTGGAAGCCCGGTTTCCATGCAGCCCTCTGGCAGCTGGGGTGGCCTTTCTACCCTTGCCCCCCTTAGCCAGTGGCTCGAAACCACTGCCCCAGCAGCGTGCATGCTGCTATCATAGCCCACGCAAATACAGTAATGAATGTTTTGTTCTTGGAAAAACCGCAAATGTTATCGTTAAGACGTGTGAACGATGTTAACCCGCTACTTCTGGTCATTAGAGGAAAGATTAAAAAATCAGGAAATCTCTACAGCCCTTTGTTAACAAGCTGGTCATTTCTGGTTCCTTCCCCTGGCATGGAGAGGGCCGCCCACTCCTCTGCATGCAAATATAACAGGTAAAATGAGTTACTTGCCCCGCCAGGAGAACCCGCCCAGGGTGCAGGCTCGGCCCCGAGCCCTGACCTTTCTCCGAGAAGCCCCGAGCTGTCCCCTCCCCTTCCTCTTTGCTCCCTGCACCCGCTGTGTCCCTCTCCTCACCCCATGTCCGAGGACTCCATCCCTGCCCCCTGGGGTGAGAGTACTCCCCCCACACAAGCCCCTGTTCTCTTGAAGGTTTTTAATCCTGGCTGCTGATCGCTTCCTCCTCAAGCTGGTGGCCTCTGGCTGCAGTGGCCCAGGTCCCCCCCGGTGCGGCTCCCAGCCCTACGGTCTCTGCTTCCGTCTCCTCCGCTGAACCCTCAACTTCAGCCTGACATGCCAGGGGGCCCAAGGACGTGTGGGGCATGAGCAACACAGCACAGCTTCCTGACATATTCTCCGAATGGTCCTCAAGCCCAGTCCTGGGTCACTTTTTGCTCCAAAGTCACCCTCCCCAGCCGACACTGTCGTTCCGCAGCTACCCTGTGAGAAGAGATGCCTCTAGTCTGCGTTTTTATTCCTTAGCTCACACTGGAGTTCCAGGTCCCCACTTTCAAAGGCTTATGTTACAGAACCGACCATACTCCAGCTCGAAATGAACGAGGCCCCGTGAGGCGCTCACTTTCCTCACCAACCTGACTCATTTCCACTTTCTTCTCTGGTCCAATAAGCGTCTTGGAAACTGTTAAGCATACTTTTTCCCCCCTCTCCTGCCTCTGACAGAGGCCCTGATGGTTCTCTTTCCCATCCCCACGTGTGCCCACACAAATCCAGACCCCTCTCACCTCAGGGGACCCGGGGACATGCAGGGGAACAAGAAGAAAAAAGGTCGAGCCGTGGGGACAGAATCAGGGCAGAGGCGTCCCGTTCTTACCCAGGGAGCCCCAGACAGACTTGCCAGTGGCGGCGTCCAGCATGGGCTGCTTTCGGGCAATGCTGACCTTGAGCTGCACGGACTCCACCTGGGTCCCGTTGAGCTGTGGCAGAAGAGGGGCGGGGGCAGAGGATGGGGGCACGTTATAGACAGACCAAAGGAGGATGTCCAGGGATCACCAGCCTGATAGGGATCTGACGGTATAAGGCTTCCTGCGGGAATAGGGAGTGACCCTCTGTCAGGAGGAAATGATTTCCTCCTGGCTCTCAGGGTTTTAGAAAGAAAACATGAGGGTGGCAGAGGGGTGGGCAGAATAGATCTGGGAAGTCCCAACCTCAGCAACGGCCTGATCTGCTGACTCCATCTTTTCATAGGTGACGAAGGCACAGCTGGGATGAGAAAACACAGGGTCAGTAGAGGGCCTCCGGGCTCTTTGGGACCCAAGCAAACCCAGGGTTCTAGTCTGTGCAGACAGGCTGGCTTTCTCCCTCTGGTGTCACACCCAGGTCCTCCTAGCACTTAGCCTGCCCTCGTCATCCTTACTTTCTGGGTGGGTCCATGGAGAGGTCAATGATGTTTCCAAAGGGAGAGAAGGCTCCACGGAGGAGGGTGGGCGTCATGTCTTCTCCATAGACGTAGAGAGTGTTCCCCTTCCGAGGGGCCCGGCGCTCAGGGAACGAGTCCGACCCTGCGGGAAGGAGCTGGTCACGAGACACAGCCTACCTCTCCCTCCACTCCAAGAGTCCACCTTAGTGGGACCTAAACCTTATCAGAGGTCACTGTCCCGCCAGCTAAGATGACTCACGGCGGAAAGGGCCCTCTCGGTCCCGATCCCTGTCGCGGTCTCGATCGCGGTCCCGGTCCCGATCCCTGTCCCGATCCCGATCGCGGTCTCTGTCCCGGTCCCGGTCTCTGTCCCGATCTCGATCGCGGTCTCGATCCCGGTCCCGGTCTCTGTCCCGGTTCCGCTCACGACTGCGGTCCCGGCTGCGGCTTCGGGGAGGGGAGGCTGAGGAGCGGGCACTGCCACGTTCTTCGTAGCCCCAGTCAAAGCTTCGAGGGGGGCCATCGCCAGCCCCCGGGCCCTCGGCCTCTTCCCCGTCTGGCCCCAGTTCCCGAAGCCGGTCACTGGAAGACACGAAGCTGGGGACAGGTGGACAGTGAGAATCAGAGGAGGGCCTTGACCCTGTCTTCCCAGATCCTGGCGAGGTGCAACTCTCCCTCTGCGGCCCCAGCTCCGCCCACTCCACCCCACTAAGGACCCAGGCAAGCTGCACCGCCCCCTACAACCCAGGCTCATCTTTCT
Source organism: Catagonus wagneri (assembly GCA_004024745.2). Classification (NCBI taxonomy): domain Eukaryota; kingdom Metazoa; phylum Chordata; class Mammalia; order Artiodactyla; family Tayassuidae; genus Catagonus; species Catagonus wagneri. The sequence continues at coordinate 12,016,369 of PVHT021183524.1, read as the reverse complement.
CTAACCTCTCATACAGAGATTTCCTCTGGGGACGTCTGGATGACTGAAAAAGAGACCAAGGACAGGTAAGATGATTCTAGTTGCTGGCGTGGGGCCCCAAATATGTGGGTTTGTCATTCTTCTCAACTCCCAGCCCCTCAGAAACAGGACGCTGGAATCCATTACCTCCTGCAGATCGTCGTCGGCAGATACGCTCCGCTGGAACGGCTGGAAAGTGGGGACCGGCCCCTTCTCAGGGTCCTGGGAAAGGTGGGAGAGACCTGCCTCGGTGCGGGATCAAGAGACTGCCTAACCCTGGGACAGTGGGGTTTCCTCTTCCCACCTCTGCTTCTAGGCTCCCCCGGCCCGTCTGTTTTTCTTTTAACTCCTCTATAGGTTCCTCATTTGACTATGTGGTATTTCTTCATAAATGACCTAATACACACTTAAAGCATTTAGATTATCTAAGAATGTTCTGGAGTTCCCTGGTGGCCTAACAGTTAAGGATCCAGTTGTCACCGCTGTGGTTTGGGCTACTGCTGTGGCACAGGTTCAGTCCTTAGTCCGGGAATTTCCATATGCCCGGGATGTGGGTTAAAAAAAAAAAAAAGGCCTTGGCTCTGATGATGTGTCTAGCCCGATTCAACTTCTCAGAGTGTGAGATGGATTAGAGCCACGGAATGTGTAAAACAAAGAAGAATCTAGGAGTCAACCAGCTCCTTCGTCTTCCAGGTAAGAAGCCTCAAGCTCGGAACGGCAAAGCAACTGCCTAGGACTGAACTGGCATCGTTTCCCCCTCAACCTACCTCTGCTCCAGCTCGGCAGGACCCCTCCGAAGTCACGGATGCCCTGAACCATCTTCCTCCCTGTGCTCACCTTTAACTTCCCCTCTAGAGTTCGAGAACGTTTGAAGCCCGAGTTCTTGGTCTCGGCCTTGATGGCACTGATGGCTCCTGACTTCACCAGCTGCTTTGCTTGCTCGGTTGCTGTGGCTGTGTCCACCACGGGCTGCTCTGACAGTGCTGGAGTGGCGGGGGAAAGAGGCTTTGTGTTGGCCAGACTGGGACAGAGGTCAGCCTGGGCTCCTCACTTCCGGCCTATCCCGGCTTCCCCTGTCACTCACAGCGTTTGACACCGCCTTGGCTGGTTGTGCTGCTGCTACTTTGCTTCTTCAGAGCCAGCAATGCCTTTTTCTGGGAATGAGAGTAAGACGAGAGGGGTCAGGGAGGGCCAGTCCCTGCCCAGGTCCTCTCCCAAGGTCCCTGGGCACATCACTCCAGGGGGACACCTTCCTTAGAGAAAATAATGTAAACGGTGCCCCTGGAGTGGTACACTGAGGCAGCCCTGCCTCTCACGTATGGTCCCCCAGAGCACCTACAATGCCAGCGACACCTAATCTATTCAAACCATGGTTTCCAGAGGCTTTCCAGAGTCTCACGTTTCTCAGGTTAAAGACAAGAGGTTTGATGATAGACCAGAGCCCCCAGATATGAGCTGCAATTAAGTATAAGTCTCCGTGCCTTCTTGGGGGCTTCATCCATCTGCCCCCTAAATGTTCAATCAGAAAGAGCATCACCAGGGATATGCGAAAGTATGAGATGGAAATCCTCCCCTCAAGAAGCTTAGAGTCTGAGAAATAAGATGCCCAGACTAACTTGTCAAGACTGATTAAAGAGGTGCAGACTATAGCTGAGAGCAAGTAAGACTTTGCTGATGTCCAAATTAAACTGGGCCCTGGATAGAATCTACAATAACATACACTGAAAGGAAAAGGCATTTTAAACAAAGAAACCAAGGTGGCAAAGATGCAGAGATAAGAAGACTTGGGGGGGGTGTTTTTGGATTAAGGAATAGTTCTATTTGACTAGGAAGGGGTGCCAAATTAAGGCTCTTTTACAGACAATGTGAAACCACTGGCTTTTGACAAAAAGAAAGACAGTACTTTGTGTTTCCAAAGCACCATTTTAATAGAAGTGAGTAAGTCTGTCCGAAAAAAGAAACTTGCCGAGAGACCATTACAACAGGTCTAGGTGAGCATCAGCAAAGACCTGACTTAGAGAATACACAGGAAGGAGTAAACAGAAAAAGTTACTTCAAAGGAAGAATTAAGACGACTCTGCAAATGTCTGGCTACGCAGATAAGAAGGCAGAGATGAGACGTGGATTCCACACAGCAGGAGAAGTGAATGCAGTCAGTCCTATTTGGAAGACCAAGGTTAGAAGACATAAGACGGTAGCGGCCATATGTGAAGGTTATTGGCAGGATACTAGATGGAGCTAGAAAGACCAAGCTTGGGATCACCAGCTCTTAGGTGGTACTAAAAGCCGTAGGAAAGGAAGACACCTCCATGGCAGACGGCATAGAAAAGAAAGAAAAGCAAGTATCCACCTTGAGAAAGTCCACTCATGAAGCGACACTGAGAGGTGTCATGTCTCCAGGTACGAGCTAGAAGTACCCCCACCCCCCCATCCCCTCACACTCACCCCGGGTGTTCTCAGTGTAGAGTCTTTGAAAGTTTGGGCCATGCCCACACACACTCCCTCACCTTTTTCTTGAGTTTGTTGAATTTCTTCTGCAGAGCCTCCTCCTCCTCGCTCAGTCCGGGGGGTATCACCAACATGGTGGCTCCTGGTTCAGGGGCAGGGCCCAAGACATCTTTCTCCACTGTCACCGCCCAGGGGTCACACGCCGTCCACACTGCACCCAAGCCCACCCCTCCAGGCCTGCCTACTCCTGTCTTTTGCCTCTCCCTACCCCTTGCTTAAACCAGGCTGCCGTCCAAGCCCCGGCTCGTCGGGATCAACCAGCATTCCCTTCTCTCTCCAGGAATCACGGATACCTGCGCCTTGGGGCACCACGTAGCCCAGGAAGGGAGAAACACCCCCTCCGTCGCCAAGACGATGGCACCAGAGCCCCCTACCTCGCTGAGGTCAGTATGGCAATCGCGGGGTCCGAAAAGCAGAGGAGGCAGTGGAACCCGCGCAGCGCTCTCAGAGCAACGAAAAGGGCAAGAAGAGAGAAGGAGCTCGGAAAAAAGGGCCGAAGCGGGAGAAGGAGAAGGCCTTACCTGAGGGGGCGGCAACCGGAGCCCCACGGTCTCGGGCGGCGCCCGCGCGGGCAACAGATCGCTGGCTCAGAGCGATGACGTAGAGGGGGGCGGAGACCGCGGTAACCAAGGCGGCCCGCGGCGCGCACGCTTCCGCCCGGCCTCCCACCAGCTCGTCTCCGCCCCCAACCGGGGGGTGTGCCGGAAGTCGTCGCTACTTCCGCGAGTTTCGGCTCCTCCCTACACTTCTGGGCTGCCCGGCGGCTGCCGTGGCTCCAAGATGATGGAGACGGAGCGACTCGGTGAGGAGCAGAGGGTGGAAAGGAGGAGGAGACAGGGGATGACCCTTGACCCCTGACCTGTGATTTTCCTCCCATAGTGCTACCGCCCCCAGATCCCCTGGACCTGCCCCTTCGGGCCTTAGAGCTGGGATGCACTGGGCACTGGGAGCTGCTGAATGCGCCTGGGGCTCCAGAGAGCACCGTGAGTGACTTTTAGCCCTAACCTTGACCCTTATTGAGCTTAAAATCTCCTTCAGCCGTCTCACAGTAGGATCTAACTTGACCTGGCTCACCTGTCTCTGGACACCTGTCATCCCGGCCTTGGACTGGTGCTGGACGGACCCCGACCCAGTCGGCCTGCAGTGTGTCAGAGCCCTTGAGAAGACAGATCAGGGAGCCCTGGGGAGAACTTTAGCTCGAGAACTGCTCTTTCCAATGGGTCTTTTCTCCTTGGCATCTTCTTCTGTCTCCAAGCACCAGGGCACTTGTTGGTGGCTGAGATGTCAGCCCTTGAGCACCTTCGGCTTTTCATCCTTAGGTCTGGGCCTCCTTTTCCTAAAACTAGTGATTATCAGAGTCCAGTGTGCCTCTTGATTAGAGGGGAAGCTTTTCTAAAATAGAAATTCTTAGGTCCATGCCCAGAAATTCTTTAACTTAAAATCTGTGTCATTAACCAGCATTCTAGATGATTCAGTTGCAGGTTGTTTTTCTTACAAAGCAGAACAACCTTTAGAAACTATTGCTTCAGCCTGATTGTCTTAGCCGGTCTGGGACACCTACCATTTCTGATCTAAACACGAAGCCCGTCACCTTCTCTTTTGTCCGTGTCTTACTCTCTTTCCTTGTCTCACGCCTCTCATCTTGCCCTTGTTCCAGCTTCCCCACGGCCTCCCTCCCTGTGCCCCAGATCTGCAGCAAGAAGCAGAGCAGTTGTTTCTGTCATCTCCAGCCTGGCTGCCTCTGCATGGTGTGGAGCACTCAGCCCGGTGAGGGGTCTAGAGAGGCCTGGACTAGGGGAAATGTGTCCCTGAAGGAAACTGGGATAGAGGAGAAAGAGCTGAAAATATACTTTCTTTCTGTCCAGAAAATGGCAGAGGAAGATGGACCCCTGGTCTCTCCTGGCCACACTGGGGGCCCCAGTCCCCTCCGACCTGCAGGCCCAAAGACACCCAACCACAGGCCAGATTCTAGGGTACAAGGAGGTAAGAGATCAGGGGCCACGAGAAGCAGAGTTGGGAAGCGGGGGCGTCAGAGGCAAGCTCAGCCTCACTGACGCTCTGATCTCATGCCTTAGGTCCTGCTAGAGAATACAAACCTGTCGGCCACGACCTCCTTGTCTCTTCGCCGGCCACCAGGGCCCGCCTCCCAGTCCCTGTGGGGGAACCCGACACAGTACCCTTTCTGGCCAGGTGATGCTTGTGGAAACGGGATGGTCGGAGAGACGGAGCCCTTAGTGTGCACCCCCCTGAGTCACGGCCACCCCACGAATCCCTATTTGTCCAACCTCTCCCCAGGTGGGATGGATGAGCCCAGCATCACAGATCTGTGCACTCGGGAGGAGGCGGAGGAGGAGATAGACTTTGAGAAAGGTGAGGTGGTGTCAGGATGGGCCCTTATGAGGGAGGGCTCTGAGCCTGGGCCCCGAGGAGGAAGGGCCCGGCCTCTCACTGAGTCCTTGCTGGCCCTCTTATTCCTTTGAGCAGATTAGGAAAAGGAACCCCCTTCCATAATAGTCTCTGCTGTCACCTGTTGGAAAAATGTCATGGCACATATCCTCAACTACAGCCTCTCCACTGTGAATGACGTCCTTTAGGTTTACGTAGTGACTTGTTCAGCAGTGTGCAGTAGCCCTGATTCTCTCTGTCTCTGTCCCTGTCCTCCAGATCTTCTTACTGTTCCCCCCGGCTTCAAGAAAGGTGTGGACTTTGCACCAAAGGGTGAGTTTGAGTTTTGAGATGGGGGCGTAGGGGAAGTGGTGCCCTTCTGCTTTAGAGCAGAGGTGGACGTGACCAGCTCTCCGTTTTTGCCTTGCTCCTCAGATCGCTCAGCTCCTGCTCCTGGCTTGCTCAGCCTCAGCCGCCTGCTGGAGCCCCTGGATTTGGGTGGGGGCGATGAGGACGAGAATGAGGCAGTGGGACAGCCAGGAGGTCCCCGAGGGGATGCTGTTTCAGCCCCTCCCTGCAGTGCTCCCCTGGCCCGAGCAAGCAGCTTGGAGGACCTAGTGTTGAAGGTTGGTGGTTCTTGCCCCAGACAGGGTGGACTGGCCCGCCTGGGTCCACGAAAGGACTGGAGCATCTTTTGGTTGGGGTGATAACGGAGTGCCCTCTGCTTCTGTCTTTGTCACATGACTTTTCCAGGAAGCGTCCACTGCTGTAGCCCCCCCAGAGCCTCCCAAGCCGCCCCCTCAGGAAGAATGGGCCATTCCTGTGGATGTCACCTCCCCTGTGGGTGATTTCTACCGTCTCATTCCCCAGCCAGCCTTCCAGGTAGCGTGGCCCAGCCCTTACCTGCTCTCCCCCACGCCTACCCCAGCCGTGGGTCCTCCCCCCACCAGAGGCCAGATGCCTTCAGGCCAGTGTTGGACCTCAGTCCCAGCCTGGCCTCACCCTGGCCTTCTCCCCGCTGCCCCGAGGGCCCCTCAAGTCGGAGGCAAGAAGACCCCCCCTTTCTTCAGCCCCGATCTACTTCTCTGTCCCACAGTGGGCATTCGAGCCGGATGTGTTTCAGAAACAGGCCATCCTGCACTTGGAACGGCACGACTCAGTCTTTGTTGCAGCTCACACATCCGCAGGGAAGACCGTTGTGGCTGAATACGCCATTGCCCTCGCCCAGAAACACATGACGTGGTACAGGTCCCCCCTCCGCCCCCCAGTCCGCCCCTTCACCAGCCCTCTTCTTCCCTGTGTGCTAAGTCTTGTCTCTTCTTTGCTTCCCCGTCTCACCTTTTTACTTATTTATTTATTCATTTATTTGCTTTTTCTGGCCGCACCCCTGGCATATGGAAGTTCCGGGGCTAGGGGTCCAATCGGAGCTGCAGCTGCCGGCCTACACCACAGCCACAGCAATGCAGGAACCTTAACCCACTGGGCGGGGCCAGGGATCCAACCCGAGTCCTCGTAGACACTAGCCGGTTTCGTGACCGCTGAGCCACAATGGGAACTCCCCCACCTCAGCCTTTAGATGAGAGGTTTGGGGGAGAAGCTGAGCTGAGGTCGAAGAACAACGACAAGGAAGGGGAGAAAGGTTAGAACGACCTGCGTTAGTTTAGGAAGGGGCTGGGGGACAGGGTTTTTCCGGGGTCAGGCCTTGATGGGGGATGGGAGGGAAGCTGGAATGAAGAAGGGGGCGCCGAGTTCCCCGTGTGCTCCTGGGAAGGCTCAGGCTGGAGAGGAGGTGCTGGCCGAGCATCTGTGCGGAAGGACTGGCTCACTTCATGCCCTTTTTCCAGCACCATCTATACCTCGCCCATCAAGGCTCTGAGCAACCAGAAGTTCCGAGACTTCCGCAACACGTTTGGGGACGTGGGACTGCTCACCGGCGACGTGCAGCTGCACCCAGAGGCCTCTTGCCTCATTATGACAACAGAGATCCTTCGGTGAGAGAGGGGTGCTCAGCACGGGCGGGGTTTTGGTCAGGCAGGCGCGGTCTCCCCGGAGAGAGTCTGGGGTGAGCTGAGGGTGGAGACAGGGGCCGCAGGGGCGTCAGCTTCGGCCTCTGTCCCTCAGCTCCATGCTGTACAGTGGCTCGGATGTCATCCGGGACCTGGAGTGGGTCATCTTTGATGAGGTTCACTACATCAACGACGCGGAGGTGAGAGGACGCGGGCCCCAGATCCTGGCAGGCCTCTCCTGTGGGGCGGTCCCCACGGCCCGTGACCTTCACTGCCTGAGCCACTTGCCCAGGGGCAGAAGGGCGGCCCGCTCTGAGCTGCTGGTGACTTGCCTTCCCTCCCCACGCGCAGCGCGGGGTCGTGTGGGAGGAGGTGCTTATCATGCTCCCGGACCACGTCTCCATCATCCTTCTGAGCGCCACCGTCCCCAACGCGTTGGAATTTGCTGACTGGATCGGGTGAGACGCGTGTCCAGGGTGCTTGTTCCTCAGTGAGGGTGGTGGTGGGGGGCGGCGTAGACTCTCACGGCAGGGAGCGTGGTCAGGGCTTGTGGGTGGGGATGAGAACGGGGTGCGGCCGGGGAGCACACCCAGCTCGAGGGGCCGGGGGGTCCCGCTTGGGCCCAGACCGCTTTGCGTGTTGAGAGACAGGGTGACGGGCCAGCCTTCCAGTCTGACTCCCAGAAGAGCGGGGGCGAAGCCCGAGGTGGGGAAGGCGGCGGGGATGTGGGTTTCCGTACTCCTCCACCCCCCCCGACGGCTGCCTTCTCGGCCCCACTCAGGCGGCTGAAGCGTCGCCAGATCTATGTGATCAGCACCGTCGCTCGCCCGGTCCCGCTGGAGCATTATCTCTTCACGGGGAACAGCCCCAAGACCCAGGGGGAGCTCTTCCTGTTGCTGGACTCGCGAGGCGCCTTCCACACAAAGGGGTAAGCCGGGCAGCGGGAAGAGCCAGGGCTGGGCCCGGCCGGCGGTGACCACAGTCCCTGCCCTGCCCCAGGTACTATGCAGCCGTGGAGGCCAAGAAAGAGCGGATGAGCAAACACGCCCAGACCTTTGGGGCCAAGCAGCCCACGCATCAGGGGGGCCCCGCGCAGGTGAGCGCCCGCAGGCTTTGTGCCTGCCGCGGCCTCTTTCGGCCCGGTCCTTTCTGCCCTCCTCCCCCAGGGGTTTGGAGCCGAGCTCTGAGCGCCGCTGCCCGAGTTGACACGGCCTCACGTCCCCGCTGCTGGTTCAGAGACGCCATCTCCACTCGCTTCTCCCCGCTTCCCCAGGACCGTGGCGTGTACCTGTCCCTCCTGGCCTCCCTCCGCAGCCGCGAGCAGCTGCCCGTGGTGGTGTTCACCTTCTCCCGGGGCCGCTGTGACGAGCAGGCCTCGGGCCTCACCTCCCTCGACCTCACCACGAGTTCGGAGAAGAGTGAGATCCACCTCTTCCTGCAGCGCTGCCTCGCTCGCCTCCGCGGCTCTGACCGCCAGCTGCCCCAGGTGCGGGGGAGCAGGGCCTTGGAGACCGGTGGGGACCCTGCGGCGCTGCGCGGCCCTGTCCCTGACCCCCGGCCTGGCCGCGCGCAGGTCCTGCACATGTCGGAGCTGCTGCACCGCGGCCTGGGCGTGCACCACAGCGGCATCCTGCCCATCCTCAAGGAGATCGTGGAGATGCTCTTCAGCCGCGGCCTGGTCAAGGTGCCTGGCTGGGTGCGGGGAGAGGGCTGCCCGGCGCGGGGAGGGGCAGGCTTTGAGGCAGGACGGTGCAGTGCTTAAGGACCCGGGCTCTGGATCCAGACCGCCTGGGTGTGAGGCCCAGCTCCGCCTCTTACTCACCGTGCGGCCTTGGACAGGTTACTTAAATCTTCTTGAACTTCAGGTTTCTCATCTTAAAACGGGCATGCGGTAGCTCCCTTGTGGCACAGTGGGTTAAGGATCTGGCCTTGCCACTGCAGCGGCTCAGGTCACTGCTGTCGTGTGGGTTTTTTTTGTTTTTTTGTTTTTTTGCTTTTTAGGGCCGCACCCAAGGCATATGGAAGTTCCCAGACTAGGGGTTGAATAGGAGCTGCAGCTGCCGGCCTACACCACAGCCACAGAAACACTAGATCCGAGCCGCATCTGCGACCTACACTGCAGCTCACAGCAATGCCGGATCCTTAACCCACTGAGCGAGGCCAGGGATTGAACCTACATCCTCATGGATACTGGTTGGGTTCATTACCGCTGAGACACAATGGCAACTCCTGTGGTGTGGGTTTGATCCACAGCCAAAAGCAGGAGGGCAAAAAAAAAAAAAAAAGAAATAAAATAGACACATGTAAGATATGCACAGAGAGTATTCAGAAGAGAAACCCAAAAACTTAGCAAGCATGTTAAGGTCATTAGTCGTCCAAAAAATGCTAATTAAAGTATTCAGAAGAGGGGTTTTATAACTATTAGACTGGTCATATTTAGGAAATTGACTGATGCCAGGTGTTGCCCAAGATGTGGGACACCTGGATTATAGGGACCCCCGTACGAGGGTGGCCGGTCTGAAGTGCACCCTGGCACTCTTGAGGCCAAAGTAAGTATAACACACTCTTTGTCCCTAAATGCCATTCGCGAGTGTAAATCACAAAGAAATTCTCACCCTGGTCCATGAGGGAACACGTCTGCCTTTCCTTTGTCGGCTGAATGCTTGTGGCAGGGTGTTGATGGTGCCCAGGCGCCCTTCACCGGGAGAGGAGGTAGGGAGAGTGTGTGCCCCACAAAGTGTCCGAGCAGTTGGCTTCAGTGGATTAGGTATGACATGGGAAAGTGGGTGGGCTTTGAAAGCACCTTGGAGGAAAAGAAAACAGGAGATACATAACTGCCTTTAACTGAACGTAAATCATGCACGCACAAAACACAGTCACACGAGATACTCTTTAAACACACTGGGGGGATTGACAGGGGGAGGGTAGGAGTGGGGTATGGGAGCAAAGAGAAAGAAAGCGAGGAGTTACCTGGTGGCGCAGCAGGTTAAGAATCCGGTGTCACTGCTCTGGCTTGGGTCGTTGCTGTGGCGTGGGCTCCATCCTTGGCCTGGAAACTTCCATGTGCTGAGGGTGTGGACCTCCCCCTCCCCCGCCAAGAAAAAGACAGAGATAGCCAAATAAACTGAAGAAAACCGTAGTATCTACTCTGGATTTCCCTTGAAGATTAAGTGAATCTCATGAGTTAACAGTCTGGGACTGTGCCTGGTGTCTGCCCGGCCTGGGTTATGAAGTGAGGTCTGCTTGGCCAGGGCTGGGCCACAGTCCGCCTGCGGCCCCGTTGCTGACCCTCCCCGCCCCCCGCCAGGTCTTGTTTGCCACGGAGACCTTCGCCATGGGTGTGAACATGCCAGCCCGCACGGTGGTGTTTGACTCCATGCGCAAGCATGACGGCTCCACCTTCCGGGACCTGCTCCCCGGGGAGTACGTGCAGATGGCGGGCCGGGCCGGCCGGAGGGGCCTGGACCCCACAGGCACCGTCATCCTGCTCTGCAAGGGCCGGGTGCCCGAGATGGCAGACCTGCACCGCATGATGATGGTGAGCCGCGGCAGCGCGAGGCCCGCGCTGGGCGCCTGCTGGGTTCTCTCCTCCTCAGCCCTCCCCCCTCCTTCTTTCCTTGTGCCCGGGAGAAGCCGGGGTAGGAGCCAGCAACTCCGAGGATGAAACTGGCCCTCGTGTCCTCTGCATTGTGAATACAGAGCCGGGTGGGACCTTGGAGAGCCTGTATTCAGTTCCGCTCCCTTGTTTTGCAGAGGCGAGCGGGCAGTGTGTCTAGGGTCCCGCCCCCCGTGGTTGCGGAGCTGGGGCTAGAGCTGCTGGGAGCAGAGCAGCCGAGCAGCAGGCCCGCCGTGGCCTCACTGGCTTCTCTGACCCGGCCCAGGGGAAGCCGTCGCAGCTGCAGTCCCAGTTCCGCCTCACCTACACCATGATCCTCAACCTGCTGCGGGTGGACGCCCTGAGGGTGGAGGACATGATGAAGAGGAGCTTCTCTGAGTTTCCATCCCGCAAGGACAGCAAGGTGAGCTGGGCATGGCCAGGAGAGCGTGCAGGACGTGGGACCAGGGGAGCCAGGTCGGGAGGAGGCGGGCATCAGGTGCCCGGGGGGCGAAAGTGAAGGGTGCCGGGTCTCGAGACTGGTGGTTCACACCCACACTGCCTCTGCCCAGGCCCATGAACAGGCTCTGGCTGAACTGACCAAGAGGCTGGGGGCCTTGGAGGAGCCTGAAGTGACTGGCCAACTCGTCGACCTGCCTGAGTATTACAGCTGGGGGGAGGAACTGACAGAGACCCGGAGCCTGATCCAGGTGTGTGCGTGAGTGTGAGTGCTGTGGGGGGAGGTGATGGAGGAGGAGGAGGTGGCACTCTGGGTGCTCCCGAACCCAGTCCCGGTCTGGGATACTTCCTCTCTCATCCGCTTGGCTCACATCCGCGCTCTGCAGCGACGCATCGTGGAGTCTGTGAACGGGCTGAAGTCTCTCTCCACGGGAAGGGTGGTGGTTGTGAAGAGTCAGGAGCATCACAACGCGCTGGGTGTGATCCTTCAGGTGAGGGCGGCGGAAGCTGCGACGCCAGACGCGGGGGGCAGGGAGGGAGCCCTACCTCCATCTTCCCCACTTGGTGGGGGGCCGGTTCTGTTCACCGGTGCTCTCATTTCCCCTCCTGCCCTCATTTCTTTCCCATCCTCACCGCGTCATGCTCACCTCCTTTCTTCCCTCCAAGTCCCGCCCTTAAGTTCTGCTCTGATTGCTTGACTTGGTTACCAGCCTATATTGGTGGGCTCACCATGGCTGCACCATGATCCGTGCCTGAGGCTTGCGAGCTGGTTTCCCTTTTTTTTCCTCTCGTGGCAACACCCACAGCACACCCGTGGCATGTGGAAGTTCCCGGAGCAGGGACAGAACCCGAGCTGCGGCCGCGACCTACACCATGGCTGCAGCAAAGCCGGCTCCTTAACCCACTGCTCCGCAGCGGGAACTTCTGGCCTCTACCTTCGCAGTCCGCTCCTCACGTGGCCCTGTCCTGGTCTCCTCACCTCCCCTAGGTCTCTTCAAACTCCACCAGCAGAGTGTTCACAACTCTGGTCTTGTGCGATAAGCCCGTGTCCGAGGCCCCGCAGGAGAGGGGGCCGGCCTCCCCAGACGTGCCCTACCCAGATGACCTCGTGGGGTTCAAGCTGTTCCTGCCTGAAGGTCAGCGTGGGACAGACGGCTGGGTTCCTGGCAGCCGCGCAGGCGGGGTGCCCGGATCCATGGCGAGGTCTGACCTTGCCCTCCCCTTTGCACAGGGCCCTGCGACCACACCGTGGCCAAGCTCCAGCCGGGGGACGTGGCTGCCATCACCACCAAGGTGCTCCGGGTGAATGGGGAGAAGATCCTGGAGGACTTCAGCAAGAGGCAGCAACCGAAGTTCAAGTCAGAGACGCTGGGGAGGGACCTTGGGATGGAGGGTAGGGGGTGGGGAGGTGCGGTTGGGGAGGCCCCCCCAGCCTGAGGGGGGCTCCTCAGAAAGAGAAGCCCCGGCTCCAGGTCTCGAGACCTGCTTCTTCTTCAGGAAGGATCCTCCCTCTGCGGCCGTGACAACGGCTGTCCAGGAGCTGCTGCGTCTGGCTCAGGCACACCTGGCGGGACCTCCTGCCCTTGACCCTGTCAATGACTTGCAGCTCAAGGACGTGTCAGTGGTAGAGGGGGGGCTCCGGGCCCGGAAGCTGGAGGAGCTGATCCGGGGGGCTCAGTGTGTGCACAGCCCTCGTTTCCCTGCCCAGGTGGGTCGCTGGATGTCAGCTCCCGAGCTGGGAGGGTGGCTTTTCCTCTCTGGCTCCCCCGTCTCGGCCCTGTCCTCAGTGCACCCCTGCTGAGGGCAAGGAGGAGGCTAACGAGCTCCTGCTGGTGGCTCCCTGTAGTACGTGAAGCTGCGGGAGCGGATGCAGATACAGAAGGAGATGGAGCGGCTGCGCTTCCTGCTGTCGGATCAGTCGCTGCTGCTGCTCCCCGAGTACCACCAGCGAGTAGAGGTGGGAGGCCGGGGCCAGGCCGGGGGCCGGGCGGCTGGTGCGGAAGGGGTTCTGCAGGCTCCCGACACCCGTCGTGCCCCCAGGTGCTCCGAACCTTGGGGTATGTAGATGAGGCGGGCACCGTGAAGCTGGCAGGGCGGGTGGCCTGCGCCATGAGCAGCCACGAGCTGCTCCTCACCGAGCTCATGTTTGACAATGCGCTGAGTGCCCTGCGGCCCGAGGAGATCGCGGCCCTGCTCTCTGGCCTGGTCTGCCAGAGCCCCAGGGACCCTGGCGATCAGCTCCCGAACACCCTCAAACAGGTAGGAGACGCCCGCGCCCTCTGCCTCCCTGGGCCGCAGCATTCCTGGTCCCCGCCCCCGCGTAATCCCCACGCGCCACATCAGCCCTGTAGGTGCCCTTAAGGGCTGCCATTGCTTCTGTCTTGATCTGGGCCTCCTTCCTGGAGCAGGAAGGCAGGGCTTCACCTCTCCTCCCGCCCCTGCAGGGGGTGGAACGTGTCCAGGCTGTGGCCAAGCGGATTGGTGAGGTCCAGGTGGCGTGTGGCCTGAACCAGACAGTGGAGGAATTTGTGGGGGAGTTGAACTTTGGACTGGTCGAAGTCGTGTACGAGTGGGCCCGGGGCATGGTAAGTAGCTGGGCTCTGGGGCTCGGGGGCCGGCCGGCCGGCCGGGGAGGGGCTGCCTAGGCCTTCCTCCTTCAGTCCACACCTTGCTTCCCCCACAGCCTTTCTCTGAGTTGGCAGGGCTCTCGGGGACCCCCGAGGGCCTGGTGGTGCGCTGCATCCAGCGCCTGGCTGAGATGTGTCGCTCGCTTCGAGGGGCGGCCCGCCTGGTGGGCGAGCCTGTGCTCGGTGCCAAGATGGAGACGGCAGCCACCCTGCTACGGAGGGACATCGTCTTTGCGGCCAGCCTCTACACCCAGTGAATGAGCCCTGTGCAAAAACGTGACAATAAAACAGCAAACCACCAGCGTGACCCTGAGGCGTTGCGTGGGGATGACTCAGCTGAAAAGACAGAGCAGGGAGAACCACGTAGACATAGGCCTTTATCTGTGCACAGAAACAGGACCAGCCCCTGTGAAGCATCAGTCCTTGGGGGAGGGGGTCTTGGCGGGAGACGGGAGCTCCTGGGTCATGGCCTCCACGTACCATGTAGGCAGAAAGGCATGGAGTGCATCTCGCTGTTCAGACACTGTGACTGGGCCGCCAGGTTCCCAGGAGAAGAGGTAGACGAGCCTGGGGGTGGGCAGATGGAGTCACGAGCTGAGGGCGGGAGGCCGAGCTTCTGGGTCCCAGGGGGGTGGGCGGAGCCGAATGCCTCACCTGGGGTCATCCTGCACAACTGTGTTCTGGGCAAAGCTAAGGAAGGCGGCACAGAAGTTCATGCACACGGAGGGGTTCCAGCCATCGCGGTCATTCTGGAGAGGGCCCGGGAGGAGGCAGAAGGCCGGCAGTGAGGGCGGGGGTGGGGAAGGGGAAGGCGGGCTGCAGCTCTGGACACTGGCCCTGTGGTCCTGGCACAGGGGACGGTACGGGTGGGAGCTGTGACAGCATTGCCTTACCCTGACGTATTCAAACATCTCCATGGTAGGGAAGGTCTTGAGGGAGCAGACGAAACCCTCTGGGTTACGGAAGCCAGCAACAACATTTGGGACTCCTAGGAGGAACGACTGAGCCCACCATTTCAGGAGCTTGTGTCTGTCAGGAAAGGTGGGGGGGGCAGTGAGATCCCTCCTCCGCCCTCTAGCCTCATCCTCCTCCCCCAAGTCCCTTTGCTGGTGGCCAATTCTAGGTTCTCGTCCTGCCCGCCCCCATCCTGAACCTGTAGAAGCTCTTCCATTGGCCAGGGCTGTGCATCTCCTTGGAGGTCTTGAGCTCCACGTAGCAGGTAGGGGGCTGTGTGGATGGAGCCTGGGGGTCTGTGCAATCTACCTCTCCGGAGAAGAGCAGAGGGTGGTTTCCCAGGCGGCTGCGTAGCACAGAGCAGAAGGCCACGTTGGTGTTTACCTCTCCAGAGGGATCCGGGGAGCCTCCGGGTTTGTCTGCAAAAGGAGAGAAACAGCAGCAGGGCTGGGGGCTCTCAATCTCTGGGCAAGGGGGAGGGGGCTACAGCGCCAGGGCAACTCTCACCTGCACACATGTACTGCTCAAACTTGTACCCCATGTACATAAGCTCCCGGAGGAGGGGTGGCCGGTTAAGCCTCTGAACCCGAGCAGCTGGTGTCTCTACTTCGCTCAGGTACAGCGTCCCCTGGAACCGGCAGGCTGCCAGCTGCCAGCCTTCCTGGCGCTCATACGGTGTCGTCAGCAACTTTGTCAGGTGCCCCCGCCACGTCACTATGGCCCCTGCCAGCCAGCTAGGACCCCTGAGAGGAAGGGATTAGGGGCTGAAGGTCTGATGCAAGCGTTAGCGTGATGGTTCCCCCAAAGAACAGCTTAAGGACTGGCCTCTCTCCAGCTTGGGTTCTCCCAATTTTAGAGGGCAGGTGCAGGGCCCTAGAGCCACTTGTATGCTATGCTTTGCTCACCCCTCCAGCTGGCCTCGGTGCTCCAGGAGCCAGTGCAGGAGGTGGTCCAGCCTCTCTTGGACCTCTTCATCCCGGGTCTGGTAGTGATCAGGGTATCCATCTCTGAGGTCAAAGTTGGGGCTCTGACCGGTGGTGGGAGGTGGGCTGTAGTAGCGCAAGGCTCGAGCATCTCCATGGTATTGGCGTTGTGCATCCAGGGAGAAGCAGCCCAGTTCTGAAGGGCGCCGGTAGAAAGGAAAGGGCCCAGAGTAGAGGGCAGGCTCTGTGGGCAGTGAGGGTGCTGGCCGAGGGAGTTTGTTGCAGGGCTCAGCTACTGTTATCTTTTCAGCTCCTCTCTTGGTCCCTCTGGGCTCCATGCAGACCTAAGGGGGTGGGGAATTTCCCTTTTTAAAGAGGAATGCTGGAGAAGGAGGTTTTCAGGTCAGGACCAAGCAAGCTTACTGATGGCCAGGCCCTGGCCTTGAAATATGCAGGCCCTATGTCCTCAAATACAGCCACCGCCAGGTGCACATCTCACCTTTCCCCTTGACTTATACCCCCACCCCCAGGTCCTCCAAGACCAGAGCGGTTAGGAAGTACGCTTGGCCTCATATCTGGTTATCTCAGTCTCACCAACCACGACTTACACCTTTGCAGAGCTATGACGTCATGGCAGGTACGTCAGATGTCGAAGAGGGATGCAAAAATGGGTTTCCCCCGCTCTCGATGACGCAATCATTTAGCGACAGTGGCGGGCAAAACCCTTCTGGGATGGGGGCCCTGTGTGCTGTACACCAGGAGGCTGATCACAGCGTGGCCACCGGCGCCCCTCCCGCACCATCCAGGCGTCCCCGGAAGTGAGCGCACTCGGAGGAGGCCAATCAGCAGCGGACGTGGGGCCTTGGCCAATGCAGTTGGTGCCGGTATCCGCATTGACACTGCCCCTCCCAGCCCGAGGGATTAACAGGTTGACGGCTCTTTCGTCACCACGTCGTCCTGTAACACCGAGCTGATTGGTCTCCAAGGAGGGACACCCTACGTCACTTCTCTGCGCCGGAAGACTATTTTCGTGTTCTTTTCCTTCGGCATCTACCTCTTCCCCGGCACCGTAAGATCCCGGGATATGAGTCGGAAGAGGCATCGCCTGGTCCCGGAGACCTTTGGACTGAAGAGACGGCGAGAAAGAGGGGATGTAGGGGCAGATCCTTTGCGCGGCGAGTCAGGTAACCATGGCAACCCTGGGGCGAGGCTAAAAGGACCCCAGCTGGGAGCGGCGTCTCCTCTGGTAACCCTGTGTGGTGCGACCCAGCGCCCCCAGAGTCGTTACCTCCGCTCCCCCGCCCCGGCCCCAGTTCACGTCTCAGTGACCGGGTCTTTCTGCCCAGGGTCTGCGCGCGCGGCAGTCGTGGAGCTAATGCGGCTGTTCCCGCGAGTCCTGTTTGAGGATGCGCTGCCGCCCATCGTGCTGAGGAGCCAGGTGTACAGCCTCGTGCCCGACCGGACGGTGGCTGACCTGCAGCTGGTGAGGGGCGTCAGAGCGACCGACGGAGGGCGCTTCCCTGCCTCGCGGGCACTTCCGAGGTTCCCCATCATTCAGTTCGCCCACCGGCTCTTCTGTCTTTCAGCAAGCGTCGGGTCTTTCTGGGCCAGGCATTGTGCCAGCCAAGGAGGAGGCTACAGACACTCAGGCAGCAGAGAGCATGCCAAATCGTGAAGGTGGAAGAGTGAAGCTTTGGGGAAAACTGAGTCACCGGGCGTGGTTCGAGCCTACGGCGCTGGGAATGCAGGCCGACGTTAAATTAGGACGGGCCTTGTACATCAGTGCCTAAATTAGGGCAGTGTAGTAGGGAGGGGGAGGATGGTTGAGGAATGTGGAGGGTGGGAAGGAGGAATCGAGAATAACTCTTGGATTTTCTGGATGGCTGAGTGGTTGGTGGAGTGAAGGGACTAGGAGAACATTGAATGGTTGGCAGCAGATGATGTCTTTAATTGTGTACAAGTTGAGCAGAGGGACTTGTGGAGCATCCAAATGCAGATGTGCAGTAGATAGTTGGATGAGGGTTTGGAGAGAATTCTGGGCCACTGACACAGAATCGGAAGTCATGGAGATGTAGGGTTTCACAGATTCTCTGCAGCCCAAAGTTAAGGACCTGGGTTTGCAGTGAAAGATAACAGAGCCAAAGTCCCAGTGCTGGGAGGTACCAACCCTTAAGGCAGTGTTTCTTAAAGCATGTCCTGAGTTTACCTGTCCTGAGAGTGATCTGGCTTCTTTATTCAAAAAATACAGGTTCCTGGAACTCACTCAGTGCTAATGAGTTAAGATTTCTTGGGGTAGGACCTGGGAATCTTATATATTTATTTATTTACTTATTTATTTATTTTAGGGCCACACCTGCAGCATATGGAAGTTCCCGGGCTAGGGGTCGAATCGGAGCTACAGCTGCCGGCCTACACCACAGCCACAGAAACACTAGATCCAAGCCGCATCTGCGACCTACACTGCAGCTCACGGCAATGCTGGATCTTTAACCCACTGAGCAAGGCCAGGGATCGAACCCCCATCCTGAAGGGTACCAGTTGGGTTTGTAACCCCCTGAGCTACTACGGGAACTCCAGAGTCTACATTTTTTTTTTTTGTCTTTTTGCTTTATCTAGGGCCGCACCCGCGGCATGTGGAGGTTCCCAGGCTAGGGGTCTAACAGGAGCTGTAGCTGCCGGCCTTCGCCACAGCCACAGCAACGCGGGATCCGAGCCGTGTCTGCAACCTACACCACAGCTCACGGCAACGCTGGATCCTTAACCCACTGAGCAAGGCCAGGGATCGAACCCACAACCTCATGGTTCCTAGTCGGATTTGTTAACCGCTGAGCTACAACGGGAACTCCCAGAATCTACATTTTTAAACTGCTGCCCCAAGTGATTCTTTTTTTTGTGGCCTCACCCATAGCATGTGGAAGTTCCCGGGCCAGGGATCAAACCCGCACCACAGCAGGGACCTGGGCTGATGCAGTGACAATGCCAGATCCTGAAACCCACTGCACCACAAGAGAACTCCCCAAGTGATTCTGAATGTGCCTTAAAATTTGAAATCCAGGAGTTCCTGTCATGGCTCAGTGATTAACGAATCTGACTAGCATCCATGAGGACACAGGTTTGATCCCTGGCCTTGCTCAGTGGATTAAGGATCCGGCATTGCCGTGAGCTGTGGTGTAGTTTGCAGACGTGGCTTGGATCTGGCATTGCTGTGGCTGTGGCGTAGGCTGGCAGCTACAGCTCCGATTTCACCCCTTGCCTGGGAACCTCCATATGCTGCAGGTATTGCCCTAAAAAAAAAGCAAAAAAATAAATTTGAAATCCACTGTTCCGAGAGGAAAGCAGCGAAAGAGGCTGAGAAGGAATTGCCAGAGTTAGGAGGAACCCAGGAAGAGGCCTTTGGAGAAAGTGAGATTTTCAAGAAGGTGGAGTAGTTTAGTTGGCAGTGTTAGAACCTGTGATTCAAGGCAGTGGTCTGTGAAGAGGTCAAGTGAAATGATATGCACACAGATTTAGCAGCTGGGAGGTTAATGTGCACTTGAGCAGGAAGAAAAGAAGGGAGAGAAGGAAGATGGAGACTAGCTCCAGTCTCTTACGAAGGGAAGCCACAGCCACTCCTTAGAATATTGTTGTTTTTAACCTATTGGTGTTAGCTTAATTTTAGAAAAGCTTTTAAAATTGCACAAAAGAATATATTAATACACAGTTGAAAGAATGTTTATAATGCACATACCTACTGAACTGTGACCCAAGTCAGATTGTAAAACACAGCCAAAGCCCACGCATGTTGCTCTCTCCCTGGTGGGTAACATGCTTAACTGGTATGATAGTCATTCCCTTGGTTTTCTTTACACCGTCGATGTGTTCACCCATTAGCAACGTAGCTTAGTTTTGCTAACTTTTGAACTTGATACAAACAAAACCATACCATATGTTTTTATTTATATCTTATTTTGTTAAATTTTTTTTTTTTTTGTCCTTTTGCCTTATCTAGAGCCGCACCCGCGGCATGTGGAGGTTCCCAGGCTAGGGGTCTAACAGGAGCTGTAGCCACCGGCCTGCGCCACAGCCACAGCAACGCGGGATCCGAGCTGCGTCTGCAGCCTACACCACAGCTCATGGCAACGCGGGATCCTTAACCCACTGAGCAAGACCAGGGATCGAACCCGCAACCTCATGGTTCCCAGTCGGATTCATTAACCACTGCGCCGTGACGGGAACTCCTTGTTAAATGTTTTTGAGATTTATCCAAGTTGTTGCATGTAGCTATAGTTAGTTAATTCATTTTCATAGATTTGCATTTTATGAATATATCCCATTTTGCCCATTCTAGTGGGGGGAATTGGTTTTGTTGTTGTTGTTGTTTTTGCTTTTTGCTTTTTAGGGCCGCACTTGCAACATAAGAAAGTTCCCAGGCTAGGGGTCGAATCATAGCTGCAGCTGCCGGCTCACACCAGAGCCACAGCAGTGTGGAATCCAAGCCAGGCCTGTGATCTACACCACAGCATGGCTGTGCTGGATCCTGAATGAGGCCAGGGCTCGAACCCATACCCTTACAGATACTAGTCAGGTTTATAACCCCCTGAGCCACTACAGGAACTCCCTTGTGAGCTGTCTAATACTTAGATAATGTTTAAAATAATAATTTATTCAGAGTTTTACTTATCAGAGAGTGAGCTGGTCTTGCTCTTTTCCTGGAAACAGAAGTCCCGCTTTATTTTTCTTTTAAATGTTTTCTCTCATAGTCCTCCCTAGCTTCCCCCACCCTAAATCTAGACTGTTAATTCCTTGAGGGCAGTGCCTATGTCTTAATCACTATTTTATCTTAGTGTTTGCATATGATTAATCTTAGAAACTGTATATTGCTTATTGAACAGATAAACTGATGAGGTGGGTGGGTGGAGAACTAACTGGTAAAGACTGTTTGTGATCCACCTGATTCTCTCCCTGTAGAGAAACTCCCCAATAAAAACTTCGCAAACAAAATCTCCCTGGAGTTCCCGTTGTGTCTCAGCAGAAACAAATCTGACTAGCATCCATGAGGACGCAGGTTCGATCCCTGGCCTTGCTCAGTGGGTTAAGGATCCAGTGTTAGCCGTGAGCTGTGGTATAGGTCACAGATGCCGCTCAGATCCTGTGTTGCTGTGGCTGTGGTGTAGGCCGCCAGCTACAGCTCCAATTCAACCCCTAGTCTGGGAACCTCCAAGTGCCACAGCTGCGACCCTAAAAAGATAAATAAATAAATAAATCTCCCTGCCCCAAAGGGCCCAGAGTATATATAGCAGAGTGTCTTAGCCTCATGGCCTTCCTTTCACTCTCATCTCTCTGGACACAGAGGGCACTTCAAGAGCAGGGGGAGATCAGAATCGTCCAGCTAGGCTTCGACTTGGACGCCCAAGGAATTATCTTCACCGAGGACTACAGGACCAGGGTGCGTGCGACTGCGTCATGGGGGCCAGAGGCAGGGGTGCGGGGAAACTGGGAACTGGAAATAAAAGGGAACAAGACAGTTCTCCCACCCCTCATGTCACAGAGGGGACACAGGGCCCTGGTGAGTGTTACTATGGGGGGCGGATATGGGGGAGAGGGAGAAGAGGAGGAGGAGGAGGAGAATGAGAGGGAGAGGCCCTGAGCAGGAGGCCTGGGGATGGAGGTCGGTGGAGGGTGAAGGTGGGGCCAGACCACGTCTGTCCTGTCTGGTTCCAGGTCCTCAAGGCTTGTGATGGCCGCCCATATGCCGGCACAGTGCAGAAGTTTCTGGCTTCGGTGCTTCCAGCCTGTGGCGACCTTAGCTTCCAGCAGGACCAAATGACACAGACTTTCGGCTTCAGGGATTCAGAGATCACGTGAGACCTGGGGGACCAAGCAAATCAGGCATCTGGCCCCTCCCTGCCTCCCTCCAGTCCCATCTGGCCCTTGTCCTCTTCCTTTTGGTGAACCTGCTAAAAAGGCTGACTCTTCTTTAAAAAAAAAAAATTATATATTTTTATAATGATTTTTATTTTTTCCATTGTAGCTGGTTCACAGTGTTCTGTCAGTTTTCTCCTCTACAGCAAGGTGACCCAGTCACACATACATGTATACATTCTTTTTTCTCACGTTATCATGCGCCATCACAAGGGACCAGACATAGTTCCCAGTGCGACTCTTCTTTTTAATGAAATGACCTAAGTTTGTGCTTCTCCCCCAAGAGAAGAAGCCTGTCTTACCCTTGGAAAGAGCCCAGGACTAAAATCAGGAGATCTGGTGGCTAATCAAATACAGAGAGAGGCCTGGCAGGAGCCATAAATGTCTGACTTAGGGAAGGGGGACCGGCCAGCAGGGCTCTGATGCCCCGAAGGCTTTCATAGGCAACAGAACAGCAGCTAGGCAAGCGTTAAATACGGATATCCTTTCAAGAGGCTGTATCTGGCTCAGGCTCCCTGCTCTGTAACCCACAAAAGCATTTTGTCTACTTCTTTCCAGTAAGATCGGGGAAAGAGTGCCTGGGAGGGCTGTGTAAGTGGTGGCGGAAAGCCCCTTGTTTCTCCCCGCGGGTGGGCCTGTGCGGGTGTCTGGCAAGTGGTCAAGGAGGGCTTTGAGAGGAGGAGCTGTTTTAGTGACCCTGTAACAATAACGGGAAAAGAAAGAGTGGGGGAGGTTGGTCCGGTAGGGACAGCGGAGCAAGCGAGCTGCCTCGGGGCACCGAGCGAGCAGCATGGTGTGAGCAGCGAACTGCTCCGGGCTGGGCTCCTGTCATCCAGTCCCCTTGCCTGGGTGCCCAGGCTTCCGGAGACCTAGGGTCCAAACGAGCAGGTGGGGAGGAGAGAGGGTCTTTGGAGCCAGCGCCCCGTGTCCGCCTCTTAGGCAGCTGGTGAACGCCGGGGTCCTCACTGTCCGAGATGCTGGAAGTTGGTGGCTTGCTGTGCCCGGAGCCGGGAGATTCATCAAGTATTTTGTCAAAGGTATCTGTCCGCAGCTCAGGCCCGCAGCCCCTCGAGAACACCTTTTGGTGGCTTCTCAGGCCTCCAGGCCTCACTCCCCTCTCCTCTCTCCCCTCTCTGTGCCCCTGCCTCTTCCAGGGCGCCAGGCCGTCCTAGGCATGGTCCGGAAGGCCAAGTACCGGGAACTACTCCTCTCGGAGCTCCTGGGCCGGCGGGCACCGGCGGCCGTGCGTCTGGGCCTTGCCTACCACGTGCACGACCTCATTGGGGCCCAATTTGTGGACTGGTGAGTCTTGCCCCCCTTCCCCTCCCCCTCGCCTCTGGCAGGTGACAGAGCAGTGACCCAAGATGGGACTTCCTCCCCACTCGTGCTTCGTTCACTAGCGAAGCCCAGCTGCTCTCTGGTTTTCCAGAACCCGGGAGTATCCTGGTCCCGTTCCGAGTTCTTCCCAGACCTTGGGCCTGGGTGTCTGGCTCTAGCCTTGTCTTTCTCTTGCACAGTGTCTCCACCACTTCTGGAACCCTCCTCCGCCTGCCAGAGACGTGAGGATTCTGCTCATCGTTGGACGTGTCCCCAGCGTGGGGAGCGAGGGGCCCAGGAGCGCTGCCCCGCCCCGGCTGACACATAGTTGCCTTGGGAGGGTTTGGGAGCCAGGATGAGTGTTGGGCTTGTGTCTGTGCAAAGGCTCTGATGTGCCCGCTGCTGTTTACCTGGGCTCTGACCCATTGGTGGGGTTTGGGCAGCACCTCTCTGCCCTTTCCCGAAAGTGGAGCCAGGAACTGCCAAGGCCATGGCGGCCGCCTTCCATGCAGCAAGCTGCTGCTGCTGCTCTGCCTTGAGCTGGGAAGCAGCGGTATCTGGAGAGGCTGCCGAAGGAGGGTTCTTCTCCCAACATGTTGGGTTGAAACTGCCAAATAAAGGACTTCTGCCTGTGATAGTTTTTGGATGTCTTGTTTAATGTGACGTGTGTGTTCGAGTGCCTCATTTTGGGGTAGCGGTAAAGGAAGACTTGGGCCTGAGCTTTGCCTCACTGTTCAGAGAGGAAAAAGGGACATTGAGGTCAGTCCCCCACCCGCTTGGGGTGGTGAGGGTGTGACGATCTAAACCACAGAATTTCTTTTTGTTTTTTGTCTTTTTGTCCTCTTATGGCCACACCCGCGGCATGTGGAGGTTCCCAGGCTCGGGGTCTAATCAGAGCTGTAGCCACCGGCCTACACCACAGCCACAGCAACGCAGGATCCGAGCCGCGTCTGCAACCTACACCACAGCTCACAGCAACACTGGATCCTTAACCCACTGAGCGAGGCCAGGGATCGAACCCGCGACTTCATGGTTCCTTGTCAGATTCGTTTCTGTTGCGCCATGACAGGAACTCCATAAACCATGGAATTTCTGACAGAGCCTCCAGCACACCAAAGCCTAGTGGAGTTCAGTTCTTGTAGGTGTTATAGTCAGAGACAAGTGACTTAGTACCTTGTTTGTGGGACTGACAAAGGAACCACGTATCTCCAGCCCCTTGCCGTGGGGCCCTCCTGCACCTGTGTCCGCGTGTACAAGCTACACCTGAGAGCGTGTGCGTGCAGACACACACCTGGCTACATCCTGTAGGGGAGGAGCCCGGGGCACTGGGATAGGAGGGGTTAACAGGGGAGGGCTGGATCTCCCTCTGCGCCGTGATTTCCTCAGAAACCCAGGTGTCCTGGGCGCACCCCCCCCCCAATCCTGGGCCCGGGGCCAGTTGCTGTTCTGGGCTGTCACGTGGTTTCCCAGCTTAGCTGGGCCAGGGGAGGGGCAAGGTCCAGAGTCAACCCCCCTCCAAGCCCTAGGGTGACCAGAAAGGAGCAGGCGGACAGACGGGTCTGATCGCTCCCGGGTCCTCCAGCCATGAAGCTCCTCTGGGGGCTGCTCTGGGCATGCAGCTTCTTTGCCCTGTCTCTGCAGAAGCCCAGGTCCTGGAAGCAGGACGCTAGAGACCCTAAGCAGGGCCAGGGCTGGAGAGGGGAGAGCAGGCGTGGGGTGGGGCGGGGGGACCCGATTAAGGGGGCGAGGGGTGGCGGGGCCTGAGGCGGGGGGCCGGCTGCTGACCCCTGCCTCTTCTTTCCAGGTTGCTCCTGTTTTCTCCTTCTGTGGTTCACCTGGGGGTCCCCCTGTCGGTGGGGGTGCAGCTCCAGGATGCTCCTCGGGGACAGGTGGTGACAGGATCAGTGTTCCTGAGAAACCCATCCAGCGCTCGTGACCGCTGCTCCCCAAAAGTGGAGTTCAGCCTCAGCTCAGAAAGAGACTTTGAACTGCTCAGCCTCCCGGTAACGGCTGCCGCTCCCTGCCGCCTGCGGCCACCCCGCTCTCCTCTGCGCCCTTGTGCCCTCCCAGCCCCCTCTGCTCCTGCCGTCCCAGTGTCTTCCCCGTTTCTGCCTCAGTCTGTCTTTTTCCTTCTGCTTGGTCTCTGACCCGTTCTCGCTCCCTCTCCTGACAGATCTCCGTGGCAGGTGCCAAGGAATGTGGCCTCCATCTCCTCCGCAGAGCCCCCGACGTGCAGCTGGTGGCCCAGTCGTCGTGGCTCAAGGACTATCTGTCCAAAAAGACCAACAGTCAGGGTGTCAACCTGTTCTTCTCTTCTCGCCGGGGGCACCTCTTTCTGCAGACTGACCAGCCCGTTTATAACCCAGGCCAGCGGGGTGAGTCGGCCCCAGGGCCTCCGCTTCTCACCCCTTCCCAGCCCCTTGAACTACAGCACCGCAAAGTCCCCACAGGAAGGCTGCTTCCCGAGTATTTATTCTCCTTACCGAAGCTCCCTGGAGGGGGCTGGGGGCCAGGGCCCACCCTCACCCGGCTCATGGCCTCGGGCTCACTTCCCCGCCCTCCGTTTCCAGTTCGGTACCGGGTCTTTGCTTTGGATCAAAAGATGCGCCCGACTGCTGAAACCCTCACGGTCATGGTGGAGGTGAGTCCCTGACCTCTGACCTTCGCGATCGGCCAGGGCTGCCGATCGGGATCCCCGAAGTGACCGCTTCCATTCCCGTCGCAGAACTCGCATGGCCTCCTGGTGCGGAAGAAAGAGGTGTATGCCCCCTCGTCCATCTTCCAGGATGACCTAGTGATCCCAGACATCGCCGAGTGAGCGCCCCACCTGGGCCCCGCCCCACCCACGCCTCCCCAACTTCATGGCCACGGGTGCTCCACCCAGTCACATCCTGAGCCCCTGGGCCTCTGGTTGCCCCCTGCAGTCCTCTTCCTCGGAGAGAGGACTTCCCTGGCCCTCAGTGGGCCTCTCGCACACAGGGGCTGAGTCCTTCCCCCTTGTCCGTGCTCAGGCCGGGGACTTGGAAGATCTCAGCCCGATTCTCAGATGGCCTGGATTCCAACAGTAGCACCCAGTTCGAGGTGAAGAAATATGGTGAGAGCCCCTTTCCTGCAGGGACTAAGGGGTGGGAGGAGGCGGGGGTGCAGGGCAGGGTCAGGAGACGGGGCTGCCACAGCCCGGAGGGGAGAGGTGTCCTTAAAGGGTCTTTTTGGGGAGTTCCCTTTGTGGCTTAGTGGTAACGAACCATGAGGATGTGGGTTCGATCCCTGGCCTCGCTCAGTGGGTTAAGGATGGGGTGTTGCATGAGCTGTGGTGTAGGTTGCAGACAAGGCTCGGATCTGGCGTTGCTGTGGCTGTGGCGTAAGCCGGCAGCTGCAGCTCTGATTCGACCACTAGTCTGGGAACTTCCTTATGCTGCGGGTATGGCTCTAAAATTTAAAAAAGAAAAAAGAAAAAAAAAGAGGGTCTTTTTCCGAGTCTGAGCTGCCTTCCCTCTGCCCTGGGTCAGTCCTTCCCAACTTTGAGGTGAAGATCATTCCCGAACAAGCCCACATCCTGACAGCGCCTGGCTTCCTTAATGAAATCCAAGTAGTCATCCAGGCCAGGTAACCCCCCCCCCCCCGGGGGCCCCCATGCAGGGCCCTGCTCCCGGGGCTCCCCATTCATATTCCCCATATGCACGTGCTCTGGAACCCAACCCCCTCCCTCGCCCCAGTCCCCCTCCCTCCAGGCCCACTCCTCCGTTATTCCCCCCAGCCCTCAGCAGCCCCCAATCCCCCGACTCTCTCCGTGGTGGCAGGTACATCTACGGGAAGCCAGTGCAGGGGGTGGCATATGTACGCTTTGGGCTCCTGGATGAGAATGATAAAAAGATTTTCCTGCGGGGGCTGGAGAATCAGACCAAGGTAGGAAGGAGGCTGGGGCGTGTGCGGGTGGGGGAGGCGGGCGAGGGAGGGGAGGACGTAGGAGGGGGGCTCACGTCGCGTCCCCTGCCCTGTTTTCTCCTTTGCCCAGCTGGTGGAGGGCCAGTGTCGCATTTCCCTCTCAGAGGCCAAGGTGCAGGATGTGCTGAAAAAGCTGAATTTAACACTTAATGACCTCCCAGGGCAGCGCCTCTATGTTGCAGCGGCCATCATTGAGTCTCCAGGTGAGTGACTTCCCCTGACTGTAACCCCAGACCCTCACCTCCGACCTCGGAGGTGACCCTCTGTTCTCCAGCACCAACACCACCCTTCTTCTCCTCATCTGGGCCCCAAAGCCAGGAAAGAGCCAGGAGACTATCTCTCTCCAATCGCATTTCTGGGTGGTTTCTGGGGTACCTTCCCCTGTCCCAGTTTATTTTTTTTCAACCCACCCATCCATCTATCATCCATCCACCATCCCTCCTCCATCCATCCTCCATCCATCTGTCCATCCATCCATCCATTCACTCATCATCCAGCCAGCCAGCCACCATCCAGCCATCCTCCATCATCCATCCTCC
Source organism: Catagonus wagneri (assembly GCA_004024745.2). Taxonomy (NCBI): domain Eukaryota; kingdom Metazoa; phylum Chordata; class Mammalia; order Artiodactyla; family Tayassuidae; genus Catagonus; species Catagonus wagneri. Next base: position 11,989,192 of record PVHT021183524.1, on the reverse strand, counting down.
ATCCATCCACCACACATCTATCCAGCCATCCATTCATCCATCATCCATCCATCCATCCAGCAGACACATGTTAGGCACCGTCTGAAGGCTGGGTCCTGTGTTGGCCTCAGCAAATGTAGAGAGGAGTAGGAGGCCTGGCCCTGAGGAATTCACTCTTATGGGCAGGAAACACTTGAGCTGCCTCCCCCCGCTCCCTCTGCGTCTTTGTCATCCAGCTCTGTCCACCCTGTGTCTTGCAGGCGGGGAGATGGAGGAGGCAGAGCTCACATCCTGGCGTTTCGTGTCATCTCCCTTCTCCTTGGATCTAAGCAATACCAAGCGGCACCTCGTGCCGGGGGCCCCCTTTCTGCTGCAGGTTTCTTCTGGAAGAGGGAGGCTGAGCGCCGGGAGGAGGGAGGTGGTCAGGAGGGCGCAGAGTCTCATTGGCCTCGCACTTCCCCCGCGCCCTCCAGGCCCTGGTCCGCAGCGTGTCAGGCTCCCCCGCCTCTGGCATTCCTGTCAAGGTTTCTGCCAAGCTGTTTTCTGGGTCTGCTCCTAAAAACCAGGATTTTCAACAGAACACAGACGAGAGGGGCCAAGTCACTATTCCCATTGGCATCTCCAAGACTGTCTCGGAAATGCAGCTCTCGGTAGGGCCCCCCTTGTGGGAGGGGGTGGGGAAAGGAGAGAGGGTCCCCAGGCCGGAGGACCTCTGGGTGCCTGGGTCCTTGCCACTGACCCTACCACCCCTGACCCCTTCTCTCCAGGTGTCTGCAGGCTCCCCCCATCCCTCCACTGGCACAATCATTGTGAGAGCCCCCCCGCCAAGAAGCCCTGGCTTTCTGTCCATTGAGCGGCTGGACACTCGACCCCCTAAAGTCGGGGACACTCTTAACCTAAACCTGCGGGCCGTGGGCCTCGCCGGGAGCTTCTCTCACTTCTACTACATGGTGCGGACGAGCTGGGTTGCGGAGGAGGACGGGGTGCAGGGGGCCCGGGGGCAGGGAAGAGCCCGGGCTGAGGCCAGGCGGTGAGGAAGGCACCTTTCTTGCCCCAGATCGTCTCCCGGGGCCAGATCGTGTCCGTGCATCGAGAGCTCAGGAGGGACCTGACCTCTGTCTCTGTGTTTGTGGACCATCACCTGGCGCCCTCCTTCCACTTCGTGGCCTTCTACTATTACAGGGACCTCCCGGTGGCCAACTCCCTGCGAGTGGACGTCCAGGCTGGGGCCTGTGAGGGCAAGGTAACTGGGCTGCGCGCGTGTGTATGTGTCGGGGTTAAGAGAGAAGGGAGACAGGGTGATCGCGGACAGGGATGTGGATTTAGTTGGGGTGTCCTGAGGACGCCCAAGACCGAAAGAAGTTCTCGCCAGCCTGACCGCCCCCGCCTCCCGCCTCTGCCAGCTGGAGCTGCACGTGGACGGTGGCAAGGAGTACCATCCCGGCGAGACTCTAAAGATCCGCCTGCAAACCGATTCTCCAGCCCTGGTGGCGCTGGGAGCTGTGGACACGGCTCTGTATGCCGTGGGCGGCAAGGCCCACAGACCCCTCAACATGGTCAAGGTTGGTCAAGCCCCGTCCCTAATCCTGCCCCTCCACGGCTCGTTCTCCCGCCGCCCCAGGCCCCGCATCTCACTCGTGGACATCCCCCAATCCTCCCTTGAGCCCTGGCCCCCGTGGCCTCTGACCCTCCGCTCTCTCTGTCCCTCATACTTGTCCGCACGCTGCCCTCTCACCCGCGGCTGAGTGGCTGGTTCTGCCCACGGCCGCTCGTGTCTCTGCAACATCCCTCTGCCTTTTCTCAACAGGTCTTCGAAGCTATAAACCGCTATGACCTCGGCTGTGGTCCTGGAGGTGGGGACAGTGCCACTCAGGTGTTCGAGGCGGCTGGTCTGGCCTTTTCTGATGGAGACCAATTGACCTCAACCAGAAAGAGTGAGAACAGAGGAGGAAGGGGGGTGGGGGTGGGAAGGTAAAGAAGAAGTAAAGGCAGAGTTCCTGTCGTGGCGCAGCGGAAACGAATCCGACTAGGAACCATGAGGTTGCGGGTTCGATCCCTGGCCTTGCTCAGTGGGTTAAGGATCCGGCATTGCTGTGAGCTGTGGTGTAGGCTGGTGGTTACAGCTCTGATTAGACCCCTAGCCTGGGAACCTCCATATGCCACGAGTGAGGCCCTAGAAAAGACAAAAAGACAAAAAAAAAGAAAAGAAGAAAGGGAAGTTCCCGTTGTGGCTCGGTGGAAACAAATCTGACTAGCATCCGTGAGGACGCAGGTTCGATCCCTGGCCTCGCTCAGTCGGAGGGGGACCCGGCATTGCCGTGAGCTGTGGTGTAGGTCACAGACGCGACTGGGATCCCGCATTGCTGCGGCTGTGGTATAGGCCAACAGCTAGAGCTCCAATTTGATTCCTAGCCTGGGAACCTCTATATGCATTGGGTGCGGTGGTGTAAACACAGAAAAAAAAAAAAAGGGAAGAAGAAGAAGAAGAAAAAGGAAGGGCAGGGAGGTCTGGGCAGGGGAGGGGAGCAGGTAGCAGAGGTGGGGGGCCCCACCCCGCACGGCTGCCCGCAGTCCTGCTCTCTACCAGGTCTGGGCTGTCCCAAGGAGAAAAAGACCCGGAGAAAGAGAAACGTGAACTTCCAAAAGGCGATTAACGAGATGCGTGAGTTATGGGTGCCTGGGAAGTGCTCCACGTGGGCCCCAGGGTCAGGACGGAGGGTCGCCTGTTGGCCCCTCTGCTCCCGAGTGAGCCAGGGGTGGTGGGTGCCAGAGGTCCGTGTTTCGAAGTTGGAGATGGGGGTGGGGGTGGGGGGGCGCACCCTCCTTTGGCTGCTCTGGAGGTCCTGGTCCCTCAGGGTGGGTCCCTGGGGGTTGAGGCGCGCCTTCTCTTTCTCCCTCGCGCTCACCCTGGCCGGGGCCGCAGTGGGCCGGTACACTTCCCACTTGGCCAAGCGCTGCTGCCAGGATGGGCTGACCCGGCTGCCCATGGTGCGCACCTGTGCCGAGCGGGTGGCCCGTGTGAAAGACCCGGCCTGCCGGGAGCCCTTCCTGTCCTGCTGCCAGTTTGCTGAAGACCTGCGCAAGAAGACGCGCAGGGGCCAGGAGGGCTTCGCCCGAGGTGAGACTGGCGGGGGGGGGCTGGCGGGGGGGCGGCGCACCTGCAGGGCCAGGGCGGCCCCTTCCTCACCGCCCTGGGCCCTGGTCCCCCAGCCCTGAAGCTCCTGCAGGAGGAGGAACTGATCGAGGAGGACGACATCCCCGTGCGCAGCTTCTTCCCCGAGAACTGGCTGTGGAGGGTGGAAGAAGTGGACCGTTCCCTCCAGTGAGCGCGTGTGGCGGGCCTGGCCTCGTCTCGCGCTGCGTCTGGGGCCGGCCGGGAGCGTGACAGGGCCTCTCACCTTGCCCACCGCAGACTGTCACCGCTGCTCCCGGACTCTCTGACCACGTGGGAGATCCACGGCGTGAGCCTGTCCAAAAGCACAGGTGCGCTCACCCTCTTCCGTCCCCGCCGGACCCAGGCTCCCTGCTTCGTCCCTCCCTCTCAGCGCAGGCAGGACGCGACCGGAGAGGTGGAGAGGTCTTCACGCGCTGGGGCTGGGGGGCCAGAGAGCAGGCGGGCAGGGGGCAGGGCTGGGGCACCCCGTGGCTGTGATGTCCCCAGGTCTCTCACGTCTGCCTCCTCCGTCCGTCAGGCCTGTGCGTGGCGACCCCAGCCCAGGTCCGAGTGTTCCGTGATTTCCACCTGCACCTCCGCCTGCCCATCTCCATCCGCCGCTTTGAGCAGTTCGAGCTGCGGCCTGTGCTTTACAACTACCTGGATGCGGATCTGACTGTGAGGCCCCTGAGGAGCCCGCGCACACGGTGATGGGGTGGGGCCGGGGCAGGCGAGTTCTGGGGAGCCTAACTGGGCTGGGGCTCTGGCACGCCCCGTCTTCCTACCCCCAGGTGAGCGTCCACGTGTCCCCGGTGGAGGGACTGTGCCTGGCCGGGGGCGGAGGGCTCGCCCAGCAGGTGCTGGTGCCTGCAGGCTCTGCCCGGCCCGTTGGCTTCTCTGTGGTGCCCACAGCAGCCGCTGCTGTGTCCCTGAAGGTGGTGGCTCGAGGACCCATCGATGTCCCTGTCGGGGACGCGGTTTCTAAGATTCTACAAATTGAAGTGAGTGAAACCCCCCTGACTCTAGGTCCTCAGCCTCCTGGATTTAGGCCCCGACCCCAGCACCCTCTCTACCGGCCAGGCCAGAAGTCCAACACCCAAACCCAAGGCTGGGGTCTGGTTGCGTCTTCTACAATTCCGAACTTGCCCCGGAAGTTCAAACTCTAAGGCCCGAGGAGTCTGCACTGGGAGGGGCAGGCCGTGTTCCTGAGTGACCTCTCACGGCTGTGTTTTCCCCGAGACAGAACGAAGGGGCCATTCACAGGGAAGAGCTTGTCTATGCGCTCAACCCCCAGAGTGAGTGGTACCCCCCCACCCGAGCCATCCGTGTCCCAAGGGGGTTGGAGGTGGCAGGGCATGTGGACAGCAGGACAGACTGCCAACTTCTGTGTCTCCCCAGACCCCCACGGCCGGACCTTGGAGATTCCTGGCAACTCTGATCCCAACATAATCCCCGACGGAGATTTCAGGAGCTTTGTCCGCGTCACAGGTGGGAATGTCCTCCAGTCCCGTCCCAGGGGCCACACTTGGATCCATGAGAAACCTGTGGGCCCCGGTTTGATCCCATAACTCTGTGGCCCTCTGATCCCTGGTCCCCAGGCCTGCTCTCTGACCCTTAACCCCCTCCCTCCCCTATAGCCTCAGATCCGTTGGACACTTTGGGCTCTGAGGGGGCCTTGTCACCAGGAGGCCTGGCCTCCCTCCTGAGGCTTCCTCGGGGCTGCGCTGAACAAACCATGTTCTACTTGGCTCCAACGCTGGCTGCTTCCCGCTACCTGGACAGGACGGAGCAGTGGAGCGTGCTGCCCCCCGAGACCAAGGACCACGCCGTGGATCTGATCCAGAAAGGTTCTGGCTGCAGCAGCAAGCTGACAGGGGAGCCAGGAGAGGGCATTTGATGGAAGATGGGCAGCCCAGGTGGCTAGACGGGGGGAGAGAGGGGAGGCCCAGTGTAAATGGGGAGCATGGCCTTGGGCCCAAGTGGCGGGAGGATCCGTGTCACCTCAGCAGCCGCCTCTCCTCTCCAAGGCTACACGCGGATCCAGGAGTTTCGCAAAACCGATGGTTCCTATGGGGCCTGGTTACATCGGGAAAGCAGCACCTGGTGAGATCGGGGGAGTGGTTCTGGGTCTCTGAGAGGGACCAGGGGAGAGCAGGGCCAGTCCCTATCCCCAGACATCCGTTCCTCTCCTCTAGGCTCACGGCCTTTGTGCTGAAGGTACTGAGTTTGGCCCAGGAACAGGTGGGCGGCTCACCTGAAAAGCTGCAGGAGACGGCCGCGTGGCTGCTGCTGCAGCAGAAGGAGGATGGGTCATTCCATGACCCCTGTCCCGTTATCCACAGAGACATGCAGGTGCGGGACCGGGAGGCAGGGCCGAGGCGCCCGGGACGCCCCCTGTCCCTTCCCGCTCCTGGCTAACATCTCCTTTTCTCCCGCCTTCGCCCAGGGGGGCCTGGTGGGAAATGATGAGACCGTGGCGCTCACAGCCTTCGTGGTCATCGCCCTTCATCACGGGCTGGTCGCCTTCCAGGACCGCGACGCGGAGAAGTCGCAGAGAGCGGTGAGCCCCGCGTCTGTCTGCCCCTCGCTAGTCCCCCTGCTCCCCAGGGGCCCACGTGTCCAGCCCGTGGACCTCCTCCCCACTTTCTTCCAGGAAAATGCCATCTCAAGAGCAAACGAATTCTTAGGGGAGAAAGTGACTTCCGGGCTCCTGGGCTCCCACGCGGCCGCCATCTCGGCCTACGCGCTGTCCTTGACCGAGGCCCCCGAGCAGCTGCAGGATATTGCCCACAACAACCTCATGGCCATGGCCCAGGAGATTGGCGGTGAGGGGTCCCGGCAGTGAGCCAGGGGCCCGAAGGGAGAAAGGAATGAATGCAGACCCGCGGAGGGAAGCCGGGCACGAGCACGGGTGATCGGGATGAAATCGGGAGAGCCTGGCGGGGGAACGTCAAAGGGCCGGGTGCCTGGGCCCCTCCCCTGTTCATGCGTGGGTCTCCTTTCTCTCCCAGATAACCTGTTCTGGGGCTCACTCCCCAGTTCTCAGAGCAACGCCTTGTCACCCACCCTGGCTCCTCACAGACCAACCGACTCCATGCCCCAGGCCCCGGCCCTGTGGATTGAAACCACAGCCTACGCCCTGCTGCACCTGCTGCTTCGAGAGGGCAGGGCCGAGCTGGCCGACCAGACCGCGTCCTGGCTGACCCGCCAGGGCAGCTACGAAGGAGGGTTCCGCAGCACCCAGGTGGGGGGGGCTGCCCTGGGCTCTGGGGGGTGGTGGGGGGTGGTCCTGAGACCAAGCGCCCGAGTCCTGGCCCAACCTCCCCAGGACACCGTGATCGCCCTGGACGCCCTGTCTGAGTACTGGATCTTGTCGCACACCACCGAGGAGAAGGAGCTCAACGTGACCCTCAGCTCCAAGGCCCGCAAGGGGCTCAAGTCCCACGTGCTGCAGCTGACCAACCACCAAGTGAAGGGCCTGGAGGAGGAGCTGCAGGTGAAGCAGACGGCTTGCCCACGGCACCTGGACCTACCTCGGCCGGGCGGGAAGCCGTCCCCAGCCCCCAGCTCCTGCGGGATCCCCGGGACACCTTTCTGGCCGCGTGACCTGGAGAGAGTCACTGAGCCTCCGAGCTTCATTTTTTTCATCAGAAAATGATACAGGCAGAGTCTACTCAACAGGGGTTTTTCGGAAGCTGCAGGGAGGTGATGTGGGCGGAGGTGGAAACTTTGTAGGAATGCGAGGTGGGGCGAGGAGGCGGGCTTGTTTTTAGGGACAAGGTTAAGTTGGAGCCACCACGAGCTCCTCTCATGTCTCGTCCCCTTTTCTGTTTCTGAAAGTTTTCCTTGGGCAGCAAGATTGACGTGAAGGTGGGAGGAAACAGCAAAGGAACCTTGAAGGTGAGAGCAGGTAGCACTGGGCGCCCGGGGCCGGCAGGATCAAAGCCGGGTCTTGAGTGGGAGCCGCGTGGGCAGAGCTCACGGCCGGGGCGGAGGAAGACACGCCGGGGTCCCCTGCGCTTCGCCTCGGCTCTGGTCCCCACCCGCGCGGGGCACCTGTCCTCCCCTCGACCCTCTCAGCGCTGCTGCTCCAGCCCCTGGCGCCTCAGCCGCAGCTTCTCCCCTGAGCTCCGGGCCCGTGTCCCACAGCACCCCAGACGCGGTGGTGCCCCCAACCCCTTCTCCGTCCTGTGTCCCCTCGTCGGGCTGATGGAGCCCCTTCCCCGCAGGAGCCTGGCCGCCACACTGGGGGCCGTCTCCGTGGCCACCCCCCCATCCTGAGCCCCTCCTTACGACCCCAAAACTCCTCAGCTCCCACCCCAGCCCTGCCCACCTCCCCAGCCGGACAGGTCCACTCATCTCCTCAGGCCTTGCCTCGAATGCGGTTCCCCTGCTTCTTATCCCACGTGACAATCTCCTTCTCCTCCTTCGAAGCTCGGCCAGAAGGCTTTCCTGAACTTTCCATCCTAGCCTCCTCTGTGCACGTGTAGTGCGCTCGCCCCCAGGCCAGGTCCCCTCTGCGTCACCGTCTGCCCCCACGCCTGGGCCCATTCCTATTTCTGGACAGCCGGGAGGGCTCGAGAAGGGGCTGGAGGCCTCGAATCCCTTAGCCCGGGGGGGCACCCTCTGGTCCGGCTCTGTGGCCCCAAATATCCCGTGTCCTCTCCCCGTCCCCTGTTGAGCCAGATCCTCCGTGCCTACAACGTCATAGACCTGAAGAACAGCACCTGCAGGGAGCTGCAAATTGAAGTGACGGTCAAGGGCCACGTGGAGTACACGCGTGAGTCCTGGCGTCGGCGGCCCTGGGTCCCTGAGGGGCCGGGGCCGGGCTGGGGCTGGGCGCCAACGCTGTCCCCTCGCAGTGGAGGCGAACGAGGACTACGAGGACTACGAGGATGAGGACCTTCCCGCCCAGGATGACCCTGGGGCCCAGTCCCAGCCCGTGACGCCTCTGCAGCTGTTTGACGGCCGGAGGAACCGCCGCAGGCGGGAGGCACCCAAGGTGGCCCAGGAGCAGGAGTCCAGGGTGCAGTACACCGTGTGCATCTGGTGAGCTCCGGGCGGGAGGTGGGGAGGCGGGCGCTGCTGGGCTGGGGCGGGGGACGGGCAGGAGCGAGGTTGGGGGCCGGTGTCGACAACCTGGTGGAGGAGGGCGACCCGGCCAACAGGGCCCGTGTCTCCGCAGGCGGAACGGCCCGGTGGGGCTGTCGGGCATGGCCATCGCGGACATCACCCTCCTGAGTGGGTTCCACGCGCTGCCGGCCGACCTGGAGAAGGTGCGGCCAGCCGCCCGGAGGGTCCGCCTGTGCCCTCGGGAGCCCCGCCCCAGCCCCGCGGCACCCCCAGCTGCCGAGCCCTGTCCTGGGCGGGGGGCAAGGCTACCCTCCGTGACCGGCTCCCCTTCCCCACAGCTGACCTCCCTCTCTGACCGTTACATCAGTCACTTTGAGACTGAGGGGCCCCATGTCCTGCTGTACTTCGACTCGGTGAGCGGGGGTGGGCTGGGGGGTAGCGGTGACAGAGGGGGCACCGTGGCCCCGGGCTTCCTGAGCTGGTGCTAAGGGGTTTCCCAACAGATACCAGTGGCCAGTGCCCTTAGCGAGAGCTTGTGACGGGAGCTGGGAGGCGGGACGGGAGTGGGGCCAGAGCTGGGGATGGGGGGGGTTGACACCTGCAGGTGGGTGGCTTGGGGGCCGGTGCCAGTCAGCAGGGAAGAGCTCCATCCGAGTCTTTCGAAAAGATGAATTTATTCAACTTCAGGGACTGTCTTTGTTTTGGCTTTTTGGGCTGACGACCTTCCTGCTGGTTTTGTTTTTGATAAAAAAGTGTATTTTGTTTTTTAAAATGAGGGTGATCCTAGTCGAGTTGTTTTTGTCTCTTCACGGCCTTATTTGGCTAAAGCCAAGTTAGCAGCTCTCTGGAGTTCCCCTCGTGACTCAGCAGAAATGAATCTGACTGCCATCCATGAGGACACAGGTTGGATCCCTGGCCTCGCTCAGTGGGTTAAGGATCCGGCGTTGCCGTGAGCTGTGGTGTAGGTCGCAGACACGGCTAGGATCTGGAGCAGCAACAGCTCCGGTTCGACCCCTAGCCTGGGAACTTCCATATGCCATGGGTGAGACCCTAAACAGAAAAAGAAAAAAATATGTATATATTAAAAAATGTTATCCACCCTTTGGTGGCCCTCAAAAAAATTTTTTTTGGAACATTTACTGTGACCTCTTGGAGAAAATGTGAAAAAGTCCCATTAATACTGTGATACCATTAGGCAGGTCTTCGTGGCTGGGGAGACCGTCCCTGCCCAGTGTGAGCAGAGGGGACAGGCCCCAGTAGCCTGAGAGGCCGGGCAGAGGAGTCTGGGTGAACACAGTGGAAAATGAGGAACCAGGAGGATTTCAAGGCCGGGAGCTGACCAGGCAGCTTAGGAGGAAAACTGCGATACCAGGCTCTGTCTGGGCCGGGGTGGACATGAGGAGAGGATCTGGTCCTGGACACAGGCGGTGGGGTCAGGGACGACAGGCAGGTAGTAGCACTTGTCGTGAGGCTGTGGCCGATAAGGGAGGCCTCAGTTGTATCAGTGACAAAGCGAGGCTGTCAGGAGGGTGAGTGGGTCGGGGGCGGGGGGAGGCGGGCAAGCACAGTGAATCCAGAGAATTGAATACATCCTGCAAAAAGTCCTAATGCGGAGTTCCCGTCGTGGCTCAGCGGAGACGAATCCAACTAGGAACCATGAGGTTGCGGGTTCGATCCCTGGCCTTGCTCAGTGGGTTAAGGATCCAGCATCGCCGTGAGCTGTGGTGTAGGTTGCAGACGCGGCTCGGATTCCACGTTGCTGTGACTGTGGCGTAGGTCAGCAGCTGTAGCTCTGATTGGACTCCTAGCCTGGGAACCTCCATATGCCGCGGGTGTGGCCCTAAAAGGACAAAAACGCAAAAAAAAAAAAAATCCTAATGCAAGAATAAGGCTGAGGAGTTCCCATCGTGGCTCAGAGGAAATGAACCCAACTAGTATCCATGAGGACGCGAGTTTGATCCCTGGCCTCACTCAGTGGGTTAAGGATCTGACATTGCCAGGAGCTGTGGTGTAGGTCGCAGATGAGGCTCAGATCTGGCGTTGCTGTGGCTGTGGCATAGGCCAGCAGCTGCAGCTCCGATTTGACCCTTAGCCTGGGAACTTCCATATGCCACAGATGTGGCCCTAAAAAGAAAGAAAGAAAAGAATAAGGCTGAAAGTTTTGTTTGGGACTCTCCAGCACGCACAATCCAGGGAGAGAGAGCCAGGGAGGGGCGAGGCCTCCAAGGGGAGCCCCGAGGAGGGCTGGGTCCAGGGCCGGACCAGAGCTCTAGGGCGAGGAAGAGGGGACGTCGGAAAGGACCAGGTCAGAAGCCAGGGTGGTCCAGACGCCAGCCCTCAGTTCAGGGCAAGTGTCATAGAGAACATGTCCGTGATGTGAGACTCTGTGGAGGGGCCTGGGGCACAGGAGACAGGGATGAGGTCACTACGTGGGCGGTGAAGTCAGCAGAGACCTTGGGGAACAGTTTTTAGAAATCCGGAGGCTGGAAGGTAACGAAATGTGAAGGCCGTGAAAGATAAGATCAACAGGAACCAAGCGGAGACAGGCCAAGGAAATATATCACAGCAGCGAGTGGGGGCCCAGGGGCGGGTCCCTGACCTCCCCCTCCTCCCCCCCGCCCCGCCAGGTCCCCACCTCGCGGGAGTGTGTGGGCTTTGGAGCCGTGCAGGAGGTGGCCGTAGGGCTGGTGCAGCCGGCCAGCGCCGTCCTGTATGACTACTACAACCCCGGTGAGCTCTGCGGGGACACTCGGGAGGCTGGGCTAGGTGACAGTGAAGGGTGGCCGGGGAGTCCTGTGGCTCCAGGGGACTGGGGAGACAGCAGGGAGGGGTGGGGGGGCTGCACCCTAACTCTCCCCTCCCTGCTTTTCTCCAGAGCACAAATGTTCTGTGTTTTATGGGGCGCCAAGTAAGAGCAAACTCTTGTCCACCCTGTGCTCGGCTGACGTCTGCCAGTGCGCCGAGGGTGAGAGCCGGGGCCTGGGGCAGGGATGGGAAGATGGCCCGGGGCTGGGGGGGGGCGTGCTCCACCGTCTCACCTGGGCTTTTGACCTCAGGAAAGTGCCCGCGACAGCGCCGGGCCCTGGAGCGGGGCCTGCAGGACACAGATGGTTACAGGATGAAGTTCGCCTGCTACTCACCCCGCGTGGAGTACGGTCAGTCTTCCTGCCCGGCCTGGGGCCCTGACCCCCCCCGCCCAGGGTCTCTCTGATTGTGCCGGCTCCTCTTGGGCCCGCGGGTGGCCTTTCTGCTCTGTGCTGACTTAGAGCCCTCTCAGCCTGGGGGGCCCTAACCTTCCCTGTCCTCTCATAAACCACCCCCCGACCCCGACGGCCGCCCCCAGCCTTCCAGGTGAAGGTTCTCCGAGAAGACAGCAAAGCTGCTTTCCGCCTCTTTGAGACGAGCATCACCCAAGTCCTGCACTTCAGTAAGAAGGGGAAGGATAATGGGCGTGGCTTGGGCGGGAGGGGCGGCGAGATGGGGGTCAGGGGAGCTTTGGGGCCTGGCTGCCTGCGAGAGGGAAAATTCAGCTAAGTCTAAGCTCAGATCCCCTTGGCCTCTTGGAAGCTCTGGGCTTATCAATAATCAGGAAAGCGGTGGCACCTCTGTGTCAGGAGCGGTGACTGTCAAATGACAGGCTCAGCGCCAAGCCCCCGGTCCGCGCTGTCCCACGCCCTCTCCCCCTCTCTGACAACTCTTGTGCATGTCCTCCCATAGCTAAGGATGCCAAGGCCACTGCCGCTCAGACCCGAAACTTCCTGGTGCGAGCCTCGTGCCGCCTTCGCTTGGAGCCCGGGAAAGAATATCTGATCATGGGTCTGGACGGGACCACCCACGACCTCAAGGGAGAGTGAGTTCTCTGGGCCCCTTGGGCTCTTGCTCGCCTCGCCCCTGACCGGGAAACAGATCCCCTGCCCCATCAGAAGCCAGGTGCCGTGCGCTCGTCTGCCTGACCGCGCTCCTGACTCCTTCCGCCCGCCCCATTGCCCCCACAGCCCCCAGTACCTGCTGGACTCGAACAGCTGGATCGAGGAGATGCCCTCCGAGCGCCTGTGCCGGAGCACCCGCCACCGGGAGCCCTGTGCCCAGCTCAGAGATTTCATCCAGGAGTACAGCACGCAGGGCTGCCAGGTGTAAGGGCTACTCTGCCGCCTCCCCCAGGAAAAGTCACCCCTGGATTGTCGCTGGGCTCAGTCCCCTGAACATAGCCCCAGGGAGGACCAGGGACCCAATAAAGGCTTTTGGCAACAAAGTGTCAGTGTGTGTCTCTGGCACCGAGACCAAGTTCTGGGGGGGCCCAGGCCAGGGTCCGCCTTATCTTAAGCCCTCAGATTTGGGTGTCCAGCTCTGCCAGAACTCATCCCCTTCCGCCAGGTGACACCCCAGGGACTCAGTCCCTCATTGGACCACCACGAGCAGACCTGTGACTCAACAGGTCACCCTGCACTCTGATGACCCAGTGTCCGCCCCAAGCCTGCGGGGCACTGCCCGCCCCCATGTGGCCTGTCACCGTGGCCTCAGATGGGGGTGGTGCTCGGCTAGCACCCAGCTCTTCTGCCTCGTGAGCAGCTGTCCAGCCACATGTCTCCCGCTCTGTCCTCACGCAGTTGGCAGGGCTGGGGTCTCGCTTTTAGCCAAGACCTGGTCTGTTGACAGCTCGTTTGATGCTTGATCCCTTTATCAGCGGCATTAGGTAACTTTCCTCAGATCTGATGCAATCCTCAGATCTGATGATGTCTTCATCTAGTTACAGATTTCAGACAAGCCAGAAGGCCGACTTCGATGTGCCTGTTAACACTGCAGGGGACCACTGTTCTCCTGGGGTCAGCCCTCCCACCTGCCTGCCTGGCTCTCCCCCATTCGGCAGCACCCCTTGGGTCTTCGGGGCTGACCTAGAAATTCATCGAGAAAAACTTGCTGAGTTCTCTGTGGCACAGGGGGTTAAGGATCTGGTGTTTTGACTGCAGAGGCCTGGTTCACTGCTGTGGCACAAGTTTGATCTCTGGCCCAGGAACTCCCACATGCCACAGGAGAAGGGGAGCGGGGGAGGGAGAGAAACTTGCTGAGATCAGTTTTGGTGGACAGTGAGACAGCTCAGCAGCCTGCCAGTCATTCATCGGAAATTTGTGGAGCCCTCACTCTATGCCCCGCACTGGGCCAGATCCCCATGCTCTGCGAAAAGTGTGATGTCGGGGAGCCGCCTGGTCCTATGGGACATGCAGTTTGGGCATCTGACCCAGTCTGGGAGAATACGAGAGGCGGGCAGGGGGGACTTCCTGGAGGAGGTGATGTCCAAGTTGGATTCCGAGGGCTGGGAAGTCAGGCAAAGAGAGTAAGGGTATATGAGGATATTTGAGGCAGAAGAAAGAATATAAAGAATATAAAAGGCCCGGAGGCCTGGGCCAGGACAGAGCACACTCAGAGGCACGGCAGGGAGTTCATCATGTCTGGAATGTGGACTTGGAGGTGGTGTGGAGGAGACGGGGCTGGCAAGTTAAATGGTGTGAGTTTATGAAGGCACGGTCACAAGTCTGTCAGCATTCCCGGTCACTCTCTTTTTAAATGGAGGCCCCTCCTATTCCAGGTACCTTGGAGAAGTTCTGACCTTCCCCAGTATTTCCGAGGCTTCCTAGGGCTGTTACCTAGGTGGTCTGGTTATTGCCCACCAGACCTCTCCCCAGAGCCAGTCAGCCCGGTGGTGGCATGAGCCCTTTTATGAGAGCCAAAGATTCAACTAGAGTCGTGGCAAGACTTGGCCTGGGGCTGGGAAGTGCCAGCTGTTGCCGCCCAATCCCAGAAATTCTGCCCCTCCCCATCTGGGCACGGATCCAGCCCCAGCCCGAGCCTCTCCCACCAGGACCCCAGCAGTTCACTCCTCAAGCTAGTGGGTGGCAGCGCCGAGATCTCGACTCAAGCTCTCTGGTGGCGCAGTCTTGCTCTGGTTAAAACTCTGAGGACCCTCCACCCCTGGGCTCAGGGATGGGAAATTGGGAGATGTGAGGACCTCAGGATACCTCCAAGCCATCACCCCCCACTCCTCGGTGCCCCGAGCCCTCACTGAGCCCTGCCAGCCCTCTTTAGCACGTGCCCTTCCCTCTAAGCCCCTCAACCGCCTCCTCACCCATAACAGTGGCTCCTGATGGTCCTGCTTGGTTCAGTGGGACCTCACCGCTTATGGCAACAGCTCCCAGAACAGCTGGACCCCTGATCTCAGCTGTGGCTATAAAGTCCTTTCTGGGGGTCTTCGGGATCAGTGGGGGCCATGTTCAGTCAGGCCTGGGAACCTCCCTTGCCCTGGGGCTGGACCTGTAACCTGTGGACTGTAATCCCAAAGGCAGTCCTGTCCCGCCGGCAGCTGGAGCACAGGCAGCCTGACTGCGGACCCGGAGGAGAGGCCCACAGACAGAGAGCGGGGAGGAATGAAGAGTGCGGAAGCACCCCCTCTCTAGGGCTTTTTTCTGTTCCCTGTCCCCGGCCTTCCAAGGCCAGTGAGGTCCCTCCTTCTTTCCTCCTCTTGGGTCCCTTGAGATACCCTGTAATTGTACAACAATTCTTATTTTTGGCTCAAGTCAGCTCAAGTGGGTCTTGCAACCAAAGGGTATCAGGTACACGGGAAGAGCTCCACAGGGGACCATATAATCCTCCAACTTTTTATGGAAGTTCCCGGGCTAGGGGTAGAACCAGAGCTGCAGCTGCCGGCCTACGCCACAGTCACAGCAACGCGGGACCCGAGCCACGTCTGTGACCTACACTGCAGCTCACGGCAGCGCCGGATCCTTAACCCACTGAGTGAGGCCAGGGATCGGACCTGCAACCTCATGGATATTAGTCGGGCTTGTATCCCGCTGAGCCGCAACAGGAAGTCCAATTCTGCAACTTTTGAGAGAGAAATGGGCACTATTGCTGATTACACTGGGGCTACAGGTATAGAGCGGGGTAAAAGGTGCACCCGGCTCCATGGTTCCCCATCTGGAAGTTACAAGAGAAACACACAATGCACGTCCGTCTCGTCTTGGTCTTCAGGCACTCCTGGAGGGCATATCAGGCCGGGATCGTCATTTTCTCTCTGAGACAAACTCAGTGGCAGTAAGCAGGTCCAAGGTGGCCTGGGAGTGGGAGAGGGCTCGGGCCAGAGAGCGGACACGCTCTCCTGCATGATCGATGTGGACCTAGAAAGCTCATTCTGGCTATTGGAGAAGGTCAGGGTTGAGTTTCCCTTCCTTTCTTCTTGATAAATGAATGGGAAGAGGCCTCCTCTTTGAAATGTGGGTTTTCCAAGGCCGAGGGGACTGGTGCCATTCCAGGAATGTGCTGCTCTGTGGGCGGGACAGTGGGCAGGGACCTGAAGGAAAGAGTTGGGGGAGGCCTCAGAGCCACCCGAGAAGCCGGATGGCTGGGGGGCTCGAGAGCTATAAGTGGCCAGGCCAGGGCCATTGCCCGCGTCTCCAGCCATGGTGTTCCTAGGGCTGCTGCTGCTGCTGCTGACCCTGCTGGCCGGTGCGCGCCTGCTGTGGGGCCAGTGGAAGCTCAGGAGCCTCCGCCTCCCACCCCTGGTCCCCGGCTTCCTGCACCTGCTGCGGCCCAACCTCCCCATCTACCTGCTCGGCCTGACTCAGAGACTGGGGCCTATCTACAGGCTCCGCCTGGGACTGCAAGGTGAGAGTCTGCTCCCTCCCCGGCCGTGCAGCCAGGAGGGGACCCTCTCCCGGCTGATGTCCTCTTCTCCTCTCGCCCAGATGTGGTGGTGCTGAACTCCAAGGGGGCCATTGAAGAGGCCCTGGTCAGGAAGTGGGTGGACTTCGCCGGCAGACCCCAGACACCATCCTGTAAGGGGTGGGGCTACTTCTCGGCGGAAGGGGCAGGGGCTGCGGGAGGCGGCGGGGAAGGTCCGGCCCGTGGCTTCCTCGGTCAGTTCGACCCCCGCCCCCGCCCCCCACTCACAGACAAGCTGGTGTCTGGGCACTGCCAGGACATCTCGCTAGGGGACTACTCCCTGTTCTGGAAGGCCCACAAGAAGCTCACCCGCTCAGCCCTGCTGCTGGGCGTCCGCAGCTCCATGGAGCCCTGGGTGGAGCAGCTGACCCAGGAGTTCTGCGAGGTGAGGCCCGACCCCCTCGGGATCCGCGCCGGCTCCCCCCATTCCCGGGAGCCCCTAGTGAGTTCCTGCTCCTCCCCCGCAGCGCATGAGAGCCCGGGCCGGCGCCCCCGTGACCATCCAGAAGGAATTCTCTGTCCTCACCTGCAGCATCATCTGTTACCTCACCTTTGGAGACAAGGTCGAGGCTCTCTTGCCCTCACATGCGCCGGGACCCACCCCTCAGCCCCTGCCTGACCCTCTCCGGGTCCTGGGCTGAAAGGACGCCCTCCTCTTCCGGCAGGGGAACACCTTAGTACATGCGCTCCACGACTGTGTCCAGGACCTGATGCAAACCTGGGAGCACTGGTCCATCCAGATGCTGGACGTGGTTCCCTTCCTCAGGGTGAGGCGGCCGAGCCCGCGCCCGGGTCCCGGGAGAGAGGGCGGGGGTGGGAGCCGGCTTCCTCCCGGCGGCCACACGCTCTCGCCCTCCGCCCAGTTCTTGCCCAGCCCCGGCCTCTGGAGGCTGAAGCAGGCCATAGAGAACAGGGACCACCTGGTGGAGAAGCAGCTGAGGCGGCACAAGGTGCGAGCCGCGCGTGGACCCCCACAGCCCATGGCAGCGATGCCACCGCCCCAGCACCAGGCGGCTTCTTTGGCTCCCTGCCGGGCCTGGACCTGTCGCCCTCCGCCCCCGAGCCCCCGGGCCAAGCCAGGCACTCAGGCCGGCTCCTGTCCTCCCCAGGAGAGCATGGTGGCCGGCCAGTGGAGGGACATGACGGACTACATGCTCCAGGGGGTGGGGAGGCACAGAGCGGAGGAGGGGCCGGGACGGCTCCTGGAAGGACACGTGCACATGTCTGTGGTGGACCTTTTCATTGGTGGCACTGAGACCACGGCGAACACGCTTTCCTGGGCTGTGGTGTACCTGCTGCACCACCCTGAGGTACGTCCCAGGGGCGGCGAGAGCCGCTCCCCCGCTGCCGGGCCAGGGCAGTGGAAAGCCAGCTCACGCCACCCCGAGGCAGGCAGGCCGTGTTGACGCGAGGGGGTCAGTGGGGCTGCAGTGGGCTGGGAGGGGGCTCCCCTAATTGGCACAAAGTCTCCTGTGAGTAGCTCCGGGGAACGGGGCGGGGAGGCCGGGCACAGCTGGGGTCGGCTAGTGGCAGGGCTTGGACCCCAGACTCCAGGCTGCCCCCACCCCCGTTTCCCAGATTCAGTGGCGGCTGCAGGAGGAGCTGGATCGCGAGCTGGGCCCCGGAGCCTCGGGCTCCAGAGTCCCATACAAGGACCGTGCCCGGCTGCCCTTGCTCAACGCCACCATCGCTGAGGTGCTGCGCCTGCGGCCCGTGGTCCCCCTGGCCTTGCCGCACCAAGCCACTCGGACTAGCAGGTGACTCCGAGGAGCAGGGGTGCGGGGGAAGGCCCAGCGGGGTCCCGGTGGCCCTGACCCCACCCTTCCCTCAGCATCTTTGGCTACGACATCCCCAAGGGCACAGTTGTCATTCCCAACCTCCAAGGCGCCCACCTGGACGAGACGGTCTGGGAGCAGCCACACGAGTTCCGGCCTGGTGCGTGGTGGGGCGGGTGCCCTCGGCGTGGGGGCAGCAGAGGCCAAGCGCTCGGGGCCGCTGAACCCGGGTCTGTGCTTTGGTCCACAGACCGCTTCCTGGCCCCGGGCGCGAACCCCAGCGCGCTGGCCTTTGGCTGCGGGGCGCGAGTGTGCCTGGGGGAGCCGCTGGCGCGCCTCGAGCTCTTCGTGGTGCTGGTGCAACTGCTCCAGGCCTTCACGCTGCTGCCGCCGCCCGAGGGCGCCTTGCCTTCGCTGCAGCCCCATCCCCACAGCGGCATCAACCTCAAGGTACGGCCTTTCCAGGTGCGGCTGCAGCCCCGGGGGGGCGAAGGCCCAGGGTCCAGGTGAGCGCCGTGACCAGTGACCCTGCGGGACACGCCCCAGTCACGTGCTTCAGTTCCTCCTTTTATTGCTCCCTACAAACCCCTTCCCTCCCCCCTGTAAACATGGTGCTGTGAGATCGCGGGTGGAGAAGGCCTCCGCTGGCAGCTGGATGGTGCAGGTGGCCCCCGGCTCTTCTCTCAGCGCAACCCCTCAGTGCTTGGCAGTCGTAGTGGGGCGCTGGAGGGGTGAGCAGCCGCTCAGCCTCCCCTGCCCGGGGGCCGGAAGCTTCTTGGTCTCAGCTTCATTTCCGTGAAGGGCACGGAGAACTCAAAGCCCTTCCAGTAGTACCAGCTCACTCCCTGGGAAGGGGTTTGTGGAGCAAGTCAGAGCCAGACGCCCCATCGGCTCCCACCTCTGCCCCACCCTGGGGGGGGGGTTCCCAGAAATCCATCAACCACCCTCCCTCCCTCTCTCCTTCATGAGCATCGACTACAAAGGACTGAGGCCGAATCCTGAGCTGTCCCTTGACATCCAATAAACCACCTCCTCAAGATAACTCTGTGAGGACTTCCCATCGTGGCTCAGCGGTTAATGAATCTGACTAGTAACCATGAGGTTGCGGGTTCGATCCCTGGCCTCGCTCAGTGGGTTAAGGATCCGGCGTTGCCGTGAGCTGTGCTGTAGGTTGCAGACGTGGCTCGGATCCCATGTTGCTGTGGCTGTGGTGTAGGCCGGTGTTACAGCTCCGATTGGACCCCTAGCCTGGGAATCTCCATATGCCGCAGGTGCAGCCCTAAAAAGCAAAAAAACAAAAAACAAAGATAACTTGGTGAAACTGGCCTTACTGTTCCGCGCTGCAGACGAGGGCCCCGAGGCACGGAGCGGCTCGGTAACCAGTCCCCTCCTGCGTGTCACACCCGGGCAGGCCGAGCCCACCCACCCGCAGCTCGGGCTGCACCCCCCGCAGCCTCTCACCTGGTGGTCCACTGTGCTCCCATAGAGCCCGTTGAGGTTGGCGTAGTGGCAGTTCCGGTACCACCATGCCCCGCGGTAAGAGACGGCACAGGAGATGAGCAAGTTGTTGGGGTCTCGGTCACGGGCAGAGAAGACGCTGCCGCTGTGGTAGCTCATGGAGTCCCCTGCGCAGGGGGCGCATGGCGCCATGAGGGCCTCTCCTCCTCCCGCCTGCTGCCCCTCCGCCCCTCCCGCCCTGCCCCTCACCTGCGGTGCCATGGTAGCCGTCCAGGTGGAGGCGGTAGTGCTCGGCGGCCGAGTCTACTTGGAAGGAGTCGTACTGGGCGAACACGGCCTCCTCCCCGGCCCGCAGGTCCACCCGCAGGGAGTAGTCGCCGGCTTTGGTCAGGCTGTGCAGGGCCTCGTTGCCTGGGGGGTGGGGAGTGTGCGCTTATCATCGTCCCGATGTCCACAGGGTCCCCAGCTCCTCCCCAGCCCCTCAACCCCTATGAGGCACTGACCCAGCCAGAACTCCCCAGAGATGTTCCCGAAACCGTGGGCATAGTCCTCCCAGTCCCGCCAGAAGTCCGTTTTTCCATCCATGCGGCGCTGGAAGACCTGGGGGGCGGGCGGGGCACCGTCAGCCTGCGGCTCCTGGCACAGCAGCCCCGCCCCGCGCCGCCCCGCGCCGTCCCCCGGGCTTCCGGCTGCCACCCACCAGCCAGCCACCCCCCTCGGTCTCCATGTCACAAAACACGTCCAGGGGCCGCTCGCGGTTGCCGTTGAGGAAGATGGTGGTGGTCCTGGAAGTGCTGGCCCCGTTCTGCATCTCCTCCCCACAGTCCCGGGGGAAGGGGATCCGCAGTCCACCTGCCGAGAGGAGACAGGCGGGCCAGTCCTTCGTCCAGACCCTCGACCTGCCACCCACTCATCCCGGCCGCGGGTCCCAGCGCCTGCCTACCAGTGGTGAAGGAAGTGGACACGGGCGGGGTGAAGCTCTGGTCCCACATGGCCCGGAGCCAGGCACTGTAGGGGGTGGAGGGAAAGAGGCCCTGGAGCCGGTGAGAGGTGACACCTCCTGGGAGCAGGATCTCCTGTGGAACAGTCGGCGGGTGGGTCAGGGGAGCGGGAGGTGGAGCCCCACCCGGGGAGGCAGAGACGGGCCTCCTGGACGGGAACCTGGGGCGGGGGCGTGGCCAAAGGGGCAGGGGGCGTGCACCTGAGTCCGTCCGCCAGGGGTGTTGAAGGTGAGCAGGTAGCCAGTTGGGGGGACTTCGGGAGCAGCCCAAGTGAGCAGGGCCGTGCGGGGGGTCACTTCCTTAGCCTCCAGGTCCTGGGGGGCCTCCAACCCTGGGAGGGGGGAGGGAAGAGAAGATGGAGGTGAGCCCCACCCTGGCTCTCTCCCACCGCCTCTCCCCTCCGTCCCAGGCCCCTCACAGGCCACACCTGTGGTGAAGGTGATGCTGGCTGGGGAGGTGAGGTTGGGGCCCCGAAGGCCGCGCAGGGTTGCCGTGTAGTTGGTGTGGAGCTCGAGGCCGCTCAGGGGATAGTCCACGGCACTGCCGGGGGCCGACCCCTGTAGAGAGGGGGCTGGGGGCGGGGCGGGCCATCAGCACCCGCAGGCCCCGGTTCCTGCGCGAGCCCCGCCTGCGCTCTGCTCCGCCCGCCCTGAACGAGGCCTCTCCAGAGGCCTCAGCCCGCCTGCTCACCCCCTGAGGCTGTGACCTTGACGTCATAGGTATCCACAGGGGTCTGAGGGGGCTTCCAGTGCAGCAGGGCCGACCCCTCCGTCAAGTTCAGTGCGCGCAGCTGGGTGGGGCCGTCAGGAACTGGGGGAAGGGCGGGGCTCAGAGCAGGTCCCCGGTACCCCCTCGCCCCTCACCTTCCCCTCCCAGGTTCACCCTGGGCTCCCGCTGGCGCCCTCACTTTCTCCCCCTCCCCGCCGACACCCTGCCCGCACCCAGCCTGCCTCACCCGTGGTTAGGAAGCCAGTGAGAGGCTCGCTCTCCTCGAAGCCGCGCACGGAGACCACAGTCACCTCGTAGCGAGCGCCTGGGGTCAGCCCCTCGAGTTTCTGCGTCCGGGCTCGGCCTTCCACCTGCACACTCTGCGGCTCCCCTGAAAACACACTGGGCTTGGGAGGCGGCCCAGGGAGGCCAGGCAGCAGAGTGCGGGGCGCAGGAGGAACGGAGCAAGTGAGGACGCGGGCAAAGGGGGATCACCTCCGTCCGCCAGCTGGTAGGAAACTTTGAAGCCGTCCACTCTTGACGACGGAGGCAGCCAGCTGACCTTGGCTGAGGTCTCCCCAATTTCGCTGAATTGGAGGTCACGGGGGCTCTCCAGAACTGAGGGGAGGGGTGCCAGGAATGATGGTCAGGGCACGGGGCAGGAGGTTCCTGGCCCGGGGGTCCCAGCCCTCCTTCTCTCCTGGGCCCCAGGGCCCCAGACATGCTCATGGCCGCCCCCTTTCCTCTAGACCTAGAAATGGAAGCCACTCTGCAGCTGCCAAGCTTCCCCTCCGGCTGAGGCACTAGGTTCCACCCTGTGAGGCACAGAGACCCCCACTCTGGGGCAGTGTGCGTATGTGCCCAGCACGGGCCCTACCTGGGCTGAGGGTACGGGCTGTGCCCTGGATGCTGTCGGCCTTGTGGGGCCCCCGCAGCCCATACAATGTGAGCGTATACAGGGTCCCTGGACGCAGGTCCCGGAGCACGGCCGAGCGCCGCGTGCCCGGCACCGTCAGCTCCCGCTGCAGCAGGGGCCGTGGATGTGGCTCCACGGTGCTTGGTGACGGGACCCCAAAGCGCAGCAGGAAGGAGTCGAAAGCCTCGGATGGGGCCTCCCAGTTGAGCCGCAGTGAACTGGTGGTCACGTCGGTCACCGACAGGTGGGACAGGCGGGGCCCTGGCTCTCCCAGGCTCTGACCAGCGGGAGCCGGCCCTGCAGAGCGGGTGGGAGAGCAGGTTTTGGAGACAAGGACCCCAGCTAGGTGACCTGGGGCAGGTCCCTTCCCGCCACCCCTCCCCACCCTGGCCCCCGTTTCCTCATCTGTAAAATGGAGCTAATGGGGGCTGGCACCCACAAGCCAGGGGCTACAAGCTACTTGTGTGGGCTCCTCCCTCCATGGCGCCCTCCTGTCCTCTGCCTATGGTCACCGCTTCTGGGCATCCCCCCACCTCCGGCCTCTCAGTCCCGGACTAGAGGCCAAGACAGAGCCCGCCCCTGTACCTGTCGTGCCCTCAGTGGAGACGGGCCCCAGGCGCTTCCCTTCATGGAGCCCGTGGAGGAAGAAGGTGTAGGAGGTGCCGGGCTCCAGGCCCGACACGAGGACCTGGTTCTGGTCGCCACCCACGAGCAAGGCCTGGGGCTGCCCGTCTGCGTCCCGGTACTGGACCACGAAGGAGTCGAAGGGGCCCTGGGCCACGCTCCACGAGAGGCGCAGGGAGTCCGGGGACACCTCAGTCACTGCCAGCGTGCCCAGGCGGGGCCCTGCGGGGGGCTCGGGAGCCTCTGTGGCCGGGCGCCAGGGGGCTGGCGTGTCCTCTTCTGGGGCTGCGTGGGAAGAGCCCCGGGAGAAGCTGAGCGGGGGTGCAGTGGGGCCTCCCTCCTCCATCTCACCCTCCAAAGGGGACTCGGGGCTGGCCCGAGGCTGAGGGGGCTTTACCGTCCTGGCCACGGCAGCCGGGGAGAGAGAGGGGTCGGAGCCTGTCCTCGCAGCTTCCCTTGAACATCCCACACCCCTGCCTGGGCGCGGACTCCTGCCACCCCTGGGCCTCTCTGAGCACCAGCCCAGGGGCCCCGGGACCCTTTGCGGGGCTCCTTTGCCGCCTGAATCCGGCGCCTGCTCTCCTCCGCCCCGTGTCCCGTCGCGGCCCGCTCTAGATGTCTGCAGGGGCCCTACTCCCCCCAGCCCCGGCTGCGAGGCCTGTGCCGATGGCCGGAGGCGGGACCCAGTCCTTCCCTGAGCTCGGGGCACAAGGTCGTCCCGGCTGAGAAAAGCTGGCAGTGGAACTGGCTAGTGAACTCGAAGGGTGAATCGTGGCAGCCCCGCGCCGCGCCCCACGCCATCAGGCTGATGCGAGGTGGGTGTTAGGAGGTCAGAAGAGGAGGCTGCTCCGTCAGCGCAGCCACTGCTCTTGCTTTCCATGCCCCTTGCCGGCTTCGTTTTCCAGTAATTTTCCATTTGAGAAAATGCTCCTGACTCATCCATGGGAGGGGGTTTGCCTTCATCTGGGCAAGGCCACCTTGCCGGGAGGTAAGCGCCTCCCCAGTAGAGTAATGGGGGGCGGCTGGCAGCGCTGGGGCCGGCCGGGGGTCAGGCCCACAGCTAGGGCCTTGCCGGCTGCCTGTCCCGGCTCCTGCTTCCGAGCGGAGCCCCTGATCCTCACCATCAGCTCTGGGCCCGCTGCTCTCCCCACCCCGCAAGCCTGGGGCAGGGCTCCCCACCCCGCCGCCTTGCCCACCCCTGACAGATCCTCAGCACAAGCACGAGGAAACCCGCCTAGGCCGGTGTGCGTGGGCCAGGCAGCACGGCTCACCTGTCACTCCCAGGACCGAGACGGGGCCCAGGCGCTGTCCTCTGAGGAGCCCGTAGAGCAGGAACTTGTATTTCCTGCCAGGCTCCAGGCCCCCTACGGTGACCTCCCTTTGGTCTGCAGCCGCAGGCACCGCCCGGGGCCGCCCGTCTGTGTCCCTGTACTGGACCACGAAGGAGTCAAAGGGCCCCTGAGCCACCGTCCAGGAGAGGCGCAGGGAGTCTGGGGTCTTGGCCGTCACCGTCAGCTCCCCTAGGCGAGGCGGGGGCTGCCGCTCCTTCTGCAGGGTGGCTGTGGGGAGGGTGAGGTGGGAGAGAAACCTTCAGTCAAGAGCTGCCGTTACCTTGACCCTGGCAACTTTCGGGAGGAGGGCAGGCCTGGGAAAGGGTCCCTGCAATGTGGCTGCAGGGACAGTCACCTGGGGGGACAGGCCTGCCCTGGCCCTGCCCCGTAGGTGGGAGCCCAGCCTCCTCCAGAGGCTGCGGCCCAAACCCCTTCCTGCCCCCTCCCTCCCCTCTGTGATCAGGGTGCAGCGAACACATGACGGGTCACCTCGTGACAGAGGGGTGGCTGGGATTGCAAAGAAGGGCCTCAGTTTTCCTCTGACCCCCAGCCCCCAGAGCAGGAATGGGACCGGAGCTGAGAAAGGCTCCCAGAGGGCATCTGGGTTGTCAGGGAGACACCCCCAAATAGTCAGAGCTGAACTGGGCAGCCAGCCAAGCTCTTGGGCTCCCATTGCCCAGTCATCAGCCCAGCCCCCCCTTTCTTTCCACCTGCTTCCCTGGCCCTGCACAAACGCCACTAGAGCAGGGTGGCTGGGCAGGGCAGGGGGAGAGGCAGGGAGCAGACGGGAGAGGACAAACGGCAGAGCAGTCCACGAAGGGGACCTGTCTAGGCGGGTGTGGGTGTCGACTGATGGGGGTTGGAGAGGCCTGTATCCAGGCTCACAGTGAGGGTTTGGAGAAGAAAATTATGGAGTCTGAGAGCCCCAGGCCCCAACTGGCTGTGGGCCCCATTCTTGTCTGGCCAGGGTGACTCATGGTTCTGGAGGTGCCGTAAGGGTCAGTGACCCACCTCCACCCCTTCCTTGGGGGGCTGAGTCATGGGCGCGAGACACCAGATTTTTCCATAGACTTTCAGCAGCCAAACCCTCTCATATTTTCCGCTTCTTGCCATAGAGCTGGAATGGAGGGAGGAGGATGGAACCCCAGCAGATACTATTCACAACCATGAGATGCAGGTGTGGAAACTGAGGTTCAAGGGAAAGAAGTGGCTTATCCAAGGCCACCCAGCTGGCAACCAGAATTTGAACACAGGTCTACCTGGCTCCAAAGTCTGAGTTCGTTTTATTATATTACCAATCAGTGAATGAAGGAAATGATGCATTTAAAATGCTCAGAATGGTGCCTGGCATTACAGTAGGGACTCAATAAATATTTGCTTTTGGCGTTATGATTGTCAAGCCAAGGCTGAGGACGGGAGAATAAACTCTGCAGGAATTCCCCGGGGCCAGCTCTGGGGGCTCAGATGAAAGGCAGCCCAGGAAAAGGCTAGGAAGCGGGGGTGGAGGGGGCACAGCTCACCTGTGCTGCCGTCAGCAGAGATGGGGCCCAGTCGCTTCCTGCCTGCCAGCCCATAGAGCAGGAACTTGTACTTCCTATTGGGCTCCAGGCCAGGCACGGTGACCTCACGCTGGTCTGCGGCCACAGGCACCACCTGGGGCTGCCCGTCCCTGTCCTTGTACTGGACCACAAAAGAGTCAAATTCGCCCTCGGGGACTGTCCAGGAGAGGCCCACGGAGTCCGGGGTCACGTCGGTCACCGTCAGCTCCCCCAGGCGGGGAGACGGCTTCGTGTCTGGGACTGGAAAAGAGAGAGGTGCATGGAGCGCGACAGGCACAGAAGTAGACAGAGCCCCCCTTGGGGTGCTATGGCTCAGGGCACTTGGCGGGGGCCGGGGGACCAGGCCAAGGGTCAGGAAGGGAGGAGGCAGAGGAGCAGGGATAAGAAAGAAGCCAAGGGGAGTTCCCAATGCGGCTCAGTGGTAATGAACTCTACTACTATCCATAAGGACACAGGTTTGATCCCTGGCCTCGCTCAGTGGGTTAAGGATCCTATGTTGCTGTGGCTGTGGTGTAGGCCGGCAGGCGCAGCTCCGATTCGACCCCTAGCCTGGGAACTTCCATATGCCATGGGTGCAGCCCTAAAAAGACAAAAAAAAAAAAAAAAAAAAAAAGAGGAGCCAAGGAGGAAAACAAGCGTCCTTGGGGACACAGGAGTAGTGAGAAGGATGGGAATGAGGGGGTACCGTGGGTTCTCAGGACCTGGATGTAACTGGATGTAACCCCAGAGCCCAGTAAATCAACGGGTCCGGGGTGCGGTGCACAGAGACGTGAAATTCCACAGGGGAGCAGAGGATGGGCAGGAGGCTGCAGGGGCAAAGGCGACCTCCAGCCCTCACTCACGGGTCTTTGCATCTGCTGAGACTGGGCCGTGCCGTTTCTCGTCCTGGAGTCCAAAGAGCAGGAACTTGTACTTGCGGGCCGGGGCCAGACCTGGAACCGTGACCTCTCGGAGGTCCCCAGCCACGGGCACTGCCTGGGGCTGCCCCTGTGCATCCCTGTACTGGACCAGGAAGGAGTCGAAACGGCCCTGGGCCACTGTCCATGAGAGGCGCACCGTGTCCGAGGTCACGGCGGCCACGGCCAGCTCCCCCAGGCGGGGTGCCACGGGGGGCTCTGTGGTCAGGGAGGCTGGAACAGAGCAGAGGGGGTTGAGGTCAACGGCAGGACCCTGGGCATGAGAGGGGGTGCCGGCCCCAGGCTGTGAAATGAACGTTTGGAGCAAACTTTTTGAACTGCGTCTTGAGACCCAGGCACCGCTCTAAGCAGTCTGCAAACAATGCACTTAATTGCTCACAGGACAGATGAGACAGGTGCCACAGTCATCATTCCCCTCCTTGTGCTGGGATCTGCAGCACAGAGGCTAAAAAACATCTGCAAAATCACACAATCAGTATCTTCAGAACAAGATTCAAACTTGGGGAAGCTGGTTCTGCAGCCACGTTCTGAGCCACTAAAGCGCTCGGACAGAGAGGCTAAGGAAGCCACATGTGAACAGCTGAGCAAGTCTGCGGTTCCAGATCAAGAAGGGAAGGAGAAGCTGGACTGTATGAGGCACGGGCCGCACGTCCAACTGCCCCTGAACAGTGTCTGCCGGCCTCACTCAATCTAAGGTGAGGCGGGGACATCGGACCACGTGAGAAAAGAGAGGGACCGAGAGCCCCGTTGTGAGGAGAGCTAAGACCCAACGGGGAAAACGAGAGAGCAACAGGGGGACCCTGGGGTCAGGGCTGCCCCCTCACTCACCGGTCATGCCCACGGTGGACACGGGGCCCACGCGCCGCCCCCCGTGCAGGCCGTACAGGTGCATCTTGTACTTGCGTCCAGGCTCCAGGCCCCCAACTGTCACCTCGCTCTCCTCGCCCCCGACACGCACCACCTGCGGCCCGGCCCCGCCCTTGTACTGGATGGTGAAGGCGTCGAAGTGGCCCTGGGGGACCGTCCACGAGAGGCTCAGAGAGTCCGGGGAGGCTCCTGTCACCGTCAGCTCCCCCAGGACGGGCTCCTCGGGGGACTCCGTGGGGCTGGGGGTCTCCTCCCCCTCCGTGGGGCTGGGGGTCTCCTCCTCTGCAGCTGAGAAGAGACACACAGAGAGGGTGAGGCAGGGTCCCCAGAAAATGTCATGGGGTCTCCTCCTAAGCTCTGACCCCCACTCAGGCCCTGAGGTCAGTTCAGAGGAGCCCATCCTTGGGGCCGGGAGGTCCTGGTCAGCTGACACCTCACAGACATGCCCAGAGCCTCCGGGGTCCACTGTGGGGACCAGGGCAGCCACCAGCACGGCTCCCAGAGGCCATCCTTGCCCGGGAAGACCCACTGGTCCTCGGGGAACCTGGGCTGGGTTGGGGACAAAGGGCAGCATGGCTCAGCCTCGAGCAAAGGGGCCTCCTGCACCCTAGTCACCCACCACCTGAGAGAGGGTGGCCCTCCCACGAGGCCCCACCCTGGGGCTTCCAGCACCCACTCACCGGTCACCCCGATGGCAGAGACGGGGCCCAGGCGCTGGCCGCCGTGGAAGCCGTACAGGTTCATCTTGTACTTGCTGTCGGGCTCCAGGCCCGAGACGGTGACCCGGTCCTGGTGTCCCGGCACCCGCACCGCCTTGGGCTGCCCGTCCCCGTTCTTGTACTGGACGGCGAAGGAGTCGAAGTGGCCCTGGGGGACCGTCCACGAGAGGCTCAGAGAGTCCGGGGAGGCTCCTGTCACCGTCAGCTCCCCCAGGACGGGCTCCTCGGGGGGCTCCGTGGGGCTGGGGGTCTCCTCCTCCGTGGGGCTGGGGGTCTCCTCCTCTGCAGCTGAGAAGAGACACACAGAGAGGGTGAGGCAGGGTCCCCAGAAAATGTCCTGGGGTCTCCTCCCAAGCTCTGAGCCCCACTCAGGTCCTGAGGTCAGTTCAGAGGAGCCCATCTTTGGGGCCGGGTGGTCCTGGTCAGCTGACACCTCACAGACACTCCCAGAGCCTCCGGGGTCCGCTGTGGGGACCGGGGCAGCCACCAGCACGGCTCTCAGAGGCCATCCTTGCCCGGGAGGACACACTGGTCCTCAGGGAACCCAGTATGGGGGGGGGGACAAAGGACAGCATGGCTCAGCCTCGAGCAGAGGGGCCTCCTGCACCCTAGTCACCCACCACCTGAGAGAGGGTGACCCTACCACGAGGCCCCACCCTGGCCTTCCAGCGCCCACTCACCGGTCACCCCGATGGCAGAGACGGGGCCCAGGCGCTGGCCGCCGTGGAAGCCGTACAGGTTCATCTTGTACTTGCTGTCGGGCTCCAGGCCCGAGACGGTGACCCGGTCCTGGTGTCCCGGCACCCGCACCGCCTTGGGCTGCCCGTCCCCGTTCTTGTACTGGACAAGGAAGTGGTCAAACTGGCCCTCGGGGACGGTCCAGGAGAGCTGCAGGGACTCGGGGGTGGCGCCCGTCACGGTCAGCTCCCCCAGGCGTGGCTTGGTGGGGGGCTCGGGGGCTGTGGTGGGTGGGGCTTTGGTGGTCATAGCTTCGTAGTCTGGAGCTGGACAGAGACAGAGGGGACAGATGAGGTCTCCGCAGTCCCCAGTGCAGCATATTATGGGCTGTATTACAAAAATATGGTAATAAGGAACAATAGCTCTAACTCCTATTCTTTTTTTGTTTGTTTGTTTTTGTTTTTTAGGGCTGCACCTGCAGCCTATGGAAGTTCCTGGGCTAGGGGTCAAATTAGAGCTGCAGCTGCCAGCCTACACCACAGCCACAGCAATGTGGGATCGGAGCTTCATCTGTGACCCACCTGCAGCTCTCGGCAACCCCAGATCCTTAACCCAGGGATCGAACCACAATCTTACAGATACTAGTTGGGTTCTTAACTTGTTGAGCCACAACGGGAACTCTCTAACTCTTATCCTCTCTGCTCCCGTTAATGTCAGACTTCCTGTCACCTTGTCCTCACCCGCTCTGTCCTCACCCCCTACCTGCCGGCACCCTGTGACCTCCCCCTGTCCCTCCAGCGCCCACGTCTTCTCAGACACAGGCCCTTAAGGCCACTGCACCCTGGGCCTCCCTCTACCGGGTCTCGTTGGCATCTCACTCCCTTTGACTCCTGTCTTGGCTCCCAAACAGGTCAGAACCATGCACACCCCAACCCACAATCAGGAACCCGGAGTCTTCCTGGACCGGTTCCTGCCTGTAGCTGCCATCAGACTCAGAGTGTCCATCTCTCTCCCACGTCCTCTCACTCCCCACACCTGCAGCCCCACCACCCCTACCCAGGCCATCCCCACCCCTCACCTGGGTTACCACCCCCCACGGGCCTCTCAGCCTCCCTCCCCCATCTATATTCACACAGGGAGTCAGAATGAGACTTTAAATAAACATTTGATGGTGTCAGTCTTAGCTTAAAACTGTGCAGTAGTTCTCGTTGTGGCTCAGTGGTAATGAACCCGATTAGTATCCATGAGAACGTGGGTTCGATCCCTGGCCTTGCTCCGTGGGTTAAGGATCCAGCATTGCCGTGGCTGTGGTGTTGCCTGGCAGTTGCAGCTCCGATTAGACCCTGAGCCTGAGAACTTTCATATGCCATAAATGTGGCTCTAAAAAGCAAAAAACAAACAAGTTAACAAACAAAAACTGTGCAACAATCCTCTTTATATTTGGGAGAAACCTGTGGCTTCCTGGGCTGTCCCTCCCTCTCCACGCCCATCTCGGAGGATTTCATCTCCCCTACCCGAAGGATTTCATACAAAATCCTCTCAGGTGTCACGACGTTCTGAGCTTCCAGGCTTTGTACCAGCTGTGACATTGACCTGACGTACCCCTCACCCTCTCTCTAGCTGTCACCGAGCGAACGCCCGCCCAGTGCCACGTCTCAGCCATCCTGTGGGACTGTGTGGGCAGGCTGGCGCAGGCATCGCTGCCAATCTTGGACAGGCCGTGGGGCTTCCTGCCCCGCATCCCCCTTCACCTGATTTGCTGGTTCACAACCCCTCTCCTCACAGCCCTGAACCCCGCAGGATAAGAGCTGGTCGCTCCACCATGTTCCAGGTTTACCCCAGGGAGCAGCCACAGTGCAACTCAGCTCGGGTCGTCCACATCTTTGTTGATCTGCTGGTGTCACAAATCTATTAATACCTGGACCATGAGGTTAGGGGGCACTGCAGTCAAGACGCTGCTTTCTGAACACCCTGCATCGTCCTTCATCACCTCTGTCAACTACACAGAGGCTGAACCTCTGTGAGGACTCGGGGATGCAAGTCTGATTCTCTCCAATAGATTCTAAGCAACTGCCTTATTCCTTTGTGGTTCTCTCTCTCTCTTTTTTTTTTTTGGCCACGCCCATGGCTTGTGGAAGTTCCTGGGCCAGGGACTGAACCTGTGCCACAGCAGCGACTGGAGCCGCTGCAGTGACAATACCAAATCCTTAACCTGCTGCACCAAAAGGGGACTCCCCGATTCCTTTTTGTGAGGAGCTTTGCTACTAAAGTGTGATCCTTGAACCAGCAGCATCAGCATCACTGAGGATCTTAGAAACGCAGACTCTCTGGCAGCAGCCCAGACCTGCTGAATCCAAATCCGCCCTTTAACACGATCCCTAGGCCACCTGATGTTCTAAAGGGGTGCTGTCAAGAGTATTTATGTTTTCAGGAGTTCCCGTCGTGACTCAGTGGAAACGAATCCGATTAGGAACCATGAGGTCGCAAGTTCGATCCCTGGCCTCACTCAGTGGGTTAAGGATCTGGCGTTGCTGTGAGCTGTGGTGTAGGTTGCAGATGCTGCTCAGATCTGGTGTTGCTATGGCTGTGGCACTGGCCAGTAGCTACAGCTCTGATTTGACCTCTAGCCTGGGAATTTCCATATGCCCCGAGTGCGGCCCTAAAAAGCAAAAAACAAAAACAAGTCAAAACAAAAACAAAGATGGTAATAAAGGGAAAGTCTTCCAGGGCCTGTCTTCCCCACTCTGCGTACCCTCCACCCCCGCCCTCACTCACCTGTCACGCCCACGGTGGACACGGGGCCCACGCGCCGCCCCCCGTGCAGGCCATACAGGTGCATCTTGTACTTGTGTCCAGGCTCCAGGCCCCCAACTGTCACCTCGCTCTCCTCGCCCCTGACACGCACCACCTGCGGCCCGGCCCTGCCCTTGTACTGCACGGTGAAGGAGTCGAAGTGGCCCTGGGGGACTGTCCACGAGAGACTCAGAGAGTCCAGGGAGGCTCCTGTCACCGTCAGCTCTCCCAGGACGGGCTCCTCGGGGGGCTCCGTGGGGCTGGCGGTCTCCTTCTCTTCCGTGGGGCTGGGGGTCTCCTCCATCTCCGTGGGGCTGGGGGTCTCCTCCTCCTCCGTGGGGCTGGGGGTCTCCTCCTCCTCCGTGGGGCTGGGGGTCTCCTCTACAACCTCCTGGGGGGCTGAGAAAAGAGATTGGCGGCAGAGGCTTAGAGGGTGACTTGCTTTGCTGGTAATGTCAACAGGGACGAGCAGTGCATCCAGCAGACGCTCCTCAAGCTGCAGGATAGGAGGCTCGTGCAAACTACTCAAGTGACTCTTGCTGGAGAGACTGAGACAGGCCTGACCCTGTCACGTACAGGCTGGTCGGCGCCATAAACCTTCAGAAGGCAATTTGGACATTTGCGTCAGGAGCCAAAACAGTGCTCATTTTCTTTGACCCAATAATCTCATTTCTGGGCAGCTATCCTAAGAAAATTATTAAAAAGCAGGAAAAGTTGTATCATGGGAATTCGTTTTGGGATTGTTCATGACAGCAAAATGTGTCGGGGCTCAAATGACCCATGGAAGAAGATTAACTTTGTTATGGCACTTTCACCAAGAAGCATCAAATAACCATTAAAATGATGATTAATGCAGGTTTACGGAGCGCACGATAAATGCTCTCAGTGTAACTTCGTTACAAAAAACAAGGAGAGCCAAGAATTGCACGAATACTTTGCAACCTTAAAACACACCCTGCATGGAAAATGCAGCAGAGAGGGTGCGTGACACACACTGTTATGAATGGTGGTTTTGGGGTCAGAAGCTGGTCCGATGAGAGATTTTTTTCCAGCTTTCCAAACTTCCCATCATGTTGCCATATTCATTTTCAGAGAAAAACAGAGACTTAAAAAGAAAGCCTGGATTAAAAAAATTAGTAATGGGGGGAGGGTGTGGCACGGGGACAGAAGACCCTCCATACTTTGCACACGCTTGTGATTTGCCACGACAGAAGCTTCCTCTGTGTGGAGTATTTGCAGGAGAAGAGGGTGAACCTCACATGGGCAGGTCTTGCTCCCTAACAGGTCGACGCTTAGAGGCCTGGGGTCCTCCGGCAGAGGAACGCTCCTGAAATACCGTCACCAGGCCTAAGAATCTGGCTGACGGTGACGGAAAGCCAGGCCGACTGCAATGTTGGTATTAAATGCATCTTGTGGGGTTTTTCCCCCTCCTAAATTCTTAAGGACTAGAAATTGTAACTTTTTCATAGTTAAAAATGAAATAAGTTGCAAGAGTGATGAGAGGAAAAGATGGAAAGGACACAGCAAAGGAGAAGACATTGTATTGCAAAAAATGTTTTTCCTGATTGTAAAGGAAATGCTTGTCTTTTAAGAAAATGTAAATGACACGGAATAGAATAAAACAGGGAAAAAAAGTACTGGAACATTCTATTCTGTCCTACAAACCAAGCATCCGTGGGACGTGTTTCCTTCCAGCTGTCTTACCAAGCACGTGATTTTCAAGTGGTGGTGATTAACATCCAAAAAAAAGAGGTAAACTCTTTTTTTTTCACTGTAATAATATAAAGTAATTGTCTTATGTTGAAACATTTCAATGATGGCATCCCGCTCATTTAATGATATTGTCTAATTAATCATCACGGTGTCGCTGGACGTTGTGTTGTTTCTTTTTTTGGTTTATAAAAAAGAATGCTGTGATTTGTGATTCAGATGGAAAGAAAAGAAAATTCTAGCAAAGTCAGACTTAGTCTGTGCCTGACACATCTCACCCTTGGAGGGAGCCAGTGGCTGACCATCAGGAGGCCCTGCTAGCGTGGACGATGAAGGTGCGGGACTGGCAAAGGCCAGACCACCTCACACGGGTCATAGCCCAGGGCCAGGGAGGAGGAGCATAAACGGGACCGGGGGCAGGCGGGAGAGCAGAGCAGTCGACCAGGTGCACATGGGGAAAGGAAGTTCTCCCCTGGGACCACTGAGACCCATTCTCACTCACCGGTCACGCCCACGGTGGACACGGGGCCAACGCGCCGCCCGCCGTGCAGGCCGTACAGGTGCATCTTGTACTTGCGTCCAGGCTCCAGGCCCCCAACCGTCACCTCGCTCTCCTCGCCCCCGACACGCACCACCTGCGGCCCGGCCCCGCCCTTGTACTGGATGGTGAAGGCGTCGAAGTGGCCCTGGGGGACCGCCCACGAGAGGCTCAGAGAGTCCGGGGAGGCTCCTGTCACCGTCAGCTCCCCCAGGACGGGCTCCTCGGGGGGCTCCGTGGGGCTGGGAGTCTCCTCCTCCTCCGTGGGGCTGGGGGTCTCCTCCTCCTCCGTGGGGCTGGGGGTCTCCTCCTCTGCAGCTGAGAAGAGACACACAGAGAGGGTGAGGCAGGGTCCCCAGAAAATGTCCTGGGGTCTCCTCCCAAGCTCTGACCCCCACTCAGGCCCTGAGGTCAGTTCAGAGGAGCCCATCCTTGGGGCCGGGAGGTCCTGGTCAGCTGACACCTCACAGACACTCCCAGAGCCTCCGGGGTCCGCTGTGGGGACCAGGGCAGCCACCAGCACGGCTCTCAGAGGCCATCCTTGCCCGGGAGGACACACTGGTCCTCAGGGAACCCAGTATGGGGGGGGGGACAAAGGACAGCATGGCTCAGCCTCGAGCAAAGGGGCCTCCTGCACCCTAGTCACCCACCACCTGAGAGAGGGTGACCCTACCACGAGGCCCCACCCTGGCCTTCCAGCGCCCACTCACCGGTCACCCCGATGGCAGAGACGGGGCCCAGGCGCTGGCCGCCGTGGAAGCCGTACAGGTTCATCTTGTACTTGCTGTCGGGCTCCAGGCCCGAGACGGTGACCCGGTCCTGGTGTCCCGGCACCCGCACCGCCTTGGGCTGCCCGTCCCCGTTCTTGTACTGGACAAGGAAGTGGTCAAACTGGCCCTCAGGGACGGTCCAGGAGAGTTGCAGGGACTCGGGGGTGGCGCCCGTCACGGTCAGCTCCCCCAGGCGTGGCTTGGTGGGGGGCTCGGGGGCTGTGGTGGGTGGGGCTTTGGTGGTCATAGCTTCGTAGTCTGGAGCTGGACAGAGACAGAAGGGACAGGTGAGGTCTCCGCAGTCCCCAGTGCAGCATATTATGGGCTGTATTACAAAAATACGTTAATAAGGAACAGTAGCTCTAACTCCTATTCTTTTTTTGTTTGTTTGTTTTTGTTTTTTAGGGCTGCACCTGCAGCCTATGGAAGTTCCCAGGCTAGGGGTTGAGTTGGAACTACAGCTCGGGGGCTGTGGTGGGCAGGTCTGTTGGGGCAGAGGCCGTTTCTCGGTCCTTTCCTGGGGCTGGATCAGGAGACAAAGAGAACGGGTGGACGTGCTGTGTGGGTTCCCTCCTAACGGGGAATGAATTCTGGGATTTTTCAGCCGAGCCCCGCAACCTGGACACCAGGGCTCAGGGTTAAGGTAGCATTTCCCTGGTTTGAATGTTGTTTCCAGGGAACAGCACACACACTTGTGACGATGTTGTGATGGTAGGTGGGACCCCGATGACGCTCAACACGTGCAGCACGGAAGCTGCTGAGCCAGCTCATTTAGCAGCACAGGACTAGGGCTTGTGGACAGCATCATGCCTAAGAGACCCGGCACATCAGGGGGTGCATGTGCTCAGGTCCAGAATTCCTTTAACATCTCCTCTGGTTTAGAAGGGGCTTCTGAGCATTTGAGACACTAATTTAGATTTCACAGTTAAGGGCAAAGAAATGAGGTCACAGGAGATCACCTTTGTAGCTGGGTTGTTTTAGGACCTTATGTTAATTTCCTTGCCAGCTGAGGGCAGGGATGACCCAGCAAGTCCCCAGATTTCTCTGTCTTTTCTGTTCTGCAGAGGGTTTTATTGTGCTGTAATAGCTGAATTACAAAGTCACTGTGTTTCAGAGCTCCCGTTGTAGCGCAGCAGAAACGAATCTGACTAGTAACCATGAGGTTACGGGTTCGATCCCTGGCCTCGCTCAGTGGGTTAAGGATCCGGTGTTGCCATGAGCTGCACTGTAGGTCACAGACGCGGCTCGGATCCTGCGCTGCTGTGGCTGTGGCGAGGGCCGGCAGTTGTAGCTCTGTTTTGACCCCTAGCCTGGGAACCTCCATATGCCGTGGGTGTGGCCCTAAAAAGCAAAAACCAAAATCAAAATCACCATGTTTCACAGCTCCCTTGTGTTTGGCAACAAAGTTTTAAGCATCTAGGGGATTACAGCTACAAAAGAGCTTAACAAAAACAACCAACGCTGTGGTAGGGAGTAATTAATGGAGAGAAAATGCCTTGTCAAGTTGCACAAGTTAGACTAATACTAACTCCTGAAGCAGTATTCCTGGGAGCAGGATTCAGTGTTGATATAGCATACCGGGTTATCAGTTCAGGGGCTGGGAACAAATACAACTTTAATCACTGAAATCAATCATGATTATCAGAATGCACCTAAGGGTTTTCAGGAGCTAATTTTCTTCCTCAGAAGGGGAAGCCTGTCGTTGCTGGACATTGCGTGTGAGCTGGGCCATGTTTATGTCCATCCTGCAAGACAGGTGTGGTTATTCCTTCTGTACGGATGGGGAGCGGGAGGCCCAGAGAGGCTGAG
Source organism: Catagonus wagneri (assembly GCA_004024745.2). NCBI lineage: Eukaryota > Metazoa > Chordata > Mammalia > Artiodactyla > Tayassuidae > Catagonus > Catagonus wagneri. Next base: position 11,953,100 of record PVHT021183524.1, on the reverse strand, counting down.
TGACTCTCCTGAGTTTATACAGCTCTGCTGGGCTGAGGCGAGGACCAGCCCCAGGTCTGCCTGAGTTTGGATTATTTCCCTGGCGCCCTGCCTCTTCGAGGACCCAAAAAGCCCATGTGCAAAGGGTGAGACAGCTGGAACCACAGCAGAGACTCGGAGTGAGGACAGGAACAGAACTCCCAGGAGCTCAGAAGGCTCAGTCTCAAGAATAGACAAAAACACCTTCGTACTGACAGAAAAAGGGAAACTGAGTCAGAGTTCCCATTGTGGCTCAGCAGGTTAAGAATCCGACTAGTATCCATGAGGATGCGGGTTCAATCCCCGGCCTCACTCAGTGGGTTAAAGGATCCAGCGTTGCTGTGAGCTGTGGCATAGATCACAGATGTAGCTCAGATCTGGTGTTGTTGGAGCTGTGGCGAAGGCTGGCAGCTGCAGCTCTGATTCAACCTCTAGCCTAGGCACTTCCATATGCTACGGGTGCAGCCCTAAAAAGGCCAAAAAAAAAAAAAAGGGAAGCTTAGTCCAGCTCAGGGTAGGTGAGTCCTACTGCACACTCACCGGTCACCCCGATGGCGGAGACGGGGCCCAGGCGCTGGCCGCCGTGGAAGCCGTACAGGTTCAACTTGTACTTGCTGTCGGGCTCCAGGCCCGAGACGGTGACCCGGTCCTGGTGTCCCGGCACCCGCACCGCCTTGGGCTGCCCGTCCCCGTTCTTGTACTGGACCAGGAAGTGGTCAAACTGGCCCTCGGGGACGGTCCAGGAGAGCTGCAGGGACTCGGGGGTGGCGTCCGTCACGGTCAGCTCCCCCAGGCGTGGCTTCAAAGGGGGCCTGGCAGGGGGCTCCCCTTCAGGGGCTGCGAAGAGATGCAAACAGAGCTGTTCCTGTGGCTGGAAGGAACGGCTGAGGCTCCGCTCTCCTGGCTTCAGGCCAGACGGTGGGCCAGCTCCGTGGGTCTAAGTTAAGACACATTTTTGCTTATGACCATCAAAATCCCTTCATGGCCTCCTCATGATCTGTCAAATACGCCGGGCAGTCTCTTGCCTCGAGGCCTTTGCACTGACTATTCCCTCTGCCCGAATGTTCTTTCCCAGACATCTGCGTGGCTCTTGTTCACACCTCCTTTAAGTGTTTGTTCAAATGTCACCTTCTCGTTAGGGCCTTCCCTGACCACACTATTTAAAATCCCATTCTCCCAATTACAGCCTTTCTTCCTTATCTGGACCAGCTTCCAGCAACAAATTGCAAAACAATTAATATGACAAAATCAAGAAACTGCAGCACTGCTTAGATATCTGATAATATTAAGGAATGACTTACTTTTTTTTTAATGACTTTTTCTTTTTTTTTAGGGCTGCACCTGCAGCATATGGAAGTTCCCAGAGGCTAGGGATCAAATTGTTGCTACAGCCACCAGCCTAAGCCACAGCCACATCAATACCAGATCCAAGCTGTGTCTGCAACCTACACCACAGCTCACAGCAGTGCTGGAGCTTTAACCCACTGAGCGAGGCCAGGGATTGAACCCGCGTCCTCACGGATCCTAGTTGAGTTCGTTTCTGCTGTGCCACAATGGGAACTCCTTCATGACTCTTCATTTTTAAAGGTACAATTATTGTATTGTGGTTATTCTTAAATAGCCTTTTTGAAAAGACTTAAATATGTAACGTTAAAGTATAGAGTGAATAGAATAAGCTTTAAAATATCCCAGCAGTATATCCACACAATGGAATATTATTTGGCCATAAAGGAATGAAGCACTGCCACGGGCTGCAATGTGGCTCAACCTCAAAAACATGCTCGGTAAAGAAGCCGAACCCAGAAGACACGTATGGTTTGATTCCACTTACATAATGGGTCCAGAAAAGGCAAATCTATAGAGACAGAACGTAGCTAAGTGGTGACCGGAACTGGGTGTGGGAATGGGTCGGGACACCAGGTTTCCTCTTGAGGTGATGGAAAAGTTCTAAGATTAGATAGTGACAATGGCTGTACAACTCCGCAAATACACCACAGTTGGTAAGTTGTACTCAAAACAAGTGACTTTTACGGTATGTAAATTGTACCTCAACAAAGCTGTTAATAAAGAAAACACTGTAGTCCCGGGAAGGCAGGAAGTGAGTGGGGTCTGGATGAGCCAGATTGGCCGGGAGTTGGTATTTGGTTACAGCAGGGTGGTGAACACTGGGAGTTCCTTATACTATTCTTCCTTTTTGGGTATAAGTTTGCCATTTTGTATAATAAATAGTGTTGAGAGGAGTTCCTGCTGTGGCTCAGAGGTTAATGAACCCAACTAGCATCCATGAGGATGCGGGTTCGATCCCTGACCTTGCTGGGTGGGTTGAGGATCCAGTGCTGCCGTGACCTGTGTTTAGGTCACAGATGCGGCTCAGATCCCGCGTTGCTGTGGCTGTGGCAAAGGCCGGTGGCTACAGCTCCAATTAGACCCCTAGCCTGAGAACCTCCATATGCCTCAGGTGTGTCCCTAAAAAGACAAAAAAAAAAAAAAAAAAGGAATTCTTTTCAGGGCTCTCAGGCAGAGCAGAGAGCCACAAACAGATCGGTGCACCACAGTGCCTATGGCTGCGCTAACAGGCAAAGCACTCCTCTGGGACTCACGCTTCCTGCCCCCAGATGACAACTGTCCTGAGCTGCTGAGTGGACAAGGGACGGGTTAGAGGTCTGGGGGTTTCAAGGTCCTGGTGTTCAGTGGGGGACACTCAAGAGGCTCTGATCTGAGACGTTTTCTGAAACCTAAGCATAAGGACCCTCACTCACCGGTCACGCCCACGGTGGACACGGGGCCCACGCGCCGCCCCCCGTGCAGGCCGTACAGGTGCATCTTGTACTTGCGTCCAGGCTCCAGGCCCCCAACCGTCACCTCGCTCTCCTCGCCCCCGACACGCACCACCTGCGGCCCGGCCCCGCCCTTGTACTGGATGGTGAAGGCGTCGAAGTGGCCCTGGGGGACCGTCCACGAGAGGCTCAGAGAGCTCGGGGAGGCTCCTGTCACCGTCAGCTCCCCCAGGACGGGCTCCTCGGGGGGCTCCGTGGGGCTGGGGGTCTCCTCCTCCTCCGTGGGGCTGGGGGTCTCCTCCTCTGCAGCTGAGAAGAGACACACAGAGAGGGTGAGGCAGGGTCCCCAGAAAATGTCCTGGGGTCTCCTCCCAAGCTCTGAGCCCCACTCAGGCCCTGAGGTCAGTTCAGAGGAGCCCATCCTTGGGGCCGGGAGGTCCTGGTCAGCTGACACCTCACAGACACTCCCAGAGCCTCCGGGGTCGGCTGTGGGGACCAGGGCAGCCATCAGCACGGCTCTCAGAGGCCATCCTTGCCCAGGAAGACCCACTGGTCCTCAGGGAACCCAGTATGGGG
>PVHT021183524.1:11933431-11948729 GCA_004024745.2 Catagonus wagneri | reverse complement strand
GGGGGGGGGGACAAAGGACAGCATGGCTCAGCCTCGAGCAGAGGGGCCTCCTGCACCCTAGTCACCCACCACCTGAGAGAGGGTGACCCTACCACGAGGCCCCACCCTGGCCTTCCAGCGCCCACTCACCGGTCACCCCGATGGCGGAGACGGGGCCCAGGCGCTGGCCGCCGTGGAAGCCGTACAGGTTCATCTTGTACTTGCTGTCGGGCTCCAGGCCCGAGACGGTGACCCGGTCCTGGTGTCCCGGCACCCGCACCGCCTTGGGCTGCCCGTCCCCGTTCTTGTACTGGACGGCGAAGGAGTCAAAGTGGCCCTGGGGGACCGTCCACGAGAGGCTCAGAGAGTCCGGGGAGGCTCCTGTCACCATCAGCTCCCCCAGGACGGGCTCCTCGGGGGGCTCCGTGGGGCTGGGGGTCTCCTCCTCCGTGGGGCTGGGGGTCTCCTCCTCCGTGGGGCTGGGGGTCTCCTCCTCTGCAGCTGAGAAGAGACACACAGAGAGGGTGAGGCAGGGTCCCCAGAAAATGTCCTGGGGTCTCCTCCCAAGCTCTGACCCCCACTCAGGCCCTGAGGTCAGTTCAGAGGAGCCCATCTTTGGGGCCGGGTGGTCCTGGTCAGCTGACACCTCACAGACATGCCCAGAGCCTCCGGGGTCCGCTGTGGGGACCAGGGCAGCCACCAGCACGGCTCCCAGAGGCCATTTCTGCCCAGGAAGACCCACTGGTCCTCGGGGAACCTGGGCTGGGTTGGGGACAAAGGGCAGCATGGCTCAGCCTCAAGCAGAGGGACCTCCTGCACCCTAGTCACCCACCACCTAAAAGAAGGTGACCCTCCCATGAGGCCCCACCCTGGGGCTTCCAGCGCCCACTCACCGGTCACCCCGATGGCGGAGACGGGGCCCAGGCGCTGGCCGCCGTGGAAGCCATAGAGGTTCATCTTGTACTTGCTGTCGGGCTCCAGGCCCGAGACGGTGACCCGGTCCTGGTGTCCCGGCACCCGCACCGCCTTGGGCTGCCCGTCCCCGTTCTTGTACTGGACCAGGAAGTGGTCAAACTGGCCCTCGGGGACGGTCCAGGAGAGCTGCAGGGACTCGGGGGTGGCGTCCGTCACGGTCAGCTCCCCCAGGCGCGGCTTGGTGGGGGGCTCGGGGGCTGTGGTGGGAGTTTCTGAAGGTTCGTCCTCTTCCTCTCTTGGGGCTGAACGAGACACGGAGAGAGAAGGTGCTGAGAGGGGGTGCCGCGTCCTCCGGGCCTCTGCCCTCCTGGCGCCCTCAGGGCCACCTGAGAGGAAGCCGAGCCCGCAGAGTTCTCTGCTCACCTGTCAGAGCCTCGACCTGGGCAGGACCCACACGCTGGCCGTCATGGAAGCCGTACAGGCTCACCAGGTATCTGTGGTCCGATTCCAGGCCAGAGAGGGTGACGTCATTCTGGTCGCCCCCTAAACTGACTACTTGGAGTTGCCCATCCTCGTTTGGGTACTGGACCTCAAAGGAGTCGAACTTTCCCTCCATCAGGGTCCAGGAGAGATGCAGGCTGTGCGGTGTGGCCTCCTCCACGGTCACCTCACCCAGGCGGGGCTTGGACGCTGGCAGGCTGGGGGCCTCAGCCTCGGCTTCCATTTCTTCCCTGGGGGCTGGCTCTGAGAGACAGGTGGAGATAGGTGACTGGTCTGTCGCTGTTCCAAGGCTCTCCCAGAGGAGGCAAGGAGGGAAAGAGATGCAGGCAAGAGGGCAGCAATCAAAAGGACCAACGGCTGATACCCAGGGGCAAATTTCAAAAGCACTGTGCTAAGTGTGAGAAGCCAAGCACACAAGTCTAGTATTGTCTGATTCTGTTAAATGAAATGTTTACGAAGGTAAAAGTATGATAGAGAGAGAGCAACTGGCGATTGTCAGAAGCCGGGTTGGGGAAACTGACTGCAAAAGAGAGGAGGGAAACTTCTGGAATGTTTTATATCTTTGTTACAGTCATGGTCTCATGACTTATGCCTTTCCCCAGACTCACTGAACTATGCACGTAATCGGGCAAATGTTATTGTACATAAATTCTGCCTCTATAAAGCCTTTCCCTCCAAGAAGGGGAATTGGAAGCTCAGAAATCGTGTGGCTCCATTACGGGGGGCCGGGACGGAGGGGTCGTGCGCAGCCGGCGGCACTCACCCGTCACGGCGATGGCGGAGATGGGACCCACGCGCCTGCCCTCGTTCAGCCCATAGAGCAGCAGCTTGTACCTGCGGGCAGGGTCCAGGTCCGAGACAGTCACCTCCCTGAGGCTGCCCTCCACGGGCACCACCTGGGGCTGCCCGTCCCTGTCCTTGTACTGGACCACGAAGGAGTCGAAGTGGCCTTCAGAGACCGTCCACGAGAGATCCACGGAGTGGGGAGTTATGCTGGTCACCTCCAGCTCCTCGCCCAGGCGGGGTTTTGAGGGACGCTTTGTTCCAGCCTCGTCCACAGCCCGCCGGGTCTCTGACATGGGGACACAGAGAAGAAATGGTGAGTTGTTTCTGCGAGGCTGGGTGACCCTGAGGATTAAGAGGTTAAAGACAGGGCTGTGCCAGGGGGACGTCGCGCAGGCTGGCCCTCTGGGCTTGGGTAAGGAGAGGGAGCTGGATCCCAGCCAGATCGGCCGGAGCCAAACCACAACTGCGAGGGCAGCCGCCACAAGGGACCGTGAGCGACCTGTCCCGGGGGGTGGGGGGTTTCCAGCCAGATGCACCTGCAGGGGCGGCCCTCACCTGTGGTGCCCTCGCCCGTGAGGGGGCCATGGCGCCTCTTGCCCAGGAGCCCGTAGAGGAGGAATCTGTACTTGCGGCCGGCGTCCAGTGGAGCCACAGTGACTGAGCGCTCGTGACCGTCCACGGGCACCACCCGGGGCCCGTCCCTGTCCTTGAACTGGACCACGAAGGAGTCGAAGTGGCCCTCGGGGACCGTCCAGGAGAGGTGCAGGGAGTCTGGGGCAGGGTCTGTCACCCACAGCTCCCCGAGCCGGGGCGGGGCTCCCGCGCTGGCGTCAGCTCGGGCCACTGACAGAGAGGAAAGGGTCTCATGTTTGTTTTTTTTCCCAAAACGACTCCTTGCCGGCCTCCCGCTGGCGTTGGAAAAGCCCAGAACTGCCCACATGATCTGTGCTTCCTCCCAATACTTCCATCACCCTCCCGTGCCTGCCGCCATCCCCGATACCCGCGCCTCCGTCCTCTTAACCCGTGCAGGGAGGGGTCTTCCGTGGCGACACACCCCTGTCAGAGGAGATGTCCTGCTTCCTGTCTGCCTTATTCCTCCCGCTGTCCAGACTCTAACCACCGACCAGAGACGATTTCCTCAGCAGGGTGTAGCTTATCATAGACTTGGTCTGGTTTTGCTTGGGTTTCTTTTTTTTTTCTTTTTAGGGCCGCACCCATGGCATATGGAGGTTCCCAAGCTAGGGATCAAATCAGAGCTGCAGCTGTTGGCCTACACCACAGCTCAGGGCAACGCCAGATCCGAGCTGCATCTGCCACTTACACCACAGCTCACAGCAATGCTGGATCCTTAACCCATTGAGCGAGCCTGGGGATCAAACCCATGTCCTCATGGATACTAATTGGGTTCATTACCATTGAGCCATGATGGGAATTCCTAGACTTGGTTTGTTTGCTTTCTTTGACCAAGGAAGGCACTGTTTGTGATCAGACGGGACCCTGGAGAAATCCAAGAGTCCACAGGTCCCCAGGGGACAGAAGCTGGTGCGGAGGCAGGACATTACGATGGAGGTGACGCTCACAGGGCCCGGTGGAGGATCAGGGGCTGCTGGGGGTGGTGGTGAGGAGAAGACTGGGAGCTCAGATGGGGGAAGGATCTGGTTTCTGCCCAAGAAGCCATCCGAGGCCTGAGAAGGAGCTGGCCTTTTGCCTTCCTGGACAGCAAGGACGCTGACGGCATTGTTGTTGGGAGAGTTTTTTGGCAACAGGGAGCCCCCAGGGGCAGGGGAGGGTCTGGACCAAAACCCAGGAAAGGGGCACGGCTGGGCTGGCCCGACCGGGCCTGTCTGGGCAGCCGGTCTTGGGCTCCTCTGGTCCCCTCCACGAAGAGGGCAGAGGAGGACAGGGGTCCTTCGGGGAGGCAGATGGGGACCCAGTGTGCCTGGGCCGCGGGAAGCTGGGTGAGTGTCAGAGGGAGGGCCCTCAGGACGCGATGGCCTCACAGGGCTGAGGACCCGCAAGGCTGAGGGAGGGGGGACCGGCTCCAGGCTCCCTCCCCCGCCCCCCAGCCCCCTGTTTCTCACAGTCCGACTTCCAGGAAGGGCTCCGAAGGAGCTTCTCCCATTCAGCAGAAGTAGGAATTATGAGAATCGGGGGAAAGTCAGCAGCAGGAACCGATCCAGGAACTGGCCCCACTTCCCTGGTTCCCATCTGCTTTGGGACGAGGCAGGCTTTTCAAATGAAACAGAAGAGGAGTTCCCTTCGTGGCGCAGCAGTTAAGGAAACCGACTAGGATCTAGGAGGTTGCGAGTTTGATCCCTTGGCCTCACCCAGTGGCTCGGGGATCTGGCGTTACCATGAGCTGTGGTGTAGGTCACAGACGCGGCTCAGATCTGGCGTTGCTGTGGCTGTGGCGTAGACCGGCAGCTGCAGCTCATATTTGACCCCTAGCCTGGGAACTTCCATATGCCGCGGGTGTGGCCCTAAAAGGCAAAAAAAAAGAAAAGAAAAGAAAGAAAAAGAAGAGGTGCAAGAGGGGAGACCTGGGTGCAGCCCTAAAAGGCAAAAAAAAAAAAAAAAAGAAATGAAAGAAAAAGAAGAGGTGCAAGAGGGGAGACCTGGCAGAAGGGCGGGGAGAAGGGCGGTGTGAGGACAGGCGGCAGGGCTGGGGCCTCAGGCTTGCCTCCCTGCGGCCCCTCTCACCTGTCTTTGCCTCCACAGACACTGGGCTGCGCCGTTTCCCATCCTGGATCCCAAAGAGCAGGAACTTGTACTTCCTATTGGGCTCCAGGCCGGGCACGGTGACCTCGCGCTGGTCTGCGGCCACAGGCACCACCTGGGGCTGCCCGTCCCTGTCCTTGTACTGGACCACAAAAGAGTCGAATTCGCCCTCGGGGACCGTCCAGGAGAGGCCCACGGAGTCCGGGGTCACGTCGGTCACCGTCAGCTCCCCCAGGCGTGGCTCCGGGGGAGGCTCTGTGGCTGGGGCTGCAGGGACGGGGGCTAGAATCCAGGAAGACAAAGAACAGGGCTGAGATTCCAGCAGGAGGACCACCTCGCAGGCCTCCCGGGCTCCAAGGGCCTCAAGGGGCCTTGAACTGAGATGAGAATCAGTCACATCTCTATTTTCAGTGACCTCTAAGTGAAAAGCAGCATCTCCTTTGAGGAAGAACATAGGAAACCGCCCACAGTGGTACTAACATGGCTTGTGACTCCATCACCAATAAGAATCACAGAGGTTGTCACATCACCTGAGAATTAGTACAGAAACTTCAAAATACTGTTTATACTCATGACTGCTTCTAAATGTGGGTAGGTTATCACACAGGCCATGAAATCTTGCTATTTAATGAACTAACAATCAAGTTCCTGTATTACTAAATCATCGATTTTTTTTTTTTTTGCTTTTGCTTTTTAGGGCCACATCTGTGCCATATGGAGGTTCCCAGGCTAAGGGTCAAATAGGAGCTGCAGCTGCCAGCCTACACCACAGTCACAGCCACCCTAGATTGGAGCCCCTTCTGCGACCTACACCACAGCTTGCAGCAACGTCGGATCCTTAACCCACTGAGCAAGCCCAGGGACTGAACCCACATCTTCATGGATACTAGTTGCATTCTTAACCCGCTGAGCCACAACAGGAACGCCTAAATCATCAATTTGAATTTTAAGATATTTTGATAACTGGGTATCAATATAATTGGTTTCCTCTGTAGTCCCATGCCTTTTATTTTATAGATTTTTAAACATTGCTCTGAGGAGTTCCTGTCATGGCTCAGCAAAAACGAATCTGATTAGCATCCATGAGGATGCAGGTTCGATCTCTGGCCTTGCTCAGTGGTCTAGGGATCTGGCATTGCCGTGAACTTTGGTGTAGGCTGCAGACGCAGCTTGGATCCTGCATAGCTGTGGCTGGGGCGTAGGCCGGCAGCTGTAGCTCCGATTCGGCCCCAAGCCTGAGAACCTCCATATGCCGAGAAAAAGACCAAAAAAAAAAAAAAAAAACCCCAATGCTCTGAAAGGGCTCATCACTTTCACTAGACACCAGAGCACAAAAGTGGTGGCAGCTTGTGCCTCGGCAGCTTGAGGGGTGGGGAGAAGCTGGGAGCCAAGAGCCCCGGCCACTGCGCTGTGGGAGGAAGGCTCCGGTAGGGCCAGAAGGGAACCAGGGGCCTCGGGCCTCGGAGAAGAGAGTCAAGGGATGTGTGTTGTTTAACTCGTGACAAGGCACGGGAGGTGGCAGCCGGGTCCAAGTCACAGCAGGGTTGTCAGGAGTGGGGAGGAAACAGCTGTGGGTGATCAGAGAGATAGTCTGGCTGCATTTAGGTCAGGCGGGAGTGAGACAACCCGGGGGAGGAGGCGGAGCGGGGATGGAGACTGGACGGCAGGGAAGGTTCCAGCTCAGGAGGGGAGCCCAGGGCTCAGGGAAAGGACCCAGATGCCTGTGACCCAGGAAGGACCTACTGGGCCCGAGGCAGGACCCATGAGCGAGGCTGGGGGAGGGGGCAGCTTGGGGTTGCTGGGGAGGGGAACTGCCTCTCCCGGCCCTCACTCACCCGTCACGGCCACTGCGGAGAGGGGGCCCACGCGCTGCCCACCATGCAGCCCATACAAGTTCATCTTGTATTTGCGTGCAGGCTCCAGGCTGGGGACGGTGACCTCACGCTGCTCTGCGGCCACGGGCACTGTCTGGGGCTGCCCATCCCTGTCCTTGTACTGGACCACGAAGGAGTCAAACTGGCCCTCGGGGACTGTCCACGCGAGGCCCACGGAGTTGGGGGTCACATCTGTCACTGTCAGCTCCCCCAGGCGTGGCTCCTGCGGGGGCTCGGTGGCTGGAGCGATCTCTTCTGGTTCCAGAGCTGAGACAGAAATGGTGGGAGGCTATTAGGAAAAGCTTGTCTTCCCCTTGGTAGTGATTTTGCCCGTTATTTTTGCGGAGCCCACAGGGTGGTTCTGATGTAAAACTGCACTGATTGGCAACATCTGTCTGGCCAAGAACGCTTCTCTGAGTCCCTGCCAGAATCTGGGGCTGTGTTTGGGGGGAGGAGTGTCAGCCACCCCCAAGACCCCGGGAATGTGTCTGAAGTTCCATCTGGCTCTGAAGGGCATCGCCGGCTCCAAGCCCTCCCACTCAGACCTGGTCCGTCGCTCGAGACCTGTGCTTGCTCAGCACCTGGTGTCTCGTACTCAACAAGTCCAGACCCGGGCAAGGAGCCGCCCCGCACCTGCTCCCTCCACCGCCTTCCCACCTCACCAAAACGCACTCGCACTCAAGGTCGTGCAGCTGGTTGTAGTCCGGTCCCCAGTGAACTGTTCTTTTTAGGTCTTCCCCAAGCAACTGTTTCATTACAGCAAGGGAAGGCTACTGCCACAGGGAGGCCGGGGGCCATGGGTGGGAGGAAAACAGACAAGGCCCCCCGCCCTCACTCACCAGTCACGCCCACGGTGGACACGGGGCCCACGCGCCGCCCCCCGTGCAGGCCGTACAGGTGCATCTTGTACTTGCGTCCAGGCTCCAGGCCCCCAACCGTCACCTCGCTCTCCTCGCCCCCGACACGCACCACCTGTGGCCCGGCCCCGCCCTTGTACTGGATGGTGAAGGCGTCGAAGTGGCCCTGGGGGACCGCCCACGAGAGGCTCAGAGAGTCCGGGGAGGCTCCTGTCACCGTCAGCTCCCCCAGGACGGGCTCCTCGGGGGGCTCCGTGGGGCTGGGGGTCTCCTCCTCCTCCGTGGGGCTGGGGGTCTCCTCCTCTGCAGCTGAGAAGAGACACACAGAGAGGGTGAGGCAGGGTCCCCAGAAAATGTCCTGGGGTCTCCTCCCAAGCTCTGACCCCCACTCAGGCCCTGAGGTCAGTTCAGAGGAGCCCATCCTTGGGGCCGGGAGGTCCTGGTCAGCTGACACCTCACAGACATGCCCAGAGCCTCCGGGGTCCGCTGTGGGGACCAGGGCAGCCACCAGCACGGCTCTCAGAGGCCATCCTTGCCCGGGAGGACACACTGGTCCTCAGGGAACCCAGTATGGGGGGGGGGAGACAAAGGGCAGCATGGCTCAGCCTCGAGCAGAGGGGCCTCCTGCACCCCAGTCACCCACCACCTGAGAGAGGGTGACCCTCCCATGAGGCCCCACCCTGGGCTTCCAGCGCCCACTCACCGGTCACCCCGATGGCAGAGACGGGGCCCAGGCGCTGGCCGCCGTGGAAGCCGTACAGGTTCATCTTGTACTTGCTGTCGGGCTCCAGGCCCGAGACGGTGACCCGGTCCTGGTGCCCCGGCACCCGCACCGCCTTGGGCTGCCCGTCCCCGTTCTTGTACTGGATGGCGAAGGAGTCGAAGTGGCCCTGGGGGACCGTCCACGAGAGGCTCAGAGAGTCCGGGGAGGCTCCTGTCACCATCAGCTCCCCCAGGACGGGCTCCTCGGGGGGCTCCGTGGGGCTGGGGGTCTCCTCCTCCTCTGAGGAGCTGAGGGTCTCGTCCACAACCTCCTGGGGGGCTGAGAGAACAGATCAGGTGATACAGGCTTTAAGGGTGACGTGCTTTGCTGGCGATGCTCATCATGACAATAAAGTAGATCCGGCAAACACACTCTTCAAGCTGTCGGCCTAGAGCTTCCTGCAGCCTCTGTATTAGCCATTCAGTAACTCATCAAAGGAGACAGGGCTCAGACAGGCCCCCAAACCCCATCGTGTACTGCTGGCCCGCTCCCACTTACACTGTGGGGCCCGCGGGGGTGGGGGTCTCTATTCACGTCGGAGAAAGGAGGTGAGAGGGGAAGAGAGGAAACTGAGGAACCCTACACTGTGTTTGTGGACAGCACTGACCTCAGGCAAGTGAGGCCTCTTCCCACCTGCATTTGTCCCTTTCAGCCCCTGCCCCTCCCCAGGGCTTTCCAGCTGCCCGCATGCGGCTCACCAGGCCTGGAGATGCTATGTGCTCTGGATAAGGCCTCTCTGGGCAGCCGTGTCCCTCCCTCCACTTCAGACAAGAGCAGGAGAAAGATTCGGAGATGGGGGCGGAGGCTGGGGAGGGCCCTGCTGGTCTCCAGCTGGGGCTGGAGTCACAGCCCCCAGGGCATCTGTCCACTGCCTGCGGCAGCAAGGTCCCTGCTAAGGCTCCGTGGGGTGGCGACACTGGCACAAGGGACGCCAGCCTTTCTGTGACCCACTCCCCAGTCCACGGGGGACAGTTTAGGGGACAGAAACCTGAGGAGGCAGCAGGCAGGAATGACAACCCAGGCAAGCATGAGGAAGGTGGGAGGTGAGCAGAAAAAAAAAGGATATTGTGAAGTAAGAGAGTCAGGCAGAAATAGCAGCTCATGTTGCGGTAGCAGGGTTTTGTTTTGTTTTGTTTGTCTTTTTAGGGCCACACTCATGGCATATGGACGTTTCCAGGCTAGGGGTCGAATCGGAGCTGTAGCCACCAGCCTACACCACAGCGCCCAGCAACGCCAGATCCTTAACCCACGGAGTGAGACCAGGGATGGAACCCAGATCCTCATGGATACTGGTCAGGTTCTTAACCTGCTGAGCCACAACGGGAACTCCCTTCAGTAGCAGTTTTGATGTGCCAGGCACTATGCCAAGTGCCGTATGTACATTATCTCATTTAACTCTGTGAAGCAGTTACATTATTATCCCCATTTGACAGATGAGAAAGCTGAGGCCCAGAGAGGTTCAGTAACTTACACAAGATCCCAGAGCTAGGATTAAAGTCCAGGCTGTTGGCTCTGGAGTCCATGCCCCAGCGCCCGCGTCCAGTGCCATTTCCCAGCTGCGTAGCCTCGTGGCTGGGAGCATGGGCCGGAGGAGGAATGCGGGGGGTGGGGTGGGGGGCTGAAAGTGAGCATTCGCCCTGCTCCAAACTGGCTGGGAATCGGGGCCTCGGGGGCTGGGAGGAGGCTGGGGAAACGTGTAACTCATGTCCCTTGGATTTGCCAGCTCTGAGCAGGGCAATGGTGGAGGGTGTGGGTGGCAGGGAACAGAAGCTCAGAAAAGACCGCACCCTGAGTCAGAGGAAGAAGGCCAGCAAAGCCCCTGGGGGAAGAACACCGTGGCTGAGGACGTCTCATGGGGAGGACAGCCTGGGGGGAGGACAGCCTGGGGTGGAGGGATGATTCTCAGTGCTCAGAATGGGAGAAATGGGGCCTGTTCTTGGAGATAGAGAAGCAGGGCCAAGGAAGAAGTTAGGGGCTGGCGGCTGGCTGTGAAATTCCGGGACGTGGGGAAGTGGAGGGTGGTGGCTTTGGCTGAATTGGAGACGAGAAAGAGAAGGTGGAGGTGGGTGAGAAGGACCCCGGGCCAGGTCCCACTCAGTGGGCTGGGGGTTGGACGGGGAGGGAGGCTGGGCCGCCACGACTCACCTGTGGTGGCCGCCACGGACACGGGCCCCACGCGCTGCCTGCCGTGAAGCCCGTAGAGGTTCATCCTGTACTTCCGGTCAGAGTCCAGGCCGGGGATGGTGACCTCGTTCTCGTCCCCCCTGACGGGCACGACCTGGGGTCGCCCCTGTGCATCCTTGTACTGGACCGTGAAGGAGTCGAAAGAGCCCTGGGCCACCGTCCAGGACAGGCGCAGGGAGTCTGGGGTGGTGCCGGTCACTGTCAGCTCCCCCAGCAAGGGCTGCTCGGAGGACTCCTGGTGGCGGGGCTCCTCTCTCTTCTCTGGGGCTGTAAATAAGAAGACCCAGGAGTTCCCATCATGGCACAGTGGAAACGGATCCAAGTAGGAACCATGAGGTTGCGGGTTCGAGCCTTGCCATCACTCAGTGGGTTAAGGACCCGGTGTTGCCACGAGCTGTGGTATAGGTCACAGACGCGGCTCGGATCCCGCGTTGCTGTGGCTGTGGTGTAGGCCGTCGGCTACAGCTCCGATTAGGCCCCTAGCCTGGGAACCTCCATATGCTGTGATTGTGGCCCTAAAAAGACAAACAAAAAAAGAAGACCCAGGCAGGGCTGAACTGGCAGAACCCTGGGATGGGGGTCTGGGGTCCCGAGGGGTTGTCACACCCTGCGGGGGTGGGGGATCTCTATGCGATTAGCATGAGCGCCGAACCCCTGAGAAGTCGAGCACAGCCAGGGTATGACACACCTGGGCCTTGGGGAGCAGCCGAACAGGATGAAAGGGGCCCAGCAGTGTGGGGGAGGCTGGCTGGCCCTGACTCCAAAAGTGGGGCCAGGACTTGGAGTCCGCCATCTCGCTGGGCGGCCCCAGCTGGCTACTGGCTGAGGACCAGCATGTGGAAGATGGGGAGGGGTCACGTGGGGACTTGGGTGGCTGCCACTCACCAGTGGTGCCATCCGCTGTGAGGGGGCCGTGCCGCTTCTTGTTGGCAACCCCGAACAGAGTGAACCTGTACTTGTGGTCAGGGTCCAGGGGGGAGACAGTGACCGAGCGCTCAGGCCCTTCCACGGGCAGCACCTGGGGCCGTCCGTCTCGGTCCCTGTATTGGACCATGAAGGAGTCAAACTGGCCCTCAGGGACAGTCCACGAGAGGTGCAGCGAGTTGGGGGTGGGATCTGTCACCCACAGCTTCCCCAGGCGGGGTTGAGTGGCTGGGCTCGGATCGGTTTGAGACACTAGGAAGAGGGAGTAGAGAGAAAGAAGGGACATAAGTCAACAGGGACAGGGGAAAATCCATCTTCTACAGAGGGAGGCTGTGTGAGGTTGCACAGGCTGTTCACTGCACAAAGGTGCATGGCTGAGGAAGCCCCGAGAGACTGAAATCCCGCCAGCACGCTGCTTGCCAACTGTGTACTGAGTCTTCTTTGATGTGGCACAAAAACACTGTATAGGGATGTAAGGGTCATGGCTCAGTGGTAATGAACCCGACTAGTATCCATGAGGATGTGGTTTCGATCCCTGGCCTAGCCCAGTGGGTTAAGGATCTGGCATTGCCGTGAGCTGCGGTGTAGATCGCAGGTGGGGCTCAGATCCCGAGTTGCTGCGGCTGTGGCGTAGGCCGGCAGCTACAGCTCCAATTCAACCTCTAGCCTGGGAACTTGCATATGCTGCGGGGGCAGCCCTAAAAAAAAAGAAAAGAAAAAAAGCACTGTAGGGACTAGTGTGGCCCTGACTCATTCCACAGCCTGGGGAGGGGCTTCAGAGAGAAGAAGGGCCGGCCGGCCCCTTTTAGGTCTCCAGGGCCGGGGAAGTCTTCCAGCACAACCTGTACTGCTTCCAGGCCTAACGACTAGCTGGTTTCTTCTCCAAGAGAGGGAATTTTGATCCTTGGAGCATTTTCATGTGGGAGAGCCTCCCACACCTGTGCCCCGGACCCCCACTTTGTCCCCTCCCAGCCCTCACTCCCTGGGTTGCGCAATCACATTTATACGACATCCTCCACTCAGCTGCCACCGTGCCGCCCTCCGGCCTCCACCCTCCGTCTCTGCTCTCGGCTCCCAGCCCAGGTTCCAGAAAGAGATGTCTACACTGCTTGTAGTCATGTCCTCACCTCCATCACCCTCCCGACGCGGCTCCACCCTCCACCAGCAGCTCCACCAGCAGGGTCAGTGGTGACCTCGCTAAGTCCCATGCACAATACACAGGCCCGAATCATTCTAATGGAATCTGACCCGTCTGGCTGCACCCTTCGTTTTGGCATCCTTTCCCTCAGTTCACCCCCTCCCCCAGGCTGCCCAGCAGGCTCCCGTCCTCTGCTCACGGCCACCTCCAGGGTTCCAGTGGCCCCATCGTCCCCCCACCCGGGCTGCTGTCCACTGGGACACCCAGAGCCCCTCATCAGGCCTTTTCTCTGCTCTCCAGACCTATGCGGGCAGCAGGAAAACCCCCATGGCCTCATCACGTTCTGCTTAAGTGACCCTGCCCTCTCTGTACCTTGATCCTCCTCATCTATAAAATTATCTATAAGGCGTTGCTGTGAGCTGCAGTGTAGATCGGGGCTGCTTAGACGGATTAAGTGTTGAGGACAGGCTGAGAATATCCTGAACACATGTGACACGTAACAAACGCTAGATGTTTAAGTAAGTGTCCCAGGAGTTCCCGTCGTGGCACAGCGGAAACGAATCCGACTAGAAACCATGAGGTTGCAGGTTCGATCCCTGGCATCGCTCAGTGGGTTAAGGATCCAGCGTTGCCGTGGGCTGTGGTATATAGGTCGCAGGCGTGGCTCAGATCTGGTGTTGCTGTGGCTGTGGCGTAGGCCGGCAGTGACAGCTCCAATTTGACCCCTAGTCTGGGAACCTCCATATGCCGCAGGTGTGGCCCTAAAAAAAAAAAAGGTAAGTGTCCCGCACTGCACTGTCCCTCACACCTGCCGTTCCTTGCCTCGGGGAACAGCACCGCCCGACCCAGAAACATGGACCTCCTCACTCTCCCTCACTTCCTCCACTGAGCCTCACTGCTGCCACCCCAGCCAGGCCACCGTCAGCTTTTGTCACTTCCTAACTCACTTCTCCAGCTAGCCTCTGCAGCCGCCTCAGTGTTATTTGCAAGACAGATATCGAATCGTGTCACCCTCTCACTTAAAGCCCATCAGAGGCCCCCCAGGGTCCTCAAACGAAGTCTAAACGACTCAAGACACATGAGATCAGTGGCCTCAGTTCCCAGGTGTCCCCCCCTCCGCCGAGAAAAGAGATTTTGCTTTGATTCTCGTTCATTCTCACAGCTTCGTCTGCCTGACCCGCTACAACTTTTTCCTTCAGGATTCATCTCAGGTACCACTGCCTCCAGGAAGCCTTCCTGGAGTTCCCAAAGCACCAGGGAGACCCTCTTCAGGACCATGCAGAGGGCAGGGTGGGGGAGCACTCCCACTCACGGATCTTGGCTTCAGCCACCAGGGGGCCGTGCCTCTTCTTGCCCACGAGCCCGTACAGGACGAATTTGTACTTGCGGCCAACTTCCAGGTTGGAGATGAGGGCTGAGCGCTGGGGCCCCTCTACAGGCACCACCTGGGGCCGGTCCCCGTCCTTGTACTGGATCACGAAGGAGTCAAAGTGGCCCTCGGGGACCGTCCAGTGCAGGAGCAGGGAGCTGGAGGTTACGTCGGTCACTGTCAGCTTGCCCAGGCGTGGCGGGGCCGTGGGCTTCCCAGGTCTCTCCCCGTCCCTGTCTGGGGTGTGGGAGACAAAAGCAAAGCAAGGTGGGCTCAGCCACTGCTGGTCCCCCGTCTCCTTCCCCCTCCTCCGCCCACCGGCTCACCCCCTCCCGGACAGCACAGGCTCTCGAAGCCTCCATTTCCTCTGGGACCAGGTTTGCTGGGAAAGGGGGCCTTTCTCCCCAGTCTCTGCTCTGGAGTGACAGCTTTGGCTCTTCCCTTGTGACAGCTGCCCCGCCCCTCACAGAGCCCCCGGTCCCTCCTCACACCGACATCTTTGGGGAGTTTCAGGTCCCTGTGGTTCTTCCCGACAGTTCAGCACCTCCCGGCTGCTGTTCCAGAGCGGTCGGAAGACGCCTCAGTCCGCCTAACTTCTCTCTTCCCTGCCACCCTCGCCCCAGCGGGAACTCGATCTGCAGTCGCAGGCGGAGCTGGCTACCCCCGTCCCATAAAGAGGGACCAGGGTGAGCTGGGAGAGCCAGGAACTCAGGCTCCTGCACTGGCTCCACAGACCTCACCCATCTCACACCCTGATGACCATGGGGTGCCCTACACCCGGGAACCTCCGCCGGCAGGGGGAACCGACTAAGGGGACCACGCAGTGCTCTCCTCTGCCGGCCGGGCTCCCAGGGCGTGGGTCAGCACTGCTGCCCTAGCCTGTCCAGTGAGGGGACGCAGGGGCTTGAGGGAAGGGAAAGAGAGGAGGGGGCCGAGGGGGAGCAAGTTCAGGGCCAGAGGCCGCCCCACACCTGCCCTGAGAGGTGTAAGGGGCCCAGGAAGTGGAGGCAGGACCCAGGGCAAATAAAGCTGCAGGTGGAGAGCTGGGAGCCCCAGTCTCTCTCCTTGAACCCTGGTCCCAAACTCCGGCTCTTCTCCTCCCATCTATTTTCCTCCCCAACCCACCCTATCATTGTTCTAAGGCCCCCTCCAGCACTCTTGCTTCTGGACCCGCAACTCCTTTTCTCTCCTTATTTCTCCTCCCATCCTGACCCGAACAGCCCTGCCCTCCAATCTCCATCCCGCCTCCAAAGCCCTAATGGCCCAGCCCCTCCCCCGACCTCGGGACAC
>PVHT021183524.1:11869117-11932431 GCA_004024745.2 Catagonus wagneri | reverse complement strand
CCCCCGACCTCGGGACACGGGCCTTGAGCAGAATCCAGGATGTACCCATAATGCCTTGGTAGATGAGGGGGGCAGAGGGCTCGCCCCCAGGAGGGACCCCGCGAAGTGACAGCTCATAGGGGGATCCAGGAGGGGGTGAGGGCATCAGAGCCTGACGGACATCCCCTGGCAGTAGTTCCTCGTGTGGCCCCGGCCCTTCGGGCACCCGGAGGCGCAGCCGGAAGTGGTCAAAGGCGTCAGGCTGGGCAGTCCAGGCCACGCGGAGGCGCCCTGTCTTGTCTTTGCCCAGCACCCTCAACTCTCCCAGCTCCTGGGGGCGCTGCTGCAGGACGGGGGCCTGCACCCCTTGAGTTGTTGAAGGGCCAGAGCGAGGAGGCTCATCAGTGGCTCCCAAGGGCCCAGACGGAGAGGACCCTGGGAAAAGGCAGGGTGAGAAAAAAACAGAAGAGTCGAGAATGAGAGCCAGAAAGGAAAGCCCAGCCCCCAGCTTCCGCCCTCTAGCCTCTAAGAGCCTACAGACCCTCCCTTTTCTGCTCCTAGGTCACCTCATCCTCCCAAAGGTCCACCACAGGCCTGCGGGGGACAAATGAAAGAAATGAAGTCTGGGCATTCCCACTGTGGATTGTTGGTGTCTCGGGAGTGCTGGGACACAGGTTCGATCCCCAGCCCCCACATAGTGGATTAAGAATCTGGCGCTGCCACAGCTGAGGCTCAGATCTGCTCCCTGGCCTGGGAACTCCATATGCCATGGGGCGGCCAAAAAAAAGAAGAAAAATGACGAAGCCTGCCATCCCTCCCTCCATGAGGCTCCTGTGACCTCCAGCCCCCAGAGACTAGCAGGTCCCTTCCCACAGGCACCCCCTCCCCACTGGGTGGTGGTCGCAGCTTCCATTAGTGCTGCAGTGAGAAGCCTGGAAGAAAGGAGGGCCGGTGATGTTAGGGAAGAAAGACGCAAGAGAGGGTGGGTGGGAGAGAAGAGGGGGAGGAGGGGCGGGGTGGACATCCAGCTCAGGTGGCATCTGGGCCCTACGGGGGAAGAAGAGGTCCCCAACCCTCCCCCTGGCAGCCACAGGGCGCCCCTTTCCTGAGCCCGGGCATCGTTCCTGTGGGAGAGACAAGCGTGAAGTGAGCCAGAAGCTCTGGAAAGGCAGCTTGAGAAGCAGTGGTCTCACTTCTCACATACACGTGGCGCCTGACGGCTTCAAGGCCACCCCCTAGCAGTTCCCATGTGTCCCTTTGAGGTCAGGGCCAAATTGCAGAAAACAGTAACCACTGACCACAGTCCGCAGCCACCCTCACCACGTGAGTCATCGTGGGGAACCGCTGTTCCCACTCCCTACCCCACCCAAGCTGCTCCGGCCGAGTCTCTGCAGACGCTGCCCCTCCCGCCGAACGCCCTCTCCATTGCCTAGAACGGTATTCCCGACAGAAGTGCCCCAGGAACCCAAGTGAAAATCGGGGAGCCCCAAACACCAGGTCCCCTTGGCTTTGGGCATCCACCAGGACCCTGGGGGTGGAGGTGGTTTCTGGGGACACAGGAAGTCGTGCTTTGTGGTGGGGGGTCCCCGGGAGCCTGGACCAACGAGGCCTGGAGGACAGAAGGGCGTGGCAGGGCGGCAGTCTGAGCAGTGAGGCAGTGCGGGGAACTCGTGGATGCAGACGGCAACCGCAGGCAGACTGGCAGGGGATGGGTGGTTCCGAGGCCCCACCCACGCTACCTGTGGTGGTGATGAAGGCGTAGGACTTGGAGGTCTGCCCTGCCCGCACCCCGTGGACCTCCACGTGGTAGGTGGTGCCGGGCCTGAGATCGGGTAGGCTGACGGCGCGCGCCGTGCCCGGCACGGTCAGCTCCCCGCCGGGACCCTCTGCGGGCGGCTGGGGCAGCCAGCGCAGCACCACGCGCTCAAAGTGGCCGCGGAGCCCGTCGAGGGACACGAGTAGCGCGCCGTCGGCGGAACTGCCCAGCACCTCGGGCTTGGGGTGGCGGGGCGCAGCCACCCGGTCGACGCCTTCGGGCGAGAGGCCGTGGACGCCCTGGCTGGAGTCCCGCTTCCAGGTGCCCGGGTCGGGGCTGGCGGTGGGGTGGGGGCGACGCGCCGGGGAGGCGGGGGAGCCGGCGGGGGCGGCAGCCGCCAGGCGACGCCGCTGCAAGTATTCGTGGATGTGGCGCGCCACCGACGTGTAGGTCTGGTTGGCCCGCAGTGGGTAGCCGTGAGCCCGCAGGTGCTGCTCCAGGTCCTGCACGGTGCCGCGGAAGCGGCTCAGCTCGGCCGTCAGGTTGCCCCACGGCCGCCGAGGGGGCTGAGGCGGGCTCTGCCCGGGCCGAGACTCCTCCGGCCCCTCCTCCGCGGGCCGCGAGGGCCGAGGGGGGCGAGGGGGGCGCGGGGTTCGCGAGGCCGGAGCCGGCCGGGGCCGGGGCTTGGGGGCCGGGGCTGGGGGATGCGCCTCCGGGTAACCGTAGTGGCCTGGTGCTGCCGGGGCGGAAAAAGGGGGAGGGGGAGAGCGGGTCAGAGGCGTACCCCCCCCCCAGTCCCTGCACTCCTCCCCACGGCAGTCCCGCCCCGCCATCCCTCCCGCCCAAGCCAGAGGCCTCTTCCCCCGGGCCCCACCTAGAAAGAGAACCGAGAGAAAGGAGTTAGTGTCCCCGGAAGCCCTCACCCCCTCGCCCTCCAAGCCTGCCACTCTTGGTGCCCTAGAAAGAAAAAACCAGCGGGTGGGGCCCTGTGTCTGAGGGAGAGAACAGGGCGTGGGAGGAGAGACTGTGAGCTACAGCGAGGTGGGCTCCCTCTGTCACAGGAAAAGAAAAGAAAGATCCAGGCAGCTGTTAAAGAGACCTTGAGCGTTAGTGGAAAATTACTACTGAGCACTACACCCCCCCACCCCAATCCTCCAGCCGACAGGAGCGCGGATCTCTGTCTGCCTAATTCCGATCCTTACAAGATCTGACCACTGACTGAGCCCAAGGGCTGTCCCTGTGCCCAAGTTTGGTCCCGAACCTCCCCCATCTGGGTGCGGCAGACAGCATCTCCTATATACTGCTTCTCTCAGAGGCGGCTCCTCCCAACCCCCAACCGCAGCCTTCCTGCAGGACTCCAAGCACCTGTCTCCCCTGAGCCCTGGGTCCAGAGCCAGGCCCCCCGCAGGTGCTTTGAGTCTGCCACACACCTGTCAACTTCATCCAGAGGAGCCTCTGACCCCTACCCGAGGGCTCCCAAGGAAGGGGCTCCTAGGCTCCGAAACTCCCCTAACCCTTGGCCAGCCATACCTGTGTTGGCCCTGACAGAAGCCGGGTAGCTTACTGCCCGGCCCCGCTCGGCAGTGACGGTCACCACGTACTCTACACCTGGCATCAGGCCGGTCAGCAGCGTCCCGTCTGCCTCGGGCGGCACTTCCAGCCGCACCCTCTGGTTGCCGGCGCTGACGTAGGACACCACGAAGCGGTCTACCTCGGCCTGAGGCCGCAGCCAGTTGAGCTCCAGCGTGGTTGGTGTCACAGCCACCACGCGGAGGTCCTGGGGGCCATCGATCACTAGCCAGGTTAGAGAGAGGTGGGGTCAGTGGGGAGTCTGGTTCTTCAGTCCCCAGCTCTCCTTCTACGACCGCTGCCCGGAACCAGTCCCTCCCCCTGCCCTCTCAGAGGGCATATTCCCAGCTGCCCCTCTCAAACCCAGATCACCGCCCAGGACCCTGCCCCAAAGCCCCAGCTCTCACTGGTGGTGATGGTCTTGGAGGCAGGAGGGCCCCAGCTAGTCCCCTGAAGGGCACGGACAGTGACCTGGTACTCCTGACCAGGGGCCAGTCCTCTCTGGTCATAGGCTGAGGCAGAGCTGGGCACTCGTGCTGTGAACGGGGGGCTCACCCCCTCTGTCTGCAAGAGAGAGCACCAGGCGGATCAGGGCTGGCAATCTCACCCCTGCCACTCAACCCTCTTTATCCTTTATTTATTTATTCTTTTTTGGCTGTGCCACATCATGCAAAATTCCCCAGGCCAGGGACTGAACCTGTGCCACAGCTGTAACCAGAGCCACAGCAGTGCCAGTGCCAGATCCTTAACCCACTGAGCCACCAGGGAACTCCCCCCCACACCTTTTTTTTTTTTTTTTTTTTGCTTTTTAGGGCCTCACCCATGGCATATGGAAGTTCCCAGGCTAGGGGCTGAATCGGAGCCTCAGCTGCTGGCCTATACCACAGCCACAGCAACTCAGGATCCAAGCTGCATCGGCAACCTACACCACATCTCACAGCAACACCAGATCCCTAACCCACTGAGCGAGGCCAGGGAACAAACCCACATCCTCAGGGATACTGGTTGTATTTGTTTCCACTGTACCACAGCGGGAGCTCTGGACACTACTCTTTACTGTTACTTTTTCCACTTCCAGGCAAGGTCACCAGGGGACTGTGTAGAACTCGGCCCTGTGCAGCTGCTGAGCGTGGGTGGCATCAGTAAACACATCTAGAACACTTACTCCATGCCAGGCACTGTTCAAGGCATCTTACATATGTGGACTCACTTAATTCTTTTAAGAATTTCATGAAGTAGGTCCTATAATTCCCACTGGACAGATGAGGAAAGTGAACGACAAAAGGATTCAGTGCCTTGTCCAAGGTACCAACCCCAAAAAAGTGGCAGGTATGGAGTTCCCGTCGTGGCTCAGTGGTTAACGAATCCAACTAGGAACCATGAGGGTTCGATCCCTGGCCTTGCTCAGTGGGTTAAGGATCCAGCGTTGCCGTGAGCTGTGGTGTAGGTCGCAGACGCGGCTCGGATCCCGCGTTGCTGTGGCTGTGGTGTAGGCTGGCGGCTATAACTCCGATTAGACCCCTAGACTGGGAACCTCCATATGCCGCGAGTGCGGCCCTAGGAAAGGACAAAAAGACAAAAAAGAGAGAAAGAAGGAGAGAGAGAGAGAGAGGAAGGAAGGAAGGAAGGAAGGAGGGAAGGAAGAAGGAAGGAAGGAAGGAAGGAAGGAAAGAAAGAAAGAAAGAAAGAAAGGAAGGAAGGAAGGAAGGAAGAAGGAAAGAGGCAGGTATTTAAACCCAGGCAACGTGACCTCAGAGCACCATCTCATGGACACTACCTTCGTGACTGTCATCAGCGGTCTGCCGATGGTCAGAACTCGACCTGACACCCACTCTCTTTTGGGCTCCCCCCCCACCCCACAACCCTGACTCCCTGGGCACAAAGTGGCTCCTCCTAAGCCCATTCCTGTCGTACGATGACAGGACTGAGGGCTGCCACCTCAAGTCTCACTTCCTCCTGAAGCATCTGTCCCAGCCTGAGCCTCCCCACAGACACCTGCTCTTGGCTGGGTGATCCGGGTGCGCCCCACGTGGTGACCCTTCCTTTGGGGTACCTGTCTCCTCAGCAGGGTTACAGGCCCCACAGAAACAAGGCCCACCAGGTCAAAATTTCCACAAAACGATGTTTACTGATTTTGGACCTGACCTCATTCTGGGCACTGGAGACACAGAAATAAAAGATACGGTCGCTGTCCTCTGGCAGCTCAGGCTCCCGGAGCCTAATGCACGGCCACATCTTAAGCTGTATTGGATTCTTACCCAAAGGCCCACATGTGGTGCACCCTGGTGAGAAAACTACTCTCTTTCAAGTATATATTTCAGGTATCATGATTCTTTGTGGTGACCCCACCGAAAATCTGCCGGCCCCTGTGCCAGGCAGGGGCTCCTGGGGTGCCAGCCACGGGCAAACAGGCAAAACAGGCGATAGTGAGCAGTCTAGCGGTCCAGGACAGCTAATAAGGACACTTTGTTCCTCTTAGCTTTGTTGGCTCTTATGGGGACACCTCCATTCAGCCAAGTAGGATTGGAAATTTCAAAAGGTACTCTTCTAAACCAAGAGAATGGTGGGGAAATCAACACAGTAAATACCAAAGTATAAAACCAGATGAGAGGCCACGTCGAGATTTCTGGGTTGGGGATGAAATAAAGCTTTGTCAGAGTTCTCTTGGCTGAAAAGCTTCCCTGGGCACACAGGAGCCCCATCCTTCTCTGACTCACTCCGCCCTAGGCTACCCCAGGCTAGGAGGTCTTGGATTGGCCTCAGTGCAAGACGTGTGGGGGTCCTCATCCTTTCCAGAACTTTCTCTCTCTCCGCTCATTTCCCCAATCCAGCCCCCTAGATTGCCCCCTAATGATGTCTGGTTCTTTCCATGAGGCAAGTCCATCCCCAGAGTTCTCCTTCTCCCTTCAGAACACCTACATGAACCTCTGAGACACTCTGTAGACCGTCCTGAAGTCCACTTGGAAACAGTCCCCTGAAAGTCCTACTATCAATCTAACCCCCATCTCACAGGACCATCTGTCTGGTCTGAGGCCAGATGCTGGCAGCCAGATGCTGGCAGCTGGCTCTACCCCTTGGTGAAAGCTTGGCTGCTTCACTGATGGTCTTTGGCGATTTTCTAACTCTATTCTCGCTCCCAACCTCACGGCCCCAGACGGGGGACTGCGCCTCGGCTGGTCCCTGGACTTTACCTCATGCTCAGCCTCCTTTACAGATCAGACCCAAACATACACTTTTTCTGAGCCTGCAAGGTCCTGTGTCCCAGGGAAAACACAGCAGAGCCCAAGTTTCCGGACTGCGGAATATTCCCCAGACAAGGAATACCTGACCCGCTTTCTGTTCAGGGCTTCTCCTCCCTCAGTTTCCTAGGCTTGCTCTCCCGTTCACAGAGCAGCCTGCACTTAGCAAACTAGCAACAGTGGTCCCCGGGCTTGCCGTGCATCCGAATCACCTGGGGTGCTTATACAACACAGCTTAGGGGCTCCACCCCTAAGGCTTCTGGTTCAGTAGACCTGGGCGGGGGGGGGGGACTGACAGTTTGCAGGTCTAAGCCCGCAGGTGATGCTGGCGCCGCAGGTCCAGGGAACACACTTTTGAGAACCACTGAGTCAGAGTACCAAATGCCACGTATTCAGGGAAGGGAGAAATGTTCCACTTCTGTGTTCTGAAAATCATTCCAATAACCAGGTGTGGCTTGGCCAGGAATAGCAAGAGTTTGGGCTTTGAGTGAAAAGTGTTTCTGGAAAAGAGGAGGGGATAAGGTAGAGAGGCTTCTAGGAAGATGGCAGTGCCAGCGAGCTGCTGAATATACTCCATGCCAACAAATGGACAGGGTGCTGGCCAAGCAAGAGGCACACAATCCCAGGGGCCAGCCGGGAGTTCCCTTTGTGGCTCAGCAGAAGCGAACCCGACTATATCCGTGAGGTTCGATCACCGGCCTCGCTCAGTGTGTTAGGTACCTGGCGTTGCCGTGAGCTGGGGTGCAGGTTACAGACTTGGCTTGGATCTGGCGTGGGTGTGGCTGTGGCACAGGCCAGCAGCTGCAGCCCTGATTTGCCCCCTACCCAGAGAACTTCCATATGCCACACGTGTAGTCCTAAAAAGAAAAAAAAAAAGGGAAAACACTGCCAGTGGCCAGCTGCAGAGAGGGTAGAAAGCGTAGCCGGAGAGCCAATAGCTCAGGCTGATGTGGCGTCCAGAGAAGTGCCTAGGGACCAATTTTACAGGAGCATTTTCCACACCCAGGCTCAGAGAGAACCCAGAATGTGACAGAAGCCCATACCCAGTGCAGAGCAGATGAGCTGACAGCACGGCCAAGCTGCGCCCAGGCCAGCTCAACACCACCCCAGCCCCGCGGAGACGGGGAAAGCCTAGGGCTCCGGTTGGACCCCGGACCTCTTGGCAACACCAAGGATAAGTCCATATTTACTAAAAGCCGGAAATGATGCAGCACCACGAGCTCCTTGTAGCTCTCTCTCCTCCATTTATTTTAATTCTTCTTCCACTGAAGTTCTTAGGAAAGTTCCTTTTGAAAGCCCTACCCTGTGTGCGCTAGTGGTACAGCAGTGAGCGTGGCTGCCTTCCATCATTAAAACCCTACCCTCTCAAGACTAGAACTATGTAAATAATATACACAGAGAAGAAGCAAGTGGGAGAAACACTTTGAAATGTTAACAGCGCTTGTTTTAGTGTGAAACAGCCAAGACTTATTTGTTTTTTTCCTCTAGTTGCCAAATTCTTGTCTTGCGATTAAATTATTTTTATAAAAAAACACATTTTTTTGGTCTTTTTGCCTTTATGTAGAGCCACAGCCGCGGCATATGGAGGTTCCCAGGCTAGGAGTCTAACAGGAGCTGTAGCTGCCGGCCTTCGCCACAGCCACAGCAACGCAGGATCCGAGCCGCGTCTGCGACCTACACCACAGCTCACGGCAACGCCGGATCCTTAACCCACTGAGCAAGGCCAGGGATTGAGCCCGCAACCTCATGGTTCTTAGTCGGATTTGTTAAGCACTGAGCCACCAAGGGAACTCCTCCTAAAAAACACATTTTTTTTTTAAACAGAAGGAAAAAAAAAAACCTAAGCTATCTTGGTTGTGCAGAAACATAGGGATTTCTCCCTCTGCTTCTACCAGGAGGTAAGGAGAAAGCACATGGGTAGAGACCTGGGCTTGAGGGGATAATGAGAAGACTTAGAATAACTAGGCCGATTGGGGTGCGGATGAGAGCCAGCACCTCTGAGCAGTCCCTTCTGTCCTAGAGGGACTTACTTATTTTTCCAGAATCCCGACTGGATAGAAATGAGAGTGACATGGCCGACATCCCACGTGACGGCCCGTGGCGTTTGTGGGGTGATGCAGGGAGACATAAGCTGGACGGTAGAAATGGCAGATGCTTTGGAACTAGGAGACCGAGCACCTCATAAAAGCCCGAGCTGCATAAAGGCAGATCTCTAATGAAAGGCCACAGGCTTTATCCTTAGGGTGCCCCCCAAATAGTTGAAGAGTGAGTTGGAAGGAGAGAAAGGAGGCTTTGCAATGCACTGATAACATGGAGGTGGGAAACCAGCTCACAGACTTGAATTATTGCAACAGCCTAGACAGCCTGGCCCAGACCTAAAAAGATAACACTGAACAAACCCAAATACAAAGGCTTATATTTAGGCTTAAAAAAAAAAAAAGGTTATGTAGCTGAATGTCTTTTCTCCTTCCTTCTTTTCTTTCTTCCTTCTTTTTTTCCTTGTTTATCTGGATTTTGTAAAATTTCTACACTGAGCCTGTATGACTCTTAGAATAAAAAGTTCCTTAAGAAATCAAATATGATTAAAACAACTGACAGTTTGTGTTTGTGACAGTTCATATATGGCAACTGTGAGAAAAGTGCCAGATGTATCCAGAGTTAGCCAGGTGAACGACTGGGCTCCTCTCTGCCCCCATTTTTTTGGAGGGGGTGCAAGGAGCTCATGGAAAAAGCAGAAGGCATTAGAGGAGGAAAACCAAGAACTGAAGGATTCAGAGAACAAAGCCTTAAAGAAAAGGAGTGAAGAAACCAGTGGCTTTAGCCTGGAGGGAATGAAGGCTTACATGATGGCTGATGCCTCCAAATACCTGAAAGCCTTACGGTGTAGACACAAGGAAAGCAAAAATCACGTTGCTGGCTAGAGAAGGCCCAGCTAGGGCCAATGGATGGATGCAGAATGGTTCAGCAACAACAAAAAGAACTGACCGCAGTGATGAGCAAAAACGGACTGGACAGGCTCAGGAAGTACTGAGACCGTGGTCACCAGTGGCACTCCCATGCTGCAAAGGCCTTCTGTACCCCGTGTGGGGCAGGATGAGAAGACCTCGCTAGCAGCTTTAGGAATCAGCCATCTGGGCTCAACCGCTGATTTTACCTGGAACTTGAGGCAAGCACTTCCTCCTCCCAGTCCCACCCATGCAGCCCCGCCTGGAGCTTGACTCTCACCGTGGGGAGGAACTGAATTTCATAGGCATCCACGTTGCCAGGAGCTCGGGTCCACTCTGTCCGAACGGTCGTCTCCTCCAGGAGGTGCATCCTCATGCCCTCAATGGCTGGCACCTCTGCCCAGGAGAACGGGATATGAGAAGTTGCTTAGCCCCGGGCAGCCCCCCCCGCCCCTACCCTCACCATCACAGGCTTCTCCTGCTCAGGGCCAATCTAAGAGTCCATCCAGATTTCCACTCCCCTCTGGGAATGAGGCAAAGCTGGCAGAGACCCGAAGAGACCTTGGTTCTCCTGTACTGGCCCCCATCTCCGGGAACACAAAATCTCCTTAAAGGCAACTAAGGGGCCCCCCAGCCTGCTCATCAGAGATCCGAATGTCCTGCCTGCAGGCTCGGCCTGGTGGTTCTGCAGACCCTGACTCCCTATCTCTGCTGGCTGCTCCACGCCACCCCAATATATGACCCCACCCATCACTCTTCTTCCAGGTCCCTGGGCTTCTAGGCCTCAGACTCAGGCCTTCCCACTGGCTCCAGTTTGCCGGACTCTGACCAAGCACAGTGGGGAAGGCCGCCCGCTTACCTTCCCCGCAGTCCTCTCCTGCATAGCCATCCCGGCAGAGGCATCTGCCGTCCTGACACTCTCCGCGGCCGCGGCAGTCCCCGGGGCACGTCTGGATGGCACAGTCCGGGCCTTGGAAGCCCTCCACGCACACACACTGGCCTGCACGGCACAGTTCGCGGGGCCCGCAGCCCCCGGGACAGGCGCTGGTGGGAGGCTCCTCCTGCCCGCAGTCCTCGCCGCTATAGCCCACGTGGCACAAGCACGCCCCCTGCACACAACGCCCATGGCCCCTGCAGTCGGCCGGGCAGGTGCGGGTGGCGCAGGAGGGGCCGGTGTAGCCTGATTCGCACACGCAGCGCCCGTCCTCACAGCGACCGCGCCCATGACAGTTGGAGGGGCAGGTGCGGAGGCTGCAGTCCTCACCCGCGTAGCCCTCCCAGCAGGTGCACACACCGTCCCTGCACACGCCGCGCTGGCTGCAGTCGCTCGGGCACCGTCTGATGGCGCAGTCCTCGCCCTCGTAGCCGTCGTCGCACACGCAGCGCCCCTCCAGGCACTGGCCGCGACCTCGGCAGCCCCCGGGGCAGCTGCGCACGCCGCAGTCCTTGCCCTCGTAGCCTACGTCGCACAAGCACACGCCATCCTCGCAGCGGCCGCGGCCACTGCAGTCCCCAGGGCACCAACGGCTCCCGCAGTCCTCGCCTGTGAAGCCCGGGTTGCACACACAGCGGCCGTCCACACAGCGCCCGCGCCCGCGACAGTCGCCCGGGCAGGCGCGCGTGCCGCAGTCCCGGCCCGTGTACCCGGGCCAACACACGCAGCGGCCATTCTCGCAACGGCCCCGGCCGAGACAGTCTCCGGGACAGCTGCGCACGCCGCAGTCCTCACCGCTGTAGCCCGCGTTGCACACGCACACGCCGTTCTCGCAGCGCCCGCGGCCGCGACAGTCTCGCGGGCAGGCGCGCGCGCCGCAGTCGGGCCCGGAGTACCCCGGCCAGCACACGCAGCGGCCGTCCTCGCAGCGGCCCCTCTGGTTGCAGTCGCTTGGGCAGCTGCGCACGCCGCAGTCGTCCCCGCTGTAGCCGGCGTTGCAGATGCATTCGCCGTCTTCGCAGCGCCCGCGGCCCCGACAGTCGCGGGGGCAGGTGCGCGTGCTGCAGTCCTCGCCCGCGTACCCGGGCCAGCACACGCAGCGGCCGTCCACACAGCGCCCGCCCTCCCCACAGTCCCACGGGCAGCTCCGCGAGCCGCAGTCTTCACCAGTGTAGCCGGGGTCGCAGACGCAGCGCCCGTCCTCGCAGCGCCCCTTCTGGCTGCAACCTCGGGGGCAGCTCCTCACCGCACAGTCCTCGCCAGTGTAGCCGGGGTCGCAGACGCAGCGCCCGTCCTGGCAGCGCCCCCTCTGGCTACAACCTCGGGGGCAGCTCCTCACCGCACAGTCCTCGCCAGTGTAGCCGGGGTCGCACACGCAGCGCCCGTCCTCGCAGCGCCCCCTCTGGCTGCAACCTCGGGGGCAGCTCCTCACCGCACAGTCCTCGCCAGTGTAGCCGGGGTCGCACACGCAGCGCCCGTCCTGGCAGCGCCCCCTCTGGCTGCAGCCCCGAGGACAAGACCGCAGACTGCAGTCCTCACCAGAGAAGCCCGCCCGGCACATGCACACTCCCTTCACGCAGCGCCCGCGGCCGTTGCAGTCCCCGGGACAGGAGGGCCAGCTACAGCTGGGGCCGGTGTAGCCAGGGAAGCACGCGCAGCGCCCGCGGACGCAGCGACCTTGATCGTTGCAGTCATCTGGGCAGGACCTGGCGTCTGACGGTGGAGAGGAGGGGGGCGCCACAGCCTCTGTGGGGTCGGAGCAGGTGGGCCCACCCCAGCCTGGTTCGCAGGAGCAGGCACAGCGACTCAGGTCAAATGCGCCATGGAGACTGCAGAGGCTCCGAACATCTGTCTGGCCTGGAGCAAGAAAGAGAGGGGAGAGGCTGAGCCGGCCTTGTGCACCTCTAATCCTCTGAGTCGGCCCCTCCAGCAGGGCCAGGCTCATTTCCTACCCCATCTTAGTTTCCCGCTGTGACTTGTCAATATGTGTGGCCTCCCAGTGCCCTAACAGGCTGGAGAGGAGAGGGCTGGCATCCGGTCAGGCGGCTCCTCTCAGAGCTGTGCCCTGGGTGGCACTCACCACCCCCAAGGGGAAGCCAAGGCTGCCTTTTTCTTTATTCTCTCTTTTTTTTTACTTTTATTTTTTGCTTTTTAGGGCTGCACCTGCAGCATATGGAGGTTCCCAGGCTAGGAGTCCAATCAGAGCTGTAGCTGCTGGCCGACGCCACAGCCACAGCAACGCGGGATCTGAGCCGTGTCTTCAACCTACACCACAGCTCACGGCAACGCCAGGATCCTTGACCCACTGAGCGAGGCCAGGGATCGAACCCGCAACCTCACGGTTCCAAGTCGGATGTGTTTCCACTGCACCACGACGGGAACTCCAAGGCTGCCTTCTTCTCATTCATTCCAGGGCCCTTTGTAGACTAGCGATGCCGACCCAGGCCTAAGCCACTTTACCTTCCTCCCTTTCTGTGCCCCTTCCTGTGCCCTCTGCTCACCTGTGCCGGCCTGAGCAGCAGCAGGACAACAGCCCCCAGTGCACTGCTCCTTGAGCCCCTTCACCAGCTCCTCCAGGATCTCCAGCCGGACTCTCAGGGCCTGTACCTCTGAAGCAGGGACAGGGGGCTCAGTGCCCGGGGGACAGCCGCAGCCTGCCGAAGGCGGCAGGTTAATGCGGTGGGTGAACACCACCTGCTTCTCCCCTCCTGCCACCGTGTGCTCATAAAGCTGAGAAGAAGGGCTTCCCCCTCCTGGCTGGGGAGGGGGCCGTGGGGCTGGGAGCGTCACATTGGACCGTGGCGAGAAAGGCCCTGCTCTGACCGTGCAGAGCAGCACCAGGAGGGCCAGGCTGGAGGTGAGGGAAGATTGCGCTGGCATCATTCAGGAGGCTGCAGAGAGAGGGCAGTGTGAGAGCAGCTTCACAGAGAAGGAGACAAGACAGATGCCCGCCCCCCTTTTCCCAACACACACACACACACACACCAGTAGTCCCACCACCCACAACTAATCTACCCGACTCACATGTATGAAAAGTCCACATTCAGCCCGACCTTAACGGATGCCCTCCTTGGGCAGATTTGGTCTCAGCATATGGAAGGAAGTTCCCGGGCCAGGGATCGAATCTGAGCTGCAGGTGCAGACCTATGCCACAGCCACGGCATCTGCCGCTTGCGGCAATGTCCAATACTTAACCCACTGAGCGAGGCCAGGAATCAAGCTCGTGTCCTCACAGAAATGATGTCAGGTCCTTAACCCAATGAGCCACAACAGGAACTCCCCCATCAGCTGTTATGTGAGCCCACAAACCTCCTGTTTCCACTGTAAATGTGCAAGGAGAGACAGAAGAGAATAGGCTCCAGGGGACTGCAACGCACAGTCAAGAGTTGAGATTTACTCCCGCAGGCACCCATCTAGGTACCTTCATCCAGATCCATGACTTTAATTTCCAAACTGCATCCCAATGTACAAACTCTCTCCTCTTAACTCCGAGCAATATATCCAGCCTCCTATTTGACATCCCCTCCTGGGCACCTCAAATTCAGTGTCTAAGACTGAAGTCGCCATCATCCTTCCTGGCCCATCCCCTGAGTGTTCTCTGCTGCATCTCACAGCCCAACAGCCCATTCAACACCACCGTATTTCATCATATTGACCCATACTGTCATAAACATCTCTTTAATTTGCTTACGTCTCTCCCTCTAAGCAGCCTTATAGTTCAAGCTACCATCTACTTTTTGCCGGACAACTGCAATTGCCTCCTGGCTGGTCCCTCTGCTTCCATTCTTGCCCCTTACAATATTGCAAATACAACTAGGATGTCCCTCTCCCCCTAAGAACTCTTAAGTGTCTCCCAAGTTCTCTTCAAACACTGACAGATGGCCCTGCATCATCTGGCTCCTCCTGACCTTTTCTCTTGTGACATTTTCCTCCCTCTCTGCAGGGCAGTCCCTCTGCCCTCGAATCCCTCACACTCTTCCCAGCCCCAGACCTTTGTATCTGCCCTTCCCTCTTTGTGGAATGTTTTCCCCTTTTCTCTTGGCTTCCTCACCCTTCAGGTCTCAGCCCCACATCACTTCCTCAGGAAACCTTTCCTGCCCAGGTCAGGTTCTCCCTAGCGTATGATATCACAGTATCATGCAACCCTCATTTGTAGTATTTATAACTATTTACAATCATGTATTTATTTGTGGGATTATTTTTATTACTTTCTTGCCCACACTCAACCTTGCCTGCTAGACTGGGGGCAGGCATAGCACCTGTTCTTTACTTGGCTGCTGTATCCTGGCATCTGGCACATCGATGCTCAATAAATATTTATGGACTGTATAGATATTTTGTCAATTTACATTGTTCAACTTAAGCCTGGGACTAGCATCGAGGCTGGAACCAAGGACAGGACCAAGGTCAGGGCTAGGACCACGGACAGTGTCTGGGACTGAAACTTGCTGAGAAACAGCAGCTGGGGCAGCTGCGGAGCAGGGAGCAGACCAGGTGTGGATCCTGGCAGGGCTGCGCGATGCAAGCACTTTGGAAAACCATTTGGCACAATCTATCAAACCTACTAGAGCCATAATGCAAACCCTATGACTTGGCAGTTCCACTCTGAGAAATATACCTACCACAGCAGCGCTGCTCATAATAGCCCCAAACTGGGAACCAGCCAAATGTCTCACACCAGTAGAATGGATTACATGCTCAGTGGAATAAAATAAAACGAGAACAAGCTACAGCTATAGGCGATAACGTGGATGGGACTCACTCACATGGGGTGAAGCAAAAGAAGTCAGGCACAACAAAAAAAACGTACTGTAACATTCTATATCATATAAAGTTTGAGTCTAGTGATTAATCAGTGGCTAACCACAACATTAGCAGTAAACCGGTAGTGTTGCAAGTCGGAAGAGTGGCAGTCTTGGGGGAGTAGCGACCAGAAGAGGCAAGGTGGGGGACTTCTGGGATGCTAAGAGCACCTTGTTTCTTAAGCTGGGTGCTGGTCACTCAGCTGCATCTGCTGGTGGAATCCACTAAGGCAAGAACTGGGAAGCGAAGGGAAACAAAGGTTGGAGAGGAAAGGTGGTAGGGCGCTTGGGGTGAACCAGGACGGGGGGCTACGGTAACAGAAGAGCGTGGAGGGGGTAGATCTCGGTTCCTTCAGGCAAAGGGTTAAGGACAGCAAGTGCCCAGTTCTTCCAGACCAGGGAGGCTGGAGCGGGAAGGAGGCAGGGTGAGTGGTGGAAACGCTGGCGGCTGAAGGGCACGGACAGTGACTGGCACCTCCCTGCAACACTCACCCACTTCCTGGCTTGCTACTCTTTTTATTTGGCTGTGTCCATGGCATATGGAAGTTCCCTGACCAGGGATCAAACCCGCACCACAGCAGTGACCCAAGACGCTGCAGTGACAATGCTAGATCCTTAACTTGCTGCCACGGGAGAAGCCCCTGGCTTCCAACTCTAAAATCCTCTTCTGAGTTTGACAAAAAGGAGTTTTCATGGCCACCCCGCCCCCTGTCCCAGCCACCATCCCACGAGAGATGGAAGGGGAGCTGGCCAACAGGGATGAGCATTTCCACACCGAGAGGCACCCTGCCCAGCGAAGGCCAGACAGAGAGGCCCGGCAGGCAGACAGCTGAACTTCCCTGGGCCCCTCAGCCCTTCTCTCAGCTGGGAGTGAGGTGGGCTCAGACCCACCTTCAGATCCTGCTGACCCGTGTCTAAGGCCATGCACACCACCCGGGACAGGCACACACAGATATACGTACACATACAATTACACTCCTGTGCGCTCATCCACACACACAAATGTGAACACCCTACTCGTATATATATGCTCGTATTTATTCAAAGAAGCCTGCATCTTTGCAGGTTCACATATTTGAGTATGGGCGTGGCCATGCACACGTGCGCGCGCGCACACACACACACGCACACACACAGCTCACATATTTGAGTATGCACACGCGCATACCACACACACAATCTCCTCTTCCTATTTCTTCCCCACCCAGCTGGTGGGTGATGCCTAAAAAAGCTGATTTCTCACTGGTTCGAGGGCAGCTGTGTGAGTCAAAGGCCTTAGCTGGGAGGAGGGGAACCACACAGAAGGCCCTTCTCCAGTGGGGAGCAGCGGACACGGGGTGCCCCACACCCCTGGGGGACTTTGGGCACTGTCCAGTACCCCCCCCCTCCACAGCAGGATCCTGCATCTTTCCCCGCGTGGTAGGGGGTAAGGGGGGTTGTCTCTGCAGCAAGCAGAAAAGCAGGAAAGCAGTGAACTGGTCTGAGAGGAGAGGCATGGCTCCCATAGGCCACAGCCCCCGAGCCTCCTTCCCCAATCCCCTCTCCTGCCCAGTCTCTGCTGTCCCCACAACCCCAACTCCCAATTCTTGGAAGAATTCCACACTTCTGTCAGCACCAGGAAAGCAGAGAATGTAGGTGTCCCCTGTGTTTTCCACTCATCACGCCCCCCACCGCTGCATCTGGGGTGCTTTCTGCAGGGGGGAAGTGGCCTCACTCTCTCGGCATCCTCCCCACAGTTGGAGGGCTGGCAGGGATGGGGGCACCTTCCCAAGCTGTGACTCAGCGGGCCGGGTATTCGTGCTGTGGCCAATTTTGACACTTTGCTCATCAGGGACTCCAGGTCCCAAGAGGTGGAGGGAGGGGCTGGCTTCCACCAGGGGATGTCCCAAAGGTGGGGGGTTTGGGGCCCACCCCCATGCTTCCCCCTGCCCCTCATGCCACAAGAGAAGTGAAGGTAAAAAGGTTCCAGGACCGTGAGATAAAGGAGGGAGGTGAGGGAGGGTTCCAGATATTTGGTTGAAAGCAGGTGGCCAGGGGGCACCAGGAGCGAGGCAGCTGGAAAATCGGGAGGCCCTGTATTCTGGGAAGATAATGGGCCCGAGAAATAGGAAAATTAAGAAAGAGAATTTCCAGACCCCCCAGGAAAGAGTCCGGAGGCGGGGGCAGTGAGAGACAGGAAGGCAGGTTCTGGTCCCGCACAAGTGATCAGGACTGAGCGAAAAGAAGTCTTGAGGAACTGAGGTGCTGGGTCCCCGGGGATTTGGACACTGGGCCAGGGGAAGAGGGGAGGGGGCTGAGGCTCCGGGAAGTGGGTGGGGATTGGAAGTGGACGGACGGCAGCTGGGATGTTTCCGTGTTTCCGAGTTGCTTCCCAGTAGTTCCTCTCAGTTCCACTTCCAGTTGTTTCCAAGCCATTAAATTCTTTCCAGGCGAGATAAGGGTCCCGCCCGTCCCACCCAGGGTGTGTCACGTGTAGGGGGGGGTCAGACGGACAGGAGCAGGGCGAGCCTGGAAGGCGGAGGAGCAAAGACGGAGCCCCTGTGCCCCTGGAGGCACCTCTCAGTCATCTCGGCCCCGCCGAACAGTGAGTCATGGGTGCAAAGCTCTCCGCCAAGAACAAGTTTTAGGATCCTCTTTGCAGGCTCCGGGCCCTTCCCAGACCCGGGAGTCCTGACTCTGTTCCATTTTAGCATTTTCTAAAGGCTCGGTGTCCCCAGACCCTCCTCCTAGCTTAACAGCGCACGTGCCGCCTGCCACCAGGCAGTCCCCGTCTGGATGCGCAAAGACGCCGGAGCTCGGGCTCCAGCCGCTCCAACCGGGGCACTTGGGGTCCCACCAGCACTCTCCTCCTGAGGCTCGGCCGGCCCCTGGTTTCTCCCAGCCCGGCGCCTCCAGAGCCCAGCGCCCTACCTTACCTTACCGACCGCCACCTCCACCTTGGTGCCACCACCGGGTCCTGTCCGGACCCCAGCACTCCACGCACCCACCCCCCCAGACACACCCTCCAGAGGGACTCAGTCCCCAGTGCGCGGTCCTATGTCCTCTGCCCCAACGTGAAGTCCCTGCTCGGGGAGGCTCTCCTGCTAACCTTCACCTGGGACGTGGGGCTAGAAGACCCCACGTCTGCCTGCGCTTCCCTCCGCCTCCGGAGAGCAGTTCCTTACCTGGGTGACCGGCGGCCGCAACGCCTCTGCACCTGCTCTGTCCCCGACCTTGGGGAGGGGGCGCTCCGGGCAGGGTGGGTGGGCGTCCTCGGCAGCCTGGGCTCCCTGGATGTCCCCTTGCTCGTTCCCTGCAGCAGGGGCTCACTGAGCGGCGACCCGACCGTCGATCTGGGCAGCGACAGTGAGGAGGAGGGAGCCTGCAGCGGCAGGCGGAGGAGAAGGGGAGGGCCGGCACGGGGTCGGGGGGCGGAGAGAGGGCAGGCCCTCCCCGCCGTGGCCAGTGC
Source organism: Catagonus wagneri (assembly GCA_004024745.2). Lineage (NCBI taxonomy): Eukaryota > Metazoa > Chordata > Mammalia > Artiodactyla > Tayassuidae > Catagonus > Catagonus wagneri. The sequence continues at coordinate 11,913,759 of PVHT021183524.1, read as the reverse complement.
CGCCCCTTCTCTCCTCCCTGTCTGGGATCACGGAGTCCGAGGACACCCTCATCTCATCCCCTCCAGCCGTGGTCTGACCTCCCACGACCTCTCCTTATCCCATTTTGACTCTCCTTCCTCACCCTATTTTTCTTGCCCAACTTGAGAGCCCCCCGCATCCCTTAGGCCATTTCCCCACCACCACCATTTCCCCACCTGTTGCTCCTGCTCTCTGACCTGTTTTCTCCTCTCTTCCAACACCCTTCCCCACGGCCAACCCCCTTCCCCCGACATAGCCTCCCTCGCACACCCCCTTACAGTTGCTCCAGCTTGGATCTTGCCGGCTGTCTGCTGCCCAGCACCCACTCCTTCATCCCCCCACTAGTCGTCTGGGCAGGGAGCGGAGGAGGGGTGGCATGAGAAAGACCCCCTCCCAAGCTTAAGTCCCTCTCCAACATGGGCCCCCTTCCCGGACTCCTTGTCCCCCCACCTCTGCCCCTGCGCAGCCCGTTGCTTCCACCTGCCCTCTCTCTTCTGTCTTCTTGGCTCGCCCGCCCTGTTCCCGAGCCCTCTCTCCCTGGCTGTACTGTTCAGTCTACTTCTGGTTCTCAGCTCAGGATCAATGCCCCCTTTTCATTCTCCCACCTCAGCAAATTCCTAGAGAAATGGCAGCTGAGAGTTGCGTGCTGCTGGACAAGGGCTTGGCTGAACACTTGGGAAAGAATTTGGGGTTCAGGGGAGATGGAAGAGAAGCCTGAAAGTTAGGAAGGTTGAGGGATGGAGAAAGTGCTGGGGGGGGGTGGGGCACACGTGGCGGTGAAGTTGTGGAACGTGGAAGGGTGGTGCGGGGAGCAGAGGGCTAGAGGTCGCTCTGATCTCAGGAGAGACAGGAAGACAGACACCCGAGGGCAGGGTGGCAGACACTGCATCAGGCTGCTGGGCTGTTTCTCTGGCCTCATTTTCCCATGTGCTTTGCTACCCTGACAAGCGGCTGAAAAATCTTTTGCCAGGTAAGGAAAACCTTACCCCTGGGCGGGGGCGGCGAGACCCCCCGCCCCAAGTCTCACACAGAGACACACTTGCCACCCAGGCACAATCCTCACCATCGAGGAATAGCTTGGCCAGGTCATAGGTCACGAGTGAAAGGGACGTTCAGGAGCCTGCACGTGTCTTGTCTGACGCTGTGGCTTGGGTTGGGGCACAGGTGTCTGCACCCGGGTCAGATCCCCGTCGTGGGTGTGGGGCGTCCCTGGGCCAGGGCAGGCCAATACTGCATGTGGCTGCGCCATACGCCCCATGAGCTCCCGGTGGCCGAGGGCAAAGGCTTGCATGCGCTCTCGCGTGGGTGCCCCCGTGTATGTCTGGGTGTGTGTGTGTGGCTGTTTTTTTCCTGGCTTTGATGGGGAGGATGAAGTCAGCATCTTGGATGGAGCTGGGCTCGACTTCCTTCCTCTGCTTTGGCCCGAAGCCCTCAGAGCCTGGACTAGGTAAAGCGCTCCTCAGACCTCCAGGCAGGGCTTGGGGAGGTGGATGCGAGGGCAAAGGAGGGCCTGAAACAGCATTACGTGGAGAGCAGGCTGCACAGAGAACGCATTTCCTCTCATTGGCCCTGGAGGGAAAGAAGCAAGAGCAGGGAGGGTGGCCCTGGGGTGTTTTGAAGTCCACTGCTGGGGAGAGCAGGGATGCCCAAGTCAGAGGAGGGTGCTGGATTCCAGACGTTTACAAGCTTACAAGGCGTTTGAAGAAGCCACTGGAGGCTTGACAGACATAATTCTAATTCCAAGTTCTGAGATAATTCTTATCTAAAATTTGATTTTCACTCTGGCTTTTGGGCTCTTGAAGGAGCTCATGTCTTATATACATGTCAGCATTTTATGAGAAAAGCACCAAGCCTTGCTTCGAGCAGATGCCTTGTAAATGCTTGTCAATACAAGGACTGGGAGAAGGACGTGGCCAGGGCCTATGCCAGGGAGCCCCAGCGTGAAGGCTGGGAAGTCCCGTGCTCAGAGCTGGGTCGCCTTTGCCAGGGTGTCCTAGGGGATGGGCAGAAAGGCTGGGGTCCCGTCAAGAACTGTCCACATGCTCAGGTGGTCCTCTGAATCCCCAGCCCTGGCGTCTGCAGCTCTGGGCCTCCACCCTTGAACGAGCCTCCCGGCTCCTGTTCTAACCTCAGGAGGATAAGGCCTAAAAGGTACAGCAAGGAAGGAGAGGAGGAGCCGAGGAAGACGAAGAAGAGTAAGGGCAATTAAGGGCAAGGGCCTGAAGGATGGAGAGAGGGAGCGAAGTGAGGCCAGGGGCTGCGATCCAAGGAAGCAGTCCCGGAGAGAAGATAGAAAACAGTTGTACTGGGCTTCCGTTTACAAAGCGCTTTCCTACACTGCGTGTTTTATTAATCCCACTTTGTGCTGAGGACATGGAGGCTTGTTGATGTGAAGGGCCTTGTCCCAGACTTTGCCAGTGGGGTCGAAGGTGGGTCTCGGCCCGGTTTTCTGATTCCACGGCCTGTATTCCTTCCCCTCCCCCAAGAACAGCCCTGCAAAGATCAATGACGATGACTTGGGGCGGAAACACAGGGAGGGGCCCCTGGAAGGACCTGTTTGAGAAGGATGGATGGGGGATCTGGACTTTCGAAACTTCTTCCTGCATCCAGTTATTATGCAGACGGAACGGGAAGAAACTGTCAAGCACAAGGGGAGGCAACACTCCACTACTGAGATTTGGGGACGGGGAACATGGAGAGAGAAGCCTGAGCCTGAGGCAAGAGATGGCGGAGAGCTAAGAGGCCGGGGCTGAAGAGGAGGCAAGAGAGCCACAGATGGACGGACGGGTCTTGACCCCTTCAGACGTCCTTTGCCGGAGACACGGGCGTGCGAAGGAGGGAGGAGGGAGGAGGGAGGACATTTCTATCTGGTGACAAAAGAAAGTCACACAATTATTTTGTTCTCTGCTCTGGGGCGGGTGGGCGCCCGTATTTACCAGAGGGACCGAGGTCGCTGTGGCAACCACACATCTGGGCCCCGGAATCCAGATGTGCTGTATCCAGAAGCCATAGCAGAACGATGAGGCAAACGTGTTGGGCTCTCCAGTCCTGGCCCCGCAGCTGGGAAGAGCAGAGAGGAGCAGAGCGGGGAGGTGAGGGCAGAGGGGGGCCGGGGGAGGAGGAGAGGGCCCGGGCCGGGGAGGAGAGAGGAAGTCAAGGAGGGGATGGGCATGTGGACAGAAAGTGGAAAGGGCAATGGAGAGGGGCCGCATGACGGGGAGGAGGCGCAGGCACCGCAGCAGGAGGAGGCGAGAGGAGAAGACGGAGAAGAAAGGGAGCAAAGAGCGAAGCGGTGGGGGAGGAAGGAAAAATCTAGAAACGGCAAAAAACTGAGAGGAGAACGAAGAATCAAGGGTCCAAAAGAGAAGGTGATGACTCGCAGTGGGTGGAGGGCAAAGAAAGGCAAGAGGGAGAGACAGTGGGTCAGGGGCGCTAAGCGCAACAAAAGGCAGGTTCCGAGGAAGGAAAGTCGCAGAACAGAAAACGATGGCCTGAGCCAGGAAGGGGCCAACAGGAGGTGCAGGAGTGACAGGGGCCAGCACGCCTTCGAAGGGGCTGTGGGAGAGCCGCGGTCCCCGGAGACAGCGGCCCAGCCCGACCTGCCTTCGCCCTCCGTGGACACTCCCTTCTCCACCTCCCCCAGCCCTTCCCGCCGCCCGTCCCCTCGGCCAAGAGTCTGGGCCCCAGTTCACCCCACAGTGCCAGCTGCCCCCCGGCACGCTCCCCAGAGGCTCCCAGTCTGAGACGCCAGCACTTCACTTTCCCGAGCTGGGGTCAGGAAAGAGCAAAAGCGAGGGGACAGTGAAAGTGATGGACTCGGGTGGGATGCGAGTAGAGCAGGGAACAGGACGATGGAGAAGAGCGGAGCAAAGAACACGACGATGGAGAGGAGCGGAGAAGAGAACAGGATGATGGAGACAAGCGGAGCAGAGAACAGGACGATGGAGACGAGCGGAGCAGAGAAGAGGACGATGGAGACGAGCGGAGCAGAGAAGAGGACGATGGAGACGAGCGGAGCAGAGAAGAGGACGATGGAGACGAGCGGAGCAGAGAAGAGGACGATGGAGACGAGCAGAGAACAGGATGACGGAGACGGACTGAGGAAGGAGCAGGGATGAGCGCAACGTGTCTCCACAACAGGCCGGCACTGCAGACACTGCCTTTCACCTCACATCAGGAGATGGAGAGCGGCACCCCCATTTTACAGATGAGGAAACTAAGGCTCATTTTAAGGACACCCACTAACAGAAGGCAGAGCAGGGACTCTAACCCACGTGCTCTGCCTCCAAAATCCTTGTTCTCCTGCACTCGCTGCCTGGATGAGGCTGGATGAGGCTCGAGGGACCCTGGGACAGGAAGTGCTGGCGGGGGAGCCAGGGCTGCCCTCCGGAGGGAGGCGAGGCCTAGTTCCTGGGGGCCTTAGTTCCAGGTTGCCATAGTTACTTGGTCTGTTTTCATCCCAAACACAGTAACAGGGAAGGGGGGAAGCCTGGCTGGACACGTGAGGTTCTTCCCCTCCTTCAGGCCTGGGCTCACGGCCCGGGCGGCCCCTGTCCAGTCATCTGGGCGTGGAGCCCAGGCCTGGCCCACACCCTCCCGCTGACCCAGGACACCCCTGCGGGGCCAGGCCAAGGTGACGCTGGACAGGAGCCACTGGCGGGGAGCCCCACAGGTTGAGTGAGACTTGGCCCCTCAGCCTCTGTCCTGTTCCTCTCCCGCCTAATTAGAAAGCACAGCCTTTTCTGATGGTCCCACTCTTGTCCCTTTCTTTCAACTGGACTCTCAAGCCTCTGTCCCCTCCAGTTTAGGACTAAGACGTCCCTCAAGGTCCCACTTCCCTCCATACACTGCCCCCTTCTCCACTGCGGCTCCTCCTTTCTGGGCTCGCAGCCCCTAGGCCCAGCTCTGTTGTTTGTTCGAGGGGCTCGGTCCTGGACAGCAAAGGGGGAGAACCTGCTAGAACGCAAGGGACCCAGGGAGGCTGCTCACCCTGAAGGGGTGGGGCCCTATCCTTCCTGTTTACTCAGACACATTCCAGGATCCCAACCTCTATCCTGCCACACCAGGGGACACCCGTCCCCTGCTCCCCCGCCACCGCCGGACACCAGACATCCCCGTGCTGCCCGCCGGGGTGGGGGGGGGAGATAAGGGATGACGCGAGGTCTGCGATCGCACGCCCACCCCGCCCCAGAGCCAGCTATGTCTTCGGCACTCGGTTCTCTGAGGCACTGACCCTGTCGAAGCCACTTTGCCCCAAATCCCCCATCAAGAGCCAGGAAGGCAGCCACCATTCATTCCTTCAACTCCCTCCAAGCTGTTTATTTAAAAATAAAAAAGAAGGTACGCCCATACCTACACCTGACCTCCGTCCACCATGCCTCCTCTACTCCCGGGAACTAGCTCCTAATGTAAAAAGTGCCCTTGTCCCGCCTGGGGACTCAATTCCCACCCCCCAAACAGACAAAACAGTAAAGAGTATACGGGAGTCCATCCCTGCCCCCCAAACTCAACCGCACTGGACACCCTCAGAGAGAGAGACAGGGACTGGGCTTCACAGAAATGACCGTAGCCCCTTATTCCAAAAAGGGGTGAAAAGAGGCAAATTTCTCCTCCCTCCAAATAAGTGCTCAGCCCCCACGCCCCGTCTTTCCTTTACCAATTGCCCCAAGCCCGGGGATCAGGAAGATTCGAAACTGTTCCGCTTGGACCCCACCCCCCGCCCCAGGCTGAGCCAGTGTGCGTCAGAGAGGTCAGGGGTGATTGAGGTAGAGGGGCTGACGGGCGGCCTGGCGGGCCCGGCTGGCTGCGGAGACTGGCAAGGGGCCGCCTGTGGCATTGCCCGGGGTTGAGGCGGGCTGTTTTCGGAGCGAGGGGGGCACCGTGGAGGTCTTGATGTGAATCACCCTGGTGTCCATGACCTCACACTCGATCTGCATCATCTCCTCATAGTCCCCCGGGGGCCCCCGGCCTGACAGGGTCTCTGTGAGGGCAGGGTTAAGGAAGAGGAGAGGTGGTGGCGCAGAGGGGGCGGACGGGGAGGAGAGGGCGAAGGCGGGAGGCAGAGCCCAGTGGGAGGTAAAAGAGAGGAGGGACGGAGCGGGTACGAGGAGGAAGAAAAGAAGTAGGAAAAGAAAATGACGTTGAGTATGAGGTCACAGGGAAGAGGACATCAAGAGAACAAAAGGAAGTAAGAGTCCGGCAGGTTCCCAGCCCACCCCTCTGCGCCCAGCACCCCAAGCACCTTCGCCTGCGGGGGACCCACGCTCTCAGCTCCCTCCCACCAGTCTCCTGGGCTTTCCCTTCCTCTCCACCCATCTCCGGCTCCTTGCTCAAGCATCTAGCCTCACTCGGCCGCTCCTCTCCCCATTTCCCGCTCCAGTCCTCACGCAGGATGTCCCCATCAGAACTGTCCCTCCTCAATTTCAGGCCCCGCCCAGCAGCGACGGACGAAGAATTACCGTTGGGGGCCATGGCGGGCATCACCAGGGACATCTTGGGCCGAGACGTCTTGTTGTGGCTGATGGCTGGGAGCAGCAGGTGGTCCTGAGAAACACAGGGGCCCGGCCGGGGCGGGGGTGGAGGAGAGGAAAGGCCAGGCTCCCCGGCCCTGCTCCACAGCCCCGACCCGCAGGCAGACTGCCGGGGAGCCGGGGGCGGCGGGATGCGGCCAGGAGGAGAGACTCACCCTGCGGAAGGAGACGACGTAAAACGTGTCTTCTCGTCGGTCAATCGCATCCAGGAACTCCGGCTGCGAACGGTCTGGGTGGCGATACAGCTGCAGTTGGCCCACGGCATCCCTGGGCGGGTGAGGGGACAGGATTTGTGAGGGACTAAGCCCAGTGCCCCGTTCCCACTGGGGAAGGGGACAAGAATGAGAGAGGGCAGTTCCTGGGGGGACAGAGCTCTTTAGAGCTTAACGAGTAAGCACCCCCAAGACTCACCTTTCTGGGGGCCCAGGGGGTTGCGTGGGGACTGCTGCCTTAACTGGGGGTGACTTCTTCCGCAGCTGAGACTTCTGGAAGGAGAGGTATCTAAGGATTTGAAGAGGGTGAAGGGAAAAGGGAAAGAGACAGACGGCCCGTGGAAGCCGACGTCGCCTCACCCCCCCTTCCACCGTCCCCACACCACAGCGAGACACCCACAAAATCCCCTGGACATTCAGCCCTTGTCCGCTGGGGCCTCCCTTGAACCAGCGCCGCTGCCTCCTACCTGCCTCTCCTGCGCCCGCTGCGGGATCTTCCGCCGGCCTCTCTGGTGCCGCTGGACCCAGCCGCTCAGCTCGTCAGCAAGCCTGGGGAAGCAGAGGACGGGAGCACCTCTGTGCCGGGCCAAGACTCGCACCCTGTGGTCCGCACGCAGGGGAGGAGACGGCACGGAGAGCCAGCGCCTCGGCCAGCGAGGACGGCCGGGCCGCCGGCGGAGGGCCCTCGGGACAGCAGCGAAGACGCCCCAGTAGTGACTCCCCCGCACCTCAGGGACTCGGTTCGGTTGAAGTGGCGGCAGTCAGAGGAGAGGAAGAGCTGGTCCAGGTCTCTCAGCAGCAGCTCCTTGGCACCCCCAGGGAAGGCCGTCAGGTTCCTGGAGCGAAGCAGGGAGGAGGCGAGGACCAAGGCTGCCTGGCACCGGCCCCATCAGCTCTCCGCAAATGGAGAGATAACCTTGGGGGGTGGGAGACCCACTCAGCACCCCCAAAACGGGGCCCTCTGCTTACCTGAAACTTGGCCGGCCTGTGGGGCTGGGCTGGGGCTCCTCCGGGCCCTGGGAGGGCCGCCGGGGGGGATCGGCCGGCTCCTGTGCTGAGAATGCCAGCAAGTGTCTCCGTGGTCGAGGCTCTTCTCTGCTCATCCGAGGAGAGGCGGGCGCCCGGGGGGGCTCACTGATGCTGCGGGCAGGGAAGGACGGAGCGCGAGGAAGAATCCCAGCTTTACGGAGGGGCTGGATCAGAGCCAAGGCTCTGCAGACATCTGCCTGTTTCCAACCTGTCCTGTAAGACTGCACCTCTTCCTCTGCAGGACGGGACGAGAACAGTCCCTACCCACAGCGCCAGAAAACACGAGGAGAGGACAGGATTCACCCAGGGCCCAGAATTCGGGAGGCACTTAATAGTCACTATTTTTATCAATGTTCTCACTACCATCCACTCCAGGACATACCATTTATGAGAGAAATGATGGAATGAGAAGGGCCTGGCTGTGCACACCAGCAGTGCCAAGGACACCCAGAGCTGTCTGTGTGTAAGTGAAATGAAAGGGACGGTGCCAAAGCAGGCAATCGGGCTCTATCCAGAAGCTTCTGGGGCGGGGGGTGGGGCGGGAGGCGGGTCTCACCTGACAGGCCCGAAGTTGAAGGCGATGAAGAGGAGGAAGACCATGATGCAGACCACCTTCCTGTTTCCAGACCCCAGCCTGAGCTCGCTGTTCTAAGAGGAGAGAAAGAGAGAAGCCGGAGAGGGTGAGTCACCCCTGGGGCCCAGGGCTCCCGCTGGGCTCCCGAGGACAGCGGGTCCCACCTCAGCCAGCAGGGCCTCCAGCCGCCGGCGGAGGGCAGCGTTCTCCCGCCGGAGCTGCTGGTTGTCGGCCAGCACCGCCTGCAGCCGCGCTTCCAGCCCCTGCAGATACTCCTTCTTCTTCCTCCGGGACTGGCAGGCCGACTCCCGATTCTTGATCATTCGCTGCTGCCGCTTCAGCAGCTTGGCCTAGGAACAGAGGGTCAGAGAGAGTGAAAGCGGGGGGGGGGCGTACCCCGAACCCCAGGAGGCCACCCACCTGCCTTCCCAACCCCCACCTGCAAGGCCAGAGGGGGCCTCTCCCTCTGCACTAGAACATTTTAGGGAAAAGTCCTCTCAACCGCCCCCAATCCTGCGGCTTAAGAGCTGAGGAAGTCAGACTGCAGGAGGAACTTCCTCCACCCCGGTTCTTCGTGGAACCTCAGTTCCTTTCCCTGATGAGCGACCTTCCTCCTTCTCAGTTCTCTGTTTTAGGACCCAAAGTTTAAGCTTGCCATAATTAAGGAACAGTGTACCTGGTGTTCCCCGCAGTCTGACTCCCCTGCCTCGGATGGGCTAAGACCAACACCACCTACAGTGACGGCAAACCTACAGATCCTAAAACCACACAGAGGTGATACTCCTACTTAAAAGGGGTCCGCTCTGACCTTCAGGATCATCTCAGGGGCCTGCTTCCTTTCGGCTCCTTTTTCAGTCCACAGTTCTCTCTGATGAGTTCTCTTCCCTTCCCGTAGCTGGCCCTGCTTCTCCCCTCCCTGCACTTACATCCACCTCGGGTGGGCAGGAGTTCCCAGGCAGAGGAGCTGGAACGATGCTCTTCCTCTCGGGCCGAGGAGCAGGCGGGGTCGGTCCCTCCGGCTGGACTCGAATAGCACCTTGGATGAGGACAACTGGGCTCACTGCAGCAAGAGGACAGGAGTTCAGAGAGCTGACAGTCCAGCGGGTGCCTTGTGTCCACACCCACAGCTGAGCACCCAAGGGCCGGGAGTCTCAACAGCTATAAGCTCCCTGAGACGGTCAACCCGGTCCGCCTCCTTCTCTCCTTCAGTACCTGGGGGTGGCTGGACAAGGGGCTGCAAAAGGACAGTGGTGCTGGGAGGCACAGTTCTGGGTGGCACCGGGACAGTGGTTATCACCACAGGTTTGGGCTGCAGCGGTGGCTTCCGGGTGGGCAGAGCTTTGCCTTAAAGAAGGTAAAGGAAGGAGGGAGTGTCAGGACTCTAGGCCTCTCACCAGGGAGCCCAGGAGTCAGGGAGGCCCGCCTCACCTGGGGAGCCATCAGAGGACGGGCCCATGGTGATCTGGACGGCTCCGAGTGCGGGGCCTGGGACATCCAGCAGGAGACACCCCTGAGGGGACGGGGACTCTGTCTTCACTTCTAGAACTTCCTCTCCTATAAAAGTCTGCGTGGGGTATTCCAGAAGACATGGAGTCAGGAGGAGTGCTGAGGAGGAGCTGGAGAAGAGAAAGCTCTCGCACATCTCAGAATCCGGAGGGAGAAGGGAGCGGATGCTCACCTGGCTGGGGGACTCCGCCGAGAGCAAGGACGCCTCCGAGTTGATGGAGGAAGATGGAGAGACAGGCTCTATCTTAATCTGGACATCTGCAGGATGGCGGCATGAGACAAAAGCTGGGTACCAGAGAAACACGAAGGAGAAGAGGGCCACGGCGGGGAAATGGGAGACACTTCTCCTTGTACCCAAAAGGAAGACTATTCTGGCTCAGAAGGGCAATGCAGAGGAGGCGAGTCAGGGAGCTGCTGATCTGCTGGCTCTCCTGGCCACACTCGCAACCGATGGAGGTCCCCAGGCTAGGGGTCGAATTGGAGGTGTCACTGCCGGCCTATGTCACAGTCACAGCAACACAGGATCCAAGCCGTGTCTGCGACCTACACCACAGCTCATGGCAACGCCAGATCCTTGACCCACTGAGCGAGTCCAGGGATTGAACCCACGTCCCCATGGATACTAGTCGGGTTTGTTTCCGCTGCACCACAACGGGAACTCCTCTCCTCGAGCTCTTTACCCAGGACTCCCTTTCTCCTCCCGTGGTTTTTCACCACTGCCCAGGTTCCCTCAACGCTGTCCTTACGCTCTGGCTCCCCCTCTCTCCTCCTCCACGCCTTGTCCATTCACACAGAGGAGGCCCAAGCAGGGGGACCGGGCAGCATTCACATCCAGCCAAAGTCCTGTCTGCCTGGATTCCCACCTCAGCCTGGCTCAGTGTAGTCACAGCTCTGTGCTGACAGAGGCCGAGCTTGCGTCTCTCCCCTCGACCGCTCCCCTGTGCTCTGACCCTGACTCCAAGCTGCCTGCCGGTCACTTCCACTCTCATGCCTCACCGTTCACTCAAATTCAACTGGTCTTAACCAAGACTCACTGCTTGTCTCTTCCTACAGACTCCCTTCCTATCCCGTCAGTCTTCTCGGCACCGAATCTGAGCCTTCACGGCCTCTGTCAAATCTACGAGACCTGTTAATTGTCCTGCATAGGTGAAGCCATCTGAGGACCAGGTTCAGCCTCAAGATCAACCGTCCACTCCCACCTTTGGGCCATAGCATACATTCTGGTACCTAACTATATGACTGCAATCCTGCTATTTCAAAATTTCAAATCAACTTATATATCTGAATAGGTAAGATATTCCTACAAAACAAAATCCCAAACAAAGGAGAATCCAATAAAAAGTGAATCTCAGTCCCTTCCTTGTCCACCAGCCACCCAGATCCCCTGCTCAGAGGTGACCACTGTTTGCGCTATTAGCCGAGTGTTATAACCCTCATTCTCCAAAAGCAAGGACTATGTCTTATGCTTCAGGTCTATCAAAGTGATGGGTAAAGCACAGACCTTTAAACCATACCTAAATAATAAGGGAGAATCTGACTCTAAAAATACTATCCTTTGCAAAATCGACAATCTTTTCAGTTACAGGTTTTTCTATCTTTAGTTTGTCTCTCCTCTTTGTAACGTTCAATCATGTGCTGGGAGTTCCTGTCGTGGCTCAGTGGAAATGAATCTGACTAGCATCCATGAGGATGCAGGTTCGATCCCTGGCTTCCCTCAGTGGGTTAAGGATCTGGTGTTGCCGTGAGCTGTGGCGTAAGTCACAGACGCAACTCGGATCCTACATTGCTGTGGCTGTGGTATAGGCCGGCAACTATAGCTCCAGTTCGACCCCTAGCCTGGGAATCTCCATATGCTGTGGGTGCGGCCCTAAAAAACAAAACAAAACAAAAAAATTTTTTTAAATCATGTAATGGATATGAGCTGTTCATCTCTCCAAATTCACTTTCATCCTCCCCTGCCCTGCTCTGAGACCTAGGAGGGAACATAAATGGGTTGCATCATGGGGCTCTCTTGCCTTCCAATTCTGGTTGACGTTTAGCTAAAGGGAGGCAGCGTCCAGAAACCCTGAAGTCACTTTGAAGTCAGCCGCCAAGGGAGCTCCCATCATGCTCAGTGGTAATGAACCCAACTAATATCCATGAGGATGCAGATTCAATCCCTGGCCTCGCTCAGTGGGTTAAGGATTTGGTGTTGCTGTGAGCTCCAATATAGGTTGCAGATGAGACTCAGATTCCAGTCTCTACGGCTGTGCTGTTGGCCAGCAGCTACAGCTCTGATTTGACCCCTAGCCTGGGAACTTTCATATGCTGCGAATGCGGCCCTAAAAAGACAAAAAAAAAAAAAAAAAGGTCAACACACTGAATTCATAATGCTCCCTGACCAGGGGGCTGCTGCTTCTGCAGTCTCCATCCAGCCACAGGGAGCATCACCCACCGGGGCCTGCCCCAGCCAGAAACCCAGGCACACCTTTTGATCCCTACCTTTCTTCAACACCCAGAGGATCACCACAGCTCATCCATTCTCATTCTTTCTAAAATCTGCCTTCTTCTCAGCATCTGAAATGTTTTACTTCACTGAGCTGTATTCATCTCTACCCTAGAATTATGGCACCTTACTCGGTTTTCTCCCCGCCCGCGCACTACGGGATTCTTTTAAGTCAGTGTGGTGGTTCTGTGTTCTTCATCTCTGCATCTCCAGCACCCTGTCCAGTAGCTGGCATGGAGCAGGTGCTGAGTAAATGCAGGTAATGAATAAATATGTAAGAGTAAATAAACTCGATAACACATTTAAAAATAACACAAGTAACGTTACTTGGAGTCTAGAAGTTGGGTATATGGTATTCCAACTTTTCCATATGTTTGAAATTTATTATTAAAAAATAAAACCCCAGAGTTCCCGTCGTGGCGCAGTGGTTAACGAATCCGACTAGGAACCATGAGGTTGCGGGTTCGATCCCTGGCCTTGCTCAGTGGGTTAACGATCCGGCATTGCCGTGAGCTGTGGTGTAGGTTGCAGACGCGGCTCGGATCCTGCGTTGCTGTGGCTGCAGCGCAGGCCAGTGGCCACAGCTCTGATTAGACCCCTAGCCTGGGAACCTCCACATGCCACGGGTGCGGCCATAAAATGACAAAAGGCAAAAAATAAAATAAAATAAAATAAAACCCCAGGGGGTGGGGGGAAAGTAACATAGATAAATATGCCCCAAACTATCCACAACCTTTTGAAAAATGCAAAGCCAACAGGAAGTGAAACCACATAATAGGTTACGAGGAACAAGAAAAGAAACAAGGGGGTTCCCCTTGTGGCTCAGTGCTAACAAAGTTTCTAGTATCCATAAGGAAGCAGGTTCCATCCCTGGCCTTGCTCAGTGGGTTAAGGCGTGAGCTGTGGTATAAGTCGCAGATATGGCTTGGATCTGGCGTTGCTGTGGCTGTGGTATAGGCAGGCAGCTGCAGCTGCGACTCGACCCCTAGCCTGGGAACCTCCATATGCTGCAGGTGTGGTCCTGAAAACCAAAGCAAAACAAAACAAGACAAAACAAAAATCATCCTTCTCTTCCAACACTGCCCTTGCCATTTCCTAAATTCCTCCATCCTGCTCCTGACCTCTCTCCTGGTTATCTACCATCTTCCCTCCCTTTTTCCTCCTTGTCCTGCTGACTGCACTCCACCTTCCCATAAACACACGTACGCACGCACGCACGCTCTACCTCGGTAAAGCCTGGGGACGGCGTGCTGTCATTACCTGAGAGGTCATCTGAGGTGGAGCCCACATTGATCTGCACAGTGTCAAATGGGGACGTTGGATCATCTCCCAGAAGGCAGAGTGGGGGCGCCAAGGACTCTGTCTTCACAACCAGCACCTCCCCTACACCAGAAGCCTGGGTAAGAGCGAGGATGCAGCAGGCGGGACAGAAACAAGGAAAGAAAACAAAGGACATGTTGAAGGTAAGAGCAAAAACAAGAGCTTTAGCGCTTATAAGCCACCAATTACTTGACTTTCTGGTTTGAATGGTACTCAGCATCTCCCTAAGCTGCCTCCGGCCGCTGGTTCTCCCTTATTACTTTATTCCTGGGAGAGGTGATGAAATCTCATGATTTCAAATACTGCCTTAGAGTGCACAATTTGGTCAAGAACAGTTCCAGAGGAGTTCCCGTTGTGGCTCAGTGGTAATGAACCCAACTAGTATCCATGAGGACGCAGGTTCGATTCCTGGCCTCGCTCAGTGCGTTAAGGATCCGGCGTTACCGTGAGCTGCTGTGTAGGTCACAGATGCAGTTCAGAACCCGAGCTGCTGTGGCTGTGGTGTAGGCCAGCAGGTGCAGCTCCGATTCAACCCCTAGCCTGGGAACTTCCATATGCCCCACATGCAGCCCTAAAAAGCAAAAGCAAAACATTTCTGGAATGCTCAGGAGTTAACGACCCTCTTCTCAGCCCCACCACGTCTCCCACCTGTTTCTGTATATCAGAAACTCCATCTTCAGTTCTAGACAACCAGAGTGGCGATGTAGAAAGTGAGGATATGAAAGAAATGGCAAATGCAGAAAAGCAGTCCCCCCACCATGCCTTGTAACACATAAATCGTTATCATTCCCCCAGCATCTATAGGTGAAGGGATGGGAGATGAGTCCCTGCCACAGAACATAGGAGGGACGTTACTCTCTCACCTGGCTGGAGGGCTCTGTGGAAAGACTTGATGATTCAGAGCTGAGGGAGGAGGAAGAGCAGGGGGAGGATGGCTCAGACTTCACCTGAAGATCTGGGGGAAAAGGGGTTAGACAGTAACCAGGAAGCAGAGCCTGACAAGTGTTTAAAAAGTGCCCAAGGGTAGTTCCCGTTGCAGCTCAGTGGTTAACGAATCTGACTAGGAACCATGAGGTTGCGGGTTCAATCCCTGGCCTTGCTCAGTGGGTTAAGGATCCGGCGTTGCCATGAGCTATGGTGTAGGTCGCAGACGCAGCTCGGATCCCTCGTAGCTGTGGCTGTGGCGTAGGCCAGCAGCTACAGCTGCGATTAAACCCCTAGCCTGGGAACCTCCATATGCTGCGAGTGCGGCCCTAGAAAAGGCAAAAAGACAAAAAAAAAAAAAAAAGTGCCCGAGGACATGGGATAAGGACCCTTTGCTGGGCTGAGGAAGCAGGGGTGTATATAAGAGATCAAAATGGGGGAGTGCACAGGCACTCAGGCAGAAGATGTGTGAGAAAACGAGGAACCGCATAGTTGCCGGGAAACAATGGGAAGATAAGGGTTTCTCAAAGGATGAGGGAATCACAAAGGGTATCTTACCTGGGAAGATAGGCAGAGGGTCCCAGGGGGGTTCGGGAGGGCTGACATCCATCCCCAAGTCCAGGGAGCTGCTGCCAAACTGAATAGGAGAGGATATTAGATGGCAGGAGCGTGAGGGTGAAGGGGTGGCTCCGGATAAGCTCTGGCCTGGGGACGAGCCACGGTTCCGGTACCACTTCCACCCACCAAGGGTAAGAATCAGGGCCAAGGCCCGGGGAACGATACCGGGACATCTTGCTCCGGACAACGGAAAAGCTGCGTCTGCTCCTCGGCCACTTCATCCAGGCCAGCGTATAAGGTGCTGTCTGAAAGAGGTGCAGAGGGTCAGCGGGGTCGTCCCCGAGCACAGCCTTCGGACCTACACACGGCCCTCGCCCCGTCCCTCATTGGCTCGGCTCGGCCAGATCCACCGCCCGCCCACTTGAAAAGTGATCTAGCCAGAGAACTACAGCCCCTCCTTCCCCGACCCCGGAACAACTCCGCATTTCCGCAGGGAGGGGAGGTCTGCCCCAACTCCTGCATCCCCCCGCGAAAGCACCACCAGCCCCCCTGTTCCGCCTTCCTTAGGATGGTGGATTCCGCATCTGCCCAGCCTTCCTCTTTGGGCCTCCGCTTCCTCCTGCGTGCCTCAGGGGCACAGTATGCCACAGCCCTCTCCCCTCCCCGAGGCCTCACTCCACACACCCCAGTCCTCCGGGCTCAGCAAGTTGTCGGTGAAAAAACGCGTCGGGTCCGCAATCTCGCTGAGGAGCATCAGCTCCGCCATCTTTCCCCCCCGCCCCCCAACCACGAGACGGTCCCCAGGGCCCGCCTCTCCCCATCATCAACTAATCGATTGGCTCCTAAAAAGCGGGGGGAGCCCCCCGGAAGCTCTACCGGCTAATAAGAGACCTGGGTATTGACCACGTGAGTCAATAGAGGCGGTGGCTGTATAAGACTGACCAATGGGAGTGCGGCCGGAGGCTAGCACTTCCACAATACCGGGCAGTGAAGTTTGCGCATGCGCCAAATAGGACCCAGCCACAAAGTGCCTAGGGGATGTAAGTACCCGGTTTTGAAGGTCCGCCGTCTCCCCCTGCCAGTACTAACTTTAGAAGTGTAGATGACTTCTGTTCATCTTCGGAGATGGATGAGCCCAGCAAAATACACCACACGTGACCATAAGACTTTTTAATGGTAAAACGGTAAAGAGGCACACTAAGACCACAGCTGCCTTCCCTAGGAAGGCAAAAGCTGGTAAAAGCATGTGAGTGAAACCCTCCCACTGGTGTCCCCAAAAATCTCACAACATAGACCACAATTCACAGGTTCCTGTCTCTTTTAAGGCTTAACTTTTAATCAGCCAAACATCTTGCGCAGTCCCTGAGCCAGTCCTGCATCTTGTTTCTTCCCCTGAATGATCACCTTTCCCAGCTCCTCCTTGGCTGCGCGATTTTTGGGGTCTACTGCCAGCACCTTCTTGAGGTCAGCAGTTGCTTTGTCCAGGTTCCCAAGTGCAGCCTGGGCAACCCCCCTTCGGTACAAGGCCTTTAAATGGCCAGGCTCCCGCTCCAGCACCCGGTCACAGCTCTGGGCTGCCAAATGGGGCTGCCCTAGCAGCAACTGACAGGCAGCCAGGTTAGCATGAAGGACAGTTCGTTCTGGAGAGCCTGGTGGAGGTAAAGTCAGCAGCAGCCGAAGAGCCCGTCCATAGCATCGGGCAGCCCCTTCAGGGTTCCCAGCTCTAAATAATTCTGTGCCCCGTGCATGTTCTTCCCTGGCCAGGGCCTCCTTCTCGGCGGGCTCTAGCTCCCAGGAGTCCTGGCCCTGAGTGAAGGAGGCCAGTGTGAGCCTGACAGGAGGTCCAGAGCGCCCAGGGAGCTGAAGTTCTGCCTCCTCACCTTGACACATGGACTCCAAGCATTTCTCTACGAGCTCTCCCCAAGTTTCCTCCCTCCATGGGCCTAACCCCATAGTTAGCTCTGTCCAGCCGTCTGGCAGCCCTGACCCCAGAGGAAATCCAAGAGCCTGTACCCGGCAGCGGGAGCCCAGCTTGGGTTTGTCCAAGCCATGGCCATGGATTAGGATCTTCTTGACAAAGCTCCCATCGGGGCAGTACCAGAGTTCAGAAGCTTGAAGGGACTCTGGCATCTCACTGGCTGGTCCATGAGATTTATCAGAATCTCCTTCAAGTCCAACGGCCAGCTTTTCAATTTCTTGAGGATTTTCGAGAATTTGGCTGGCTGGATCTGGGCTCACTCTCCCCTCAAGGAGTTCAGTAAAAGGGTCTTGGGGCTGCTGCCTAATCTGAGTAGTTGAATCAAGGATCTTCCGGGAGTTCTCTTCCCATTGTTGTTGCGATTGAGAGATGTCCTTCTCTCCCACTGAACTGACCGGTGGCGTCTCCATTTGGGTACCCGGTCCCTTCCACCGTGGGTAAATGGTTTTGGTCTGAAAGGTATGGACCAGGTTCAGATCAGCACCTGATTAAAAAAAAAAAAAAAAAAACAATGCTACTGGCAGGAATCTTATTTAGACTCCTTTCCTGTCCTTCTGGGACCCAAGCCTCCAGGCCTTAAAGTCCTCTGTCCACCCCCCCCCCGCCCCCAAACCTCTGTCCGGTTCGAGCCTACCTCCTAACCCCGAACTAATCCAAACTATAAGTTCCACAATTCCTTGCGGCTTGGGCCGCTGTGCCCACTACGGATACCCGATCGAGTCAAAAAGTACCTGGGCCGCCGAAGTGCCTCTCCAGGCAGTAGCCCGACCATTCGAATCACCTCTCCTTCCGAAGCTAAGGGCTACTGAGCACTGTCATTAGAGTCTTGCTTCAGGCTGTGAGGACGGTCAGGGGGAGCAGGGGAGAGCTGAGGAGAGACACTGACGGCTAACCCCGGAGCCCGCGTGAAAGCGAATCGCGTCAAATTCCTGGCAACCAATCGGGAGGAGGGAGAGGTCTGGTTAGCCCGCCTTTCGGACGTGACATCAGTTCCCGCCCCTCCCCCAGCAACGGGGAAGCTCCAGGCCTTAGCAACCGAACTAGGCCAAATCGAACTAAACTAGGCGAGGTCAAGCTAGCCAGGCTATTGAGAATTAAAGTCTGGGGAAGGCCTGGAGTGGGAGATTGGGACAAATGAGGATTGGGACAAATGGGGAATGGTGGGGCAGCGGTAGCGACGCGGGCCGGTTTGGCGACTTGAGGCCCACCAGTGCTTTTCTCCTTATCGCTAGTCTCGGGCTCCCAGCCAATCAACCTGTCTGCCCCTGTGCGCATTCAAACCCTCTTTCTCCCCAACCCGTCGTGTTACCTTCGGGGACTACCTGAGTCTTGCCTTGCCTTTCCCCTTGTGTTCATCAGTGCCTTTCGAACTCTGCTTCCTCAAGAAATCTTAGTGGTTTTCAAACTTTGATGTGCATACACACCATCTGGGGAAATTGTTAAATTGCGCCTTCTGAATTAGGAAGTCTGAGGTGGGGCCTGCAATTCTGCATTTCTAACAGGCTCTTGGTTGCTGCTGCTCTTGGTCTGACCACACTTTGAACAGCATGATTCTGCAATAACTTCATCCCATTCTCTTCACTCTTTGCTCTGTGCCCCTTTAGTTTGTCTTATAGTTTGCATATATAACTGGTATAACTTGCTCCGCTGGAAGTGTCAGTGGAAAACTGGTCCTCCTCTTCCTAATGAAAGATGCAGGTCCCTCTGGTGGTTCAGTCTTGCTTGACCAGCTCCCTGCACAGGCTGGGCCACCACAGTTCTTTGGGGAAGGAGAACCCCGCTCTCAGTACCTCACTTTGGCTCCCTCTCCAGTCTGCTCTGTAACACCCCACCACTGTGCCCCAGACTACAAGAACCATGCCAGGGCAGCCAGGAGGGGCGGTAATTTTGTCATTAGCTACAGATTTGTGTCAAGACAATCCTCTTCGTTTTGTGTTGAGCCTCAGCTCACTAACCTGACTTCTTTTTTTCCTCAAGTTTTAGTTCTGCGTTCTGTGCCAGAGTAACCTTAGTCCACGGAGACTTAAGGCTAAATACTCTGATTCTTGGAATCCTTATGTTCTTGTTGAAAATTAATCTACCTTTCTCCCTCCCTCTTCCTCTTTCTATTTCAGAGATTTCTGGGAAAGGGAGAAAGTTTAGAATAAGTCACAAAAGATGTGATTACATCCTAATCCCTGGACAAAGACTGCTAAGTTGTATGATGTGTGACTTAACTGAGAGGTCCACTCCAATGACACTTCAAAGAATAGCTTCTCTCAATTAAAGGAAACTATACTCTGCTACAAGTGTATTGCTCTGTAATATTCTTACTGTTTAGTGTGTATATATTTCAGTTCCAATAGATTCCACAGGTCGTGGACCTTGCCTCTATTTCCTTTTGTGTTTCATCTCCTTCCATTCATTCATTCAACAAATATTTGTTGAGGAGTTCCCAACCTAGTTCAGTGAGTTAAGGACCCAATATTGTCTCCCTGAGGATGCAAGTTTGATCCCTGGCCTCGCTCAGTGAGTTAACGATCTGGAATTGCCGCAAGCTGTGGCTGTAGGTCACAGATGTAGCTCGGATCTAATGTTGCTGTGGCTGTGGCTGTGGCTGTGGCACTGGCCTGCAGCTGCAACTGTTTTTCAACCCCTAGCCTAGGAACTTCCATATGTTGCAGGTGCAGCCTTAAAAAAAAAAATTATTGAGCACTTGCTGTGTTTCAGAGGTAGGATGCTGGGAACTGAGGATACACAGAATGTTTGAGACAGAACCAGCCTGGCCATGGAGAAGTATCGATAAGTGTGGGATGCTATGCGAGGGAACGAGGGATGAGGAAATATTCCAGGGATGAGACATTTTGCTGTCATCTAAAGTATGAGTTTTGGGGAATTCCCATCATGGCACAGCGGAAACGAATCTGACTAGGAACCATGAAGTTGCAGGTTCAATTCCTGGCCTCGATCAGTGGGTTACGGATCTGGTGTTGCCATGGGCTGTGGTGTATCTCGCAGATGCAGCTTGGATCCAGCGTTGCTGTGGCTGTGGTGTAAGCCAGCGGCTGTAGCTCCGATTAGACCCCTGGCCTGGGAACCTCCATATGCCAAGGGTGCGGCCCTAAAAAGACAAAAAAGACCAAAAAAAAAAAAAAAAGAGAGAGAGAGAGAAAGAAAATACAAACTTTAAGTATTATAAGAAGTCTGAGAAGTCCCCAGAGAAGACATTCATGGATCTGTAGATTCCCCCAGGTCTCAGCTTGAGAAACACAGGACTAGGAAGGAGACAAACTCAGAAACGGGAGATTCCATAGGCTGTCCCTCAAAAGTTTTACCGCTTAAATATTGACTGACTCACATTGCTACTCTCTTCCAGTTCCTTGCGCCTTGAGTCCCACCAAGGAATCGGAAAGAAGGGGAACAAGCCCAGAGGATTGTATCCCCCATCCTGGCTGGAGAACATGGCATCTCAGAGGATCTGGCCCTATTCTGCTACTCTCCTTGCCTTACCCTGTAAGGACATTATTTTGCCTTCCATTAAAGATCTAATCTAGTGGCGGAACCCAAAGAGAGGTTCAAGAACTGGTGCAGGTAATTTGTGGGCTGGTGGTTGTTCTGTGTTGTCTCAACATGCAGAGAGCATGTGACACTCGCCCTTCAAAGGGGTGAAGTAAGATTCTGTAAACAGATAGAACAGAGGAGATGCCCAGAAGAAAAGAACCAGATAATAGCTTCTTAACATAAGAGAAGCCATTTTAGGCCTAAGCCATTTTGTGATCTAAGCCTGGCCACAATGCTTGCCCTTGAACAGGTCTTGGGAACTAGTGTTCTTACAGGAACAATGACTGTTGCCAAGCAAGAGAAGTAGCAATAGCAAAGATAATCAATTTGTTGTAAATACTCCCTGTTCTGTTTCAATGGTAAGAATTAGCCAGAAGCACTTTCTTGAGCTGTTCTACAGAATTTAAACCCCTCCCCACCACCCTGCTTCAAACACTCAACCACTGGATCAACTTGAATCTACATGATGCTGATATTGATGTTTTCAGACCCTCATGACTTCGGTCAACTAAAGCTTGGGACTCTGTTGACCTCTGCTCCAATTCTGTGCTGAATTCTTTTCTGGTCAAGCCCTTTCATGAGTATGCATGTACCCTTATCTTAAAACTTCCCCAGTTTTGCTGTTTGAGAAGACAAGGCTTTGGCAAAGATCCCCGATGTTTTCCTTACTTGCTGCAAGTAATAAATGTCCCCTTTTCCTGATCTCTGGCTCAGTTGTGTTTTTTGGCTCAATACCACCAAGAGGTAAGGATCCGGCATTGCCGTGAGCTGTTGTATAAGTTGCAGGCGTGACTCGGACCCTGCATTGCTGTGGCTGTGGTGTAAGCCTGGAAACCTCCATATGCCACGGGTGCAGCCCTAAAAAGACACACACACACACAAACAAAAGAATTAGTCAGTGAGACATGGAGATAAACACAGCATTCCCCATCAGTAGTCCAACAAAAGTAAATAGTCATAATTAACAAAAAATCTAGACACAAGGGCAAAATTGATACATAGCAGGGACTTTATTTCCAACTGTGAGTGATCTTAAAAGAACTCCAAATGGTTGATTTGTGCCTTGGAGGATGACCATAATTTTTTTTTCCTTTTTGGCCACCCCGAGGCATATGGATTTCCTGGGCCAGGGATCAGATCCAAGCCACAGTTGCGACCCACGCCGCAGCTGCGTTTCCCTTAACCCACTGTGCTGGGCTGGGGATTGAACCCCATGATGCTGCCGAGTCCATTGCACCACAGCAGGAACTCCCCTGATTTTGTCCTGTAGAGATTGAAGGGATTTCTTGCAGGTGGAGGAAGCAGCAGAGGTCAGAAGACGTAAGGAAAGGAAAGCTGCTTTAAGCCCATGTTATTCATCTCTGGCTTGTCAGTCTCAGCTTTCCCAGACTATTCCTATTCCTGCTACTCTGTCACCAGGCATCAAGCTGGTTGGAAGTTTTTACACCCTCACATTCCCCTGCGTTCCATACTCACCACATGGAACCATATGCTGTGCTTACTCTTGCCATTTATCATCAGCATAAGAGACAAAAATTCTAGCTTTTTCAAAGGCTAAATAAATTTCCCCTTCTGTTTAGCTTTGGTGGTTTCTGGTTTTTAGTTCTGCTGAGATTTATGTCAAAATAGTTCCTCTCTCCTCTCTGCTCCGAAGCCATTTGCTTGTGCTTCCGTTATAGGCAGGGTTTTCAGGCAGGATGAGGCAGTGAAAGGCAGCCTTTCCCACAGTGAAATGTTTAATTATATGAGCTCTTTACCTGGAGTTCCCCGTCATGGCACAGCGGAAACGAATCCAACAAGGATCCATGAGAATGCGGATTCAATCCCTGGCCTCGCTCAGTGGGTTGGGGATCCAGCGTTGCTGAGCTGTGGCGTAGGCTGGCAGCTGTGGCTGTGGTATAGGTCTCAGACGCGGCTCAGATTCTGTGTTGCTGTGGTGTAGGCTGGCAGCTGTATCTCCGATTCGACTCCTAGCCTGGCAACTTCCATATGCTGCAGGCAAGGCCCTAAAGAGAAAAAAAAAAAGTTGCTCTGGTTAAAGCCTCACCACATACTTTTGGCTTTTCCACTCCACGGTGGTCCCTAAACTGCCTCTAAGCCTGTGATTCCTAACCTTAGCTGCTCTTTGGAATCACCTGGGGATGTCTTAAAAAATATTGATGCCTGAGTCCCAAGAGACTGTGATTTATGTGATTTAATTGATCTCGGATGCAAATTGGGCTTTGGGATTTTTAAACGCTCCCTAGGTGACTATTACGTACAGTCAGGGGTGAGAATCATTGCTCCAAGGAATTCCTGAGCTATGTTTAGAAAACCACTGCTTTAGGCTTTAGTAGAGAAAGATTCCTTCTCCTCCTTTTTTTTTTTTCAACTTCTAGGGCTGCACCTGAAGCATATGGAAGTTCCCAGGCTAGGGGTTGAATCGGAGCTGCAGCCTGCCAGCCTACACCACAGCCACAGCAAGGTGGGATCCCTGACCCACTGAGTGAGGCCAGGGATCAAATCCGAATCCTCATAGATGCTAGTCAGATTCGTTTCTGCTGTGTGACAATGGGAACTCCCAGAAAGTCCTTCTTGCTTGAATGGAGGGATGAACAGATCTGGGCCTTGAAGGACAGGATAGTTTGGCCAAGTGGAGAAGCAGATATGAAGGGAGGGAGAACATCATGAGAAAAAGCTTAAATGTGGTCTGAAACACATGACAAGCAGCAAACAATCTGGTTTGTAACAGGCAGAGACTGGAAAAAGACGTCTAAGATTTGAGAACAGCTGGGTAAAGACCCAGAGTGGGGGAATGATGGATAATATAGTTTGTTCCAAAGCAAGCTGGATGATTTTAAATTAATGAAGGGGAGGAAGGCCAGATTAAAATCTTATAAATAGTTGAGTGAGCAATGGGTATCTTTTTTTGCCATGTTTAAAAGTTTTATTGAAGTTTAGTTGATTTACAAGTTGTGATAATTTCTGCTGTACAACAAAGTGATTCAGTTATACAAATACACACATCCATTCTTTTTCAGATTCTTTTTCCATATGGATCATCACAGAACATTGGGTAGAGTTCTCTGTGCTACACAGCAGGTCCATCAGTGGGGGAATCCTGAAGGGCTTTTGAGCATTGAAGTTGTTTTTTGTTTTTTTTGGGGGGGGTCTTTTTGTCTTTTCTAGGGCCACACCTGCAGCATTTGGAGGTTCCCAGGTTAGGGGTCTAATCGGAGCTGTAGCCACCGGCCTACACCACCGCCACAGCAACATGGGATCCAAGCTGCGTCTGCAACCCACACCACAACCAACACCGGATCCTTAACCCACTGAGCGAGGCCAGAGATCAAACCCACAACCTCATGGTTCCTAGTCGGATTCATTTCCCCTGTGCCACAATGGGAACTCCAGGTAATAAACTTCTTGATTTTCACTGTTCACACCTGCTGTCTGGGACGATGTCTCACCAGCATCCTGCGTGGAATTCAGGAAAAGACTCTATCCAGCAGGTGTACAACTGAAGAAACGAAGTCCTCTGCTTGTGCCACCTCCCCCTCCCTAAGAGGTCTCCCAGTTGACCTCAGGTTAGGAGAGGGCCACTAGCCCCAGACAGATATATTAACCTAGCCCCAGATAGATTTATTGACCTCCTTCCTGGTCCTCTGCTCTGGTAGGGCTGTTTGTGTTTCCCTCCCACCCCAATTCATATGTTGAAATCCTGATGTGCAACACAAAGGTATTAGGAGGTTGGGCCATTGGGAGGTACTTCTGTCTTGAGAGTAGAGCCCTCTTGAGGGGGACTAGTACTCTTATAAAAGAGACCCCACAGAGCTCCCTAGCCCCTTCTGCCAAATGAAGAAACCTAGAATGCAGAAGAGGGTCTGCACCTGACAGGATGGGCACCCTGATCTCAGACTTTGAGTAAATTTCTGTTCTTTATAAGCCACTCAGTGATGGTATTTTTGTTAGAGCAGCCCGAATGGAGTGAAACAGACTCCCAGTGGCTCTTTGTTCCCTTTGCCTGCCTGCTACAGCATACCAGGCAGGGCTCTAATCCAAGCTGTCTGTCACCCTCCAGCCTGCAAGCAGGGACAGCTGTGGCCAGTTGGCATCTTTTGCCTGGCCCTGCCAGCCTATCCCTGGCCAACTTTTTCAAAATGGTATGCCTTCTTCTACCTGACTTCCTGGAGTTTCGGGGTTAGATCCCCAGGTCCGTTTGTAAACGCTTCCTCTGCAAAGCCCTAAGCCCAGTCTGGTAGAGAGTGGAAAAAGTGTACTCGGGTAGATAGATGGGTCCCCAGTAGAATTCTCAGAGAGCACCCCCCCCCCAATTTGTGCATCCTGGAAATCTCTCTCCTCTCACTTTTGTTTCTGTCAGTTTTCTTTGCCCCCCCGCCCCGGAAGGGTAAATGAGGGGAGGTGAAAAAGGAAACCAAAAGAGCAGGGTCTTGCAAGGCTGCAATCTCTGGAACTGCGGATGATAAATCCACGTAGTCTATTTAAGACTGTCTTTCAGAAAGTCACACACACACACTCACACACAGATCAGAACAAGGAGGGAACTACCGAGGGGAGTGGGGAGCGGCCGGCTTCCTCCCGACTTTGGGAGGTTTGTACCCTGGGCTCCCTCCTGCCCGGCTGCCCAGGAGTTGGGAGAAAGGGAGTATTTACAGAGAACGGGGATGTCATCTTCATCTCAGGGTGAAGGTCCCTAAACTGGGAACCTCTCATTCCCTCAAAATCAAAAGTAGATAGAGGCTCTGAGATTAGCGAGAAAATAGGCAGGGATCGGGTGGAAGAGAGATGGAACTGTACTCAAAATACCGGAGCACAGGGGCGTGGCTACGCCGAGGCTCGGCTCTTGCGCCAGGAGAAGGGGAGGAGTCTGTCGGTACGGAGGCGAGGCCTGGCGCCACAAACCCAATCACCGGACTGAATCACCCCGCAGGGAAGAAAAGAAGGCGGAGCCTGCCGACCTGGAGGCGGGGTTTTGTCAGAGCCGGGGCGGAGCCTATAGAGGAGGCGGGGCTTTAGGGACCAGTCTCCAGGCTCGGGATCAGTGGCGGAAAGAGCTCGGCTGGGGGCGCTGCATTTAGAGGGGGTGGGGGCCTGGAGCGACTGAGGGCCAGGCTTTTGGCGGGGATCCCGGGAAGTGGAGGCCCTATTAATGTGGGTTTTGGCAGGGTTCCTGAGGAACTGGATTCGGTGCGTGCTCGCAAGGCGAGAATTTCCGTGGAGGCCTAGTTTAGGATGTAACGAAGTCCGGTGGTCCCAGAAGCGGACGTGCGGGGCGTCCATTAGATCCGCGGCTTGACGGCAAACCGCGCTTGGGCGGTCGAGGGGCGCAGGGTGGGGCTGGGCCAGGGGCGTCCTTACGGATCCCAATAGTTCTCGTGGTGCTGCGCAGCAATGATGATGACTACGGTGAGGATGGTACAGAGCACCATGGCTGCTATGCCCACGGCCAGGGAGATGAAGGAGAAATTCCGGGCCTCTCGGGAAGCGATCTCGGCCGACACCATGTCTCCGCGGGCCAAGGCCGTGCGCACCTGCAGGGGACGGCAGGGGAGAGCGAATCAGAGAGCCGCCACCTCGGCTGCAAGCCCCACCCTCCCTCTAAGATGCTTCCCATAACGTCCAGCACTCTCTGGGAATAAGAAAGATCAAGCGAACCCCCCTCTCTCAGTTCTCTGGCTCCTTTCCCTCCCGCCCGCCCCCCACACACACCTGCACTGCCTTGAAGATGGCAATGATGCCCGTGGGCCAGAAGCAGCAGATGGTGGTCAGCACTGCGATGGGCATGTAGTCGTGAGGCGGGCGCCTCGGCTCCAGCAGGGCCAGGCCTGGGCCCTGGGGCGGCGGGGGCAGCGTGGAGGTTACTCCCGTTCCCCCCGGGGTCCCGCCTGCATAGGGCTGTGGAGAGAAGGTTGTAGGAAGAGCAGATCACTCATAACCCTCTCCGAGCCCACCAACTTTCCACGTCAGAGAAAGAAGGTTGAGAAAGAAGGTTGTTTCCTTCTTTGAATTCTCCTCTGCGCTTTGAGGCTGTTTCCCCTCCCAGGCCCCGGTCTTTGACTGCAACTGACCACCAGTCCCTCCCAGGCCTTTTCCTCTCCCTTGGTCCCAGAATGCCATCTGGTCCCCTGGCCCTGTTGCCCTCTCCCACCAGCTCCCAGGGTGTCCCCAATTCCAGGTCCTCGTTCCATCGTCCCGCCCCCCCTCCCCCGGCCCTGTCTGCCCCGTACTCACCGCGCCCACCGGGTAGACTGGCACGTAGGCAGTGCAAGGCTGCAGCTGTAAGGGGTAGCCAGGGGCTACGTAGCCCCCCAGCGGCAGCGTGCCCACCGCTCCCGTGTGCGTGGGCACCACGAAGCCCGGGGCCTGGGCAGTATGAGAGGGCGCCGGCGGGGGCGGGGCGGCGGCGGCGGGCGGCGGCGGGGGCAGCGGGCCCTCGAAGCGAGTCTCCTGCAGGTAAGGGTCGGGCGGCATGCGGGGCAAGGTGGCGCAGCCGGGTGGGGGCGCCCCGGCGGCCGGGCCGGGCGGAGCATGGTGTGGGGGCCTCGGCAAGGTGGCAGAGGACGCGGGACCACGCTGAGCCGTGGCCCCGGATGTCAGGCCCCCTGCCCCTAAGCGCGGGAGGGTGGCGGTGCCAGACTGGTGGTAGTGGTGGTGGTGGTGATGGTGCGAGGAAGGAGCTGCCTGTGGGGGCGGGGCGGGCGGTTCAGTCGGAGGCTGGGGGGCATTGTAGGGTGGTGGGGAGGTGTGAGGGACCGAGTCGGGGAGGCCTGGGGGCAGTGAGCAGAGGCGAGGGCAAGGGGTCAGTTAAGACAGACAGATGAGATAGGAGGGGTAGGGGGAGGCAAAGAGGGTCAGAGATGGAGAGAGATAATGGGAGAGACAGAGGAGATGGGTGAGAAGCCGTCTCTCATTCTTGGGGCAGGAGAAGGGTTGTATCTAGGCCATCACACACACACACACACACACACACACTTCTTTTCAATCTAGTTTTGAGGTCATAACTCTCCTGCTTCTCTCCCTTCTTCAGCAGTGGGCACACAGCTTTAACCTGCAGACCCAACCTCCTAGCCTCCTTGGTGTATGGCTGCCTTTGGGCTTGTCTATCTGAGCTGGTCCTGTGTGTGCACATGTGTAGACATGCAACACTGTGTTAACACGTAACACCGTGTTAACATGTGCTCAGTTCAACAGTTGTATAAACACATGTAGGGTAACATGTTCCACTCCACCATTCCTTCAGTGGGGAGGGGTACCCTAGTCTCTGGGAGTCTCAGTACCTCTTTTAAGGAAGATTAAAGAAGGGTCCTCTGGATCTTATTCCCCTGACAACCCCCATCTGATCACCTCTCCTTATTTCTCTACTGGTTGTCTCCATGCCAGCCAGTGTCATCTGTCCATCTGTCCCTCGCAATGATGCTATCCATGCAGTACCTGGCTGATGCTAAGCCACTCTCATACTTCCCTCACCCTCTCAACCTGCCTCCCTACCCATGTTGTTGACAAGGGACAGAGGCTGAGACTGGCAGGAGGAAGGGAAGAGGACGGAGGGTTGGAGAAAGAGGAGGGGGTTTGGGGGTGAGTGGAGAGCTGGATAGAAGGGGAGTGAAACAGAACCACCCGCTAGGAAGAGGGGAGGGGGGGGGAGTCAGGAGACAGTGGAGAGGGTGAGAGGTTTTGTTGTTGTTTTCTACCTGACTTTTCAGATGACATGCCTGCGATCTCGCTGGGACAGGATCCGTGCAGCCGGAGTCTGGAGTCGGGGTCCCTGGCTAGCACCGGAGCTGGGTGCGCAGATTGCGCAGCCGGCAGCAGCGCAGAGATGGAGGGAGAGATGGAGACAGTGGCGGCGGGGGGCGGAGGAAAAGCAGGGAGGGGGGGAGCTTAAAGGGACCGAGGCGAGGGAGGGGGAGCCTTTCAAACGTACCCCCACTCGGTCTCTCTCCGCTTTTGGATTATGTCTCTCCTCCTCTCACCCCGGCATTCAAGCCCCCAGTTTGGGCTCCTTTGAAGTTGTCATGGAAACAGGGAGGCAAGCAAGACCAAGCAAGGCGGGTGGTACTAAGAGAAGGAAGGAGGGAGAAAGAACTCTCTAGAGTCTTTCCTTCCAGGACTGGCTGTAGCGATTACATTGTGGGAGGAAGCGAGCAGGTGCTCAGTGGATTCAATACCCCAGTTCCCTCTGGGTCTGGTTCACCAGTCAGGCCTCCCCCTCCTGAGCTTCCCTATGAGACCTCAGGATCTTTCCCCAATTCCTTGGCCCTAGTTTTTGCCTCCGCAGAAGAGATAACTGTACGAGAGAGAACCGTGTGCAGAGTTGAGACCAGCAATGGCCTGGAAAGTTCCCAGGGTTGTGACCTCAACCAGCCACCCTGGCCTGGGATGAACTGGGAGGTAAATTGAGAGGCTGTGGTCCGGGGCACTTCTGAGGTAGAAGGGCATGTTGCACTGCATGGGAGGGGAGAGCGAGGATGGAGAGGAAGCTTGGGGAAATATGTGGATACCTTCTTCCTCCAGGGCAGAAGAGCTCAAGTGCTTTGGAAGAGGGAGGGAAAGAATCAACCACTCCTTGTAGGAAGCTTGGTTTGGGAATAGGCTCTTGGTTTCCTTTTCCCCTTTGCTTACCATGTTTCTTAGGGTTTCCAGGGCCCTCGGTGTTCAGATCCATTCCTTAAAATCCCGTCCACCCACCAGCCCCCCGCCAAGAGGCAGCGCCACCGCCTGAGTCGACCTGGGGGCACAGCAGTAATTGCAGTCTTTTCATTTTGCTTATTGCAGCTCTGGAGCGTGTACGTGGGGAGGGGAGGTGAAGATCAGCAGTGTACTGAGATTTACCAGAGTTGGGCTTTTTGCAAAAACAGAGCCAGGAGTCATTGTTACCCACCCCACCCGCCCCCTTTGGACTAGTATATCCCAGACCCCCGCCAGAGGCAGTCCCTCTCCTAAGCTGTTCAGGAGAACTACAGAGCTATAACTGAGGCGCTAGCCTGGGTCAGTCCCAGGCCCCAGAGATTTAGATCGCGGACCTATACCGATCGTTTTGGTTTCTAAAGCGTTCTCGCGAACCCCTAACCCCCTACCGCTGCCCTATCCTCACTCTACACAACTGAGGACGCAGATTGATTTTATTGGGAGAGACTTTAGATGCAAAGTGAACAGAGGGAAGAATTCAGAGGAGCTGCGAAATTCTTTTATCAAGGAAAACGTCTTTAAATGCTAAGTAAAATCCCTAAACCGGAGTTCCCGCGGTGGCTCAGCGGAACGAATCCGACTAGAAACCATGAGGTTGCGTTCGATCCCTGGGATCCCTGGCCTCGGTTAGTGGGTTAAGGATCCGGCTTTGCCGTGAGCTGCGGTGTAGGTCGCAGACTCGGCTGGGATCTGATGTTGCTGTGGCTGTGGAGTACTCCGATTAGACCCCCTAGCCTGGGAACTTCCATATGCCGCCAGAGCGGCCATAAAAAGAAAAAAGGAAAAAAAAAAAAGCCCAACCCGGCACCTGGGTATCGGGCGGGATCACAGGGGCAGAGGCGTAGGACGCCTAGAGTTCAGAAGTCCGGACCGAGTGGGAAAGTCTGAGTAATCGAGGAGCCGCCCACAAAGAGCCTCAAGTTCAGGGCGGGGTTTTGGGGTCGCTCCAGTTGAAAGACAGGTCCGAAACCAAGCGAGCTTGCGTCAGAGCTGCCCTGGGGGCCCCCCGCCCCTGGGGTGGGGGCAGTGGGTCGTAGAGGGGCAGCCGAGTGGAGTAGGGCAGAAGAACCTGAGTCAAGCTACGCTTTTATCTCGAGAGGCCTCGAGGACTCTCCGCATCTCTGGAGACAAGGGCGCTACAAGCACTTCAAGCACTTCAGGATGAAGAGGTGTAAGACGCAGACCTGGGGCGGGTGGGAAGGGGCTGGGGTCTGGGTCAGCCTGGGCTAACTTCAGCCCCCAACTGGCGGGCGACGAAATGCGTAGGACTGCTCTCCAGTCTGTTCCCCCAGCGCCTCCCTGGGGAAAGAGAACTTTGTTTTCTGAGGCGCAGCTGGATGCCTGAATTGGGAAGTAGGGCGAATCAAGGCCGGGAAACGGAATCCTTGGGTCGCTGCTGCCGCAGGGCCCGAAGAGGCCTGCTTTCAATTCCCGGGATGTTCGCAGCTTCTTCTTTTCCCCACCAGTCTAAATGGTTCGCTCCGCCTAGTTCCTCCCCCGCTCTTAGGGCACAATGGATCGTTCCATTGCCCCTCCTGTCTCGGGTCTGCGTTGCGGGGGACGCTGGCACGGTTGCTAGGGAAAGCCCCGGACGTGACGGCTAAGCGCGACCCCGAGCAGCCTCCCCTCTCCCGTCCGTCATTCCCCGGCGCGCGTTCTCCTTACACCCTTCCCCTCCCCCATGTGCGTTCCCAGCTAGGGGGAGGTAAACAGCAGGTGGAGAGAGGCTCACGGACCCGGGCCAGGTGGGAGTTTGCACTCTCCTGGGGTCCTGCGCTGCTGCTCTGGGGTCTCTTTTGCAAAACCTCGGTCTTGTACGACTGGGACGCTGCATTTGGAAGACCCTGGGCCTAGGGACCGAGTCCCTGCTGAATTGGGGGCGGGGCTTGGGTGCGCACTGGTGCGTCTACAACGTGGTAGGGGGGTGTGTTTGCGGGGAGAGGACGGGAGTGAAAGTAAGATGTTTTGCTAGTAGGACCTGGCATGGGAACGGGCGGCGGATGCTGGATTGCGGCGTCTGTTCCGAAGGGAAGGGGGTGTTGTCATCTCTCTCACAGGCCCTCATCGCCCTCTTCTCAGGCGGCGACATGCTGGGGCTCCAGGGGCTGCGGCTCCCACCGGCGGGGTTCCTGCTTCTGTTGCCCTTCCTGCTGTTGCTGCTACTGCCGGCAGCCCCCGCTCCCCACCGGGCTTCCTACAAGCCGGTCATCGTGGTGCACGGGCTCTTTGACAGCTCGTACAGCTTCCGCCACCTGCTGGAATACATCAATGAGGTCTGGCGGGGGACACCGGGTTGTGGGGCGTTGGAGGCGTCCACAGTGGCTGCGGAAGGAGAATGAGGAACTGAAAGCTGGGCTTCCTCGGGGAGCGGGTGGTGGCGTGGAGAAAGTTGGTGGACGAGGTCCCTGGTTCTAGCAGGGCACAATAGGCATGCGGGCGCTGGCCGGGGGGCAATGTGGGCGGGCTTCGCAGTCCGTCCCCGTTGCAGCATTGCCCCCTTCCCACAGACACACCCCGGAACTGCGGTGACAGTGCTTGATCTCTTCGATGGGAGAGAGAGTTTGCGGCCCCTGTGGGAACAGGTGCAAGGATTCCGAGAGGCTGTGGCCCCCATCATGGCAAAGGCCCCTCAAGGGGTGCATCTTATCTGCTACTCGCAGGGTAGGCACCCTCCCCAACTCCTAAGCCCTATCTGAGGCTTGATCCTTATCGGCGACACTGCCTGGTGTTCCCTTTTCTGAACCACATTGCTTCAGCCAGTACCCTAGCGCTTGAGCCCTCCTTTTCTGACTTCCCTTAGCACCTGGGTCTTAACTGTGTGTGTGTCCTGAGCGGGAGAGAGGCTTCCTGTGCTGCTGCCCCATGACATAAGGGATATTGGGACAGTAAAAAGCAGCCTAGAGTTAGTCGGAAGACCCAGAATCAAATTCTGGCTCTGTCACTCACATGATGTGGGACCATTTGACCCAGGGTGTGTTGGCCTGCTCTGGGCCTGGGTTTCCTTTATGTACATAGTGTGCGTGGGGGAGGGTGCAGAGTGGGGGCTAAACTCTTGGCCTGGCTGTTCCTAAGTCCCTGCGCCATGTCGTGTTCCGCCTGCAGGGGGCCTGGTGTGCCGGGCACTGCTCTCTGTGATGGATGAACACAATGTGGATTCTTTCATCTCTCTCTCCTCTCCACAGATGGGACAGTATGGAGGTGAGTGGGCACGGGAACTCCATGGGGGGGGGCTGAGTTTTGAGGGCACAAAGTTTGGGGCCACTTGGCACTGCTGTTCTCTTGCCAGACACGGACTATTTGAAGTGGCTATTCCCTACCTCCATGAGATCTAACCTCTACCGGATCTGCTATAGCCCCTGGGGCCAGGAGTTCTCCATCTGCAATTACTGGCACGGTGAGCAGGGCGTGCGGGACTGGGGCCTACATGGAACGACGGAAAGGGTATCCTGGAGGGTGGGCCTGCTGCTCCCACCTCTACCATAACCAACAGCAATGGTAACGATAACTCGCATTTATTGAGCACTTACTATGTGAACAGGCACTGTTCAAAATAGGAGTTCTGTTTTGGCGCAGTGGTAACAAACCTGACTAGTATCCATGAGGCTGCGGGTTTGATCTCTGGCCTCGCTCAGTGGGTTAAGGATCTGGCGTGGCTGTGGTGTAGGCCGTCAGCTACACCTCCAATTTGACCCCTAGTCTGGGAACTTCCATATGCCATGAATGTGACCCTAAAAATCCAAAAAAAAAAAAAAAAACCCAAAATGCTTTACTTGTGGAGTTCTCTTGTGGCACAGCGGGTTAAGGATCTGGCATGGTCACTGCAGCAGCTTGGGGCACCACTGTGTGGCAGGTTTGATCCCTGGTCCAGGAACTTTCTCATGCCATGAGTGCAGCCACTTAAAAAAAAAGGAAAAAAAGAAAAAAACTAGGAGTTCCCATCGTGGCACAGCAGTTAACGAATCTGACTAGGAACCATGAGGTTGCAGGTTCGATCCCTGGCCTTGCTCAGTGGGTTAATGATCTGGCGTTGCCATGAGCTGTGGTGTAGGTCACAGACACAGCTCGGATCTGGCGTTGCTGTGGCTGTGGCTCTGATTCGACCCATAGCCTGGGAATGCCACAGGTGCGGCCCTAAAAAGCAAAAAACAAACAAACAAACAAAAAAAACCAAAATGCTTTATGTGTATCATCTTAGAGAGTATACTCTGCTGCAGGGGTTGGCAAGCTTTATCCTTAAAAGGCCAGATAGTAGACATTTTTGGTTTTGCAGGCTATATAGTTTCTGTCACAACCAACGTATTGCCACAGTATGGTGCTACAGTATTGTGAAAGCAGCCATATACTGTATGTAAATGAATTAGTGTGTCTGTGTTTCAATAAAAACGTACTTACAGGAGTTCCCGCTGTGGCGCAGCAGAAACGAATCTGACTAGTATCTATGAGGATGCAGGTTCAATCCCTGGCGTCGCTCAGTGGGTCAGTGATCTGGCGTTGCTGTGAGCTGTGGTGTAGGTTGCAGATGCAGAGTGGATCAAGCACTGTCGTGTCTGTGGTGTAGGCTGGCAACTGTAGCTCCGATTCAACTCCTAGCCTGGGAAGTTCCGTTTGCCGCAGGTGTGGCCGTAAAAAGCAAAAAAAAAAAAAAAAAAAAAAAAAAAAGCAAAAAAAATTACTTACAAAAAGAAGCAGTGAACTGGATTTGCCTAATGAGTCACAGCTTGCAAACGCCTGGTATAGTTTTAAAGACCGTGGATGCTGGGTCCAGACTACTTGAGTTTGAAGGCTCACCCTACTGGGTGACTTTGGGCAAGTTAGCCTTTCTGTGGCTCAGTTTTCCTTATCTGTAAGATAATAATATAGTACATAGAGTGGTTATGAGGATTAAATTAAAACAATTTTTTTGGCCACATCCCCGCGACATGAGGAAGTTCCTGGGCCAGGGATCAAACCCGCACCACAGCAGCAACCTGGGCTGCCGCAGTGACAATGCTGTATCCTTAACCTGCTGCACCACCAGAGAATTCCAAAAAATTAATAAACATAATATACTTTGAACAGTATCTGGCTCAAAATAGGTGCTAGAAAAGGATGTTTGCTATCATGTTTAAAATTATTATTACGGGAGTTCCCGTCGTGGCTCAGGGGTTAACAAATCCGACTAGGAACCACGAGGTTGTAGGTTCGATCCCTGGCCTTGCTTGGTGGGTTAAGGATCTGGTGTTGCCATGAACTGTGGTGCAGGTCGCACACGCGGCTGGGATCCTGTGCTGCTGTGGCTGTGGTGTAGGCTGGCAGCTACAGCTCCTGTTAGACCCCTAGCCTGGGAACCTCCATATGCCGCGAGTGTGGCCCTAGAAAAGACCAAAAAAAAAAAAAAATTATTACTACCATTATATTACTATTCAGCTTGTCTGTTACTCTAGCCTCCTGATCGGTCTCTCATGCTCTGTCTGGTCTTGCCTCCTCCCCTGCTTCTCTGACGATCTTTCCACCTGCTCTTTGTACCCAGACCCCCATCATGATGACTTATACCTCAATGCCAGCAGTTTCCTGGCCCTGATCAATGGGGAAAGAGACCATCCCAACGCTACTGGTAAGAGCCCAGGCTCCTACGTAGGCCCCCTTTCTGCTTCTCTGACTCCCCCCACCGCGTTCCCCTCTCCAGTGTGGCCTGACCCCTGTGACTGACTCAGGCTCTCTTCTTCCCATCCTGCAGCTTGGCGGAAGAACTTTCTTCGTGTGGGCCGCCTGGTGCTGATTGGAGGCCCTGATGATGGTGTCATCACCCCCTGGCAGTCCAGGTAATAAGGAACTGTGTGAAGACTGGCTAAGGACACCCCCAGCCCCCACCGATCTTTATCTCATTTCTAAAACTAGCCTGCTCCTCCCAATGTTCAGGGAACACCCCACCCTCCCTCGTGCCACCCAAGACCAAGACCTGGGTGGTCTTGGGTCATCTCCCAACCTCTTGTATCTAGCCTATCATTAAGACCTGCTGACACTACAAAAACATTTACTTATTTATTTAAGGGCTGCAGGTACAGCATATAGAAGTTCCCAGGCTAGGGGTCGAATCGGAGCTGCAGTTGCCAGCCTACGCCACAGCCACAGCAATGCAGGATCCGAGCCGCGTCTGCAACCTACATACACCATGACTCAAGGCAGCGCTGGATTCTTAACCCACAGAACAATCTCAGGGATAGAGTCCACATCCTCATGGATCCTAGTCAGGTTCATTTCTGCTGAGCCACAACAGGAACTCCTGGAAAAACGCTGAACTTTGAAATATTTACAGATTCACAGGAAGTTGCAAAGATAGTTTAGAAAGGTCCTGTGTATCCTTGGCCCAGTTTCCCCCAGTGGCTGCATCCGGTGTGGCTACGGCACGGTACCAAAACCAGGAAATTGACATGGGTACAAAATGTGTGTCCATACCATTGAATGCCATTTCCTACCATCTCTTTTACTTTACTGGCCTAGAGTAATCGCCTTCAGCCTTGTCCCCTCTATCTTATTCCTGGAAAATCCCTGGCTGCATGGCACTAGGTGCCTGCCTCTGATCTGAAATGTCACCAGATCTACTTTAGTCACCCAACAAATGCTCATTGAGCACTGAGCGCCCAGGCCCTGTTCTGGGCCCTAGGGATGAGCAGTAAATGAAAGGGAAGTCCATGCTGTTACGTAGCTTACATTCTAGTTGGGAGAGACAGAAAATAAATGTAAATATGGGAGTTCCCGTAGTGGCTCAGCAGTAACTAACCTAACTAGGATCCATGAGTGCTTTGCAGGTACTACTTCTTTTCCCTGGCCTTGCTAGTGGGTTAAGGATCCGGCATTGCCATGAGCTGTGGTGTAGGTCACAGACGAGGCTGGATCCTACGTTGCTGTGGCTGCGGTGTAGGCTGGCAGTTACAGCTCCAATTCAGCCCCTTGCCAGAGAACTTCCATATGCCGAAGGTAAGCCCCTAAAAAAAAAAAAAAGGACAGGTAACAAATGTAAATATGGGAGTTCCTGTTGTGGCTCAGTGGGTTAAGGACCTCATGTAATATTGATGAGGATGCTCGTTCAATTCCTGGCCTCAAGCAGTGAGTTAAGGATCTGGCGTTGCCACAAGCAGGTGCAGCTGCAGATGTGGCTCGGATATGGCATTGCTGTGGCTGTGGTGTAGCTGCAGTTCTGATTCAACCCTTACCCCGGGAACTTCCATATGTCAGAAGTGTGGCCATAAAAGGAAGAAAAATGTAAATATGTATGTCATGGGTACAGCCCTAAAAAGACCAAAAAATAAATACAACCCCAAACCATAAAATATACATAAAATTTACCTTTTTTTTTTTTCCCTTAGGGCCGCACCTGCAGCATATGGAAGTTCCCAAGCTAGGGGTCTAATCGGAGCTACAGCTGCTGGCCTATGCCAGCGCCACAGCAACACCAGATCCGAGCCGCATCTGCGACCTACATCACAAGCTCATGACAATGCCAGATCCTTAACCCACTGAGCAAGGCCAGGGATCGAACCCGCAACCTCATGGTTCCTAGTTGGGTTCGTTTCCGCTGTGCCACAACGGGAACTCCAAGACCTTTTACTCTGAAATTTCTTTTTTTTAATACCAATATTTTATTATTTTATTTTGTCTTTTTAGGGCCGTACTGGTGACATATGAGGTTCCCAAGCTAAGGTCCAGTCAGAGCTACAGCTGCCGGCCTGCACCACAGCCACAGCAATGCGGGATTTGAGCTGTGTCTGCAACCTACACCACAGCTCACAGCAACGCTGGATCCTTAACCCACTGAGCAAGGCCAGGGATTGAACCCGCATCCTCGTGGATACTAGTTGGGTTTGTTAACAGCTGAGCCAAGACAGGAACTCCTGAAATATGGAGTTCCGACTAGGAACCATGAGGTTACAGGTTCAATCCCTGGCCTTGCTCAGTGGGTTAAGGATCTGGCATTGCCATGAGCTTGTGATATAGGTCACAGATGCAGCTTGGATCTGGCGTTGCTGTGGCTGTGGCGTAGGTCAGCAGCTGTGGCTTCGATTGGACCCCTAGCCTGGGAACCTCCATATGCTGCGAGTGCAGCCATTAAAAAAAAAAAAAAATGTAATGTCATACTTAAGAAATTACCAAAGTAGTACAAAGAAATTTTATACACTCTTCACCTAGATTTCCAAATGGGAACATTTTCACCAAGTTTACGTTAGCATCCTTTTCTTCCTTTCTTTACCTCTCTGAATATGTGTGTGAACCGTTTGAGAGGAGGTTGCAGACATGATGTCTCTTTACCCTTCAAACTTCAGTATGTCAGCGTCTATTTTCTCTATATAGGACATTCTCTTACATATCCACAATTCTCAAAATTGGGAAGTTAACACTGATACAGAACTTGGTAGACCTTATTCAAATGTTCCCAGCTGCCCGATTCTGTTATTTTTGTAAAAGGCAATCTCAGTATCTGTAACAACTGTAAACACATATTAAGTTTGGTTATAGTGCCACTTCACCTACTGGAATTCTGCATTTCAAGCAGGCTTCCAAGATAGACCCACACTTAACATTTGCAGGGAGAAATGACAGTGGCTTTATGGTCATGATTTAAGACTAATAATTATTTACTATACTATCTGTCCTTTCTGATGTTTTCTAAAGTTTCAAATTTTAGTTGTTTCCTAATATTGTAAAATCAAAATAAACAGAATTTCTGTAGACTGAGGTCAAAATAATTAAAAAAGCTCCCCCCCCCCCCATCGTCCTCATAGAAAAAAAATCCAGTGCAAGATCAACCCAGGATCGTGTGTTGCACTCACTTGTCATGTCTCTTTAGTCTCTTTTAATCTGGAATTCTTCCATGGTCTTTGTCCATGACTTTGGTGTTTTTGAAGCACATGAGCCAGTCATTTTATCCAGAGTCCCTAGGTTTGGGTCTGTTGGCTGTTTGCCTGTGATTAGATTCAGGTTATGCGTGTCTGACGGGGATGCCCAGAGGCGATGCTGTGCTCTCAGTGCCTCACCCGTGAGCTACACGACACCCAGTTAAAAATTGTGAGAGTCCTGGAGTTCCCATCGTGGCTCAGTGGTTAACGAATCTGACTAGGAACCATGAGGTTGCGGGTTCGATCCCTGGCCTTGCTCAGTGGGTTTAAAGATCCGGCGTTGCCGTGAGCTGTGGTGAAGGTTGCAGACGCGGCTCGGATCCCGCGTTGCTGTGGCTGTGGCGAAGGCCAGCAGCTACAGCTCCTGTTGGATCCCTAGCCTGGGAACCTCCATATGCCGCGGGTGGGGCCCTAGAAAAGGCAAAAAGACAAAAAAAAAAAAAAAAATTGTGAGAGTCCTTGTTGCCTCCTTGTGACCCCGATAGGCCGTCAGGTCCTTATGGATCCTAGCCCACCTCACGATTTTCTTGGGCTCTCCTGATTATCTTCTCCCCCTTACTCCCCCATCTCTTTGTAGCTTCTTTGGTTTCTATGATGCCAATGAGACTGTCTTGGAGATGGAGGAGCAACTGGTGAGTCCCCTGGAAGCGCTTCCCCTCTCCGCATG
Organism: Catagonus wagneri; assembly: GCA_004024745.2. NCBI lineage: Eukaryota > Metazoa > Chordata > Mammalia > Artiodactyla > Tayassuidae > Catagonus > Catagonus wagneri. The sequence continues at coordinate 11,874,856 of PVHT021183524.1, read as the reverse complement.
CGCCGTCCCACCCATCTGTAGCCCTCTCCGCCTCGGACCCGTGAGCTGAAGGGGTCACCCTGTGGGCAGGGGGTCCGGGTCGCCTGCAGGGGCTCACTCGGTCTCTCCCCGCGCCTTTCTCCCACGCCCCTTCGCCCACCTTGAAGGTTTATCTTCGAGATTCTTTCGGGTTGAAGACTCTCTTGGCCCGGGGGGCCATAGTGCGGTGTCCCATGGCTGGGATCTCCCACACGGCCTGGCACTCCAACCGTACCCTTTATGAGACCTGCATGGAACCCTGGCTCTCCTGAGGGATTCTCTCCGGGACTTCGCAGCCCAGAGACCAGGCGGGAGCTTGGACGTCAGGCCCCGGTGTGCCTGGGACCAACCTCATGGCGCCCGCACTGCCCCCGCCAGCTGGGGCTCCGGGACCCCTCCCTCTGCTCCTCTGTGAGTGACAAGGCCTGGCCTCCTCCATCTGGCGTCCTCTGTAGGGGGTTGCACTGTGCTCTCCCACCCTCCCAAGGCCAAGGTTGGGAAGTGAGAAACCAGGTTTTTAACTTGGGGCCGCTCCCGCTGCTGCTGCTCCTCCGTCTCTGGCTGTACAGGAGGCGAACCCGGCCCTGCCCACCGCAGGGGTCTCCTTCCAGGCCACTCAGGACATTTTTAGCTTTGGTCTCCCCATGGTCCCTTTCCGTCTGAACTCCCCTGTGGTGAGCGAGCCCTCCCGACCCCCAGGAAGGACCACCCATGACAGTGGGGTTCTGAGGCTCCCCTATGGGGACAGTTCCATTCTTGAAGTGTCATTGTTGGGGAATATCTGTGGCCTGCGAGGCCCATCTCAGGTTTGGGGATTGCCCCAGTCCCTACGCTCAGTATTGGGGTGCCCTCTGGAAGCCTCGTTTCTTTAAGGCTCCAGCCCCTCTTTTAGCTACCCTCGAATGGGTGTCACTCGTGTATTTATGGAAATAAAAGTTCCATTTACTCAGTGTGGCCTGACTCATTTCCAGGTGAAGGGGACCTGGCTCCCCAAGGAGGGTGGGGAAGGGGGGCCTGAGGCCTGGGTGCCCGGATAACTGCTCTGGGGTGGGACCCCCTTGGTGTTTCCGCTCTCTCAATGCCCATTCTATGTGGGTTCCTGATTCTCTGCGGGTTCTTTCCTGCTGAGGACAATTCTCTTCCTGTCCCAGCCTATGACAGGGGGCTGAGCCCAGGGCTCCAGTGGTTTGGGCCCCAGCCTCATGGGTGGAATGTGCCAGCCCCCCCCAGGCTGGACAAGGGGGCTAAGGGTCAGGGTGGGCATTTGCTGCGCCCCTTCTTGACCTTTGTAGGCCAGAGCTGGGTGAGGGGCTGGACAATGAGCCTCCTCTTCCTTGAAAGAAGGAATCTTGGTGGAGACAATAAGGCCCTGTCTGCTCTGGCATGGGGGGCGGCGGCTGACTCAATGGCCCCCTCCCCCCAGGCCCTAACAAATGTCATCAAGAAATGGGGCAATTTTGCCCTCAGTGCCCTGAGCAGCCCCCCCGCCCTTTTGTGATGTCCCCTTCTTTCTTTTCTCAGCTGATCTTGCCTTCTCTGCTTCTCCCTGTACCCACCCCCCGCCCCAGTTCCCCAGTCTGTGTTGGGTTGAAGGGTAGGGGACAAGGGCCAGGGGTACTGCTGGTGGTAAAAAACCAGTCTCCTCTGCTGATCTGGGAGAGGTCCAGAAATAAGGGGCCCCAGAGGGTTGAGAAGAGACTTCCAGGGCGCCCTCTGCTTGGCTGGAGGTGAAGGTAGCAGGATTTGGACTCTACAGAAGGGACCAAGCTCAAACCCTGTAGGAGGCTGGTGGGAGGGGCGGGAATGGGAGGGCTCTGTCTGGCCCACCCTCCTCTCCTTTGCAGCCCGTGTAGCCGCCCACCAGTCTGAGCTGCTACTGCTGAGGCTGGTCAGCCTGAAGTCTCCCCGACAGAAGGAAAGACAGGTGGGGAGAGAGAGTCAGTGGGGAAAGAGTGGGGTCACTCAGAGTCTTAAAATGAGTGTGAGTTTGGGGGTGTTGTCTGAGGTGAGGGGAGTGGGTTCAGAGCGAGTGGTGCAGTGGGGTGTGAGGGTAGAAGGAATGTGTTTAAGGTGGGGTTTCTGGGAGTTCCCGTCGTGGCACAGCGGAACTGAATCCGACTAGGAACCATGAGGTTGCGGGTTCGATCCCTGGCCTCACAAAGTGGGTTAAGGATCTGGCGTTGCTGCGAGCTGTGGTGTAGGTCGCAGACGCAGCTGGGATCCTGCGTTGCTGTGGCTGTGGTGTAGGCAGCTGTAGTTCTGACTGGGCCCCTAGCCTGGGAACCTCCATATGCTGCTGGTGCAGCCCTAAAAAGCAAAAAAAAAAAAAAAAAAAAAGGTGGGGTTTTCGGGCGTGTGGGTTTGTGTACAGGTGTGAGGAACTGAGATTTTGGTGAAGAACTGAGATTTTGAAAGTGGGATGATTAGGCTGGAGGAGGGGATGCTAGAGGTAGGAGGGTCATGAAGGGAGGAGGGGGGAGCGTGTCAGGATGTGAGCTTGTCTGATGCTGCATGAACCATGAGGTGCTAAAGGAAGGGATGGTGTAAGTTAAATGTACACGCAGGTGTAGACAATCCTGGCCGATGCAAGTGTGCAAATGAACGTCCTGGCCCCCTTAAAGGGCACGTGCAGATGCACGAGCAGATTATTCTTAGAAGGGCCAGAGCTGGAGGGTTATGGGGGAAGGGGAGGGCCTCCATTAACCTCTTCTTGCCTGCAGCTGGCAGAGTCTGGAATCAAGGAGAATCATGGGGTCCAGGGCTGAGCTGCACACCCTCTTAGGCGGACTCTCATTCCTCCTGCTACTGATGTCAGGCCAGGGGGCCAAGGGTGGATCCTTCAAAGAGAGGTGACAACAGCGGGGGGGCAGGGTCAGGGGTGAGGCCTTCAGGAAACCTGCTGGGGGTTGGGCTTCCCGGGTGGCAAAATGAAGTTCTGAATGGGGGTGAGGCTGTCATTTCTAGGGAGGGTGGGTCTCGGAGGAGCCTGAAGGGAAGGTGGGGGGAACTCCTGGCTCCCCAGGGCCTGGCTCACTCACTGTCTCTCACCTTCTCGGGCATGGGCGCAGTCAGCGGGTCTGCTCCAAGCAGACGCTGGTGGTCCCACTCCGTTACAACGAGTCCTACAGCCAACCGGTTTATAAGCCCTACTTGACCCTGTGCGCTGGAAGGCGTGTCTGCAGCACCTACAGGTGAGGGATGGGGGAGCCTGGACTCTGGGGTCTCTCAAGAGAAAGCCCGAGAACCGGCACCGGGACCCACGTGCCAATGTCCAGAGCCCGGCGCTGTGTTCCAGGACCACGTACCGCGTGGCCTGGCGGGAGGTGCGGAGGGAGGTGCAGCAGACCCACGCCGTGTGCTGCCAGGGCTGGAAAAAGCGGCACCCCGGGGCGCTCACCTGTGATGAAGGTGAGGTTGGGTCTTCCTAGGCCTCGTGGGAGGTTCGCCCCGCCGGGCTGGGGAGCCAGGCAGTCTGCCCGGTTCTGAATCGCACGTCCTGCGCCCGCAGCCATCTGCACCAAGCCCTGCCAGAACCGAGGCGTCTGCGTTCGGCCAGACGAGTGCGAGTGCGCCCCGGGCTGGGGTGGGAGGCACTGTCACGTGGGTGAGTGGGCCCGCCCTCCCTCAGGGGTGGGGCCGGGGACCTCCCGCCCCGCCCTCTCAGCCCCCCTCCTCTTTCCGGTAACTAGACGTGGACGAATGCAGGACTGGCGTCACCCTCTGCTCGCACCGGTGCCTCAACACGGCAGGCAGCTTCGCCTGCGGCTGCCCGCACGGCCTGGTGCTGGGCCCCGATGGGCGCACCTGCGCAGAGGGGGCCTCAGAGCCCCCAACCAGTGCCAGCATCCTCAGTGTGGCTGGTGAGTGGGTGGGAGCGTGGGGCGTGCGCAGTGCCTGGGACCAGGGGCAGGGCTAGGGCAGCGGTCACGCTTGCTCTCCTCTGTCCCAGTTCGGGAAGCTGGACGTGAGGAGCGTGCCCTGAGGCGGGAGATTGGAGAGCTGCGAGGGCGCCTGGAGCGGCTGGAGCAGGTGTGCGGGGACGCTTGGGGCCAAGGCTGCAGAGGGGGCGGGGTGGGTGGGGGGGAGACACACCTCATCCCCAATATCCTGAGTGCTTCTTCCTCTGTAGTGGGCAGGTCAGGCTGGGGCCTGGGTCCGAGCAGTGCTGCCCATGCCGCCGGAAGAGCTGCAGCCCGAACAGGTGGCCGAGCTGTGGGGCCGGGGCGACAGGATTGAGTCTCTCAGTGACCAGGTGCTGCTGCTGGAGGAGAGGCTAGGCGCCTGTGAGTCCTCACGCCCCTCTCTGCTGGGACCCTCATTTCCCAACAACCACCAGATCAGACACCTTTCCCCCACTCGGATTTCTCTTTTCCACAGTCCCTTCCCCTGCACTCACTCCGCCCACACCTTCCCCAGATTTCTGCTCTTTGTCCACCCCTTCTTCTGGTACCCTGTCTGCAGCTCAGTGGTTCCATTTATTGTGGGGTGAGACTGTCAATCTCTTCAGCGTCCAGGGCCCACTCCAGGCATCTAGGAATCCATAGTCAATGTGTCTGCCTGTCCCTTTGTCATTAACCAGGCTCCTGTGAGGACAACAGCCTGGGCCCAGGCCTCAATCGGCGGCGGAGATAAGGAGCCTCTGCAGGGCCCCTGCCCCCTAATTTATTCAGAAACTGGATCCACTAATCCTCTGGGATTGGCCAGCTGGGGAGCTGCAGATAAGGCGATCTGCCCCTAACGAGTAATGAACAGTGGAAACATTGGAAAACTGAAGAAAGGAGGAGGGCAGGTAGTCTTGGGCCACCTGAGTCTTCCAGCTGGGGCAGGCGCCTGGGGGAAGACTGCTCTTTTAACTCCCTAACAAACACAGCCAGAAAGTGCCCAGATCTCTCTCAATCTTTATTCTTGGTTGCTTGCTGTTATCCAGATAATTAATAAAAATCAACCGCACAAAACTGGGTCCCACCCTCTCCTTTTTGCTCCCAGCCCACCTCCCTGGTTGTGGGCACAGGTCTGGGGTGGGAGGCAGGGAGTGGCTAATGCCACAGGGAGGAAATGAAAACTGGCTCAGAGAGGGGAAGCCTCAAAAGAAAGAGAAATAAATTAAAAAAAAAAAAAAGTCCTCCCGTCCCCTCCAGCCAGGGTTCAGTCCCTTTCCCCAGGGAGAAGTGAGTGCAGCACCTGGTGTCTGCGTCTTCCCCTTTCGTCCGGTTAGAGAGGCACAGCAGGGCTGTGGAGGGCTGGCTGGGGCCAGGACCGCTGAGCAGCTGTGCCAAGGGGATGAGGGGATGCAGAAACGTGGAGACCGAACTGGCCTCCAAGTGCTCAACCCCTGGCACCTGGACACGGGCAGGGACGAGACCTCTGAGAAGAGTCCAGCCTCCGCGGACCATCCATCCGGAGGCTCCGTGGGAGGGAGGGGGAAGGCGCGGAGGAATGTTTCCAGGATGAGCCCGGGAGGAGCGTTCCAGGCCCCAGCCTCCAGCCACAGCGCGAGTCCTCCTCGTAAACGGATGAGTCCACTGGACTTGGGAGTGCGGAACTGTTCCACAGAATGAATGAGTTCACTGGCGAATGTGGGGCGGAGAGGGAGAGAAGACCACGAAGGAAGAGGGTCCACTGGGGACAGGGTGGAGTGTTCCTAGCTTTGTGTAGGCTGAGCCACTGGAGATGAGGGGGAGGCAACTGTCCCACAGACAAGATGGCACAGAAGGTGGGGGT